>JAEOAD010000008.1:18230000-18830000 GCA_036365145.1 Orientallactaga sibirica
CAAAAATAAGAATTCAGGGTATAGCAGAAGGAGAAGAATTTCACTCCAAAGGCATAGTAGGCATTTTCAACAAAATCATAGAAGAAACCTTCCCCCAAATTGGGAAAGAGATGCCAATGCAGATATAGGAAGCCTTTAGAAGACCAAACAGACAAAACCTGGAAAGAACCTCTCCTCACCATATTATAATTAAACTACCAAACACACAAAACAAAGAAAATATATTGAAAGCTTTTAGAGAGAAAAACCAAGTCACAAACAAAGGCAAACCCATCAGGATAACAGCAGATTACTCAACACAAACTTTAAAAGCCAGAAGGGCTTAGAGTGATGTGTTTCATGTTCTGAAAGATAACAATGTTCAACCAAGATTACTTTGTCCTGCAAAGCTATCCATTCAAATAGATGGAGAAATAAGGACATTCTATAGCAAAAGCAGGCTAAAGGAATATTTGAAGACAAAAACCAGCTCTACAGAAAATACTTCAAAGTATCCTCCATGCTGAAGAGAAAGAAAAGCACACATATAAGGAACCTGGAAAAAACAAACTGTACTCAAATACTAGTTAATACAAGAGAGCAAAGGTAAAACCAGTAGAACTACAAAACAAGAAAAATGGCAAAAATAAATAACACACCTTTCAATAATAATGCTTAATATCAATGGCCTCAATGCCCCAACCAAAAGACACAGGTTTGCAGACTGGGTTAAAAATCAGGATCCTTCAATTTGACGCCTCCAAGAAACTCACCTTTCTACAAAAGATGGACACTATCTTAGGGTAAAAGGTTGGAAAACAGTGTTTTAAGCAAATAGGTCTAGAAAACAAGTAGGGGTTGCTGTCTTAATATCTGACAGGGTAGACTTCAGACCAACATTAGTTAAGAAAGATAAGAAAGGTCACTTTATATTGATTAAAGGAACACTCCAAGAGGAAGACATTGCAATCCTAAACATATATGTACCTAACATGGGGGCTCCCAATTTCATCAAACAAACTCTATTAGAACTAAGGATACAGATAACACCAAACACATTTGTAGTGGGTGACTTCAACACCCCACTCTCACCAATTGACAAAGTAAACAGAGATGTTTCTGGATTAAATGAGGTCATAGAACAAATGAATATAACATATATAAAGGATATTTCATCCAAATGCTGCAGAACACACATTCTTTTCAGCAGCAGTTTTTCAGCAGAACATTCTCTAAAATAGACCATATATTAGGACACAAAGCAAATCTTAAAAAATACAGGAAAATTGAAATAATTCCTTGTACTCTATCTGATTACAATGGGATCAAACTACAAATCAATAGCAAGAAAATCTATACAGCATACAAAAAATCATGTACACTAAACAATATACTATAAATGATGAATGGGTTAATGAAAAAATCAAGAAGGAAATAAAAAAATTCATAGAATGTAATGATAATGAGAACACAACATACCAAAACTTTTGGGAGCTGGGCATAGTAGCACATGCCTTTAATCCCAGAACTCGGGAGGCAGAAGTAGGAGGATTGCCATGAGTTCAAGGCCACCCTGAGACTACATAGTGAATTCCAGGTCAGCCTGAGGTAGAGTAAGATGCTACCATCGAAAAACCAAAACCAAAAACAAAAACAAAAACAAAAAAAACTTTTGGGACACAATGCAGGCTGTCCTAAGAGGGAAATTTACAGTTTTAAGAGCCTATATTAAGAAATTAGAAAGGTCAGAAGTAAACAACTTAATGCTTCACCTTAAGGCCTTGGAAAAAGAACAAAACAAACTGAAAATCAGTAGATGGGAAGAAATAATAAAGATTAGGGAAGAAATTAATGAAAGAAATAAAAAACAATCCAAAGAATCAATGAAACAAAGAGTTGGTTCTTTAAAATGATAAATGACATTGATAAAGCCTTAGCAAATCTGACCAAAAGAAAGAGAGAAAAGACACAAATTAATAAAATTAGAGATGAAAAAGGAACCATCACAACAGATACCAGAGAAATTTAAAAAATCATAGGGATATATATATGAACATATACTCCATTAAGTTTGAAAATCTGAGAGAAATGGATGATTTCCTTGATTTATATAACCTACATAAATTAAATCAAGATGAGATTCACCACTTAAATAGACCTATAACAAGTATGGAGATCCAAGCAGTTATAAAAAATCTCCCAACTAAAAAAGCCCAGGCCCAGATGGATTCACAGACCTTCATGGAAGAACTAACACCAGTGCTTCTCAAACTTTTCCATAAAATAGAAAAGGAAGGCATCTTACTAAACTCCTACAAAGCCAGTATCACCCCGATACTAAAACCAGACAAAGATAGAATAAAAAAAGAAAATTACAGACCAATCTCCCTCATGAACATAGATACAAAAATTCTCAACAAATTATTGGTAAATAGAATACAAGATTATATCAGAAAGATCATTCACCCTGACCAAGTAGGCTTTATCTCAGAGATGCAGGGATGGTTCAACAGATGAAAATTGATAAATGTAATACATACATAAATGGACTGAAGGACAAAAATCACATGATCATCTCATTAGATACAGAGAAAGCATTTGACAAAATCCAACATCCCTTCATGATAAAAGTCCTACAGAGACTGGGAATAGAAGGAACATATCTCAACATAATAAAGGCTATTTATGACAAACCTACAGTCAACACAATACTAAATGGAGAAAAACCTGAAGCTTTTCCACTAAATTCAGGAACAAGACAAGGGTGTCCACTGTTCCCACTTTTATTTAATATAGTACTAGAAGTCCAGCAATAAGGCAAGAGACACACATAAAAGGGATTCAAATTAGAAAGGAAGAGATCAAGTTATCATTATTTGCAGATGATATGATTCTATACATAAAGGACCCTAAAAACTCTACCAGCAAACTGTTAGAGCTGATAAACACTTATAGCCATGTAGCAGGATACAAAATAAACACCCAATAATCAGTAGCCTTGCTATATGCTAACAATAAACACTCAGAGGATGAAATCAGAGAATCACTCCCATTCACAGTTGTTATCAAAAAAATAAATAAATAAAGTACCTTGGAATAAACCCAACAGAGGAAGTGAAGGATCTCTACAGTGAAAACTTTAAAACAATCAAGTGAGAAATTGCAGAAGACACTAGAAATGGAAAGACATCCCTTGTTCTTGTATTGGAAGAATCAATATTGTGAAAGTGGCAATCTTACCCAAAGAAATCTACCCATTAATGCAATCCCCACTAAAATTCTGATGGCACTCTTCATGGAAATGGGGAAAAAATCCAAAAATTCATTTGGAAGCACAAAAATCCTCAAATATATAAAACAATTGTGAGCAACAAAAATAAGGCTGGTGGTATCACCATAGCTGATTTTAACCTTTATTACAGAGCCATAGTAATAAAAACAGCATGGTACTGGCACAAAAACAGACATGTAGATCAATGGAACAGAATAGAAGACCCAGATGTAAGTCCAGGTAGCTATAGCCCTACCTAATCTTAGACAAAAATGCCAAGAATACTCACTGGAGAAAAGACAGCCTCTTCAGCAAATGGTGCTGGGAAACCTGGTTATGTATCTGCAGAAGGATGAAAATAGATCCTTATCTCTTTCCATGAACAATAGTTAAATCCAAAAGGATCAAAGACCTTAATATCAGATCTGAAACTCTGAAACTGCTAGAGGACAAAGTAGGGGAAACCCTTCAACATATTGGTTTTGGCAAAGACTTTGTGAATATAACCCCAATTTCTCAGGAAATAAAACCACAGATCAACCTCTGGGACCTCATGAAATTACAAAGCTTTTGTATAGCAAGGGACACTGTGAATGGAGCAAAGGGGCAACCTACAGAATGGGAGAAAATCTTTGCCAGCTATATATCTGACAGAGGGTTAATATACAGGATATAAAAAAACTCAATAAACTAAATAATAAATCAAACAACCCAATTAAAACATGGGCTATGGAACTAAATAGATAATTCTCAAAAGAAGAAATACAGATGGCATATAAACATCTAAAAAAATGTTCTAATCCCTAGCCATCAGGGAAATGTAGATTAAAACTACGTTAAGGGCTAGAGAGATGGCTTAGAAGTTAAGGCACTTGCCTGTGAAGCCTAAGGATCCAGGTTCAATTCTCCAGGTCCCACATAAGCCAGATGAACAAGGTGGCACATGCATCTGGAGTTCATTTGCAGTGGCTAGAGGCCCTGGCGTGCCCAGTCTCTCCCTCTCCCTATCCCTCAAATAAATAAAAGTAAATATTTAAAAAAAATACTACGTTGAGATTCCATCTCACTTCTGTTAGTTTGGCTACCATCATGAAAACAGGTGACAATAAAAGCTGGTGAAGATGCAGAAAAAGAGGAACCCTTCTACACTGTTGTTGGCAATGCAATCTGGTCCAGCCATTGTGGAAATCAGTGTGGAGGTTTCTGAGACAGCTAAAAATAGATTTACCATATACTCAGGTATACCACTTCTAAGCATATATCCTAAGGACTCATCTCACTACCTTAGAGATACCTACTCAACCATGTTTATTGCCACTCTATTCACATTAGCTAGGAAGTGAAACCAGCCTAGGTGTCCCTCAACTGATGAGTGAATAATGAATATGTGGCACATTTACACAATGGAGTTCTACTCACTGTTAAAGAAAAATAAAATTATGAAATTTGCAGGAAAATGGATGGATCTGGAAAGGATTGTACTTAGTGAGGTAACCCAGGCCCAGAAAGCCAAATGTCACATGTTCTCTCTCATGTTGATCCTAGCTACAAATAATTGGACTTCTATGTGAGTAGGAATAAAACTCAGTAGCAGAGGCCAGTAAGCTAGAAAGTGGATATAAAGGGAATAGAGGGGAGGGAGTGGGGGACTTAACAGGATGGTGTTTTATATATGTGAGTAGAAGAACAGATTAATGGGGGTGAAAAGGGCTAAGTGAGGTCAGGGGAAGAGATTGAGTAAAGGAAAGGTGGAGGGAGGGCTAATCAAAATCTAAGAGGATATAAATAAGTCATATGGAAACCTACTTTTTTGGGCAATGGATCACTCAGAAGCTATAGATTGTTACTAGAAAATGTTCAGTGCCAAGGATGGGATACCTTCCAGTTAGTTGTTGGCCAGGGAGCTCAGTGATACTTCCAAAATATTACAGGCCATTGCTGTTGCTCTTGGTTTCCCACCAGGAATAGATGGTAAGACTATTGCTGAAGACTCCACATACTTGGGCTGCAAGGTCACTGAGAAATCCTGCTGGTGCTGAACTGAAAGCCTCCTCCATGTAGACCAGCTGACAGAAAGCTGGAAAAAGCTGTGCTGCATGCAGTTCAATGGGAGAGAAATCACCAGTGGAGATAATCAACAGTGGACACTGCAAGCCTTAAATTTGGCCAGCCAGGCCAAGTGAGCCAACAGGTGCAATAGTGGCATGTCTGTTATGGGGGAAACTAATCACTCTCTAATTGACTGGAGGCCCACTCTATGGGAGGGAATACATTCCTGATACTGAAAACCTACATCAGGTATGTGTAGTCATGAGCCCTAGGGGTGTCACATCTCCTGGTGTCTGACTAAATGTATATACTATGCTCACCAAACTGCCCAATAAGCACTTCTCTTAATGTTCATACCCATATATTAATTCTACTCTCACTTTTGGTTAGAGAAGCTTCTCTTTTCAGATGGCAGTGACCTTGGGTTGACTCAGAAGGCACCATGTTGCTGTGCAGAAGTGATAGAGGAGTGCTCATAACTGAAATATCTCTATCACATCTTCCAAGGCTCAGGGTCCATTGTGGGAGAGGTTGCAGAAAGAATGTAAGAACCAAAGGAAAGGTAGGACTCCTTACAACATGCTCCTCCAGACACAAAATGGCCTGGATATCCATGATCTCTCAGTTCCTGACATTGCTTACACAAGACCATGATAATAGAAGGAAAAGATCATGATATTAAAATGAAAGAGCTACTGATTGAGAGGGGGAGGGGATATGATGGAGAGTGGAGTTTCAAACGGGAAAGTGGGGGTGGGGAGAGAGGGAATTACCATGGGTTATTGTCTACAATTATGGAAGTTGTCAATAAAAAAATAAATTTAAAAAGTTTTAAAAGAAGGCATTTGCTACCAAAAAAGATATGAAACAAGAATTCAGTAAAAAGAGAAATAATAATGTAAAAGCAAACAAATACTATGAGTGAAAACCACAAGTTAAATAAACTTTGTGGAAAGCCTTCACAATAGAATGACTCAAGCAGAAGATGAAATATCTGAGCTTCAATAGAAGGTCGAGGAACTAGAACATCTCAACAAGGACAAGATAAATTAAGGTTCAAGTGGGTCTTTCAGGGTATTCAAAACACCATGAAAAGCTCAAACATAAGAATTATGAGTATACAAATAATACTTAATGGGGAAAGACTCAAGGATTTCCCATTAATATTGGGAAGATTAAGATTGCTGCCCACTCCACCACTGCCTTTCAATAGAGCACTAGAAGTCCTTGCCCAAGCAGTAAGACAGGAGAAAGATATTAAAGCGATAAAAACTGGAAAGGAAGAAGTCAATTAGCTGTATTTACAGATGACATAATCCTATACATAAGTGACCTGAAAGACTCTTCCATAAAACTTCTAAAGGTGATAAGTTCATTCAGCAAAGTGGCAAGATACAAAATCAACACACAAAAATCAGTAGCCTTCCTATACACAAAAGACAATCATAGAGACAAACAAATCAGGGCTGGAAGGATGGCTTAGCCATTAAGGAACTTGCCTGCAAAGCCAAAGGACCCAGGTTCAATTCCCCAGGACTCACTTAAGCCAGATGGATAGGTGCCACATGCATCTGGAGTTTGTTTGCAGTGGCTGGAGGCCTTGGAATGCCATTCTCCCTCTCTTTCTCAAGTAAAGAAATAAAAGTTAAAAATATTTTTTAAAAAAACTAATGAAATCAGTGAGGCTATACCATTTTCAATAGCCACAAAAATACCTTGTAATAACACTAGCCAAAGATATGAAAGACCTATATAATAAAAACATAGAAACACACAAGAAAGAAGTTGAGGAGAACATGAGAAGATGAAAAGAACTCCCATGCTCCTGGATAGGTAGAATTATTATTGTGAAAATGGCAATTCTACCAAAAGCAATATACAGAGTCAATGTGATACCAATAAAAACTCGAGCATCATTCTTCAACAGAGAATGAAAACAAAAATCTCAAAATTCATATGGAATGGCAGCAGGCCTTGGATGTCCAAACATATCCTCAGCAGAAGAAACACCTCTGGAGGTATCACGATACCTGATCTAAAGCTACATTACAAAGTCACAGTAACAAAACTAGCATGGTACTGGCATAAAAACAGACATATAAAACAATGGAACAGAATGGAAGAGCCAGCACTTAGTTCAAGTAACTATCCCTATTTAATCTTTGACAAAGGTGCCAGCAACATACACTGGAGAAAAGACAGCACCTTCAACAAATTTTTCTGGAACAAATGGATGACCACATGTAGAAAAATGAAACTAGACCCACTCCTCTCACCATGCACAAAAATGAGCTCCAAACAGATTAAAGACCTCAATATAAGACCTGAAACTCTCAAACTACTGGATGAAAAAAATAGGGAGAACTCTCCATGATATAGGAATGGGGAAAGACTTCCTGAACAAAACCCCAGTAGTCCAGGAAATTAAACAATAACTCAACCAGTGGGATCTCATGAAGGTAAAAAGCTTCTGGACAGACAAATATACCATAAACAGAGCTAATAGATTACTCTGAGAAAATCTTTGCCAGCTACACCACCGATAGAGGCCTTATATCTAGAATCTACAAAGAACTGAAATAAGCATGGGCTGGAGAGATGACTTAGTAGTTAAAGTGCTTTCCAGCAAAGCCAAAGGACACAGGTTCAATTTCCCAGGACTCATGTAAATCCAGATGCACAAGGTGGCACATGTGTCTGAAGTTTGTTTGCAGGGGCTAGAGGTCCTGGTGCACCTATTCTTTCCCTCATTCTTTCTCTCCCTCTCTCTTTCTGCCTTGCTCTCTCTCTCAAATAAATAAATAAAAACAAAACATTTTAAAAAGATAAGTGGGCTGGAGGGATGGCTTAGCAGTTAAGGCACTTGCCAGCAAAGCCAAAGAACCCAGGTTTGATTCCCCAAGACCCATATAAGCCAGATGCACCAGGTGGTACATGCATCTGGAGTTCATTTGCAGTGACTGGAGGCCCTGGCAATCCATTCTCTCTCTCTCTCTCTCTCTCTCTCTCTCTCTCTTTGTCAAATAAATTTTAAAAATATCTTAAAAGGATAAGCAATAAGAAATCAGACAATCCACTCAAAAAATGGAGCAGAGAGCTGGGAATGGTGGTGCATGCCTTTAATCCCAGCACCAAACTGAATAGGAAATTCTCAAAAGAAGAAATAAAAATGGCTCATACTCACTTAAGAAAATGTTCAATATTCTTAAACATCAAGGAAATGCAAATTAAACTACTGTGAGATTCCACCTTATTCCAGCCAGGATGGCAATAATTAAAAAATCAAATGAAGCCAGATGAGGTGGCACATTGCCTTTAATCCCAGAATTGGGAGGTGGAGGTAGAGGTAAGAGGATCGCTATGAGTTCAAGTCCACCCCTGAGACTACATAATGAATTCCAGATCAGACTGAGCTAGACTGAGACCCTACCTTGAAAAACAATAAATAAAATAAAATAAAATAAAATAAAATAAAATAAAATAAATGACAATAAATGTTGGTGAGGATGTGGGGAAAGAGGAACCCTCATTCACTGCTGGTGGGAGTGCAAACTTGTACAACAGCTATGGAAATCCATATGGAGACTCCTGAAAAAGATGAAGACAGAGCTACCAACAGACCCAGTTATTCTTCTACTGGGCATTTACCCTAAAGGCTCCATTCTTCACTGTAGAGGTATTTACTCAACCATGTTTATAGCTCAATTCATAATAGCCAAGAACTGGAATCCACCCAGGTGCCCATCATTGGACAAATGGTTAATGAAGATGTGGTGTACTTACACAATGGAATTCTACTTGGCAGTAAGGAAAAATAATGTAATGAAATTTCTAGGAAAATGGACAGACTTGGAACAGATCATACTTAGTGAACTCACACAAGCACAGAAAGACAAATGCCACATATTTTCATTCATCTGTGGTTCCTAACCTGGAACAGCTTGATTTGCTGGCATAACTGATGGGCAACTCGAGGGAGTGCTTACAGTACTGTCTTCCAGACACAAACTGGGCTTTATATTCATGATCTCACAGAGGCCAATGCCACTTATACAAGACCCGAACAATAGGAGGGGGAAAATGATTACATCAAAATAGAAGAAACACTAGTTGGAAAGAAAAAGGGATTGAGTGGAGGGGAAAAGAGGGAGTAGTGGAAGGGGATTATGATCATCCTATATTATCTATATGTATGGAGGTGTCAATAAACATTAAAAATATAAAGCATTTTCTGACCTTTTCTTTTTGGTTTTTGAAGGTAGGGTTTTGCTCTAGCCCAGGCTGACCTGGAATTCACTATGTAGTCTCAGGGTGTCCGTGAACTCATGACAATCCTCTTACATCTGCCTCCCAAGTGCTGGGATTAAAGGTGTGTGCCACCATGCCTGGCTGTTGTCTGATCTTTTGAGACAAAAACTTAAACATCTTAATTAAATGACACCATAGATAAAATGAGCTTAGCAAATATCCACAGAATAGTCCATCCAAACACTCAAGAATACACATTCTTCTCAGCAACCCATGGGATTTTTCTCTAAAACATTAGGACATGTAACAAATACAGGAAATGATTCTATTTGGCCACAGTGGAATAAAACTACAAATAAACAGCAAGAGAAAATATAGAACATACATAAACCCCTGAATAGTAAACAATACTGTTGAATGATGAATGGGTCATCAAAGAAGTCAAGAAGGAAATAAAAAATTCCTGGAATCTAACGATAGCTAAAGTACCAAATGCCAAAACCTATGGTAAACAAACCAGTCCTTAGAAGAAAGTTTATGGTTCTACGTGATTATATTATGAAATCATAAAGGTCTCTAAAAACAACAGTAATACGTTAAAGCCTTAGGAAAAATATGAACTAGCCAAACTCAAAATCAGTACACAAAAATAAGATCAGGACAGAAATCAATTAAATAGAAATAAAAAAATACAAAGAATTATGAAGCAAAGATTTGTTTTTTTAAAAAAGAAAATTTTAATTTAATTTGTTTATTAGAAAGAGAGAGGGAGAGAGAGAGAATGAATGGGTGCACCTGGGCCTGTATCCATTCTGCAAACAAACTTTAGACACATGCACCACCTTGTGCATCTGGCTCACATGGGTATTGGGGAATCGAACCCAGGCAAGTTCCTTAACCACTAAGCAATCTCTACAGGCCAAGAGTTCCTTGAGAGTATTAATAATATTGACAAACCCTTACATTTAGAAATGAAAATTGAGACATGGCACATATCAATGAAATTCAGAAAAATCATCATAACATATATTAAAACCTCTAAACTGGAAAATCTCAAAGAAATGGATGAACTTTTTTTTTTTTTTTTGGCTTTTCGAGGTAGGGTTTCACTCTAGCTCAGGCTGAACTTGAACTCACTATGTAATCTCAGGGTGGCCTTGAACTTGCAGTGATCCTCCTACCTCTGCCTCCCAAGTGCTAGGATTAAAGTGTGTGCCACCATGCCTGGCTGGCTGAACTTCTAGATGCCTATGACCAAAAATATCTCACAGTGAGGTAAATAATTTAAGCAGATATATAACATACAGTGAGATTGAATCAGTATTAAAACATATCCCAAGTATCATGGCTCACTGGATAAAGTGCTTGATGCATAAGCATGAAGACTCAAGTTTGAACCACCAGTACCTATGTAATAGTCAGGTATGGTATGTGCCTTTAATTCCAGCACTGGGTTGGGGGCAGGGAGGAGTATCAGAGGCATGAGTCCCTGGGGCTTGCTGGCTAGCTAATCCAGCTGAATGAACCACCACTAATGAGAGAACCTGTTTCAATAAACAAGGTGAACAACTGAGGAAGATATGAATGTCAGCCATGGACCTCCACATGTACGCATACACAGGTGCACATCCACCTGCATATACATATACACACATGATCACACATATGCACAAAGAGGAAAATGAGGTGACATTGTACTGGAGAAAATGATCATACAAAAGTTCATGGCATTTGCTCACATGGCTTCTCAGAACATGCCACACAGAAGGACCCTGAGCCCCTGGGAGCAGGAGGTTACCACCAAGAGTTTTGCTTGGATGAGCCCATGCCTACTATTTGTAGAAAAAAAATGGACACAGCCTACATTCTCCAAATTGGCAAAGACATTGTAGAAATGAACCCCCACAGAGCCTCACCTGTGGATATTGAATCAAAACTCTTCAAGTTAAAAAAAAAATCTGAGTAAAAATGTTCAGACCTGGATGGAGTCAAGGGTGACTATTTCAACAAAGAATTAACACAAATACTTCTCAAACTATGTCATAAAATAATAAATAAAGGAACATTACCAAACTCTTTTTACAATCCAATATTGCCCTAATACCATGACCAGAAAAAAATTATAGAGCAATTTCCCTGCTGAACATAGATGCAAAAATTCCTCAACAAAATACCTTCAAGCCAAATATAGGGCTACATAAAAATGACCATTCATCATGATTGTGTTTGCTTTATTCCAGAGTATAAGGATGGATACAAGGATGGCTAAACCTATGCAAATTGATAAATGTAATATATATCATATACATGGATTCAAGGACAGGACTTGCATGATCATCTCAATAGATGAAGAAAGGATTTTGACAAAGCCCAGCTTCTCTTTATCAGTGTTTAAGAAACAGAACAGATAAAATGTATCTCAATAAAGGTTATATACAATAAGCCTGTGACCAACATAATACTAAATGGGGAATTCAAGTATTTCCATTAAAATCAGGTACAAAACAAGGTTTTCCACTTTCTCCAGTTTTATTCAATATATAGTACTGGAATTCTTTTTTTAAAATATATTTTATATATTTATTTATTTGAGAGAGAGAGAGAGAGAGAGAGAGAGAGAGAATGAGTGTTCCAGGGCCTCCAGCCACTGCAAACAAACTCCAGATGCATGCACCCCCTTGTGTATCTGGCTTACGTGGGTCCTGGATAATTGAACTCAGATACTTTGGCTTTGCAAGCAAATGCCTTAACTGCTAAGCCATCTCTCCATCCCTCAGTATTGGAATTCTTGACTGGAATAATGAGACAAGCAAATATAAGGGATATAAATAAGACAGGGAGAAATCAAAGTATTCTCACTTGGTGATAATTTGATTTTAAACATAAAAGACACTAAAAATTTCATCAGAAAACTTTTAGAGCTGATCCTTTCAGCAAAGTGTTAGGATACAAAATTAACATATAAACATTAGTAGCCTTTCTATAAGCCAATAACCAGCATGCTGAGGAAGAAATAAGGGGAAAAAATCCCATTTACTATTGCCACAAAAAAAAAAAAAAACCACCTTAGAATAATCCTAACCAAGGAAATGAGGGACATCTACGATACAAACTTCAAAACACTGAAGAAACTGAAGAAGATGCTAGAAGATGGGTAGATCTGCTGTGGTAGTTTGAATGGATGTCCCCATTAGATTCTGGAGTTTATTAATACATGTAACTTAGATTTCCAGCTCTGGCTGGAGGAAGTGTCACTGTGGGCAGATCTGGAATTCCAGGCTAAAGCTTTGCCTGAGTTCCTGGAGTATGCTTGCTTATGGTTCTGGTGGTGGTGTTTCTCTCTGTGTGGACCTTTGAAAAGGGGCCAGCTTCTTCCATCATTATGGAACTTCCCCTGAATCTGTAAGCTTTAATACATCCTGTACCTCCCATAAACTGAGCCTGGTTTGGAAGTTCATCCCAGCAACATGAAGGTGACTATAATAGAATTGGTACCAGAAGTGGAATGTGGCTGCATAATGAATCTGACCATGTGGATTTTGGTCTTTTGGAACTTCTGGTTTGGAGGAATGGGCATGGACATGGTACCTGAAACTGAAGATGCCTTCCACAGCAGTAAGACAAGCTTTATGTACTATTCTGGTGAGAGTTTGAAAATGCTAAGTGCAGAGAGAATTGTATTTGGAGGCTTGGCTTATGAACTTTCTAAAGGGAAGAAAAGATGCAGAGAACTTTGTTGGAACTGGGCTACTGGCATAAAGGTGGCTGTGTTCTGCTGCACATGCCCAGAGAGTTTGATCAAAGTTGAATTTGTAATGGACTGTTGTGGTTGGCTAAAGATATATAATTGAGAAATTTAAGATTTAAAGTTGGAAAAACGAAAACAAGTTTAAAATTACTGGCACTGAGAGTGGTTGCTGAAGCTGCTATTGTTAAAGAGATATTACCATGATTAAGCATGGTCCAACTGCTTTATGTTGAAACAATGGAAAAGGATACCTAAGGAAAGACTGAATTGTAGAAACGCAAACTCTTTTGAAAAGAGTTGACTTCAAGGTCATAATTTCTTTTATCCCTTAATTAACAACATGGCTGTGTTCTGCATACCTGGTATTGGGTTTGGAAGCATGAAAAATACATGAAATGGTTCGTGAAGTGCACACATGGTTCCAGAAGCAGCTACTGAGATGTGGTATGAGACAAGGTGTGATGACCCTGATAAAAGAGGCTAGTGAAGCCATTGGAAGATGGACCCTGGTGTGAATGGAGACACGAAGATATTTTGGATATACCAAAATCGTGCAAGGGCTACCATGAAGTTCTGTTGGCTTGGGATGGAAGTTTCCCTGTCTACTCAGCCTAGCTGGAGGGACAGAGTTGGAAAATCTGGAGACTTCAATCACTGATTATGATATTGGACTTGAACTGCAGATGTTTGATATTTGCTTGATGATCACTGAGTTTGCATTGGTCCACTCTCTCTCCTTATTATACCTTATAGCAGTTAGAAATGTTTACTCTGTGGTATTATATGTTAAAAGTGTGCAACTTGTTTTGATTTATAGGACTCACAGCTAAGAGACAATCTTAAATCTCAGATGAGACTTGGGACTTTGGAACTATGTTAAGCTGGTAAAGAGTATGGGGACCTTTGAAAATGGACTGAATATAATTTACAATGTGAGCTGGTTATGAATCTATTAGGGGCCAGTGGCAGAATGTGGTAGTTTGAATGGATGTCCCACAATAGGTTCAGGAATTTCTTTGTTTTTTTTTGTTTTTGTTTTTTTTTCCTTTCTTTTCTTTTCTTTTCTTTTCTTTTCTTTTCTTTTTTTTTTATTAAAACTGTGATAAGATTTTGTTACCAAGCAGCATTTGATAAGAGGTCCACTGGTTTTGGTGAACAGGTTCAGGAATTTCTTAAAGCTTGTAACTTAGCTCTCCAGTCCTGGCTGGAGGAGGTGTCACTGTGGGAGAATCCTAGGGTCCACCCCTTAGGTGTTTGGGAGTGAATGTGGAGTTCCAGCCTAAAGGTATGCAGAGTGCTTGAGTTCTGCCTGAATTCCTGGAGTGTGCTTACTTATGATGCTGGTGGTTGTATTTCTCTCTGTGTGGACCTGTTAAAGGGGGCCAGTTTCTTCTACCATTATGGAACTTCCCCTGGATCTGTAAGCTTCAGTAAATCCTATTCCTCCCATAAACTGAGCCTGGTTTGGAAGTTCATCCCAGCAACAAGCAGCTAACTATGAGACCTGCCATGGTCATTGATTGGTAGAATCTATCTTGTGAAAATGGCTATTCCTCCAGTACCAACACACTGATTCATTGCAATCCCTGTCACTGTGCTTCATATAAAAATAAAATAAAAAACAATCTTAAAATGCATTTGGAAGCACTAAAGACCACAGATAGCTCTCTCTCTCTCACACACAGCTGCTGGTATCATTATACCCAATTGTAAGGTATACTACAGAGTGGTATAACAAAACCATTATGGTATTGGCACAAAAACAGACACATAGATCAATGGAACATATTTTAAAAGATCCTGATATAAACCCATGATATAAACAACCACTTTATTTTTTAGACATGCCAAAATACTCATTAGAGTATTAGTAAATGTTAAAATTAATACATGCATGTTTAAAAGCCCTGTATATCTACCTTACAAAAAAATTAACTCCCTATAGATCAAGGACCTTAATATAAAACCAGAAACTCTGAAACTGCTAGAGGTAAAAGTAGGAAACACAAGAAAATACAAGAAATAATTTCTGGTATTCTCTCTGCCATAATGGCATAAATCAATAGCCAGAGAAACTACAGAAAATATACAAACTTATGGGAAAATATACAAACTTACTCAATAATGGTCACTGAGAAGTCAAGGAACTCCAAACTCCTCAAATTGAATGAACATGAAAACAAAATAACAAAATCTTTGGGATATAATAAAGACAGTCCTAAGAAGGAAGGGTGTATATTAAAAAATCACAGAGGGTCCTGTGGAGATGGCTCAGCAGTTAAGGCACTTGCTTGCAAAGCTTAACAACCAGAATTTGATCCCCCAGTACCCATGTAAAAAGCTAGATGCACAAAGTGGCACATGCATCTGGAGTTCATTTGCAGTGGCTAGAGGCCCATTCTCTTTCTCTCCTTCTCTCTCTAATTGCAAATAAATAAAATATAGAAATTAAAAAAGAGAGAGAGAACTCAAATAAACCTTAACAATGAAACTTAAGGCCTCAGAAAAACATCTAAATCCCAAAAGCAGTAGAAAGGAAGAAATTATTAAAATCAGTGATGAAATGGGGAAAAAAAGTGTAAGGAATCAGTGTGGGAGGGGGCTGTGGAAATGGCTAATGGTTAAAGGTGCTTTCTTGCAAACACTGCCAACAGGGTTCATTTCCCCACCCAGATGGGCATTCATTTATAACAGCATGAAACCTGGTTGCTCCTTTCCACACACAAATTTTAAAAAACCCACAAAATTATATATATATATATATATATATATATATATATATATATATATATATATATGTTGGTTTTTTTCAAGGTAGGGTTGTGCTCTAGCTCAGACTGACCTGGAATTACTATGTAGTCTCAGGGTGGCCTTGAACTCATGGTGATCCTCTTACCTCTGCCTCCTGAGTGCTGGGATTAAAGGCATGCGCCCACTCCTGGCTTAAAAATATTTTTTTAATTTTTAAAATTTTATTTATTTTTATTTGAGAAAGAGAGAAACAGAGAAAGTCAGATGGAGAGAACGGGCATGCAATGGCCTTTGGCTACTGCAAATGTACTCCAGGCATATGTTCCATCTTGTGCACCTGGCTTATGTGGGTCCTGGTCCTGGGGAATTGAACCTGGGTCCTTTGGCTTTGAAGGCAAGTCCCTTAACCATTAAGCCATCTCTCTAGCCCACAAATATATATATTTAAAGAATCAGTGGAACAAAAGAGTTGCTTATTTAAGAAGATGCATCAGTTGTATGTGGAAATTGCTGGCAGAACAGGTTGTGAAGAGACTGCTTGGGAGGCCAAGGCAAGAGGTGGGAGTACTGATGCTTGAATATTGCATTTGTAATAAACATGAAAAATAAGTATTTGCTAGAGGGTAACTTGATTTACAACAACCACCCAGACAGTCTAGGTAATGAAAATAGCTTTTTTGCTTTCTCACTGTAAAATACATGTTTTATTTGTATGGAATTTTTACTCAAATACAGCTCTATTAAAGAATGCACTAGGAGGGAGATGAGTATGCCTGGTCTCTGGGTTCCCTGGTGGCTGGTGTGGGGAGTCTGGGACCTTACTTGTGTACTGTATGAAGGACAGTGCAGGGGGCAGAACAAGGATACATCAATACATCAAGGAGAGCGAGCCAGCTATTATGAGATGGGGCCCCTCCACTTCATCCGCCCAGGCCCCAAAGTCATTACAGGGGAAATGGTGACAGGATGTTGCTCTCATGGCTAGCGGGAAAACCAGTTCCAGGGAAATGGCGACAGACACTGTGCTACTCAAACTTCATCAAAACAGAGATCGAGTCTACAGAGAATGCAACACTAAATCAGGTCCCTATCTTGCCCACCAAGGCACAGGGAACATCGCCCCAGAGGGGGTGGAAAGATTGTAAGATTCTCAGGGTGGGTGGGAACAGCCCGAGACACCATGTTTCCTACATCTCTGCAGAGTGACTGAGGCCTCTAGGTCCCCACCATGAAAACCAATAACCCCACCAAAGACCCTCAGCAGAAATGGGGCAAGGGAGAGCGGGGTATATGAGTGCAACCTTTAAAATAAATAAATCAATAAATTAAAGAAGAAAATCTTAAAAAAAAAAAAAAAGAGCACTCTACTTAGGGGAAAAATACCTGTACTGTAGTACACAGCTTCAAGTCACTGAGATGAACTTCCAATCAGGCACAGTTATGGAGGAAGGGATTTATTGAAGCTTACAGATCCATGGGAAGCTCCATAATGGCAGAAGAAGCTGGCCTGCTTTCATAGGTCCAAGCAGAGACAGAAAACACCCAAGCTCCCCTCCCCAATAAAAACAGCCCTAAAGCCCCACCACATAGCACACCTCAGGAACTCCAGGCACTTTGCACTCCTTAGACTGGATTTTTGTTTGTTTGGTTTTTCAAGGTAGGGTCTCACAGTAGCTCAGGCTGACCTAGAATTCACTATGTAGTCTCAGGGTGGCCTCGAGCTCACAGCAATCCTCCTACCTTTGCCTCCCAAGCGCTGGGATTAAAGGCTAGACTGGAATTTCAAATCTACCATCACACCTTAGGGCTGGACCCTAATCATCCACCTACTGACACATCTTCTCCACCCAGGTAGCTGGAAATCTAAGAAGTTTTATTTACTATTTTATTTTTATTTATTTATTTGACAGAGAAAGCGGGGAGAGAAAGAGAGAAAGAGAGAGAGAATATGGGCACGCCAAGGCCTCCAGATGCTGCAAATGAACTCCCGACCCATGCACCCCCTTGTGCATCTGGCTTATGTGGGGCCTAGGGAATTGAACCTGGGTCCTTTGGCATTGCAGGCAAGTGCCTTAACTACTAAGCCATCTCCCCAGCCTCTAAGAAGTTTTAATAAAACTGAATCTATTGAGGGACTTCCACTTAAACTACCACACATACTCTATTTTTATTTATTTATTTTTATTTTGGTATTTTTGAGGTAAGGTCTCACTTTAGCCCAGGCTGACCTGGAATTCACTATGCAGTCTCAGGGTGGCCTCAAACTCATGGTGATCCTCCTACCTCTGCCTCCGGAGTGCTGGGATTAAAGGCGTGCGCCACCACGCCCGGCTAATCTACTTTTGAAAAAAAGAAGATAAAGAAGATTGACAAACTCTCAGCTAAATGTACCAAAAATAAGAGAAGACCCAAATAATCGGAATTTGAGATGGAAAGGGAGCCATTATGACAGATACCAATGAAATTCAGAAAACCCAGTCATGGTCACCGCCTGCTGCCACCTGTGGGAGGGAGCCCATGCCTCTGCGAACTGATCACAAAAGATGCTGTAGAGGAGAGAGGAGGCGCTGAGAGATGATGACAAGACGTGCTCTATGAGTCCCTGCCCTAGACACTGGTGGCGTCTGATGGAGATGTTTCTGGAGAAGGTCCTGTCTGCAGTTTGGGCTGCTCTTGATTTGCCGCTTTTTGTAATTTAAAAAACTGTATGGATTTTTCCAGGGCAGCCTTGTGGATTGGGACCACTTCCTGTATGATCCTGGTTTTTCCTAGTCTTTTAAAAAATGACTTTTATTTGTGTGTGTGCGTGTGTGTGTGTGTGTGTTCCAGGGTCTCTTGCCACTGTACAATCTGACTTTATGTGTGAGGCTGGGGAATTGAACCTGGGCTGGTAGGCTTTGCAAACAAGCACTTTTAACCACTAGGCCATCGACCCTGCCCCGATTTCCTATTGGCTTTGAGACAGAAAAGTTGCAAATGGAGCAACTGCAGTAGCCGTAGGTACTTTTGGGGCCTAACACAGGCTGTCAGGGGGAATGTCAGAACTCTACCCTCACTTCTGGAAAGATCTAGATTGTTAAATTGCAGTATTTGAGCTGTCTGAGGAGGGAGAACTTTGAAA
The DNA here is from genome assembly GCA_036365145.1 of Orientallactaga sibirica. Taxonomy (NCBI): domain Eukaryota; kingdom Metazoa; phylum Chordata; class Mammalia; order Rodentia; family Dipodidae; genus Orientallactaga; species Orientallactaga sibirica. The sequence continues at coordinate 18,249,168 of JAEOAD010000008.1, forward strand.
TTCAATTGTGTTTGAATTGATAATTATTTGGGTATTCCCCCCTCCCCTATTAAAATTGGGCCCAGGGATCTATTTAAACCTGGTGGCAAGAATTCTCTGGTTGTTCTGCCATAGAGAGACTCCTGACTTGCCACTGTGCTTTCCACAGTCCTTACTTGGTTCCTCTCTCCTCACTTTGATACCAGAGTGCAGCCATAAGATGGCCACCCTGTTTTAGTAGATTGCTCCTCACTGGAAGTTCACACTGTCCCATTGTGAGGTGAAACATTAAAGCCAGTGGGAGGGAAGCAAGCATCTCTGACCATTAACAAAGTGTTTTTCTTTCTTTCTTTTTTTTTTTAAACAGAATGGAAATGTCAGGGAAGGACATTCACACAAAATAAAACTGATAAACTATACTACAGCTGTGTAAGCTGTATACAAAACAGCCTTCAGAAATCCCTGTGGATGGTGGAGGTTAGGGAGGCTGGAGGCAGCTTCAGCCAGAGGTTGGGGAGGATGGGGACTGTGGACAGAGAAGAACCTCATCTCTGTACACTTTAGCTAAACACACCTGGCGTATGTTTTAAAAAGTCAGTGCTTACTTTTTGTATTTTAAGTATTAAGATAATTTCAACTGTGTCCAAAAAAATTTAGAAAACCATAAAGACATACCTTAAAAACCTCTATTTTACCAAATTGGAAAATTGAAAAAAAATGGATAAATTTCTACATACATATGATCCTCTAAAGTTAAACCAAGATGACACAATTTATTTGAGAGGGAGAGAGAGAGGCTCATGAGAGAAAGAACGGGCATGCAAGGACCTCCAGCCACTGCAAACTGCACAGATGCATGTGCCATCCTAGCTTACGTGGGTACTGGGAATCGAACCCAGGTCTTTAGGCTTTGCAGGCAAGTGCCTTAACCACTAAGCATTCTCTTCAGCCATGAGATAAATAATTTAAGATTTTATTTTTATTTATTAGAGACAGACACACACAGAGAGAGAATGGGTGTGCCAGGGCCTCTAGCCACTGCAGACGAACTCCAGACGCATATGCCACCATGTGCATATGGCTCATGTGGGACCTGGAGAATTGAACCAGGGTCCTTAGCTTCGCAGGCAAGTGCCTTAACTGCTGAGCCATCTCTCCAGCCAAATAATTTAAACAGATCTATAGCATGCAGTGAGATTGAAACAGAAATTTAAAAAAATCTGACTGAAAAAAAATCCTAGGTCCAGATGGGTTGACCGCAGAATCCAAACAGAACTTTAAAGAAGTAACTAGTATTTCTCAAATTCTTCTGTAAAATAGGAAAAACTGCTTCCAAACTTTTTTTTTGTTTTTTGAGGTAGGGTCTTGCTCTAGTTCAGGCTGATGTATGTAGTCTCAGGGTGGCCTCATACTCATGGCAATCCTACCCCTGCTTCCTGAGTGCTGGGATTAAAGGCATGAACCACCACGCCTGGATCAAACTTTTTCTTTTTTTTTTTTTTCTTTTTTTCTTTCTTTCTTTCTTTCTTTTTTCTTTTCTTTTTTTTTTTTTTTTACAAATGTTTGCAATATTATGCTAATGGCAAAACCAGAGGAAGACATAGCAAAAAAGTAAATTCCCTGATGATTCTCAATAAAATATTTGCAATCTAAATTGAAGAACCCATTAGAAAGATCATTCACTATGATCAAGTTGGCTTCATTGCAGAGATACAGGGATGATTCAACATAATAGCTCTACAATTATAATACCTCATGTAAATGGGCTAAGATCAGAATTCACATGTTAATCTCAATAGATGTAGAAAATATCCAAACATTTCTTCATGATAAAATTCTCAAGAGACTAGGGATGGAGGGAACATATCTCAACACAATAAAGGGTATATATGACAAATCTATATCCAACATGGGAATACTGGGGGTAGAATTCTTTTAAACTTTTTATTGACAACCTTTGTACATATAGACAATATACCATGATCATATCTGCTCCCACCATCCTCACTCCCCCCTCCAACCCTCCCTCCACTGAAGCCCTTTTTCTTTCCAACTAGTCCCTGTTCTATTTTAGTGTCATCATTTTCCCCCTCCTATTATGCAGGTCTTGTGTAGGTAGCATCAGCCACTGTGAGGTCATGAATATCAAGGCCACGTTGAGTCTAGATGACAGTATTACAAGACACTCCTCCCTTCCTTTGGTTCTTACATTCTTTTTTGCCACCTCTTCCACAATGGTTCCTGAGCATTGGAGAGTGTGACAGAGATGTCTCAGTGCTGAATACTCCACTTCACTTCTCATCATTTTGGTGAGTTTTGAGTACCTCTAACCAAAATGAGAGTAGCATTAATATATGGGTATAAACATAAGTATTTACAGGGCAGTGTGGTGGATATAATATATGCACTTAGGGGGCCTGGAGAGATGGCTTAGTGGTTAAGCGCTTGCCTGTGAGACCTAAGGACCCTGGTTCGAGGCTCGATTCCCCAGGACCCACGTAAGCCAGATGCACAAGGTGGTGCATGCATCTGGAGTTAGTTTGCAGTGGCTGGAGGCCTGGCGCCTCATTCTCTTTCTCTCCGCCTCTTTCTCTGTCACTCTCAAATAAACAAACAAATAAATAAATGAATAAATAAATAAATAAAATAAACAAAAAATTAAAATAATATATGCATTTAGCCAGACAACAGTAGTACTTTCTCCACTGAAGCTTATGATTCCCCAGCTATAGGCTTTTGATTAGGTTTTCAGTATAGGCAGCAATTACCTCCTATGGTGCAGGCTTCAAATCCAATCAGGGAACAGTTGGCTTCCCTCATAACACATGTGCCACCATTCCACCAGTTGGTGCATTTGGCTTGGTTGGCCAGCAGTAAAACTTGCAGGGTCCACTAAGTTAAAACCACTGATAATGTTTCTCCTCCAACAAACCTCTTTCCAGCATCCTGACATCTAGTCAACAGGGAGGAAGGCTTCCAGCTTACTCCAGCTTGATTTCTAAAGCATGCAGAGTCTTCCAACAATAAGGTCTTACCATCTAGTTCTGGTAGACAACCAAGAGCCTTGGAAATACCCTTAATGTTTAGGGGCCATCAGGCCCTAAACCTGACCAACTCTCTGGAAGGCATCCCACTCCTGGCACTGAAATTTTCTTGGAACAACCTTTGTCTTCTGGGCACAGCTTATCCAACTCCACAGATGCTTCTGCCCAAGCCCTCTCTTTTTCAAACATATATATTATTTAGCTATCAAAGAAATAGATTTCCATATGGCTTATCATAACAGTCTCTGCTTATCATTCTTTTCTTACCACCAATTAACTTTTGCTTGAGACTGTAAGCCCAAATAAATCCTTTCTTCCCATCAGCTGCTTTTGGTGGGGTGTTTCATCCCAGTAATACAAAGAGAACTGCAACAGCCACCCAAGAGCAAGCCTGTCCAGCCTGTTTGGTTCAGACCTAGTGAAGGGCAAATTGTTTGCTTCAAGGTCTCATCACTCTGCTTAGATCCTAGTGGAAAGGACAGCGATCCCAGCTCATAGGCAAGGAGCCCGGCAGTCCCAGGGACACGGCTTAGAGAACCCATAACCTCTCATGCTAAATGTCTCTAGAAGGACATACATGGAGATGGGAAGATATTTTTACTATATTGAGCAAAATGACTACTTTACATACTTAAAAAAAATAATGGCAAAGTATGGTGATACACACTTTAATCTCAGCATTCAGAAGGTGGAAGCAGTAGGATCAAAGGTTCAAGGTCAGCCTGGCTATACAGAGATTTTGTTTAAAAAAAAACCAAATTAAAGTTTTTATTTTTTATTTTTTTGGAGAGACAGAGACAGGCAGAGAGAGAGAGAGAGGGAGAGGAAGACAGAGATGGGCGTGCCAGCAGCCTTTCTGCTGCTGCGAATGAAATCCAGATGCGTGTGCCCCCTTGTGGTCAAGTGCGGCATTGTGCCCTTGCATCACTTTGCATCTGGCTAAACATGGGACCTTGAAATTGGAACCGCTGGAGATTGGAACCAGCATTCTTAGGTTTAGGAGGTAGGTGCCTTAACTGCTAAGCCATCTCTCCACCCTGAAGTTTTTATTTTTTGAGACAGTCTTGCTACGTAGCCTTTAGGTTCATTATATAAAATGGCACTGAATTCACAGTAGCCTTTAAAAAAATCATTTATTTGTATGTGTGTGTACATCACTTTTGGTGTATGCCTTTGAGGGTGACTTCAGAATTGAACTCAAGTCAGCAGGCTTTGAAAGTGCCTTTAACTGCAGAGCCAAGCCTTCCCAGATCCCCACAGTGACTTTCTTGCCTTATCTCCCAAGTGCTAGGAGAAGAGTATGTGTACCACCACGCCCAACTACAAAAACAATTTAGAGTTTTAAACTGAAGACAAACTGGTACCTAACCTGGAACTAAAACTTAGAAATTAATGTTATTAGTCATAATGGAAGCATACTTATAAGTAAGGAACTAGAATTCTAAAAAACAAAAATTTAAGTTGGATTTTCCCTTCAACGTGATACACATAGCAAATAAACCTTTGTAGTATGAAAATTCTGAAGAATACACATATACAGGCAGGCAAACTGTCATGAGTTCAAGGCCAATCAGGTCCATGTCGTAAGTTCAAGACAGCCTGTACCACAGAGTAAGTTCTTGTCTCATAAAAGCCACCCCCATAATTAATGTACATATACAAGAATGGTGCGTGATGTTAAATTAAGTTTATTTTATCTAATATAACTGATTAAATTAACAAATATATTTTAAGGTAACAAAATGTAATTGATAAGATTCACCTATATATATGTATATATCTTAAAGGATATTTTAGTATAGCTGAAGTCTTAACATTTGCATTTTATCCATTTTTAAAATGTAAAACGCGTAAGAGTAATATCATACTACATACCTTATAATTTTCAAGTTTTAACTAAAACATTTCAGTCTGCAAGTAAAATCAAGAGTTATCCTTAAAAAGAGTTATCCTGTACTCAAGTCAAATAAAATGTATCACTAATAAAGTGCCAATGGATAAGACAATGTTATTTCATCTATTTCCTTCTGGGACAGGAAGATAAAAGTACGTGATAACATAGAACTCGTCATTTCCATATCACAGTTTAGAACTAGCAATTTGCAGTATACTCTGTAGTAACCTGGAGTGCTTATTTATGGTAGATATTAACCACAATAAAGAATCCATCCTAAGAAAGAGCACAACTATGATTTTATGACAAGTTCTTCAGTCATTGCTGACTATAGTTTAGTGTCCAGTGTTTTTAAAAAGTAAAATCTTGAACTGAGATAAACCAAATCCTACCAATATCAAAAAATGGCTTTAGGGAAAACACCTTTCTCTTTATTGTGAAATAGGTTCATACCTGTTTTAAGAAGTGAATAGTAGCAGTGGCATAGTTTGGCATTAGGCATGTTTCTATCAGGTGACACCCTGGTGTGCATTGCTAGAAGATGCATCCATCACATAAAGACAATATACTTATTAGATGTAGACAGCACTTTTCAGGCACTTGACCTCAATTGGTAGTTATGTTGGTGTTCAGATGTTTATTTAATGGAAAAACATTAAATTACATAGTGACTTCAAGTCATGTTCCCACAGAACATCTGTGTTCTGTAAGCTAAATCCAACTAAAATGTTCCCTCTAAATCAAATAATGATGCTGTATACCCAATTCAGAGAGAAAGTATAATAGATTAAAAGTTAATAGATTAAATCTTCTCAATTTTAAGAATTTCCATCCTGGATTAAAAAGTTCTTTGTTGCCTATTACTTGTCTGGATGTTAGCAGAAAAAGGTTTGAAAATCATATTCTGCCTAAATGATATTAGATTTGAAATGCACAATACACTGTTCATGGAAATGTAATTTTGCTCTTATACCAAAGAGTCATATTTTCTCTTAGTAAATGTATTCCTAGATCATAGAATCCAGTATGTAAACATTTAAGATACCCAAAGAATGTTAACAAATTTTCATTTTGCTATCCTTGAACATACCTGAGAACCAGTGCACCAATGTCTGGCTCTGAAACTTTCTTTGGAGGTCTATGCCGATAGAATACCATCAGCTACATCACTAAGGACGGGCTTCCAAGTTAAGATGCCCAATTCTATTCTAAAATGAAAACTATGGCATGATTCCAGTATAGTTGCTACTGATGTTTCCATTTTTAACTACCACCATATAGCTTAAATATGCTGCTATTACAGATATTTTAATACGTATTTAAGTATTATGACACGGGAAATTTTTGTAATATACTTTCAGGCAGTTAGCTTTAAAATAATGAAGTTCAGCTCTTAGCACAAACAGCCCTGAGAATAATGCATCCAATTTCAGCTCAACTAGAAGCAATCTAATTGAGAAACCTTAAAAAATACAAAAACAAATTCTGAAAAAGTTGTAAATTAAAAAAGCAGTATTTGAGGCACTACCAGTCTACAGTACTTTTAACAGTTGGAAGGACTTTGGGACAAGAACAAAAAGACAAATCTGTGTGTGGAGGTGCACGTGCTCACACTGTGCTGCAATGTTTTATGTGTGTTCTCAAATTTTATAGCCCAAATGTTTCATTGCAGTATCTTCTGTTAAAGATATCATGGTGTGGCTGCAGAAGTGTTGGTAATTAATGTCAAGTACTGGCACAGAAGTCTGTACCGTTAAAGGAGACAGAGTCAAGAGCTTGGCTGGCAATCAGTGACGGGCAGCCCTTGGAGGAAGCATGAAAGAAGCACATGTGGAGCTAGAGGAGCAAAGGTTTGATCTGTCAGAGGGTATACAGCTTTGTAACAAAGTGTAACAAAGTCTTCACAGAAGAATAAAACCTGTGGTTCTACAAAGAAATATTCAACCTGTTAATACTGCCTATAAATTGGTGAAATGGGTACAGACAAAAATGAGTATTATTGTCTAAGTTATCAACATGACAGTCTACATTCTATAGATTGTAATTTGTGAAATTGAACATCTACTACAAAAAGTACAACAAATACTAGGAATCAACTTTTAACATTTCTCTGATGTCAAAAAAGAATGATGTTGTTTCTGCTCTGTGTTAAAAAAATGTTCCCCGCTTCCTTTTATATAATTTAATAAAGCTTTACTAAATGAAATATTTTATTCTAGAGAAACATCTACTGGCTTATGTGAAAATAAACAGTCCCATATTTCTTAAAATTTATACTTATATGTTAGAGTACATACATTTTATATACTATTCAAAATAAATCCTTGTGCATAAATAGCCAGTGAAAGATGGAGATTGCAATACATCATCATTAGCTGCACACCCTGATGTTGCAACTGAAAATATATTTATGTGAAGTTTGACGAGTTAGGAAGAACAAGAACATGCTAATCCAGAACTGATACTAAATCAAAATACTAGTGTGGTTATTAACTGGGGCCAGCTGAGTGACCAGACCAGCAAACAGTAACAGAGATTAATAACTTTCTAGAATTCCTGTGACATGTTAATCAGTACAAACAAGATACACATTAGATAGAACACTCAAAAGCCAGAGCAGCATGTAGTACTTAAATAGAAACTGAAAGAATTTAGTCTAATTCCTAATTGTGCTTTGGATGGGCAAAAGCTAACATGTCATATGAAAATCAATTAAAACCTCCACATGCTTGTGCTTTAGGGTTCTCTTCTTTGCTTCTTCACCAGTCAGTTTGCTGAGGCCAAAAGATTTTTAAAAGTGTGTACAAATGAAGCAACTAAAACCTTGGGATCTTATGTTTCAAATGTATTTGAAGTCACTGATTAGATCAGTTACACAATCATATGCATTTCCTTCTAGATGACAGGAACAAAAGCCTTTGAGGTCCAGCCATGACAGGAGATCTCAGAACCAGTGTTAGAAGATCCAGGCATCACCAAGAGAGTGATTTTGTTGACGTTCACTCTAATATAATGATTGCTTGTATCAAGGTCTTCACAAACCCTGGAGGACCTTTCTGAAGTTCTGGAAACAATGTACATACAACCCAAGAGTAAACAGAAATGCAAGGCTGCCACCTAACACGTTTTAAAATTATCCAAGTTTATAGAATTCCTTCCTAGTTACATTTCACATCAGTAGCTGAATTAAATCACAAGAGAACCAGGAAGAGCACACTTTAGTTAATAATGTTCATATAAAGTAATATTTGTTCCATGATTTACTTTCATTTAGCAAAATGTACATAAACCATTCAATTTAAAGCCAAGAATTCCAAACTAACTTAAGAATTCCTAGTTTTAGACTAATGTCAACAAAACAAAACAAAACAAAACAAAACAAAACAAAACAAAACAGCCAGAAAGGCAGGATTACGGAAGAATATGCACACTTATTCAACATGGTTGGAAAGGAAGAACTGCACAGTACCCTCTAAAGCAGGTCAGTGTTTTCAATGCTGGGGACAAAAGTAAAAAACAAAAATACAACTTAAAAGCCGCTTCCTATTTTTAAGCTGATTATAAAGGCCTCAAAAGTCTACTTTTGATATCTCCTTTGCCATTGTCTTTTGTCTTCCTCACCATCTGATTTGCTCAGATTCACCTAACAATTCAGTGTCCTCTCTCATTACAGCCAGTACTATGGGTATAAAGTGGCAATCAGTCTGACAAAGAATACTAGGGCAGAGCACATGGCCACCAAAACGGACACTTTGTGATAATGTGATTTTAGTTTAAGGTTTTGCATTTGCCACACACAAGGTAAAACTGGCTATTCCATTTCACAAGCTATGAATTCTACGACATTAAGTTCAAAATTAATGCAGAGCAATTAAACATGACAGCGTGGTACTTCATTCCACTAGATGCTACACTGTTTGATTTGAAACCCTGGTTTGTTAACCACTGTACTAAAGTCCAGGAGTGACTTGCTCAGGAAGTGACGTGTGGAAGCTGTCGTGGCTGTTTCTTCCACTCACATAATGAAAACCGCAGGAATGTTACTTATAAAATTAAACATTTTGATTTTATGTTACCAACTGCCTGCAAAACTAACCCCGCACAACTTCAAAACAATACAAACAAAAGAAAACATGAGGTTGCTCATGAAGGCCATAGCTTTGGTGACAACTGAGAACCAAACTGTTGGTCTGCACTTGAACCAGGCCTAAACAGTCTGCTCAGGCCCGGCCCTACCCTTTATTTACAGGGCTTTATGGCTACAGCATACTCTTCGCTCATGGCACACATGACAGACACCTGGGAGGGAAAAAGGAGACAAAAGGTTAGTCAGAAGGCAGTACGTACATAGAGAAGACAGACCTTGTTCATCATAAACTGTATTTGTGGATACCCTGAATATCAAGTTTGGAAAGGGGCAATCCAAAACATAAATAATCTACATTCTTTACAAAGTTCTGAGGCAGGAAATTGTGAAAATCTAAGCAGATATGGTTCTGTCAGACAGTTTTCAAGGAACAGGGAGAAGAACTATAAATACTTCTCACCATTTACTCGGTGTTATACTTCTGACAGTTGCAACAAACGGTACATCTCCTCCACTTTGACCCTTTCTTTCTAATTTTTGTGTGTGCACATACACATGTGCACAGAGTGCAGGTGCACACATGCCACAGCACAGGTGTGGAAGTGAAGACACAACTTTTGGGTTAGCCCTCCCATCTACCTCATTTGAGGCAGGGTTTCTCTGTTTTCTTTGCTGTGCTCACCACGCATGGTCAGTATAAGTGTGCTTCGCTGATTACCAAGACTGGGCTTCTGGCTTTTTATGTGGGATTTGGTGAGGGAACTCAGCTTTCCATCCTTTCTAATCTTTAAAAATATCTCATAGGTGGATCTTCAAAACTAAACTGGAGTTAGTAGTGTCAATCCAGCAAAAGCAAACAAATAAACAAAACCAGACTTTGATACTTTCTTTGGCGACAGGACTTTAAAAGCATCATGGTAGGGGCTGGAGAGATGGCTTAGCAGTTAAGCGTTTGGCTGTGAAGCTGAAGGACCCTGGTTCGAGGCTCAATTCCCTAGGACCCACGTAAGCCAGATGCACAAGGTGGCGCATGCATCTGGAGCTCATTTGTAGAGGCTGGAGGCCCTGGTGTGCCCATTCTCTCTCTCTCTGCCTCTTTCTCTATCTGTTGCTAGTAAAGAAATTAAAAAAAAAAAAGAAAATTAAAAAAAGTATCATGGTAAAGTTGTCTTATAGAGATTATTTTCAATATTCAGTAGAATTTTTAAGTAGCATTTCACATATAATATTTTATGCCAACTACTTTAGGCCAATTTTGGCTTTTTTTTTTTTTTGAGGTAGGGTTTCACTCTAACCCAGGCTGACCTGGAATTCACTATGTAGTCTCAGGGTGGCCTTGAACTCCTGGCAATCCTCCTACCTCTGCCTCCCGAGTGCTGGGATTAAAGGCATGCGCTACCATGCCCAGCTTGTTTTTTTTTTTTTTTTTAAGGTAAAGTCTCACCCTAGTCCAGGCTGACTGGAATTCACTATGTAGTCTCAGGGTAACCTCAAACTCATGGTGATTCTCCTACCTGTGCCTCCCAAGTGCTGGGATGATAAGGCATGTGCCATCATGCCTGGCCTAGGCCAAATTAAAAAAAAAATTATTGGCAAGCAGAGTGAGGGGGAATCTGTGCACCACGGCCTCCAACACAAACCACTTCCTGAACTCCAAATGCATGCGCCACTTTGTGCATCTGGATTTATGTGAGTACTGGGGAATTGTTCCCAGGCTATCAGGCTTTGCAAATAAGTACATTTAACCATCTCTCCAGCCTCCAAATTTTTATTTTATTTTATTTATTTTTTGGTTTTTCGAGGTAAGAGTCTTGCTCTAGCCCAGGCTGACCTGGAATTCACTATGTAGTCTCAGGGTAGCCTCAAACTCATGGTGATCCTCCCACCTCTGCCTCCTCAAGTGCAGGGATTAAAGGCATGTGCCACCATGCTCAGCCCCGAATTTTTATATATTGATTTTACAGTTTTCCCATAGGTCTTTACCTGCACATCTTCACCAGCATTGTATTTTCCTTCTATTTCTTTGCCCAGTTCACCTTCTGGCAGCTTAAGATCCTCACGAACTTCACCAGTTTCTGTCAGCAGGGAAAGGTAACCATCCTGAATGCATATCAGCTATTAGAAATGAGATCATGTGTACTGGTTAGATCATGCTCAATTATCTGTGAAGTTTGTATAATTAAATTTCAATGGGCATTAATTTATATAAGAACACAGTCATACACTAATATATTCTGGGCATTTAAAAATTCCAAAATACAAAAGAATATGAAATAAAGCAAGAAGTGCAAGTATTTCCTCCATAGCCAACCTCTGTATTAGTAAGTACATCCTGAAATATTCACTTTTACAAACACAAAACAAATATGGCTGCCTTTTTAAAAAGCTGTTTTCAATTAATAATATGTGTTAGAAATCCTACAATCAGAAAATTGAATTCTACTTTAATCTAACCATCATGTAAGTACATGGATGTAATGTAAGTGAATTATTTTTCTGTTAGTGGGCATAGGGGTTATTTTCATTATTCAAAACACTGCATTTTATAATTTGATTACAAGCAAAATTAAGTGGAAAATTTTTGTTCTTCAGCTCATTGCTAATAATAGATTAAGGAAAAAAACTCAAACACTAGCTTGTCTATGAAATTAATGAAACCACCACAGAGATCAACCTAACCTGCAAAAAGAAATCATACTTTTTTTAAAAACACAATTCAGTTTCTTTTATTACAGGAATGGGGAAAACAGCAAGCCCCCACTCACTGATTCTAACAGACTTTATGAAAGACATTCATTAAACCTACTAGCTGCTAACATTAACATATAGCAAAGGAGTCAGAGATGTGAGCCTTGACCCCTTTAGCCACTATAATGTAAGCCAGCATTACATGCAGACTGAGTTTCAACATTCTGTTCCATGTATACCATGAACAAATCTGTCTATGGAATGACACAGAAACTCCACCTACCATATGGATTCAAATCTTTGCCTAAAGATCCTATATAAGAATGATAAACATCCCCAATTAATTGTTCTAGTCAGTGGATTGTTTGTGAGGAGGCTGGGAGAGCAGTGAAGAAGAGCAAGGAGTCCAAGGTGTAAGTGTAATGTTTAAACAACTGACCAGATGTTTACAAGACAGATCTGCCTGACTTCTGCTCTTTCAGCAATTCCTTGAAGTGGAACTTAACTATTATTCAAGATTAAAGGTGCCCACTGCCATTAGTAACTGAAATAGAGGAGCCCTAAAAAATAATAATGCTATTCTTCTTCTTCTTCTTCTTCTTTTTTTTTTTTTTTTGGTTTTTCGAGGTAGGGTCTCAATCTAGTTCAGGCTGACCTGGAGTTCACTCTGTATTCTCAGGGTGGCCTTGAACTCACGGCGATCCTCCTATCTCTGCCTCCTGAGTGCTGGGATTAAAGGTGTGCACCACCTACACCCGGCCCTTTTTTTTTTTTTGAGGCAAGCCCAACAGACTGGCTTTTGTTTTTCATGTGAGAAAGACCTTTAAAAAAAGTGTGTACGTGTGTGTGTGTGAGAGACAGAGAGAGAGAGAGAGAGAGACAGAAAGAGAGAGAATGAATGAATTGGTGTGCAGGGCCTCAAGCCACTGCAATTGAACTCCAAATGTGTGTGATCCTTGTGCACATGTACAACCTCGTGCGCTTGTGTCACTGTGTGTCTGGCTTACATGGGACCTGGAGAGTTGACCATGAGCCCTTAGGCTTTGCAGGCAAGTGCCTTAACTGCTAAGCCATCTCTCCAGCCCAATACTGGTATTCTAATAATTACTTACAATGATGATTTTTAAAATTTATTAAATAAACTGGAATGAAACATATAAAGTATTTCAAAGATGAAAATATAACTATAGTGGTAGTTTGAATGTATACCTCCCACAGACTCATGTGTTTTCTTAAAGCTTGTCACTTGGATCTTCAACTGCCTGGCTGGAGGAAGTGTCACTGGGGGAAGATACTGGAGTCCATCCCTAAAGTGTTACTGGGGGTGGATCTGATTCCAGCCCAAAGGTGTGAAGAGCAGTCTGAGCTCTGGCAGAGTTTTGTGTTTGCTGCTTTTTGGTGTTGCTGGCTGATGTAGCACATGTGTTCTCTCTCTCTGCTTGGATTTATAAATGGGAGCCAGCTTCTTCCAACATTAATGAAACTTGCCTGGATCTGCAAGCTTAAAAGAAATTCCTTCCTTCCCTAAACTGTGCCTGGTTTGGATGTTCATCCCAGCAACATAAAGCTATTTACCACAACTATTATATAAACATCTAATAAAACCAAATTATTTGTAAACATAAAGCAAATTATTAAAATAAGTTGATATAGGGCTGGCGAGATGGCTTAGCAGTTAAGGCCCATGCGTGTGAAGCCTAAGGACCCAGGTTCAATTCGCCGGGTCCCACATAAAGCCAGATGCACATGGTGGCACATGCACCTGGAGTTTGTTTGCAGTGGCTAGAGGCCTTGGGTGCTCATTCTCACACTCTCTCTTTCTCCCCCTCTTCTCTGTCTCTAATAAATAAATAAATAAATACTTTTTTAAAAGTTGATATATAAAAATTTTAAGGGGAAAGAAGAAATGGGAAAGGGATCAAAAAATAAAATTTGTTTGAAAACACCATAATGAAACCCAATTCATTGTATACCAATGACAAAATAAACTAAAATAAAAAAATCCCCTGTAAGAAATTCAAAAAATAGAACTACAGTGATAATACTTGATGGTAAATTTTCAGATTTACAGAAAAGTTGTAAGAACAACACAATAAAATACCTTATCCTTTACCTAGAGTTATGCCTTGTTAATCACTTGTACATTTTTCTCTCCATACATATTCAACATACAAAATATATTTTCATACATTTTTATTTTTTTCTGAATCACTCAAGAGTGTTTAATAGAATGCAACTTTTTTTTGAAGGTAGGGTCACTCTCAGCTCAGGCTGACCTGAATTCAAAGTCTCAGGGTGGTTTAAATAGAATGCAACTTTTTGGAAATAAAAACTTCAGTATGTTTTCCCCAAGAACAAGGACATACTCTTACATAACTGGTTTATTTTTCAAAATCAAGAAATTCGCTGATAACCTACTATTCACTTTGCAGTTCATTTTCAAATCTGCTAGTTGTTCTGATATTGTTTCTGATAGCCACTTCTCATTCCAATTCCAGGATCACAACTTGAACTTATTTGCTGTCATGTCAATTTCATTACTTTTAATTTGGAACAGTTCTATCAGTCCTTTCTTTGTCCTTTGTGACATTAATATCCATGTGAAGAGTCCAGGCTTACTGCTATATTGAATGTTTCTTATTTTGGGCTTATCTCTATCTCCTCATGATTCAGGTAACGAATGTAGTTTTGGAGATACGATATACAAACCATGTGTTCCTGTGCATCGAGCACATCAGGAAGCAAACGACAGTAATGTGTCCTGACACTGGTGATGTTAACTTTGATCACTTGACAAAGGTGGTATCTGCCAGATTATACTCTGGGCACTCCAGGTCATATAAGTTGATGGCCTTTTACTACATGTATCCTCTTTGTCCACAAAGGAAAAAAGCCATTGTCAAGTCTCAAGCACATTTTTTGTATAACATCTTTTAATCTCTTCTCAAAGTCTTGTCTGACTGTAGTTTTGGAAGACAGTGATGGTGAAACTATAGAAGTCAATTCTAAACTGGGTGTGGTGACACACACCTTTAACCCCAGCACTCAGGAGGCAAAGTAGAAGGGCTGCCAAGAATTTGAGGCCAGGTTAGGACTACAGAGTGAGTTCCAGGTCAGCCTGGGCTACAGTGAGACCCTACCTCAAAAACAAACAACAACAACAAAAAAATTCAATTCTAAACATTGTTTATTTGGGTAGTATCAGTAGTCATTCTTATTAATGAGGGAAAGCAGAAGTCAGGGTCAGAGCACTTGTGATAAGACATCAGGCATGTACATCAGGCTCTTGACCAGTATGAGATTTTACTTGTACTGGAATGTGGTATCTTTTATTTCCTATTAAAAGAATCTAGGGCTCCTTGGAAAAAATCAGTGTCCTGATTGGGAGATGAACCTGAAGCAACTAACAAAGACCATTAATTAATTAATTAGGTCCATGTCAAAGGTAATCAGGAATTAGCTTAAATAAACTTCTACTGGCCAAAGGCAGAAAAATTTTAGAATCAATATGAGTGCTAATGACAATGGATTGAACCACAAATATGTTTAAGTGCTTGAGTTCATAGTGAAGAAATACTTCATTGCTTATCTTCAGTGGATTATAGGAACCAATTCATTGTCACTTATCAGTTTTTAAAATGAATTCAAGTGCATGTGTAAAAGGAGAATCTGCAGAGTCAAGCAGATTAAGAGCTGGATCAATGAAACTCACTATGCCAACCTAAAATATAAAACAACATTAACTACTGCATTCCCAAAAGTAAAACAAAACAATCAGGAAAATGTATGCTTCAAGGAGATGTTTGACCATACTAAGGAACTAATAACTTTTTTAGGGGTAATAGTATGTTTTTCTTTTCTTTTTTTTTTCAGTTCTCAAGATTTTACAGATGTAAAATAAAAATGCAGATGAAATGATGTACTATCTGGGATTAGCTTTGAAATAACCAAGAGGAAAAAAAAAAGAAGGAAAAAGTAGGTATAAGGTACAGTTTAGAATGCTGGCAGTGTCTTTAATCCAGGAAACAGGGAGGTAGAGACAGGATAGTGAGTTCGAGGTAAACCTTGGCTATCCATGGTGAGATTATTTTAAATACAAACAACAAAAGAAGTGTGGCAGAGATGAACCAAGACTGGCTGTGTATTGATTAAGTGTAGAACCTGGGTGATTTCTATACTTTGAAAATTCCTAAAATGAAAAGTGAAATAAAGCCAGGTATGGTGGCACATGCCTTTAATCCCAGCACTTGGGAGGCAGAGGTAGGAGGCCACCCTGAGACTACATAGTAAATTCTAAGTCAGCCGGGGCCACAACAAGACCCTATGTCAAAAGAACAAAAACAAAAAGTGAAATAGACAAATGCTGTGGAATATCAGAGTTACAGAAAGAGCATTGACTCTACTAAATGGGGAGAGGCACAGTAAGCCAAGGAGGCAAAGGATGAGAGTAGGAAGGATGAGGGACAGAAAAGTGACTATAGATTCTGTTCATGATGTATCTACAACAAGAAACCACAAGGGGAAATTGCAATGAAGTGATTTTGGCCTGCATTTGTATTGGTATACAACAGAAGTTGAAAAAATATTACTATGAGTGCTTTCTTAGCCCTGAGTTCTGAGTTCTCTTATCTATTTCAAAACAACCAGACTTGTTTGGGTAAGACTTCTTTCTTTCTACTTCCTTCTTTCTCCCCACAATCCTTTAAGCTATTTCCTAAGAGTTGCTAATCCCTAGTGGAGAGTGAATTCTTGAACATTATTATACTGCCTGAGCAAGTGGGGGTGTTATCTGACCCACCAGATCACACTGATGCTCCATGGACAAGTGGAAGTAGCACACATGGAATCAACCTGAGCAGGTCAGTGAGTGCTCAGAGTGAGAGCGCGTCCTTGCCCACACTGATGCTTCCCGCTCTCAACTCATACTAATGGCTAGACAGGGAATTCCTTTGACTAGCTGACTGAAAGAAATAAACTAAAAATGTTTCTAGTGGCTATGCATTAAATCAGGCACCATTCTGAGGTGGCTGTGACAAATGGCAGGAGTTCGGGGAATCTCAAGCACTAGACCTAAAAGAAAGAGGTGTTGATATATATTCATTATGGGCAAAGGAGTTAAGAATTGGGCTGGAAAGTCAAGGACGCTGAAAGAGCAAGATAGGAAAGTTGTTGACAAGGAGGTCTAGGGAAGTGGTATGTGAACAGATTTCTCCAAAGGGAAGAGAATGTGCCTCATATGAAAGCTCACCAAAGGGCATTAGTTGTAAACGGGGCTCTTAGAAAAGATGACCCTCCATCAATGACATTCAACTGCTTGTTGCTGCCTTTGGTCTTGCTCAGTGATACAGGCTTTTTCACACTAAGGCTGATGTGACTATAGCCAGTACTGAGAACTTCAGAGAAGGGAATTGATATAGAGTCTCTGATACTGTCCCAGGGAGAACAGCTAGCCACCTGATAATATAGGCAACAGGAGTGGCTTGTACTTTAACACTCAGTCTACATGTGGATCCGCTTTTCCTGCTATGCTCAGGGTGCTTCTGTTAAGATTGACAGCATGCTTCAATTATGTTACAGAATCACATATTTCACTTCTGAAGAAAACACCCATTTAAAAAATATTTTTTATTCCTTTATTTGCAAGCAGAGAGAAACAGAAGAGAGACAGAGAGAATGGGCATGCCAGGGCCTCCAGCCATTGCCAATGGACTCCAGATGCCATGCCACTTGGTGCATCTGGCTTTATGTGAATACTGGGGATTGAACCCAGGTCCTTAGGCTTTGTGGTTTAGAGGTCTTCAATTCCCAAAGAAATTCTGCTTACATGAAGGAATACAATGATTTCACAGAACATGTTAAAATTATAAAAAAGGACTTTAAGCTCAGGAAAATTCATAGCATGATTATTTTCCTTGTTACTACTATTTTGAGTTAAAACAATGATGTCTAACTGACATCTTAGTATCCAAAAGACACGCCACTCATTTGAAGAATATACTTGGACATAGTCTGGCAATTCACTGAGGTTTACAATATGGACTTTATATGTCCTGTACTAAGTAGCTTCCCTTCTGGAAAAAAAAAAGTCTTAAAATGCCAAAACCGAGCTAAATGCACAGAAGGCATTTAACCTGTAGTGGGGTGCACAATGATATAGAACTTCCTGGGGTTGGGGGACATGATTCAGGAGAGTACTGGAGCTTAAATAACCACTTAACAATCTGGGAATTCCCTAAAGGGTCAGAGCATTTGCATTATACCATCACCTTTTGGAGAGATAATGGAAATTAACAATTCTAATCTAAGCTAGTCTTGGAATGGTAGTCAGGAGACATTTTTTCTTTCATTTTGAACTTATTTTAAGAATACGTAAGTCACAACTCAAATATTTGTATATTTCTTTCTCCAAAGATTTACTTTTTCGTTTTTATAATAGACAGATGCAGATATTCCACTTTAGTCGACTGCCAAACTGGCATCCAAAGCACAGAATTTAGCAAATACAAAGTCTGCGCAGAGCCAAATAGTATCAGAAGCAGGAATTGTGTTTTTTTTTTTTCCCCAAGGTAGGGTCTCATTCTAGCTCAGGCTGATCTGGAACTAACTCCCTCTGTACTCCCAGGCTGGTCTTGAACTCACAGTAATCCTCCTACCTCTATCTCCCAAGTGATGGGATTAAATGGATGCACCCTCATGTCTGGCCCCAGAAGCAGGAATTTCATCAAGGCATTTGGATAGAAGAGTAAAGACCACCATAGTACAATACATATAACTGGAAAGTTTCATGTAACTAATTGAGTACTTACTATGCCAGACACTGTCCTCAGTGCTAACTAGGTCTCAAAATGATCCCTTGAGAAGGCTATTATTTACATCCCATTTTATAAAGATATAGAGGCAAGAGAGGTTAAGTAACTAAATGTAAATGTTCCCATAGCCTCAGAAATTTTTGATTAAGATTAAACTTCTTAAGTCTCCAGTAGGTGGAGACCTATTGGACGTGTCCCACTGGGGGTAGATCTGGAATCGAGCCCTGAAGTGTGTGTGTTCAAGAGCCAGCCTGAGCTCTGGTTGTTCATTCTCTCTTCTGTGGCTCCATCTATCTCCACTATGATGAAGCTTCTCCTGGAAACTGTAGGCCAGAAATAAATCCTTTCCTCCCATAAACTGCTTCTGATCAGGAGTTTGTCCCAACAACAGGAAAGTAACTACAACAGGGACCAAAACAGTTTGTCTCAGCTTATCCTTTCTGCCATATGTACTACATCCTAAGATGGGAGTAGAAGGAGTAAATGAGTAACTTGTCTTGGATATAAAATTGAGAAGGCACCAAAAACCCTCAGAGACCAAAGAGATAATTTAATAAAACATTTTTTAAAATTAGATGCAAAAACTAGGTGCAGCTGCATGACTGGACTCTCAGCCCTGGGGAGACAGACAGGAAGATCCCTGGGCTTGCTGCCTAGCTAAGCTAGCTGAATCAGGTAGCTTCAGGCTCAGTAACGACCCTGCCAAAAAATAAGATGGACAGTGACTGAGGAAGATGTCTGACATCAACCTTTGTCTATCACACACATATGTACACATGTGCATGTGGCCATACACATATGAAGACACATATGCACACATGTACACCATGCAAAAAAGAATTAGAATGCATAAATTACATGAACAGAATATTAGAATTTTAAATGGAGAAAAGATCACACTTGATTCTTCCTTCTGCCTTGGGCTACTGTAAGGTTTAGCGTTGTTAGTAGACATGTGTTTCAACTTTTGTACCTGAGCCAAGGGGTACAAAACCCCAGTCTTAGTCTTACTATATACTCAAAATCCAAACCAAATAAATGTTTCCCTTTATGTTAAATGTTGAGCTCTAATGAATGCCTGCTTAATTTGGTAATAGTAATTATGTGAACCATTGGGACCACCTTTCTGAAACATGCAACAGGTACAAGCAGTCTGTGAAGGATAAGTACCAATGAATATTGAATATTTGAAGTATTCACCATTTAGGGTGATAAATTCATTGTTGGCAAAAGTAACTGCCACACTGAGTAAGCGTATTCATTTATTCACCATTTACTGAGTGCCTAATCAGTGTTACAACTACATGTAGTCATCTCATAACTAGAAAATGTTTAAGTGCAATTTTGATATAGGAAAATGGAGAGCACCACAGCTAATTTTTGGTATACATACCTGCTTATGGGGTACATTTTCCCATTTTATCCTCACACTACCTTAGTTTTATAGACTGAAAGGCTTAGAGAAGATATATCACATCAAAGATCATTTAGGTAGAAAATGGCAGAAACTAGATGAAACCCAGATCAACCTCATTCAACCGCTTGCTGTTAGACTAAAAGCAATTCAAATTGGTCCCCATGCTAAAGCAATCTAGAGAACATTTGAAGGGGGAAGGTAAAAAAGAAGACTATTTGCTAAATTCAAACTACAAAAATATGCATGCATATGGACAGAATAAAAGAAAATTACTGGGCAAATATATTTTTAAAATTTCATATGAAAGGCATATAAGGAAATAAATTTAAATGGAATAAAAACAAACCTAAGTGTCAAGCTTATATTTATGTAGGATAAAGTTTTTTTAAAAAGTATATTTTATTTATTTACTTGAGAGAAAGAGGCAGAGAGAGAGAGAGGGAGAGAGAGAGAGATATTGAGAATGAATGGAGGTGCCAGGGCATCCAGCCACTGTCAACGAACTCCAGATGCATTTACCCCCTTGTGCATCTGGCTTATATGGGTCCTGGAGACTTGAACCAGGGTCCTTTCACTTTGCAGGCCAGAGCCTTAACCACCAAGCCATCTCTTTATCCCAAGAATGTCAAATTTTGACTTATACTTTTTTTTTTTTTTTTTTGGCTTTTCAAGGTAGGGTCTCACTCTAGCTCAGGCTGACCTGGAATTCACTATGTAGTCTCAGGGTGGCCTCGAGCTCATGGCGATCCTCCTACCTCTGCCTCCCAAGTGCTGGGATTAAAGGCGTGAGCCACCATGCCTGGCTGACTTACACTCTTTAATAAAAGTCAGTTGGTAGGAACATAAATTCCAATCGTTTCTTGAAAGTCTAAGTGCTGATCAGTGAAAAGAAATAAAACGTCCAGAAGGGAGTTAATTATATTTGAAACAATTTACAAATACTTTTTAGTAATTTTACTAAATATTGGACTTATTTATGGTAAGTATAATGAGTGTATCTTGTAGAACTTGCTCTGAGAACACTGAGGAGTGCTTAACATTTTTAAAATGTATGAATAGGGGACGGGAATGCAGTTGAGCTGGATGAGCACTTGCCTAACATTCAAGAAGCCCTGGGTTCAATCACCAACACGGCATAAGGCAGGTGTGTGGCACAGTCTGTAATTCTAGCTCTCAGGAGGTAGAGGAAAGAGGATAAGAAAGTTCAAGGTCAACCTTGGCTTCACAGTGGGTCGAGGCCAGCGTGGGACAAATGAGACTGCCTCAAAAAGGAAAACCATTAATCTTTAAACAAAAAAAACACAATTTCTCCCATCTATAAGAAAGGTGGAGGCTAATAATTGGTTATGAAAATTACAAGTTGCTAACAGAAAATATCTGCACCTTTAAGAACCAACATGCTAAAGGAAATTCGTACTTACTTGATAATCATTTCTCTTAATATTTGGAACATCCATGTTGTGAGTAGAAGGACAAATATCTTCATATTTTTTGCCTGTGAAAATATCAATTCCAACAAGGTGCACCTAACAGGGAAGGAGAACAGGAAACCAGTTTAATCTCTGCCAAGTATATCACTCATTACACAAGAGTACAACCCCAATACTGATTACAACAAATTCTTTCAGTGCCTTCCAAGGTCATCTAATTTTACTTTCTTTAAAAAAAAAGTAGTGGTCATAGAAATGAATTGTAGCAGACAATTAAATAGTGTGGCATGTCATGACTCAATGTAATAGAGATTCCAGTAATTCAATTACAAGAGTACATAAGAAAAATGAAGGCAGGTTTCTTTTAACTGTTAGAACAGGATTTCACAAATGCAAACAAGGTAAGGTTCTAGGTCACTAGGATTCAGGAAAGTTTTAATTTCTCGATGATGAAAGATGATAAGGATCCAATAAAGGAAAACATTCATTGCAATACAGATCAGTCAGGAACTGGGGAGAAAAGAAATGTTCTTTCAAAATTTTAAGTACAGAAATCTCATGACGTGTAATGGAATAAAAATGATCATTCTAAACGCCAAAGCCAAAGAACGACTCGGAAGGGCACTTACCTTGGCATGCCCATGCTTTCCAGTTTTGGAAGTTGACATCTCCACTATTTTGCACGGTCGTCCTTTGAGCACCACGAAGCCGTTTTTGCGCAGGGCCGAGCACTGCATCGGGTAAGTGCTGGAAGCCCCAGCATCTCCCGTAGTGAAATCAATTTCATCTGCCATGGTGGGCTGTTGGAGATGGCAGTTTTTTCCCAAGGAACTACGTAAAAAGTTTGTTTGCTTTTTAATAACGGGCGCGCAAGGCAGGGGACATGTTTCGTTTGAGGCAGGTTACAATGTTAAACATCGCGGGTCCGTTATTTCTGCATTTATACTATGCCCATTCGAGATTTGTGGGTACTTGGTTAATTCAGGCCTCTACAAACTTTTCCAGCCAGGGGTGGGAGGTGGGGAGGGAAACCTTAGCAGAGCTGGCTCTGGGATGACGATGGTGGGGGGTGGGACACGACACCTTGCTCGGATGCTGACCCGCGCTGGAGCCGCGAGGTCCCTTTCCCCATCATCTTACCGCAGAAGCAGCCCGCGACCTTCCTGCGCCGGGTTGCCGGGCCCTCATCCTGCGTCCGGATCCCACTGCCGGGGCCCCAGCCCAGGCCTCACGTCCTCGGAAGGATGGGGACTCGGCCAGCAGCACCTGGCCCTCGGGCAGCGGACGCGCACTCCGCCCTCCACCCGCAGCGCCACCGCCCCGGCGCCGGCTGCTCCATCAGCGCTCCATCAGCATCCCATCCCATCCCATCCCCGCCCGGCCCGGCCCAGCTCCGAAGGGCCTGAGGCCCGGCGGCGGGTCCTGCGCTCGCCTCCCTTCTCCCATCCATCTTCCCGGCTTCCCTCCGGCCGGGACTCTGCTGAGCGCGCGGTCCCCAGCGCTGCTCTCTGCAGTCCCCGTCCCCACCAGCTTTTTCTCCCCGGGTGTCTTCACCTCTCTCTCCGCAGGCACCCAGCGCCTGCCCGCTGCGTCCGCGCCGCCGGTCCCCTGCAGCTGCGGCGGCGGCGGCGGCGGCGCAGCGGCGGCGGCGGCCGCGGCGGTTCGCAGACACGGGGCGGGGCCGCCACACTTTCCACACCCCGGCCTCCTGGCCCCCGCCTCCACCTCGGCCCCACTTCCGGGATAGGCCCGGCGCGTCACAGGCTCCGCCCACCGGCGCTGCCATTGGCCACCGGCTTCTCGAGGCCCCGCCCCATCACGTGAAGAACGCCCTGGCAAGCCCACGTGCTGCGGATTAGTGCACTTCCGGCGTGCCGAGAGCTTTTTGGAGTCCGGTCCTTGAGGGAAGCGGGTTCGTTGGGCCCGGCAGCGTGCTCCGTCCGCCTTGAGTCCGAGGGACCCCGTGGACGCGTCCCGAGGCCCTTGCCCTCAAGTAGGTGGAGGATGTCACGTGACGTCTCCAGAACTCGCGAGTCCCGTGGATTCCCCCAAGTGTTCCGAGTGGCAGTGGAGGGAGCTTACTTTGGGTATGAGCTTGTGGCCCACTTTGGGGTGGAAACACATTGTGCTTGGATCTCAAAGAGCGCAGGCGCAGTGTTTTAGTAAATGGCTGTGCAATTAAACGGTGTGCATTAAACCTATGGTGAGTTGCTGGTAGTGTGGTTTCTCATCAGTTGTAAGTGTTCCCTGGAGAAGGAACTCCTGAAATATCATGAATAAGCCCATTCCTCATACCAGATAGAGGCCATTACAGAGATGTAAGAGGCAAAGGTGTTTTTCAGAAAGGAGTTCTACCCAGCCCTTCCTTCTTCCTGGCATTGACATCCCCTGGAGGTTTGTTTTATCTTTTCATACCATATTGGAACCATTGGTTTGTCTTCAGAATCTACCCAGAGCCCATAAACTTGCATATGATTAAACACAACGGTTAAGAGATGAGTAACCCCATCATCATTTTGTTCTCACTATAAGTGTACCTCCAAGAGATGACTTTAGGAAACTACTTTCTACTTATGCCAGGTCTTGCTGCCCCGTGATTTGGCATTGTTATCTAGTGAGTAGTCCAATCCTATATATGATAGGATGAACATGTGTTTCACTTGTGTGATTTTACCACCACAGCTCTCTTTGTCAATATTTAAAAATATTTATTTATTTGAGACAGACAGAAGAGGAGTACCAAGGCCTCTTGCCACTGCAAACAAACTCCAGAGGCATGCGCCACCTTGTGCATCTGGCTTACATGGGTCCTGGGGAATTGAACCTAGATCCTTTGGTTTTGCAGGAAGTGCCTTAACCACTAAGTCATCCCTCCAGCCCTTATCTGAATTTTGAGTTTTGAAAAAGGCAGGGAAAAGTAATATGCCACAAATCATGCAGCTAGTAAGTCACAGATCCAAGATTGAAATCACGGCTCTGTCTACCATTATATATTGCATTCAAGTAAAATTTGTATTTGAGTCAAATGACTGTTTAATTCATTCAACACATACAATCACCTCTTCCTAAAGCTGTGGAAACATTAGAAAACAGCCAATACTGAGCCATTGTTCCTAGGGAAAATCCAAGATGAGCTCTTGCAGCCTATGGTCATATTTCCATTAATGATCAATGAGATCTTCTGTTATATATGTTTCTGTTTCAGGGCAGTATGTATTATTATTCAGTATGTATTATTAACATTGAATTTGTGTCCAACAGCAACTATAACTTGTGCCTGATTGTATTTGTATATGTGGATGTGTAAAGTATTGGTGTGGTATGTGATGTATGCACATGTAGGTGTACAGATGTGTGAACCATGTGCATACATGTAGAGGCCAGAGGAGAACATCTGCTGCCATCTCTTATTGCTCAGCATGTGTTTTCTCGAGATAGGGGTCTCTCCCTTAACCCTGAGCTGCCAGCAGTCAGCAAACCCCAGACCTGCAGGACCACACCCACTTTTATAAACTCAACATTCTCCTGCCTGAATATATAAACTCCATGGTGTCTTATGGTGGTTTGAATGTAAAATATCCCCCATGCCCTTAAGTGGTTTGAATACTTGGTCTCCAGTTGGTGGCAGTATGGGAAAGTTGTGGAGCCTTTGGGAGATGGAGCCTTGCTAGAGGAGGGGTGTCACTGAGTTGGGTGTTGGGACTGTAAGTCCAGCTCCCTTGCCAGAGCTAGCTTAGCTCACTCTTGCTACTTCCTCCCTGCTGCTATGACAAGAAGTGACACCTGGCTTGTCTGCACTGCCATGTTTTTTCCATCACAGTGAAACTTTCCCTTGAAACTATAAGCCACAATTAACCCTCTCCTTTCATAACTGGCTTCTGGTAGGGTATTTTCTCCAACCAACAACAAGAAGGTAACTGTTACCTGCTCTTAACTGTTGAGCCATCTCCCTAGCTCACTTGAAGATATTTTATTTATACACACACATGCACATACACACACACTTTTATTTTTTGCTCAGCACAGCCCAACGTTTTTGGTTTTTTCAAACACTGGAGGGCTTTTCAGCATGCTGTTTGGGAGCCATTTTAAACAGTGAAATCACTAACAAGAGGCACACACACATTTGGTAGTAAATAGACCGAAAAGAACACTTGTTTACAATTTGACAGTTGAGACAATTAGAAGAGAGCACTGCTATGTTTGACCTTCACTAGAGAAATGTACATATTTAAATCTCTGTACACATTTACAAATGACCTAGAAAGAACCACAAGTATTGACTTGGAGGTTATAAGTGAATTTTTTTGTGTATGCAAAATAATCAAATATAAAAACCCCAAAATAATGAGTATTGACTTATTTTAGTGCCTTACCTCTGAAATTCCCATGTATATCAAGACAACCCTGGTTTATAAATTGCCAGCCCAACAGTCCAGTCATTTCCAAAGAAAACAACAACAACAAAAAAAACACAAAAGTACAGGATACTAAAAGCTTCCTTATTTAGTTTAGGGGATGTTCAGTTGATATATAAGGTAATCTGCATGTGATTTTGAGTTTTTGTATTGACACATTGAAAAGCTTATATGCTTTTGCAGTTACTTTCTTTTTTTAAATTTAAAAAAAATTTTAAATTAAAAAAAAATTGAGAGAGACAGAGAGAGAGAGAGAGAAAGAGGAAGAGAGAGAATGGGCTCGCCAGGGCCTTTTCATCCTCTGTGAACAAACTCCAGACACGTGTGCCCCTTGTGCACATGTGTGACATTGCATGCTTGTGTCACTTTTGTGTCTGGCTAAACATGGGACCTGGTGATTTAAACAAGCATTCTCAGGCTTCTCAGGCAGGCACCTTAACCGCTAAGCGATCTCTCTAACCCTGTTGCAGTTACTTTCTTAAGGCTGGGACAAAACATCTGACTAAAAGCAGTTTATGGGAAGGAAAGGGCTTATTAAATCTTACAGTTTTTAAAAATTCTTATTTATTTGCAAGGAGAGAGAGGGAGGGAGAGAGGGAGAGGGAGGGAGGGAGGACGAATGAATGAGAATGAAAGTGCAAGGGAACAGTGCCACTGCAAACAAACGCCAGATGTGTATGCCACTTTGTGCACCCAGCTTTATGTGGGTATTGAGGAACCCAACACAGATCATTAGACTTTGCAGGCAAGCATCCCAGCTGCTGAGCCATCTCACCAGCCCTCAGTTTACAGTTTTGAGGGAAAGCTTCATAATGGTAGGGAAACCCAGGCAAGAACAGGTAGCAGGGTATCATATCTTGTCACTTCAGCTGGGAGGAAGCAGCAAGAGTAGGCTAGCTAGCTCTGGAAAGGGAGGATTAGGCTCACCTCCAGTGATATACCTCCTCCAACAAGGCTGTCCCTCCCAAAGGCTCTACAACTTTCCCAGATTGCCACAGTTGGGGATTAAGTATTTAAACACATGATCCTATGAGGGACATTTCATTCCAACAACCCCATAAGGTGAAATTAATTTCCAATAATGTTTTATTTATCCTAATAAATATGTCCAAAATATTATTCCATTTGTAACCAATATAAAATTTATTTCCCAGTTACTTAACATTCTTCTTTCCTTACTCAGCTTTAAAATCTGGTGTATGTTTTTCTTTTAACATCTCAATTCAGACTAGTGACATCTCAAGTGTTTGGTACTATGTATGGTAGCTGGAGGCTCTCATTGGACGTTGGATTGGAAGTTATAGAGACTAATTCTCTGGGAATGAGAATCTAATTTCAGATTTGAAAGATGTGTAGAAGTTGTTAATAGGAAGGTGTCATGGGTTAGATGTGAGGTGTCCTCCCAAAATCTCATGTTGGGGCTTAGACCTCAAGTGGTGACATTATTTTGGAGTTTCTGGGAAGTTTAGTTGGTAGACTTAGATGGATGTAGTAGTTCACTAGGGGTGTGCCATTCAGGGTCTCTTGTTCCTGGCCCCTTCCTGTCCCCCTTTGCTTCCTGTCCTCAGTGAGAAGCTTCTTTGCCATGTGCTGACTACACATGATGTTCTTCCCAGGTGCATGGGGCCAGACAGCCCAAGGCATGAACTCTTGCTGACCGAGCTGAAAAAGCTACTTCCTCCCTTAAGTTGTTTATGTCAGATATTTTGGTCACAACAATGAAAAGCTAATACAGAAGAGGTTTGTAAAATACATTTGAACCAAATGGAATGGAAATACAAAGGCCTGTAGGTAACAAGATTTCAGCTTTATTTTGTACTGCAAATGTATGTGCTATAACTGTAGAGACAAGTGAATCTGGACCTTTTCTCAAGGGCAACAATCACTGAAACAATATGAGAAAATAAGAGTATATATTTTTATTTAGACACATCATTCTGGTCATGATACAGAGACATTTTCAATAGAAAATCAGAAGTAGGCTGGGCATGGTGGTGCACACCTTTAATCCCAGCACTTGGGAAGCAGAGGTAGGAGGATCGCTGTGAGTTCGAGGCCAGCCTGAGACTACATAGTGAATTCCAGGTCAGCCTGAGCTAGAGTGAGACCCTACCTCGAAAAACAAAGAAACAAACAAACAAAGAAAAGAAAAGAAAATCAGAAGTAGAAAATTAATTATAAGGAAAATAATTATCTTAATGAAGTGGTACATATGAGAAGACAGAATCAAGAGAGTAATAAGGAAAAAAAAAGAGAGTAATAAGGGAAAATGGAAAGGTTGTCATAATAAACTGAATGTTAGAGGTTAAAATGGAGTGGTACAGGATGTAAAGAAGAAATAATCAAATTAAGACACAATATTTTGTAGTATAACATTAGGGAGAAGAAGCAAATTTTAAGAAAAAGATGAGTTCACTTTTGGGAAGAGTAAGTTTAAAATTCTTACGTGAGAAATGTTTATCTGAAGTAGAAATTCATGTTTGTGAATCATCAGTATATAGGTAATGTTGATAGCTATGGCTATGGCTGAAATATCTTGGGAGTAATTATACACAGTGAAAAAAAAAGAGAGGGAATATTGTATTTCTTAGACGATAGTATCTAAACCCATCTCCTGTGAGTTTAAGCAAAAGACAAGTGTAAAGGAATGATGAGAAAGAACTCCAGGTTTGAAGGAAAACTCTAAGAGACCAAATCATGCGACTTGATAGCTTTTATATGAATAACTTTTGTGTATTCTCACCTGATGCATTAGAATGAGCAACCTACATGTCAGTGGTGAAATTCTCAGAGGTAATGTTCTGGAAGATAGAATCCCTGTTGTTCTAGCTTTGACTTCTTGTCTAGCCCTTAATAAGGCACCTTGCTTCAAGAAACCAGTTCTGTCTCTGTATAAATTTCAGCCACATCAGCAACCTTTAAAATGGTGTCAGAATGACATTAACTCAACTAGCAAACTGTGTTAGATAGCTGCATACATGCTATATTTTAGCTTTCTGTGATGGTTCATTTGTTTTTCAACTTGACAGGACAGGATTTAGAATCCACATGGAAACAAATCTCCAGTCATGTCTGTGAGGGATTTTCTACATTAAATTGTTTGAGGTGGGAGAACCTATACTAACTGTAGGGGGCACCATTCCATTGGGGTGGGGTATTGGATTGTATAAAAAGGATAAAGCTATCTTGAGTATTTGGCATTCATTGCTTTGTTCTGTTTCCTCACTGTTGAACTGCCTTCCCATCCTGTAAGCTGGGCTAAACCTTCCTCCCTTACACTATTTTTTGTCAAGCATTTTGTCTTAGCAACAAGAAGGTAACTGATATACTTTCTGTCATTATAACAAATACTATAAACAATCAACTTATAAAGAGAACAGGTTTATTTTGGCTCACAGTTCTGGAGGTTTCAGTCAATGGTCTATTAGCCCTGTTGCTTTTTGGTCTATGTTGAGGCAGCACATAAAGGCAGGAGAGTGTGGGGCAATGAAACCACTCACATCGTGGCCTGAGTACAAGGGAAAGGAACAAAAACTCTTACAAAGACACACCCACAATGACCTAAAGACCTCCTAAGGTGCTACTTTTAAAGGTGTACCACCTTCCAATACTGCCACCCTGGTTTTCAAGCTTTTAATACATGGAGGGCATTCACAATCCAAACTATAGCACAACATATTGAATATACCCACCTTAGTAAACTAAGACCATTTAGTTTTACTGAGCAACTCTCTGTGATTGGGCACCCTCCATTTCCACAAGTAATTTCCATTTTTTTGACTACAGTTGTTCCCCGCCTCATGTATAGTTTAATTTTCTGAAGTTTTAGTTATTATCTGTGGCTGTTGCGGTCAGGTTTGTATTGCTGGCAGAAACCACTCAACCAAGAGCAGCTTTTGGGGAAAAGGGTTTATTCTGGTTTACAGATTCGAGGGGCAGCTCCATGATGGCAGGGGAAAACAATGGCATAAGCAGAGGGTGGACATCATCCCCTGGCCAACATAAGGTGGACAATAGCAATAGGAGTGTGCCAAACACTAGCAAAGGAACAGTGGCTATAACACCCATAAGCCTGCCCCAACAATACACTGCCTCCAAGAGGCGTTAATTCCCAAATCTCCATCAGCTGGGAACCTAGAATTCAGAACACCTAAGTTTATGGGGGACACCTGAATCAAACCACCACAGTGGCCAGCCAAGGTTGAAAATGTTAAATGGAAAATTCTAGAAATAATTCATCAGTCTTAAATTACTTGATGTTTTGAGTAGAAATGTTGAAATATCATGCTCTCCTGCTTCTTTCTGCCCAGGACATGAATCATCCCTTTGTCTGGCACATCCAGTCAGTAACCTTTGTTATCACATCAACAATCACGTTATTACAGTGTATGTGTACAAGCAATCCTTATTTTCTTAATAATGGCCCCAAAGTACAAGAATAGTAATGTTAGCAACTTGGATAGACTAAAAATAAGCTGTAAAGTGATCATTTTAAGTAAAAAATCTGAGTTTGTGACTTAATACAAAGTTATATTCTGAGCTTAAAAGGATGTATTGTAAGAACAAATCTTCCATCCATGAAATTGTGAAGAAGGTAAAAGAATCCCTACTAGTGTCGCTGTATCTCAGACTGCAGAATTTATGGCCATAGTGCATAGGAAGTGTTCAGTGAAGATGGAAAAAGGAATTAAATTACAGAACTTGGTACTCAGTGATATCAGGCATTTCTTGGGAGGTCTGTGGAGAAGAGCAGACTCCTTTTGATATCAGGAGACACCTAAAATTCTTTTTGTGACCACACTTTCACTTCCAGGTAGTTTAGTTTTACCTTCGGTTTGCAGCTTCCAAGTTGAGGTTGGATTCTGGCCTAAGTAACAATGGAGGGTGCGGCAACATGGAATTACTGCCTTCCTCCTCAGGGAGAGACAATTTCCTCAGGCAAGGCAGAAATAGCTGCTTTAAACAAGAGAAACTTTCTCAGTCAGGTATGTGCCTTGGTAGTGTTTTCAGAAAATCTGGAAATTTGGAGTGCTTTTATCTTTTCAGGTATCCCCATTCTTGCAGGGTCTTCCCTTTCAGCTACCGAATCGTTACAAATAAGACTTGACTCCAACAATTCATAGGTTCAAAATGTTGTTTGCTTCAAATAAAATCTTAGCCTTTTAATTCAATTTTTTTCTTCTTAAAGGTATAATTTAGGGATTAAACAACTTTTGGGTTAAAATGTCCTTCATACTGGAAATAGCCATCTTATCCACAGAGCTCTAGAACTCTTCTCATCCTTTCAATCCATTAAGTTATCCCATGGCAGCAACTATCCCTTTTCCTCAAGTAGTGCTTTCACTTTCAGTCAGCATGTAGTCCTGGAGATGATTTGTTGAGCTGTTTCACCGTTGTATAACATAGACTGCTATGTTCTGCTTTTGTAACAGATTCAAACAGATTTCAGAGCTGTATCAACCAACTTCATTGTGTAGACTTACATAAAGTAAAAAACAAACAAAAGCCAGATTTGGCTAGCTTCCATCCAATCTTGGCTCGATCCACTTCTTTTATTTTAAAGTATATTCACTGTTCAAGTTAAGCAGTGTGTTAGGTAGCTGAATTATTCCCTATATTTGTGTGTCTTGGTGGGGTTGAAACAGGACCAGTGTGGCTCCCTATTCATATGACAAGGTCCATTAGGGAGAGAGTGTCTCAAGGAAATAAGGCAGAAGAGTGATAGAGGAGTAACCTGATGTTCTCATCTGGCCTCTGCAAGCATGCACACAGAATGTGTGCATCTACACACATGTGTACATAACACATGTGCACAAACTATACATATGCACAAGAAAACCAGTAATGTGGGTGAAATTACATCTTTAAATGTTTATTTTAGTAAAGTGTTTAATGAGTCACATAGATTTCTACCTTAAAAATATAGTGAAAAAGGACAAAGAACATCCACTGTAAAGTTCTGTGAACTTTTCCTTTAGAGGGCCAGATCACAAGTATTTTAGACTTGTTGGGCCATTCAGTAACTTACAGCTACTTAATTCTGCCATCGTAGCCTAAAAAATATATAGAGAATATGTAAGCACATAAATATGACCATCTTTTAATATTATATTTATAAAATAAGACATGGGTCATAATTTGAAGAATTTCCTAAAATTTGTGTGCTGGAAACTTTATCTCTAACCCTTTGAGAGGTGCTTTTGTCTAGAGGACTCCACCCCAAAGAGTGGGTTCCTACTTCTATATAAAGGGCCCAGGAGACTGAGTTTCCTATCTTCTACCATAGAAGGCCTGAGCATTCATTTTCTTTTTTACCTTAAAGACACAATGAGGAGGTTTTCACCAGTTTCCAGTGCCTTGATCTTAGAGATTCCAGCCTCTAGGCATCTCTGCTTTGGAAATACAGAATGGACTAAGGCATTCACTGATCTCACCATGAGGCTCTGCCCTTCACAACCTAACCACATCCCAAGGCTGTCCTTCCTATAATCACATCATTTTACAGATTAGGGTCAAAGTATATATATGTAGTTGTTTTTTTTTTTTTTTTTTTGGATATTTCGAGGTAGGGTCTCACTCTAGCCCAGGCTGACCTGGAATTCATTCTCTAGTTTCAGGGTAGCCTTGAACTCATGGCAATCTTCCTACTTCTGCCTTCTGAGTGCTGGGATTAATGGCATGCACTACCATGCCTGGCTTTCAAAATACATATTGTGCCGGGCGTGGTGGCGCACGCCTTTAATCCCAGCACTCAGGAGACAGAGATAGGAGGATCGCCGTGAGTTCGAGGCCACCCTGAGAATACAGAGTGAACTGCAGGTCAGCCTGAACTAGAGTGAGACCCTACCTCCAAAAAAAAAAAAAAATACATATTGTGTGGAAAGAAGTACATTTAATTTGCGGTAGGTACATGACACTGCATTTGTCACAACACATGAAAGTTTATAACAGTAATAAGAAACCTATGAAATTGAAATAATTCATGAAGGAGAATAGGGGATCCAACAAGGAATAAAGGTGTGGTGCTTTGATTCAGGTGTCCCCCATAAACTTATGTGTTCTGAATGCTTAAGTCCCTGGCTTGTAGCAATTTGGGAATTGAAGCCTCCTGGAGGCATTGTATGGTGGGGGGGGGGGCAGGATTATGGGTGTTAGAGCCAGCTTCCCTTTGCAAGTGTTTGGTACACTCTCCTGTGACTGTTGTCCACTTGATGTTGACCTGGAGGTGATGTTTACCCTCTGCTAATGCCATCATTTTCCCTGCCATCATGGAGTTTCCCATTGAGTCTATAAACCCTTTCCTGTGACAAGCTGCTCTTGGTTGGGTGCTTTTTACCAGCAAAGTGAAGCTAACACAGCAGAAGGTATGATAAGAAAATACTAAACTTCTTAGTGGAGGCTGTGGAGTGGGTGCTGACCTGGATTATTATGGAAATAGGTTGAGTCTATGAAGCTAAATCCAGAAGGAACTGCATGAAGCACTAGATTCTGGCTGATAAAAGTGTTTCCCCAGGCTGGAGAGATGGCTTAGCAGTTAAGGCACTTGTCTGCAAAGCCCAAGAATGCTTGTTTGAATCTCCAGATCCCACATAGCCAGACGCAAAAGTGATACAAGTGTGCAATGTTGCACATGTGCACAAGGGGGCGCATGCATCTGGAGTTGGTTCATAGCAGCTAAAAGGCCCTCACACACCCATTCTCTCTCTCTGCTTCTCTCTCAAAAATAAAATAAAATAAAGTGTTTCACAAAAACATATGAACTAACAGTTCTTGGAATGTAGAAGTGGAGCCAGTTTTATAGAAATACAGCAGAGGAGGCTAGAATGATCTGTGTAGTTGTGATTTAATTGTAAAATGTCTTCCATACCTCATATGTTTTAAATACTTGGTCCCTAGCTGGTAGAAATTTGGTGAAGTTGCAGGGCCTTTGCTAGAGGATGTGTGTCATGGGTGGAGTGGGGCAGACCTTGGGCTTTATTAGTTCAGCCTTACTATTAGTTCATAGCTAGCTCACTGCTATGTGTGTGTGTTTCATAGGTTAGCATATACTTGCATGTATTAGCTCTACCAACTGAGAAGGCCTAAAAGCAATATTGTACTGGTTTTCTTATTGCTGTGACCAAATACCTGACAATAGTTTACATTTGAGGGGAGACAGTCCATCATGTTGGGAAGGGCATGGAGTCAGGAGCAGGAGGCAGCTGGTCACATTTTATCTACAGCCAGAAGCAGAGAGTGAATAGGAAGTAGGGCTGGGCTACAAAAATATTAATGCCAGTCCACTGAATCACTTCTTTCAGCAAGGCTCTGCCACCTCATCAAAGTTCTACCACCTTTCTAAACAGCACCACCAGCTGGAGACCAAGTGTTCAAACATGAACTTATGTGAGGCATTTATTGTTCAGATTACAACATTCTGCCTCTGTTACCCATAGCCTCACAGCCATCTCATGATGCAACTGCAGTCCTTCCAACTTCAAAAATCCCCATAATCTTTACTAGTCTTCACACTGTTCAAAAAATCCAAAGTCTTTTCCGAGACTCAACAATTTCTTAACTATGAGCCCTTATAAATCAAAAAACAAGTTACATAGTTTCAATATACAATGGCACTGGGTAAACATTCCCATGCCAAAATTATAAGAATGGAGTCTATATTAGGGTTCTCTAGAGGAACAGTATCCATAGAGTGAATTGTATTAAAAGGGGATTTTTTTGGGTTAGCTTACAGCATCCAACAATAGTAGTCTTTAGGCTTAAGAGTCCAGGGACATGGTAGCTGCTCAGTCTGCCTGGCTGGATGGCTCAGCAGTCCAAGTCCAGCACAGAAGGCCTGAAAGCTTCCTTGAGAGCCACTGATATTCAGTCCATGCTGGTCTCCAGTCCATGCTGGAAGGCAGCAAGCAGCACCCTCAGCCAGGTGGGAGGAAGGCATTCTTTACTCCCAGAGCTTCCTTACATAAAGCCCTCCTCCTGGAGGGCCTAGGGGAAGGACTCACTCTGGAGGAAGGACTTTCTCCTTGAGCTACTATTTCCTGAAAGCAACCTTAGAGACCCAACCAATAGGAATGTCTGTGGATTCCCAATCTGATCAAGTAGACAACAGAACTTAACCATCACAGAGGCATGGCAAAGAAAAAAGACCAAAGCAAGACCAAAACTCAACAGAGCAAACACCAAATCCTTTATCTCCATGTCTGGCATTGGAGTCTTATAATGGAATCATCTTAGCTCCAATTGTGATTTGAATGTAAACTGTCTCCAACAGCTTCAGGTGTTTGTGATTAAGCCTCTGTGGTAATTAGAATGTTACAGTGTCAAGGTATGGCCCCATATACGCAAATGTTTTATTAAAATTAAACTTGTAACTTGGTTCTCCAGCCCTCTGGCTGAAGGAGATGTCTCTTGGGGAGGATCCTAGAATGCAGCCCTAAGGTATGTTTGGGGGTGGATCTAATTCCAGCTCAAAGGTGTGTAGAGAGAACATTTTGAGCACTCAGGGTTTTGTGTGTGCTGGTGTTGGTGTTTGCTTGCTGTAGTTGTTTCTCTCTGGATGTAAGCAGCTTCTTCTATCATTGCTGGAGTTTCCCCTGGATTTGTAAGCTGAAATAAACTCCTTCCTTCCATAAATAGTGTGTGGTTCATAAGCAATGTGGAGCTTACTACAACATCCTCATACTTAATCTCCAGCTGGGGGAGTCTTGAGGAGGGAGGGCAGAGCATTGTTGGAGGAGGTGTATGGGGGGGGGAGCATTAGGATTTTTTTAATTAACAACTTCCCTAATTACAATAAACCATGGTAATTCCCTCCCCCATTTTCCCCTTCACTACTCCACTCTCCATCACACCCCTGCCCCCTATCAATCAGTCTCTCTTTTATTTTGATGTCATCATCTTTTCCTCCTATTATGATAGTCTTATGTAGGTAGTGTCAGGCACTGTGAGGTCATGGATATCCAGGCCATTTTGTGTCTGAAGGAGTGTGTTGTACCCTTCCTTTGGCTCTTACATTCTTTCCACCACCTTTTCCACAATGGACCCTGAGCCTTGGAAGGTATGATAGAGATGTTTCAGTGCTAAGCACTCCTCTGTCACTTCTCAGCACCATGGTGCCTTCTAAGTCATACCAAGGTCACTGCCATCTGAAAAGTGAGAGTAACATTACCAAAAGTGAGAGTAACATTACTACATGGGTATGAATATTGAGAAGTGGTTACTGGGCAGTTTGGTGAGCATAATATATACATTTAGCTAGATACCAGCAGATGTTACACCCCTAGGGCACATGACTTCCCCTGTCATAGGTTTTCACTATCAGGGATGTATTCTCTCCCATGGAGCAGGCCTCCAGTCCAATTAGACAGTGATTGGTTTTCCCCCATAACAGACATACCACTATTGCACCCATTGGCTCATTGGGCCTGGCTGGCCAAATTTCTAGCGTGCAGTGCTCACTGTTGAGTATCTTCAATGGTGATTTCTCTCTCCCATGGAATTGCAAAGTATTAAGATTTTATAGTCCAGCTCCACTTGCAGTTCTTATGAGCTTGCTCTCTTAATTCCTGCTGCTGTGGAAGTGTGATGCCTAGTTGTCTGCTCTTGCCATGCTTCTGCACCATGATGAAACTTCTCATAAAAACAGTAAGCCAAGCCAGGGGTGGTGGCATACCCCTTTAATCCTAGCACTGGGGGGCAGAGGTAGGAGGATCACCATGAGTTCTAGGTCACATTGAGACTAAGTAGTGAATTCCAGGTCAGCCTGGGCCAGAGTGAGACCCTACTTTCAAAAACAAAGCAAAACAACAACAATAAAACCTGGAAGCTAAAATAAACCCTTTCCTTCCATAAGCTGCTTCTGGTTTGAGCATTTTGTCCCAGCAGCAAGAAGGTAACTGCTGTATCAATAGAGTCCTTGGGGGCTAGAGGGATGACTTAGTAGTTAAGGTGCTTGCATTCTAAGCCAAAGGACCCAGGTTCAATTCCCCAGTACCCATGTAAGCCAGATGCACAAGGTGGCACATGTGTCTGGAGTTTGTTTGCAATAGCTGGAGGTCCTGGCACACCCATTCTCTCTCTCTCCACCTCTTTGTCTCTGTTATATAAATAAATAAATCAAAATATTAAAAACAATAGAATCCTTGGGCCTCTCTTAAACCTCATGAGTTGGGCCATCACTGTTCATGTTCCTCCCAGCCTTGTCTTCCAAATTCTTTCCAGAAAGGCCCATTAAGCTCTGCTTAAGGTATTCTTGGGATTTTCTAGCACAAAGTTCTAAACTTTTCCATTCCTCCTACCAATCACTTACAAATGCCTATGAGCCACATGCTGGGTTTGTAACAACAATGGGCTCACTTCTCAGCACCAATTTTTTGCTATAACTAGTTTTCTCACTGCTATTACCAAATACTTGACAAGAATCAACTTAAGAAAGGGTTGATTTTAGTTTACATTTGAGGGTATACAGTCTACATGCGGCCGGTGATTGCTGGTCACATTGGATCTACAGTCAACAAGAAGTGGGGTCTGGGCTATAAAATGTCAAGGTCTGTCCCTAGTGACCCAAATCCTGTAGCTCCTAGTCCAACATCTCTAACCAGTGATGAAGCCTCTGGATTCCCAATTCCACCCCTACAGCTGGGTTGCTCACAGCCAGGGGAAAACTCTATCTTGATCAAGCAGCTCTGGCTGTCTCATAGTCCTGGAACCTCCAAAGCATCTTCAAGACTATACTGCAAACCACAGTTCATCCATGCAATGGCTTCATTGGGTCTCCATGGAGGGACTCTAACAACCCTGTCTCTAATTGCTCAGTTGCCATTTCCAAAACACAATCCGTGTTGCAAATCCACTGAACCTCTCTTTCCTGTATTTGTTACACTTTCATAGTACCAGCTGGTCCACCAAATTTGTTAATTTCAGTGGGAATAAAGCTGATTTTGAAGAGCAAGAAAATTCCATTAGCATTCAGGCCCCCTGCTTTCTAAAGAGTCAGCATTCTTTATGATGTCCCAGTGCAGAACAATTGGCCCCAATCTCAATGATTGTAATCTCTCAAACAATTGCAGCTAAAAGGGTGCTTTTTCCAGCTTGAAACTTTCATTTCTTTTTGTGCCATATCAATCTCCCAATACCAGTCCATTTCTATGCAGTGCAACCCACACAAGTTCTCAGGACATGGAAAGAATACAGCAAGCCTCTCACACAAACTGCCTCTAGCCTAGTCTTGACAAAAATCTTTTCCCCTCATAAACCAAGCCGCAGCAGTCCATAGTTCTTTATTCATTTAGGTTTCTCAAACCTGATAAGAATGATCCATCAAACTCTGCTTACAGCACTGTAAAGTATCTCTTAGGCCAAGGTTCCCATCCTTTTACATTCCTCCCTCCCTCAAATCAATTGCAAAAAGCTCACACAAGTTTCTAGAAGCAAAACCCACTTCTCTGTACCAATTTTTCTATTGTAGTCACCTCCTCATTGCTGGGATAAAGTACCTGACTAGAAGCAGATTATGGGAGGAAATGGTTTATTTTGGCTTATAATCACAAGGAGCTCCATGCTGGCAGGGGAAAGGATGGCATAAGAAGCAGAGGCTTGACATTCCCTGTGCCACAGCATGTGGAACATGGCAACATGAGAGTGAGATGAATACTGGCAAGGGGAAACTGGACATCATACCCATAAACCTTCTCCCAAGAACACAACTCCTTTAGCAAGGCTCCAATTCCCAAATTACCATCAGTTGAGGACCTAACATACAGAATACATGAGGAACACATGAGTTTATGGCAGATAACTAATTCAGTCCACTACACTTACCAATACTCCTGATACTTACTACAACTTATAATCAACTCAAGCTCTTCCAAGTTAGGAACCACATATGAGACAGAACATGTGGCATTTGTCTTTTGTGAAGCTTCACCTCTTTTTATTTTATTTAATTTATTTGAGAAAGAGAGAGAAGTGGGCGGGGGGGAGAGATACACAGATAGAGAGAGAATGGGCTCACCAGGGCCTCCAGCTGCTGCAAATGAACTCCAGACACATGTGCTACCTTGTGCATCTGGCTTACGTGGATCCTGGGGAATTGAACCTAGGTCCTTTGGCTTTGCAGGCAAGCATCTTAATGGCTAAGCCATCTCCCAGCCAAGGCTTCACTTCTTAAAGATTCCACAATCATCCCAAACAGTACCATCAGCTGGGTATCAAGTGCTCAAACACTTGAGCCTATGGGGAACATTTCATGTTCAAACCATAGCAAGCAATATAAATTACATGTTCTCCCCCCGCCCAGACATGTTCCACATTTTATTTACATTTTGATACTATAATCTCAGAATCACATATTGACTCCACTTAAAACTCAAATGCATAGTTTATTAAACAAAGACTGTAAATAAATATTTATCTTGTCTGTTACATGTACCAAACAGGAACATCTTGTTACAGAAATGCATCAGTCCCACCATGCAACATCTTTTTATTATAAATACAGGTATCAAAACAACCCTGAACCTATTTTTGATATGACTAGTAGTCAGCACCCACACCATTTCAAAAATTAACACAATTTGTGACAATATTCATTGTACCTGCTACTTTAAACAATTTCAACTACAGGTCTCTAAGCAAGATGGATAAAGCTGCCCTTTGTTTTTCCTTCTTGAGATTTTCCTTTTCAGAAACACACAGGATTCCTCTGCTATCTGACACCTCTTGCAATGCTTTCTTTCATCTTGTAAACCTGATTTCAGTATTTCAAGTATACCAGGTTCATGTTTAAATGACAGTGCCTTAACAAGAGAAAGAAAAATTGTGCTGCATTCCACCCTCCATTACCTGAAAACATAATGGGTATACATATATTAAATATATTCTCATTTATTTATTATTATTTATTTATTTATTTGAGAGTGACAGAGAGAGAAAGAGGCAAATAGATAGAGAAAGAATGGGCACGCCAGGGCCTCCATCCACTGCAAATGAACTCCAGATGCATGCACCACCTTGTGCATCTGGCTTACGTGGGTCCTGGGGAATCAAGCCTTGAATTGGGGTCCATAGGCTTTACAGGCAAGTGCTTAACCACTAAGCCATCTCTCCAGGCCCTTAAATATATTCTTACAAGTGTCTGGATCATGTTTAACAGCTAGAATTCTTTTCCTTAATGTGTGGGAACTTTTGCATTGTGATATTTAATCAAGATATTAACATGAGTAGAAGGTTGTTGATTTAAGACAAGTTTGTGATTCACTAAAACCTAATTGTGTATATCCTTCTGGTGGCTGTGGAAGTGTCATATTTTCTTTGGACATCATTAGACATCTTAGCTCTTGAAGTACAACTTTAATGCTATATGAATTTTGCCATTTTGCGAACACTGGTATGCTCAATGCATCCATTATTCCATTGGGATTATTTATTCCATTCATATTAATTTTTGTTATAAATCTAACTGATGAAGGAGCTTCTGGGTATTTAGGTCCATATTCTACTTTCAGGCTATATATTTTGTTTCCCTAATTTGTGGCCCAGTAATCATGCCTATTCACCCTCTAAGTGTCATGTCTTCATCATCTTCAAGGCCCCAGCTAACCATACATACCATTGCCCACTCCTTTTTGTCCTTCTTCCAGTTCTTCCAACAAGTGAAAATTAGAGGAATGTTAACTCCTGTGGAGACTGCCATCTTGTCTGACAGCCTGATTTTTTTTTTTTAAGCATGGTCTTACTGCAGCCCATGTTGACCTTGAACTCACAGTGAGCTTCCTGTCCTCAGCCTCCTGAGTGTTGGAATAAAAGACCACCGCCTGGATCTACAAGTTTTTTTTTTTTTTTTCAATGGCATTATCTTCTTCCTGGTATCACTATCATGTCTATGAATTTAGACCCTACTACCCCATTCTAACATTTCTCATGATTAGCCTGGGTTATGAGTTGGGAGGAATAATAACCACAGGAAATTGCTCTTATTGTTGTCACTTCAGGGATACATTGTAACATTAACCTTCAATGATCAAATGAGGTCATATCTTCCAGGTTTTCTGTTTAGTATTTTTCCCTTCTGTTGTCTATTTACCTGAAGCAAAATCACAAAGTCCAAACACACTGAAGAACAGAAATTAAAATCCATCTCTTAGTGGAAAAACTTTAAATAATTGTGAATATGTTTTAAAATGCTAAATTAGTAATGAATTATGTTAAGGTGAATATTTCATGGCAATGCACATCCCCTGTTTTTCCTTAATAATAAGAACCATTCCTCTGGGCGTCAGGAATGCATAAATTGTGACTGTGGTACTCTAGTGAGGTAGTTTCCATTTCTTTTGTACTTTTTGTATTATTTGAAACCCATAGATTTGCTACCTACATTTATTTATATGGATCTATATATGTTCAAGGGGATTTATTTTATTCTTTGGTGTATTTTCCAACACTATCATCATTTATTTCATTTTTTTCTAAAATTTATTTATTTGAGAGAGAGGGAAATAGGGAGAGGAAGAGGCAGATAGAATGAGCATGCCAGAGCCTCCAGCCACTACAAGCGAACTCCAGACACATGCACCA
Organism: Orientallactaga sibirica; assembly: GCA_036365145.1. Taxonomy (NCBI): domain Eukaryota; kingdom Metazoa; phylum Chordata; class Mammalia; order Rodentia; family Dipodidae; genus Orientallactaga; species Orientallactaga sibirica. The sequence goes on from JAEOAD010000008.1 coordinate 18,290,504, forward strand.
CCTTGTGCATCTGGCTTACATGAGTACTGGGGAATTGAACCTGGTCCTTAGGCTTAGCTGACAAATGTCTTAGTTGACAAATGTCTTAGCTGCTAAGCCCTCTCTGCACCCCTTTTTTCTTTTCTTTTCTTTTCTTTTCTTTTCTTTTCTTTTCTTTTCTTTTCTTTTCTCTTCTCTTCTTTTTTTCTTTTCTTTTCTTTTCTCTTCTCTTCTTTTTTTTCTTTTCTTTTCTTTTCTTTTCTTTTCTTTTCTTGTTTCCTTTCCTTTCCTTTTTTTTTTTTTTTTTTTTCCCCGAGGTAGGGTCTCACTGTAGCTCAGGCTGACCTGGAATTCACTATGTAATCTCAGGGTAGCCTTGAACTCTCGGTGATCCTCCTACCTCTGTGTTGGGATTAAAGGTGTGCACCACCACTCCTGGCCAATTATTTCATTTTTAAGGGTGTAGAATATTCATTTTTGGCTTTGGGATGGGGATCCCATGTTGTCATATGAACCCATTCTGTCATTTTACTCTCTCTTTTTCCTTCTCCCTCTCTCACACTTCCTTTCTGGGATTATTCAATGTATTCACTTTCTCCTGTATTTTCCCTGCCCAGCGCTGTAGTCAGTGTGAGGAAACAAATGTAGGTTATTAACACATGTGTCATACTGTGTATGTGCTGGGGATCCCCAAGACCACCTTCACATTCAGTATTTCTTAAAGGAACTTAGAAAACTCAAAAGTCATCAATTTATGGCTCATTATAGCAAAGACTAGAAAGCAAGCAAAGCAAAGGTAAAAAGGGCCTTGAAATGAAGTCTGGAGGAACTTAGGGACACACTTCCACAAGTCTCCTCCAAGGGAACTTCCACGGAATTCAGAGATTACTCCAGTAATAAAGTGATCACAGTCATGTTCAAAGTCCTGCTTACTGTGGAATCTTGCCTGAGCCTAGGAGTCTAGAGTTTTTTTGTGTGTGTGTGTGTGTGTGTGTGTGTGTGTGTGTGTGTGGGCTGGGTGTGTGTCAGCCACATAAACAGGCAGGGGCTATGGTTTCTGAAGTTCTGCATGCATGGAAGGAAAGTGTTTGGCATAAATCACACTGATTATACAAATTATCCTGATTGCACAAATTATATCTCAAAGTACTACCTGACTTCAAAGCTCCAAGAATACAAAATACTGGTCGGAACAGTCCAGGAGCGTAGATTCCAGGAGCAAACCTAGGGCTACTCAAGGCAAAGAGGACTGGGACCGTTACAGGTTTGAGCAACTCAGTCCTGCTGAGGGAATTCTTTTTTGAATTTGCTCCTTTGCATTTATTTCATTCATCTCCTGTGCGTTTAAGGAGCTTGTACTCATGCCCCTGGTTAATACAGACTAGATTCTGTCTTCCCACTGCTGCTTTCTCTGACAGTGAGACATAGTATAGTGCTCCTGTCATCTGCAATGTATTTACTTGCTTAATTTATATGTAAAGCAGTTTCAGGATTGCCAACATGTTCTCTGATGAGCAACCCACCTACTGAGTGTTGTTCTTGTTACCATTTTCTTTTGTCTTTATAAAACCCTTAAAAGCATTGTGTATATTCATTGTCTGTGGTACTGTACCATAGGACATTTTCATGTGTCCTGTTTTTTGAGCATATTCCCCCTACGCTCTCCTACTGTTTCCTCTTCCTCTCCTCTCCTGTTAGTCTGTTTGTGCCCTTAGACTTTTTTTTTGCTTATCTCTCTCTCTCTCTACCTTATTTTTATATAAAAATCTAAGTACCACATAGGAGGAAAGCATACAATATCTTTTGAGAACTATCTGCTCATTAGCTCACTGGCTTAGTTTACTTAATATGACTATTTTCAGTTGCATACATCTTTGTTCAGCAACTTTGTTATATGGCTGAAAAACGTGCACTGTGTATGCATATCACATTTTCTTTATCCAGTTTCTCTATTAGTTGGATACCTAGGTTGGTTCCATAACTTAGTTATTGTGAATAAGGCTGTCTGTAATAAGCATTGAGGTGTAAGTATCATTGTAATATGTTGACTTGGAGTTCTTTGGGTAATACCCAAGAATGGTATAGTGAGTTCATGTGGAAAATCTATTTTTATTTTTTTATTTTATTATTATTATTTGTTATCTGGAAAATCTATTTTTAATTTATGAGAAACCTCCACACTGACTTCATAGTGGCTGGACTAGTTTAGCTTACACACCTGCTTGCAGTGTTATATTGGTTCCCTTTTGTCTGCATGCTTGCAAGCATTTATTTTATTTTGTTTTTGTTTTTTGAGGTAGAGTCTCACTCTAGCCCAGGCTGACCTGAAATTCACTGTGTAGTCTCAGGGTGGCCTCGAACTCATGGTGATCTTCCCACCTCTGCCTCCCAAGTGCTGGGATCAAAGGCGTCTGCCACCACACGCAGCACATTCATTTGTTTTATTGGTGACTTCCATCCTCACTGGGCTGAGATGGAATCTCAATGCTATTTTAATTTGCATTTCTCTGATAGCTAGTGAGGATGAACATTTTTCATATATTTATTGGCCATTTGAATTTATCTATTCATCAGGTCACTGATTAAGTTGTTTAGTTTTTTGAATTCTTGCATATACTAAATATGAATCCTCTGGCAGATGTACAGCTAACAGTGATTTTCCCCCTTCTGAGGGCTGTGCTTTCACTTGATTAACCGTGTTTTGCTGTGCAGAAGTTTATTTTTCTTTTCTTTCTTTCTTTCTTTTTTTTTTTTTTTGAGGTAGGGTCTCACTCTGATCCAGGCTAACCTGGAATTAACTATGTAGTCTCAGGGTGGCCTCGAACTCATGGCAATCCTACTACATCTGCCTCCCAAGTGCTGGGATTAAAGGCGTGTGCCACCACACCTGGCATGCAGAAGTTTCTTGACTTCATGAGGTCCTGTTTGTTAATTCAAAACACATTTTCTGTAGTTACTTTGGTTAGCTCCTTTTTTCTGCACCTGTTATAGTGAAGTTACACATTTGTAATCCAGATGGATTCATTTGTCACAGTGTATTGTATTTGGAATTCTACAAAATATGGATTGGTTTTAAAATATGAATGTAAAGTATACAGTATACATTTCTATGGGTTTTGAGAAATGCATACTCATGAATAAATGACTCAATATAATCAGGTCTCCTTAAAATTCCCTTTTTTTTCCTTATGGCCATATATCTCTTCAATCCTTTGGCAACTCCTGATTTGTTTTCCATGCGTATAGTTTTATCTTTTCCAGATGCCATATAAATGGACTCATAACATATATAGTATTTGAGGTCAGTCTGGCTTCTTTCACCTAGCAAAATGTTTTTAAGATTAATCTACAAAGTCATATGAATCAATTCTTTATTCCTTTTTATTGAATAGTATTTCATGTTATAAATGTTTGTGGTTTATATACCTATTAAAGGAAGCCTTCTAGTTTTTAATGATTATTAGCAAAGCTGCTATAAATATTTCTTTACAGAATTCGGTATTAACATAAATTTCCCCTTCTCTGGAGGAAATAATTAGGCATGGGATTGCTTTGTCGTGTGTTTAGGAAGAACCATCAAAATGTCTTCTGAAGTGGCTCTACAATTTTGCATGCCTCCCATCTGTGAATGCACACTGGTTTTACATCAGTATTTAGAATTCTTAGATATTTTGATTTTAGCTCTTCCATGTTTCCTGATATATAATTGTTTGCATCTCCCTAATAATGAGTGATGTTGAATCTTCTTTATATAGTTAATTAGCATTTGAAGTGTCTATTCACATCGACTGTTCACATTTTTATTGAACTGTTTCCTTTTTATTGAGTTTCAAGTGGTTTTAAATCTTTTAAACATGAACCCTGTATCAGCTATGTGCTTTGCAAATACTCCCTGGTCTGTGGCTTATCTTTGCATTCTATTAACAATATTCTGAAGAATAGTTCCATTTCTTTTCTTTTTCTTTCTTGTGGTGCTGCGGGGATTGGATCCTGGCCTTCTTTATGCCAGCACTCTATCACTGAGCTCCATCTATAGCCTCAGCTCTCACTTTTGATAAAATCTACTTTGTTCTTATGTGGATTGTGCTCTTGGTGTTGTTGTGAGAAATCTTTTCTAAGCCAAGATCAAAAAGAATTTTTTTGGTTGTTGTTCTAGTACTGGGTATTGAACCCAGGGCATTGTGTGTGTAGGCAAGCATTCTGCCACTTAGCTTTGCCCCTAGCCTCCCTTTGATTTTTTAATATATTATATTATATTATATTATATTATATTTTATTATATTATATTATTTATTTGAGAGAGAGAGAGAGAGAGAGAGGAAGAGGCAGACAGAGAGAAAGAGAGAATGGGCATGCCACGCAGGGCCTCTAGCCACTGCAAACGAACTACAGACACATGCGCCCCTTGTGCATCTGGCTTACGTGGGTCCTGGGTAACTGAACAGGGATCCTATGGCTTTGCAGACAGATGCCTTAACCACTACTAAGCCATTTCCCTAGCTCTTGATTTTTTTTGAGGTAAGGTCTAACTATATTTCTGAAGCTGACTGTGTGCTATGTAGCCCAGGCAGTTCTCAAACTTTTAGTTTTTGTTTTTTGGAGGGAGGGTCTCATTCTAGTCCAGGCTGACCTGGACTTCCCTATGTAGTCTCAGGGTGGTCTTGAACTCAGAGCAGTCCTTCTACCTCTGCCTTCCAAGTGCTAGTATTAAAGCCGTGCACCACCATGCCTGGCTAGGTCTCAAACTTTTGATGTTCCTGCCTCAGCCACTTAAGTAGCTGGGATTAGAGACTTGTACCACTGTGCCTAACTATATTTTCTTCTGATTCCCTGCCCCCCCCAAAGTTTTGAAGAACTGTTTATACTTTGGTCCATTTGAAATATATGGATTGAGTGTTTTGTATATTGTGTAAGGTTTGGATAGAAGTACTATTTGAGCACATGAATATTCATTTTTCTTCATCATGTGCTGAAAAGGCTCTCCTTTCTTTATTGTATTGCCTTTATCAAGCATCAGTTATTTACATGTATGAAGTAGGTTTGCTTCTGATTTTTGTAATCTTCTCTGATTATACATGCTTGTGTATTTTGCTTTAGTTGTGGTAGCTGTATCACACTTTTGAAAACAGCTAACATTATCTCTTTAACTTTACTCTTTTTTTTTTTTTTTTTTTTTTTTCAAGGTAGGGTCTCACTGTAGCTCAGGTTGACCTGGAATTCACTATGTAGTCTCAGGATGGCCTCAAACTCTTGGCGATCCTCCTACCTCTGCCCCCTGAGTGCTGGATTAAAGGTGTGCGCCACCACGCCCAGCCAACTCTACTCTTTACCCATTGCTTTGGCTATGTATAGGGTTCAGGTCAAATGTCCCCCATAAACTCATGTGTTCTGAAGGCTTGTTCCCCAGCTGGTGGCAATTTGAGGAGTAGATCCTTGCTAGAGGAGGTGTATTGCTAGGTGTGGGCTGTGAGATCTTTTTAGACCCTAGATTGCCAGTGTTAGTGTTCACTCTCTTGCTAATGTTGTCTACCTGATGTTAGCAAGGAAGTGATGTCCAGCCTCTGCTCATGCCATGCTTTCTCCTGCCATCATGGAGCTCACCTTGAGACTGTAAGCCAGAATAGATAACTTTCCTTCCATCAGCTGCTTTTGGTTGGGTATTTTGTCCCAGCAGTAAGAAGGTACTTACAGCACAATGTTGTTAATTTTAAGAATCAGCTCAAGGATAACTGACACATTAGTAATATTGAATCCTCTCATCCATGAACAAAATACATTTCTTCATTTACTTAGATCCTCTTAATTTCATGGCAGCAATATTCTGTAGATCTTGGTATAAGTAGAATTTTGATACCTGTTAGATTTAGCTCTAAACATTCAATATTTTGTGCCATTAGAAGTAGTGATTTAAGTGCTGGAGAGATGGCTTAGTGTTTAAGGCGTTTGCCTGCAAAGCCAAAGGACCTCTGTTCAATTCCCCAGGACTCATGTAAGCCAGATGCACAAGGGGGCACATGTGTCTGGAGTTTGTTTGCAGTGGCTGGAGGCCTTGGTGTGCCTATTTTCTCTCTTTCTCTTTCTCCCAAATAAATAAATAAATAAGTAAATAAATATATTTTTAAAAAACTTAAAAAAAGAAATAGTGATTTAAAATTTTTTCTATCCATTTACTCTTAGATTATAAAAAATTAATTGCTTGTATATAATAATCTTATAACATTCATGACAACTTGGTAATTGAATTTATTAGTTCTATAAGCTTTTATTTAGATTCCATAACAATTTCATGTTGTCTGAAAATAAGGCAGCTTTACTTCTATTTTAATTTTTATATTATTATTTTGTCTTGTTTGTTTTGTTTTTGAGGCAAAGGCTCACTATCCAAGTCTGATCTAGAACTCATTCTGTTGCCCACACTGGTTTTAAACTCATGGTGATCCTCCTACCTCAGCCTCCTGAGTGCTAGAGGTAAATCTGTGAGTCAGCATTTCATGATAGTTTTTACTTCTTACTTTCAACCTGAATACCTATTGTTTTTGGTCATTTATTAATTTTTTATTTTTATTTTTGCACATGTGTATGTGTGTGGGCACACTTGCTTGTAAAGTGCTATGGGCACACCAAAACCTGTCAATTTTTGCTTCATGTATTTTGAAGCTTTCTTGTTATTATATACTTAAATATTTATCATTTATTTCTGGTTGTGTTACCCTCTTATGAAGTCTTCTTTTAAAATCTTTTTTAAAATTAATTAATTAGTTGGTTAATGTTTTAACATAGGTTGTAATATGTTCCTTCCCCCAGTCATCTTTTCCCTGAGGGCCCTTCTCAGGAGGGTTACTTGTTGAGTGTTTTGTATATTGTATATGTATATTACTGTGGGGTAATTAGGGCCTCTGTCTCTGGGGGAGCTATGCCTCAGGTTGTTTCTACCCCCCTCTTCTGAAATAGTCCCTGAGTCTTGGGTGGTGTGTTACTGGTTGGTGTTGACTTCTCTGTAGCCTCTATATTTCTGTTATGATGTGTTTAGGTTCACCACAGTGTTTGTTGCTATTTTTGTGGATGTGAATATTGGGCTAGCATTGGGACCAATATTGGTGTTGCTGCTTCCTCTGCAATTGCTTCTGGACTGGGATAGATGGTAGAGGTGGCACATTTCATTGCGAGCATTTGGCTGTCTTTTCTTTTTCTTTTGGTTTTTTTATTTTTCGGTTTTTCAAGGTAGGGTCTCATTCTAGCCCAGGCTGACCTGGAATTCACTATGTAATCTCAGGGTGGCCTCAAACTCATGGTGATCCTCCTACCTTTCCCTCCCGCATGCTGGGATTAAAGGCATGCGCCACCACACCTGGCTTTGGCTGTCTTTTCTTGTGATGATGGGTCTTGGACCTCTCCAATATTCTTTGCCATCTGTAAGATGGAAATATTCTCTGACCAAGGGTGAGAGCAGCTTTGATTCAAGGGGTTATAGGTAGGCATTTGAGAGACACTTTGATGAGGCTAGTCACTCAACTTGTACAGGGAACACTGGGGGCTTCTCTCTTCATATTGTGATTTTCCTGACCATGGGGTGCTGACCTGGTTCCCAATCACAGTTATGAGTTCTCTCCCACTGATCCAACCTCATGTCCAATCAAAGGGCAGTTGGTTTCCCACAAAGGCTGTGTGCCACTATTGCACAAGTGTGTACTTCCTGTCTAGCTGGTAGATTGTGTGGCTTGCAGGGTCTCCTGCTTATTCATGATGTTGGTGACAGTTGTCATACAGTACTCCCATAGCAATTTCCAGTACCATGAAGGTTTGCCAGGTGAGGACTGGCTTTCCTCTGTATTTCCACATTGTCTTTTGATGTCTGAGATGGTCCTGTGGTGTCTTCAGCCATAGAGCCTTACCTTTTATCTGTCTGGTAAACAAGTGCTTGGCAAAGGCCTGTTTTTTTTTTTTTTTTTTTTTTGTGTGTGTGTGTGTGATCACAATCCCCTTGCCATCTGTTCACTGTGGGGGTTAAACCAGATCTGACCCTGGGATTCACAAGCCAGAGCCCATGGTTTAAGGATTAAACCTTCTACTGTGTATTTTAGTCTGGTCCATATACTTTCCTTAAGTGGGGGTTCTGTCTTTTATACTGGTTTCCAGGAGGAAGGTTCCTATTGTGCTGACTGCTTTAGCCTTTGGTTTTGTGTAGTTTCCTTCCCCACCCTCCCTTTTCCTGAATCCCCCCACCTTCCACCCCAATATTATTTTCTATTTTTCCTGTATTTCCTAGTTGGTCTGGTATCCCCTCATCTCTTCTCCCTCCCTGGTTCCTCTTTTTCCTGGTCTCATTCTAGTTGCACACTTATAGTCCTAATGCTCACTCCCTTTTAGACTCCTCTTCTGCTGGGTCAGTTTAGAAGCCACATATGAGAGAAACCATGTGATGTTTGTCTTTCTTAGTCTACATAACCTCACTTAGATGATATTTTCTAAGACTCTCCATTTTTCTGTGAATTTCATTATTTCATTTTTTTTCTTACTGCTGAGTTGAATTACATTGTGTAAATGTACCACATCTCCATTATCCATTCATTCATCAGTTGATAGGCATCTGGGTTGATTCTAATCCCTAGCTATTATGAACATAGTGGCAATAAACAAGGTTGAGCAAGTATCTCTGAAGTAGAGAGTAGATTCTTTAGGGTCGATACTGAGGAGTGGAATATCTGGGTCAGATGGTATATCAATTTTCATCATTTTCAGGAGTCTCCGCAATGCTTTCCATAGTGGCTATACCAGTTTGCATTCCCATAAGCAGTGGGTAAAGGTTCCTCTTCTCCCATAGTTTTGCCAACACTTGTCATCTGATTTTTTTGATGGTTATCCTGGCTAGAGTAAAATGGAATCTCAGAGTTGTTTTAATTTGCAATTCCTTGAGGACTAGTGATGTTGAACATTTATTTAAATGAGTATTGGCCATTTGTATTTTCTTCTTTGAGAATTCTTTGTTCAGTTCTCTGCCTGATTTTTTTTTGAGAGGGTTGTATGCTTTTTTTATTGTTTAGATTTTTGTGTTTATAGATATTAGGCCTCTGTTGGAGGTATAGCTGGCAAAGATCTCCTCCCATTCTGTGGGTTGTCTATTGGTTCTGTTTATGGTTTGTTATTGAGTAGATTTTGCTTTATAAATTGTGGTGCACCTGTATTTGCTAAATATAAATTTATGACTGTGATATCCTCTTATTGGACTATTCCCTTAATGAGTAAAAAATGGCCTTCTTTGTCTTTCTTGATTGCTTTTGTTTTGATTTGAAGTGTATTTTGTTAGATATTAGTATAGCCACACCTGCTTGCTTCTTATTTCCATTTGCTTGATAGGTTGTTTTCTATCCTTTCATCCCGAGGAGGTATCTATCTTTGACACTGAGGTGAGTTTCTTGTAAAAGCAGATAGATGGATTCATTTTTCTGATCTAGCCTGTTAACCTGTGTCTTTTGACTGGGGAGTTCAGACCACTGATGTTTAGAGTTATGACTGTGAGGTTTGATTTAATCCCTGTCTTATCAAAGGCTTTTTAGGTTTTGGTGCTGTGTTGAGTTTTATACATTTTCATGTCTGTTCCAGTTTCTGGTTATTGTTTTTCTCTCTTGAGGTTGGTTTTTGGACCCTTCTGTGTGGAATATTCCCTGAAGAATTCTCTGTAGGGTTGGCTTTGTGCTCATATATTCTTTTTTTGTTTGTTTGTTTGTTTTGGTTTTTTCGAGGCAGGGTCTCACTCTGGCCCAGGCTGACCTGGAATTACCTATGTAGTCTCAGGGTGGCCTTGAACTCACAGTGATCCTCCTACCTCTGCCTCCCGAGTGCTGGGATTAAAGGCGTGCGCCACCACGCCCGGCTTGTGCTCATATATTCTTACAGCTGACTTAAAAAAAAGTTTTATTTACTTATTTTAGAGCATGAGAGAGAGACAGAGAGAGAGAGAGAGAGACAGAGAATGGGCATGCCAGGGCCTCCAGCCACTGCAAACAAACTCCAGACGCATGCACCACCTTTTGTATCTGGATTACATTGGTCGGGGGGAATTGAAACTGGGTCCTTTGGCTTTGCAGGCAAACGCTTTAACTGCTAAGCCATCCCTCCAGCCCAGAGCTGACTTTTATCATGGAGAGTTTCTTCTTTTTTCCTGTCTGTTTGGTGTTCTGTGAGCTTTTTGTATTTGGATGGGTGTCTCTTTTGCAGGGGTGGAAAAATTTTCAATAGTTTTGTTGAAAATGTTTTCTATGCCTTTGGCCTGTGTTCTCCTTGAATGCTCATTCTCTGAATAGTTGATCTTTTTAGTGCATCCTGCAATTCCCTCATATTCTATTTGCATGATTTTTGAACTTTATCATAGTTTTGGACTCCTGATCTAATTCCTCTGTCTTTTCTGTTGGTGAGGCTTTCCAGAGAGGCTTTTAAGAGCTATTTAATTTTTGTTCTTGGTTGTGTTCCTTTGCATCATTCCTCTACCTCTGTTGAGTTCCATTTTCAGATCCTGGTTTGACTTTTTATTGTTTATTAGAATTCATGCCTGTACTTGATCATTTCCTCATCTTGACTCACTGGTTAAAGTCATCTATTTGTTGACTCAAGTTCAGATTATTTATCTGTCTTTGAAATTGCTCTGCTTTTCTGTTATGTTGAGATGAGAAATGAGAGCTATGTGTTGGTGGTGGGTCTTTTGCGTTCATTTATGCAATTGTTGGTTCTTTGATGATTTTCTTCTAGTTCTGACATATGTGTGTTTATGGTCTCATTAATTTTTTTTAAATTATGTTTAGCATGTCTTCTTTGGGGATTCTGTGCCTGGAGTATCCTGTGTTTTCAGTGATGGCTTCTATTAAGAGGCCAGGCATTCTTGGTGGGGATCTGTTGACTTTATGTCTTGCATTGTTTGTTTTGCATTGGGGTTTGCCCATCTCTCTTTTGACCTCTTGTTGTGTTGAGAATGTGGTACTTGTTACTCTTATGGCTTCTGAGTTGTATCACCAGGTCAGTCCCAAATACTCCAGCACATCTCCAGTCTGAGTGCATTGGCCCTAAGCACATGGGCGCACCTCAGGTCAGAGTACACTGGCCCCAACATAGTGGTGCACCTCTAATCTAAGTGCACTGGTTCCAAACATGTTGGTAAACCTTTCCCAGTCCAAATGCACCAGCCCCAAACATGCCAGAGCACCTTCTGTTCTCACAGGCCCCAAACACGCCACAACACCTTTGGTTCTTACTGTTCCCAAACACACTGGAGCACCTCTGGTCCTCCAAATTTTCTTTACCAATATTAAATGTTATTTTCTTTCAAATGTAGTTTGCCTATTTTAGCATAGTGATTCTTTCTTTGATTAATTGTTTTTTTAAGATCTTTTTACTTTTTAAAGAGAGAGAGAGAGAGAGAGGCAGATGGAGATAGCAACAGTACTTTGTGGAGTACCATGACATACTGAAAGCTCATGGATGGTTGTCTTGGCAGAAGCATTATAGTTAGGACAGGAAAATCCATACCCAGGATAAATATGAATCCCAATAAGAACAAAACATTTCCCTTTTTATGACAGAAATGGTGCAGTGGAGTTAACCTTCTGCCAAGTTGCTGAAAACAAGAAGCTGTGAGAGCTCAGAGCTAAACAAGACCTCATTATCACACTGTCCAAGACTCAGGGATCATCACAGAAGAGGGGGCAGAAAGAATGTAAGAGGCAGAGAACTGGAAGAATACGGTGGGATACAATTCTCTGAATGTGCCTTGATTGGTACATTCATGACCTCCAGGGAGGTCTCATCCACAAGACATGAACAATATAGAGCTCTTCAACAATTTTGACATGGAGGAGAGAGGTGGAAAAGAAGAATGAGACATCAAAATACAAGAGACTACTTAGAAAGAGGAGGCGGTTCAGTTGAATAAGGGTGGGAGAGGAAGACAAAAAGGGTAATGGGAGGGTATTATGATCAAATTACATATGTTCACCTATTAAAATTTCTATTATTTTATTTCTATTATTTCTATTATTCCATTATTTAGAAAGCTTTGAAAGGGTCTGAGGATATGGATTAGTCAGTAAGGTGATTGCTTCTGAGTTTTTGTTTGTTTTTTCAAGGTAGGATCTCACTCTAGCCCAGACTCAGGGTGGTCTCAAATTCACAGCAATCCTCCTACCTCTGCCTCCTGAGTGTTGGGATTAAAGGTGTACCACCATGCCTGGATAGCTTCTGAGTTTTGATCCCCCAGCACCCATGTAAAACACCGGGCAGGGAGGCACATACCTGTAATCCTAACACTGGTGACGGGGAGATAGGAGGATTTCTGGGGCTTACTGGATAGCTAATCTAGCCAAATTGGTGAGTTCGAGGTTCAGTAAGGGCTCAAAAAGTAAGGTGAAGAATGATTGAGGAAGACACATGATGTTGATCTCTGGCCTCCATACATATCACACATACATGCATATGCATCTGCACACACATGTTCGCATATAATATTTAGAAGGCAGGATACAGAAAAGAAATAGCCATTAATAAAACAGGTGAGTTTAGGCTGGAGGGATTGCTTAGCGGTTAAGGCATTTGCCTGCAAAGCCAAAGGACCCAGCTTTGATTCCCCAGGACCCATATTAGCCAGATGCACAAGGTGGGGCATATGTCTGGAGTTTGTTTGCAGTGGCTGAAGGGCTTGGCGTGCCCATTTTCTCGCTTTCTGTCTCTCTCTCTCCCTCTTTCTCTCTGTCAAATAAATAAATAAAAATATTAAAAAATAGGTGAGTTGGATATCATCCTAAGTAAAAAATAATTAAAAGCTTAGAAAATAAATAATATGGACATAGGATGAGAAACATTCCTAAACATGATTAATTGCTCTTCTGATCATAGAAAGAACTTCAATTCAGTAATAACTCAAGAAAAAGAGAAAGTATTTGAACAGGCATTTCACAAAGAGAGAATCACAAATGGTCAGTAAGCATATGGGCAAACAAGGGCTGAATGCTAGATACACTATGTCTACTGGGACATCCATGTTTTAAGTGGTTAGTGGGTGGAAGGAAACAAGAAGTATTCTTTTTCTTTCTTTAAACTTTTTTTTTAATTTTAGAGAGAGTAAGAGAGGGAGAATTGGCACACCGGAGCCTCAGCCACTGCAATCAAACTCCAGATGCTTGCACCACCCAGATGGCATGTGTGACCTGGTACTTGCCTCACCTTTGTGTGTCTGGCTTATGTGGGATCTGAAGAGTTGAACATAAGTCCTTAGGGTTAGGCTTTGCAGGCAAGCACCTTAACCTCTAAGCCATCTCTCCAGCCTAAGAAGTATTTTTTCTTCTAAGTTCATATCAACAGTTTAAAATGTAACATAAATTTTGTCTTTATCTCATTTTATATGTGCCTTTCATGGATCTATTTACTTGCTTTATTCCATAATATACAGAAAACAATTTCAGAATTATAATGCCTTTGTGATTACAGATATTATACTAAGTTTTAAGATTTATTTTCAAGTTTTTTTCTTTTGTCTTTAGAATATATTTCACTATGGATGAATTGAATAAAATCGATTTGCATTACAATTGTTTTCTCTGGTATTTTATCAATTTGATTTAGTTAGGTGAATGTGTTTCTGTTTCAAAAGAATGATAGTACTAGAAATCATTTCCTGCCAATTCCTCAAATTGATTTTAATAACTAACTCAAATAAGAATTCATAACATATGTAAAACCCGAGGAAAATTTGTTAGAGGATAAGGAGATATTCACATTCTCAATGTTAGCATCCCAGTTGTGACACTAGGTCACTATGTTAACCACATAACACAGTAGCAACACCTGTAATGGAACAGTCTAGCGTTGCAGCTTTTTTTTTTTTTTTTTTTTTTGATTGATATTTTCATTTATTTATTTATTTGAGAGAGTGAGGAGGACATGGGTATGTCAAGGCCTCTTGCCACTGCAAACAAACTCTAGATGCATGTACCCATCACTTTGTGAATCTGGCATTATGTGGATATTGGGGAACCAAACCTGGGCTCTCAGGCTTTCCAAGCAAGCACTTTCACCTGCTGTTCCATCTCCTCAGCCCTGGCATTGCATTTCCTGAGTTGATGCACAAAGATATGTGAAACTCACTGAGGAAGTATTCGTACCTCAACATTTAATGTTAATTTTAATCATGAGGTAATAATTTGACAAATCCCGAAGGTGGTATGTTCTACAAGCTGATTACCCTGTATACTTAAACATGATCATGCCAAGGGAACTCTTTTCCCTCAGAAAGTAGTACAAATTGTTCTAGATGAAAATAGAGCTATGAAGCTGGGTGTGGTGGCACACGCCTTTAATCCCAGCACTCAGGAGGCAGAGGTAGGAGGATCGCCATGAGTTCGAGGCCACCCTGAGACTACATAGTTAATTCCAGGTCAGCGTGAGCTAGAGTGAGACCCTACCTCGAAAAACAACAACAACAGCAACAACAACAACAAAAATAGAGCTATGGAACACACCAACAAGTGCAAAGGAGAAAGCTTGATTAGATCCTGAGTTTAAAATGTAAAAATTTAAAGCTTTTTTTTTTTTTGTGTGTGTGTGTGTGGCAACTAGGGAAATTTGGATACATACAACATGTTAAATGATGGTTCAACATTATTGTTAATTTTCAGGTTATATGGTGGCATTGTCATAGAGAAGATATCCAGGCTGGCCTTGAAGACACGGCAGTCTTCCTGCCTTGGTTTCCAAGTGCTAGGATTACAGGTGTGAAGTACTATGCCCAAGGATATCATTTTCTTCGGAATGACAGTTTGAAACTGTAGTATGTTTGTGTCTTCCATGTACTTTCCATATACTTTGAAATGATTAGAATGAAAGAATGTAAAGGGGATGTGATAAAGCATTACCTGACAACTGTAGTTGAAGGTGTGTATGTGTTTATCTTATTAAAGACGATGTCGCTCACATCTTATGCGGTGGAACTTTTTTCAATCTGTGACTTTGTCACCAGGTGGTGCTAGTGCTTTTCAAACAAAGCCACACAGGCAGACAGAGTATCCTGGAGGCTGGATAGTAACTGAAAAATTTGGATGAAGGCACACAGACTGTGAGTCAGGATTCTTAATTTTGTGGTTCCCACTCTGGTTTGCAATATTGTCGCCTCTACAACATGAAGAGTTTCAGCTGGGCAGTTTTCCTATTTCTGTTTGGCTTGCCTCTCCACCATCCCCTCCTTAGCGTCTCACAAGGATTGGTAGAGAAATTCCCTGTACTAGATGCCACCAGGGTGGAGGAAACTCCCTGATGCATTTCTTTTCCCTCTCAGCTTCCTATTTTCCTTCAGTTTCTACTCTTCAGCAAAGGATAATGCTCTGATACTAATCTATTTTCCCGTGTCTCTCTCATTATCTGTTACCTTGTATTCATTCCATGTCTTCTGATACACTGTGCTGTGCTGTCGTTTTGGAAAAAAAAAAAGCCACACACTTTCTTGCATGTAAGTATTTGGCTTTGTATGTCTCTGTACCCAAAATAACCTTCTTCCAACTGCCAGTCAGAATATGACCTTGCTCATCATCAAAGGCCTGATTAAATATCATTTCTTTTGGGAAAATTTCACTGAACTCCCTACTCAGAAATATTCTATCATGGGCTGGAGAGATGGCTTAGTGGTTAAGCACTTGCCTTTGAAGCCTAAGGACCCCAGTTCGAGGTTCAATTCCCCAGGACCCACATACGCCAGATGCACAAGGAGGCGTGTGCATCTGAAGTTCGTTTGCAGTGGCTGGAGGCCCTGGCGTGCCCATTCTCTCTCTCTCTCTCTCTCTGCCTATTTCTGTATCTCTCTCTCTCAAATAAAGAAATAAAAATAAAATATTAAAAAAGAAATATTCTATCATTCCTTTTCATTTTCTAAATACCCAACCACCGAGTGATATCCCCAGCACTCCTTGCTATTTTCTCAGACTCATCACATTTTGTTTAATGTAAAATTATGTTTCAACATTGAGTTATAAGTACTTTCAGGGAAGGCAGTTTATAATGTCGATTTGTTTACTAGTATATAACATTAGTAAAGGGCAGTGGAGTTAAACTTCAGGGTTATCCTAAACTAGGTTATAGTTGTGGTAAAAATGCTGGCCAGCCACGCGGAACTGCCAGCCTTTCTCATTGCACAACAAGCATGATGATGGGCTACCACTGTGGAAACCCACAGGCGTGAAGTTTGTCCGTAGTTTAGCAGTCTGGGTTTAAATATTGAATGTTCCCCATAAGCTCATGTGTGGACACACTTTGTCCCCAGGTGGTGGCGCTGTTTGGGAAGGTTGTGGAACCTTTAGGAGGTGGGATCCTTGCTGGGGGAAGTGATTCTGGCCCTGCTTTGAGGTTTTATAGCCAGCCGCTACTTACTGATGGTCTTCTTCCTGACTGTGGATCCAACACGACCAGCCAGCTTCCAGGCGTTCCCTGTCAGGATGGACTGAATCCCCTGGAACTGTAAGCCAAACTAAACCCCTCCTTCCTTAAGCTGCTTCTTGTCAGGAATTTTGTTACAGCAATGAGTAAAGTAATATAGGCCCTCACCTACCACAAAAGTTGTCAATTTGAAGCAAAATTTACCCCCAATCTGTCAAACCCTTAACATTTACATGCCATTTGATTCATGTGTTATATTTTTAGAATAAAAATGCTGCACAATTTGATTGGAGATATCTATCAAAGCTGAAAATTGGATGCTAGGTACTCAGTAATACAGGGCTGGTTAAGTGAACTTTAACGTTTTGTACAATGCATTACAATGGAGCCAGCAAGGAGGGTGCCAGAGAAAAAGGTCCCAATTCTATTATTACATGGAAAATTTACAAAATAACGTTGATACCACAACAGCTTTTAATGAAAAGCATACTCATGTACACGGAAGAGATGGACAGTGATGACAGAGAGATATTTCTAGGTTTGGAGAAAGACTTTGAAATTTCCTCTTGCTATCGATAGTCTTTCAAGTTTTAGATATGAGTAGTTATATTAAGATAAGCAAGATCCTGTTTTAGAAAAAGAGATAAAGGAACAATAATAAAGAAAGAAAGACTGAAAAGAAATAAATGAAGGGTATTTTTAAGGTACTTCTGTTGTGTACATAACCTTTATTGTACAAGAAAGAGCTTTTTCCTCTCACATTAGTCCTTGGACCTCCAGCACAGATAAAGGATAGGAAAGAACCAACAACACAAAGGAAGACGGTGTTAGAGGTTAGAAAAGTAGAAAAACCCAGGCAGAAACACTGAGGGTTTATTCAAAGCAGAAAAGATCCTAGGCATTAAGCAGTACCAGGATTTTATAATAAAATTAAAGGATAACTTACACTGAGAAATATAGCCCAAAGTATAGCATTATTGCTTACTAAATAAGTGATCTGAGAGAACCATTTATTTTTTCAAGGATCAGAAAATACTTTGAAGTTTAAAAAGAAATTCTTTTACAAGTGAGTAGAGCAATACTCAAAAAGTATAACTAAGGTTACATACATGTAAACTGGGCTTCCTAGCCTTAGCACTACTGGCATTTTGGGCTAGACACCTAAGCAGGTCAGCTTGAGAGAACAAAGTGAGGGTGTCAGTTTTTTTTTTTTTTTTAAGAGCAAGAGAGCAAGCTAGAGAGAGAGAATGGGTGTGCTAGGGCCTCATCCACTAAAAGTGAACTTCAGATGCTTGTGCCACCTAGTGGGTATGTTCGACTTTGTGCTTGCCTCCCCTTTGTGTGTCTGGATTATGTGGGATCTGGAGAGAGATTGAATATAGGTCCTTGGGCTTTGCAGGCAAGCACCTTAACTGCTAAGCCATCTCTCTAGCCCAAGGATGTCAGAATTAACGGAAAGAGGAAGTTATCCAGTGAGAAGAAAAGCAGATGAGAGGCATGTTGAATTTCACCAAGAAACTAGAATTTTACTATTTTATATAAGGTATCCCCAAATCCTTAGCATGTCCCTCATCAAGGGGTATTTTCACCTGGAGGTCAGTCTCTGCCATCCTCCTGCCCATCAAAGATGGAGAAGGAACCGATTGGACCCTGAAAGGGGCTTCTGACCTGGAGCTATAAAAATTTCAAATTGTGATAGCATGTTGAAGCCCTCCCCATCCCACTTTGGAGCATGAATTATTTGCATTAATCCCATTTGCTTTATTTTTTTAAAAAGAAAATTGTCATTTATTATTCCTTATTTCATCTCTCATTTATTACATCAATGATATGAATTCAATAGTAATAGGGAGTAATGTATTTTTCTTTTTTTTGGCTAGGTAGGGTCTCACTCTCTAGCCCGGGATGACCTGGAATTCACTATGTAGTCTCAGGGTGGCCTCAAACTCACAGTGATCCACCTACCTCTGCCTCCTGAGTGCTGGACTTAAGGGCATGCGCCACCACACCCGGCTTGGGGGTAATGTAATTTTGTGCTTAAATGAACTTGATTTCTTTTTTGAAAAAATTTAATATGCAATTTAAACCTTTTTGAATATTAGAAAACACAGTAAACAAAACAGTGAGAAAATAGAATTTATATGTAAACCTACCACTCAGATAGATGCTGTAGCAATAATTTGTGTGTACCTTTACAGACTTAAATTGGTGTTTTGAATTCTTGTGGCATATTAGAATCACCTAAAGAGCTTTAAAAATAAAGTCACAAGGGGCCCTGGAAGGTAGACCATCAGTTAAAGGCTTGCTTGCAAGCCTGCAGGCCCATGTTCAATTCCCCAGCACCCACCTAACACGATACACAAAGTGGCACAAGTATCTGTGGTCCCAAGTAACTATAATAATGGGAGGTGGGGGCCAGGAGAATCTGGAAGCTTGTGGGCCTGCTAGACTGGCACACACAGGTACAAAACAAGAGAGATCCTGTCTCAAAAAGCATGGAAGGAGATGACAAACACTTTGAGGCTGTTCTTTGATCTTGCATGCACAACCCCCACACATTCCATGCATATAAATTAAGAAAAAATAAAATGACCAGTCCTATCCCCAAATAATTACATTAGAATCTGTAGGGGATAGGACCAGATAAAGCTTCACATGTGATTTGAATATACAGATAGGGTCAAGAATTATCATTTTAATTTTAACTTATTTATTTGACAGAGAAAGAAGGAGAGAGAGAGAGAGAGAGAGAGTATAGGTGTGCCACTGCAAATGAACTCTAGACGTATGCACTCCTTTGTGCATCTGGCTAACGTGGGTCCTGGGGAATTGAACCTGGGTCCTCTGGCTTAGCAGGCAAATGCCTTAACTGCTAAGCCATCTCTCCAGCCCAAGAACTATCATTTTAAATGAACGATAGCTTAGTACACTTGTAAGCAGCTAAGCAGATAGGCCATTCTAGGCCAAAATAAGAGATTCTGGTGCTTACAGCCAAGTGATACTTCAGCTGCAGTTGACACTGGCAGCTAGGTGATGAGAGTGTTAGGCCACATGGCCTGCAGCAGGCTTCAATGGCTTGGCATGTCTAAGCACGCCACTATCACCTGTGGAAAACAGTCATCAGAAATTTGGGCAGTGATAGCTGGAGGTACTTTGTGAACAGCAAGCGGACAAGGACACAAACAGGAGTTTCCACTTTATTTTTTTTAAGGAAAGTGTCATTTATTATTGCAGTTTATCCCATGTTTATTACAGTGGGGATATAAATTTAATCATGCCCACCCAAAGGTGCTGATGTGCCAGACTAATTATTAGAGGTAAACAAATTGAAGGATGCGTGGTTCCTAGTCGTCACTTAATTCATGCGATGGTCATGTTAATAGGAAACTAGGCCACTGAATATTTGTACTGTTAAAAAGTCATTATGAGCCAGGCGTGGTGGCGCACGCCTTTAATCCTGGCCCTTGGGAGGCAGAGGTAAGAGGATCGCTGTGAGTTCGAGGCCACCCTGCGAATACATAGTAAATTCCAAGTCAGCCTGGGCTAGAGTGAAACTCTACCTCGAAAAAAAAAAAGTCATTATGATGGCCTAAAGTGGGTCCTATAAGATTTACCTGGAAGGTATGTTCTGCCTTGAAAATGGAAGTGATTTTAGTGAGGCAGATTTCAGTTTCATTTAATAAAGTAATTTCTAGTATTTAGAGTTATCTAAAAGAAATTGGCTGCTTCAGGAGAGGTTACTTTTAATTTAGATTGTATTTTTTACTATGTTTTTGGTTCACAACAAGAATGAGAGGATTCTATAAGCATGCCCATTACCCCTGCCCTTACATGTACACAACCTCCTTCATTACTATCCACCCCTCCAGAGAGGCGCCTTTGCTACAATAGATGCCTCCATTGGCAAATCCGTACCACCCACATCCAGAGAACATTACGGTTCCCTCTTGGTGTTGCATGTGCTGTAGTTTTAGGCAGAGATAGTGAACAAGTAGCTACTTTAGAGTATTCCACAGAGTTGCGTCACTGCCCTAAAACAACTCTCTGGGATAAGGTGTTTTTTGCAAGTCAAAACAACCAGACATACTGAGTTGCAGAATCCCTTGGATAAAATCCAGAATTACAGAGGCCAGTGCTTATCTGGGCTACAAGTGGACTCTGAAATGCACTTGGGAAGCACATGAACATTAAGTTGCGTTTGTGCTCCAGCGGTGCTGTTATCTACACACGCCAAACTCCAGCTTACAGACTTGCATCAGGACACGTGCGCGTTGTCTTGCCCTGAACCCTGTGATGCTTTTAGTGCTCCCATAACCCTCAGAGAACGGGAGGCTGCGCTCTCTGGCCACTCATCCATGTGGTAAGATTTCGATTATGATCCACACAACCAAAACCAGCCTTCTACCAAACTCCATTCAAAAAACATATATTTTCTCAATTAAGCCCATTGAAAACAAGACCAGCAGGATCTATGGGGCATTTTGTTGAGCTCACTTCCAAAGCTTCAGTGAAATAAATGTTTGCCAGGGAGCAAGATTGTTACCAGAGGTGGTGTCACATGAAAGGTTTTTGATGTATTTTTGACTAATGAAAACAATCATGCTTGGGAGTAATTTTTAAACACTTGTTTATTTGAGAGTGTGGGTGTATGTGTGTGTGTGTGTGCGGGCCTGCCAGGATTCTTGCTATTGCAAACAAATGACTATCCAGCTTTATGTGGGTAGCTGGGGAATTAAACCAGGGCCAGCAGGCTTTGCAAGCAAGTGCTTTTAACCACTGATCCATATCCCTAGCCCCTGCAATAGATTTTAAGTGTGCATTGATGTGTGCTGATCAGGTTTGAACTGATTTCCACTTCACGAAGCCCTTAGATGCCAGACAAGAAGGACTGTTGAGTGAAGCAGCTGTGAAGGTCACAGTGACAATCAATAGAGTTCAACAGTGAGAAAGCCTGGAGCTCTGTGCTATGACTACACTGGCCATTTGGTAACAGGGAGGGGTGGGTCCTGGGACACAGCTCTTCTCATTCCTGCATAATATTTCATGTCCATCAAGATATAATCGGTATTATATAATTGCACTTTATTCTTAGAGAATATCGCCCAAATTGGATTGTTTATAGAGTCAAACTAATGTAATACCTAGGAGCAATGGGGACATTTATTGTATAGTATAAAGGTATTAGAATTTAGAATACATTTTGTGTGTGTGTGTGTGTTTTAAAAGAACCTAGTGGAGTCCTCCACTTTTAGACAGTTTGGCTAATTTTGATTAGAAACTTCCTTTCTTCCTCTTGAAACCACTTCATTTTTCTCCATGAAGATCGGCATCAAATGAGCCAGGCCCAAATCTGAGTCTCAAACTGTGGCCTCTGAATTGTAAAGGACCTTAAAGATTAGCACTCATGTGATGCGTAAGCCCTTTCCCATTGTAGATCTCATGATTCCCCAAAGAACCTACTCAGTATCAGGAACTATGCTCATTCCTTGCCATAGTGTAGGAAACAGCTGAGGACATTTCAACTTGAGTGCTTTGTAGGTAATATAGAAGACTACTCGAGGAGATTTCAGAGGGGGAGTTAGAGCCTGTTTTCTAGAGAAGGGAAATGAGTCTTAAATGCTGATCTGTAGTCATCCAGGCAAATGTGTGGGCTAGGCAAGGAAACTACAAAGGAAAAAAAAATCCCAGAGAGAGATATAGGATAGAACTCCCTGTATCTTGGCTTTCTCCTGTGTAATAATATTTACAGCAGCGCTAGGAGAGAATATTTATGTGTATAATGAATATGGTCAGTACTCACATCATGATTATATTATAGCTGCTGCAACAGACAGGTGCAAAAAGAACTGTACAGTCACCAGAACAATCAGATATCCACAGTTGTTTCCTGATGAACACACTAACACATGTGTAGAAGAAATGTCCAAAATGAAGCTCTCAAAGGCAAATGCAACTTAGATAATTCAATTGTTACAGCTCCATGCCTTGCTGAAAATGCTACTTTCTCCAAGAACCCCGCCGAGTTAACTTCCCTTGCTCAGGTCAAATTGAGTCTCCAGTTGCTCAAGTATTTCCTCATTGCAAAAGAACTTACCACAACTGACACTTATTTCTTATCAGTTTTGTAATAATGCCATATAGTACTATGAGCCAGATCTTTACTCTAATAGTAACTCATTTAATTCTCATAACAATTCTAGAAGCCAACTCCTTAAAACGCTGAAACTGAGATACAGGGAGGTTAAGTAACTGGCAAGCTGGTAAAGGACAGAGCCCAGAGCCAAGCTGAGGTGAAGGGCCCAATCCCTGTTCTTTACCTCTTTATGCACTCTGTGCCTGGCCAGGCAGACCTGGGACCTATCAGAGAGATTTCTGAGCTGTCAGGGCTAAGGTTAGGTGAATTATGGTAAATGCAGCATGACAAAGACCACGTGGGCAGCCCATCTGGGTGCCTTTAAGAGCTAGACGTCCAAAGTGCCTGAATATCAGCCTTGCATTTGGATTTCCAGTCTTTGAACAGACTAAAGAGAGCGATGATGGGCCTTCTCTTTCCTTAAAGAAACACACTGACACTTGTGATTTTAACTGACCTGCGTTGGATCCCAACTTTGCTCTAATCTAAACCAAAGCCCCCACGTGTCTGACAAAGAAATTGCTGAGGCCTATAGTCAGGCAGTTCTATAGGAATTTACATTTCTCAGGCTTAGACATGGCTATTCCATTGCTATGGAGAATCTTACTGTTGGACTTTCTCTTTGATGAAAGCATAGGTGGTGAGCAGTCCACCAGTCTGGTTTCTGTGGAGGGCTAGTTGCAAAAGCTCTATGGGGCACAGCTTGTGATAGATTCTACTTCCTGTGAGACACTGTGGTCTTGTTACCCTGGGCTGAGCTGTGAAGGAACCAGGAGGACTTCCTTTGCCTTTCTAACCTAATGCCTGATCTGCAAACATGTTTTCCTTGTCCACCTTCATAGTGGTGATGAGAAAAAGCAAGCATGGATGAATGGCTATGCTGCAGTGTTCCCTTTAACTAAACTCCAGGTCTTCCCATGGGAGGGGGTGCCAAGTAGTGCTCAGACCTCCCCACATTAGCATCCCATGAGAACAAAGCTAATGGAGAGAAACTGGAGAGGTTATCTTGGAGTTACACCAGACCAACAGCTTTTTCCTGCTTCTGACCCACTAGAAGCTGTGACTCCAACAACACACACAGAGTGACCGCATCAGGAACTGCCTCATGAGGGGCAGGTGAGATAGTGCTGAGTGAAGAAGGAGGTGGGAGGCAGCAGAAGAGCTGATGTTTGAGCCCCCGTAGAAGTTGGCTTGTGCCACAGACACCTTATTAAAAGGCAGATAAAGTCATGGATTCATCTTACTTGTGGTTAAAATGTATAAATGTGACTAGACACAGCTTATCATGTGAGCCAGGAGCAGGGAACCAAAAGTCAAACAACTTCAGTTTGAATCTTGCTTTACTGTGTGCAAAGCTGAGTGATCTTGTACAATTTGCTTAACTCTCTGTTTCCGAGACTCACTTTTTACTTAAGAATGTATTAGCATACAAATAACTAGGTTTTATTATGGCGTTTTTCAGACAAAATTTGTTTTTGTTGTTTCTCTCTCCTCTCCCAGCACCCTACAAAGAAAGCTTCTAATAATGATTAGAATTGAAAATTTTAGAAAGATATATTTTATTTATTTATTTATTTGAGAGAGAGAAAGAGGTTAAGAGAGAGAAGAGAGAGAGAGAGTGTGTCAGGGTCTCTAGCCACTGCAAACAAACTCCAGATGCATGTGCCACCTTGTACATCTGGCTTACGTGGGTCCTGGAGAATCGAATGGGGATCCTTTGGCTTTGCAGGCAAACGCCTTAACTGCTAAGCCATTTCTCCAGCCCCTAGAATTGAAATTTAATACAATTGCAGAACAAAGAGGACGATGCTTCTGGTTTTACAACTCATTTTGCTCCCCCTTTGAATGTTCTACATTTACATGATTGCTGCTTTTGGGAAGTAGGAACAAGTACCTCATTCTTTTTTCTTGTGGTCCTTCCCCTGGAACATGAAGGGAGCAAGGGAGGATGACAGAGATCGGCAGGCAAATGTGAGAGTGGGCACTGGATTTCTAGAAACATTTCTTTGTGTTTCTATTTGACATTATTAATGATATGAGAAAAGAGGGCACCTGTTGCCACATGGAAGCTATTACTTACTGGTGTTTTACTTACATTTCACTGAATTGCTCTGTCCTCAGAAACTGCCACCTCCTGTTTTATAATCCAGCAGAGTGGATTTTAAGTAATGTAGTTAATTGTTTAAGATGTCTAAGATCAGTTTCTTTATGTAAAAAATAGACACTTTACTAATTAAATATAATAGAACAATACAATATATATATATATTTGGTTACACATATGCATGTAGATTAGTGAGAAGGAGAGAATGAATTGCTGTCCTGACTTCCCAGGGCTTCTGCATCATCGTGAAGTAGCCATGCTTGCTCAAGGCTGAATTAGACATGTGAAAGTGAGACTGGGCTTAGCTACCTTTATCACATAGCATCCCATGTGGCAGTTCAAGAAAATTCTAATGAAAAGGGGGCGATGAGTTTTTGGAGCTAGAAACTTAATTACTTACAGAATGAAAAGAATCAGAGTGGGGACAGTGCCAGTTACTTAGTTGATGAAACAGAAAAGGCACCAATGGAGAGCATCTTGCTGTATTAGGCAAACAACCTCAGGGCTCCTGCTGACAGGACACTTTCCCCAAGTGCTATTAATTATAATGCATTATTAGCTAACTGCAGGGAGCGGACATCCTTTGCATGTTAACTAAAGTGCAACAGCCGTTTAGCTAGTGGGGCTTGCTCAGTCTTTAAAATTGTCTTAATCATTAGTGAGTTAGTTAAACTATAACACTAGAAGATAAAAATAATCACCACTATCACTGGGGAACAATTCTAAACTGGACTGGTTGTCAGAGGCACGAGTACAGCTAGTACTGACTGTGTTGATTGATGGGTGACAGTCGACGCAACTGCAGACCTAGCCAGTTTCACCCTGCTTTCTTTCTTCAGGGCTGCACTATCACGAGAGCAGTGCTGTGTGTTTGATTTCTGCGTCAGTGATAGGGTAACATGTGAAGACAGTGAACTTCATAGTTAGTTTTCATTCGCTCAGAATTCAACCATAGATCGTAGAAATTTATGTTCTTTCTGGTGCTTTATTTTTTGGGGCCATTTCACTAATAATAATAATTATTATTATTATTTGGTTTTTCGAGGTAGGATCTCAATCTGGTCCAGGCAGACCTGGAATTAACTATGTAGTCTCAGGTGGCTTCCAACTCACAGTGATCCTCCTACCTCTGTCTCCCAAGTGCTGGGATTAAACATGTGCGCCACCATGCCGGGCTTTTTCGCTAATTATTAATAGCTCTACCTTGGAAGGTCTGGAAATGACGGGTGAAACTCAGTCATGTCACCTTGACATTTCCGTAAAGATGTTTTGGGTGTCAGGACTGCAAATTACCATCTCCTGGATATCAATGGCAGTTGCACTCAAAAGCACACAGTGGCTGCATTACTTGCATTAAGACCTGCAGAAGTTTGGGTCCTTCAACATTTCCGCATGGGTCATGGGTCGGGGAGGGGCTTGTGAGACCCCACCTTTCCTGGGCGAGCTCTTGGCAGTTACTGGTTGCTGAAGGAGGAGCATTCATGTTCTTTAGTGGTGTCCCCACTCTATAGTCTCCCATGCTCCAGTGAATAACCACCTATCCATGCTCATGGCCAGTGAACTTAATTAACTCAGTGGAACACACACACACACACACACACACACACACACACACACACACACACACACACACACAGACTCCTAACTCTGTTGATCGATAAGTGACAATTGATGCAGTGGCAGACCTAGCCAATTTCACCCTGATTTCTTCAGGGCTGCAGTATCACGAGATCAGTCATGCAAATGCACTATGTCGTGCACACACACATGCACAGACATACACACACACATACACACAAACATGAAAGTAGGAGAGGAACTTGGGAAGAAAAGGGAATTTAGTATGAGTAGGAAGGAGATACAAGAGGGCAATGAGGGTGTTGATGATCAAAACACTATATATATATATATATATATATATATATATATATATATGAAATTGTCAAATAACAATAGTAAAACCATAAGAGAAGCTCATGTTGTGCTTGAAGAGTATAGCTCTGGGTTATGAGGGTTGCCATATTCCTCTTCTGCCACTGATAAACCAGACTTAACAGAATAAAAAGACTTAATTGGCTTGGTTTTGATCTGGGCTTTGAATGCCTGGCCATAAGAAGATGTGGAATAACACTAAAGTGATCCAAGAAGATAGTTCCATGAGAATTTAAAATTTTAAAAATTACTTTTTAAAATTTACATACAGTAAAACTTGTTCCTGTATAATTCTGGGTTTAGAGAAATGTGAAGCCAAGTAAACAAATACCACCATCAAAGTAAGGAACAGATCCATCATTCCCCCAAATTTTCTCCTGCTGCTGGTTTATAAATCGTCACACATTGCTTGCAAGTGTGGCTCTGAATTCAGCTGAGAACACGTCTCCTTTCTCTGTGGGATTTTGGGAGTCAGCTCCCTTCACCTTGTCTAGTAATTTCCATGTTGCAGCATGAATCAGTTGTTTGTTCTTTTTAATTGTAGTGTAGTATTCTAGTTATGTTTTTTACTGCTGTTTCCCCTTTTTCTGAATTCCTTTTTATTAGTGTATATTAATTATAGAAAATAATGTGTTTGATTATGACATTTTCAGCATGTATGTAATGTACTTTATTATTTTTTGTAATGTACTTTAAACATATATAAAACCCCATAGTACACTCTTGTCCTCCTTTCCTCCCTCCATTGGCCTTCCTCTTTTAGTCATATGTATACCTATATATGTATCTTTGTTGTACATATGGAAATATTGTGCATATTAGAGAAAATTATAATGTTCATCTATATGAGTCTGGCTTATTTCACGTAGCATGATCCCTACTTTAATCTATTTTCCTACAAATGATAAATTTTCACTTTTCTTTGTGGCTACATAGCATTTAATTATTTGTAAAATATATATGATATATATGTATATATATAATTTTTTTTTTTTTGGTTTTTCAAGGTAGGGTTTCACTCTAGCCCAGGCTGACCTGGCATTAACTATATAGTCTCAGGGTGGCCTCGAACTCATGGCAATCCTCCTACCTCTGCCTCCCAAGTGCTGGGATTAAAGGTGTGTGCCACCATGCCTGGCTTACATATATAATTTTTATCCATTCATCTGTTTTTAGGCATTTAGGCTGGGTTGATATCATAGTCAACTTGTCCTTGCTGGCACAATTGTAACCCATGGTTTATCCTCATGAATCCATTAGGCCTCCATGTAGGTAATCCAACAAGCCTGCTTCACATTGTCCATGGCTATTTCCAAAAAACAAAACCACATTGCAAATCCAATGACTTTTCTGTATTTGTTATATTCCATAGTACAAGGTGGGCTACCAACTGGTTAATCCAGGGGAGGAAATAAGGCCTACTTTGAAGAGCAGAATACTCTTTCAGCATTCCAGCCTCTTACTTTCTTTTTTTAAAAATGTTTTTAATATTTTATTTATTTATTTGAGAGAAAGAGGGACAGAGATTGAGAGAGAGAGAGAGAGAGAGAGAGCGAGAGCATGAGCCAGGGCCTCCAGCCACTGCAAACAAACTCCAGATGGATGTGCCCCTTGTGCATCTGGCTTATGTGGGTCCTGGAGAATTGAACTGGGATCCTTTGGCTTTGCAGGCAAATGCCTTAACCATTAAGGAATTTTCCCAGCCCCAGGCCTCTTATTTCCAAAAGAGTTTGTGGTCTTTCTGGTGTCCCAATGCAGACCAGCTCGCCAAACCTCAATGGCTGTAGTGTCTAAAACAATCACAGCTGAACTGAGCTGTTAACCTTAGCCTGAAGCTTTCATTTCTTTCTGTGTCATATTCTTCTGCTCACACCAGCCCATTCCTATGCAATGCAACCCTGCACAAGTTCTCAGGACATGGAAAGATGCAGTAAACCTCTCACACAAACTGCTTCTTGCCCAGTCCCTATAAAGTTGTTTCTTCCTTTATAAGCCAAACCTCACAGTCCATATGCAGTTCTTATTGCATTCAGGTCTTTCAATTCCAATCAGAATCCATCAAGCTGTACTTACAGCACTGTAAGGTGTCTCTTAGGGCAAGGTTTCAAATTCTTCCACAATTCCTCCTACAAGTCACTTCCAAAAGGCCAAAATCCACACAGTCAGATATCTAGAAAGTATGACCCCACTCCTCTGGTACCAGTTTCACTGTGGTAGTCAACTCCTCATTGCTGGCACAAAGCACCCAACCAAAAACAGAATGTTGGAGGAAAGGGTTTATTTTGGCTTACAGACTTGAGAGTAAGTTCCATGATGGCAGGGGAAAACGCAGCATGAGCAGAGGCTAGCCATCACCTCCTGACCAACATGAGGTGGACATCAGCACCAGGAGATTTTGCCAAACACTTGGCAAAGGGAAGCTGGCTATAACACCCATAAATCTGCCCCCAAAACATACGGCTCCAGTTCTCAAATTGCCATCAGCTGGGGATCAAGCATTCAGAACACATAAGTTTGATTCAGGACACCATGGATATCTTGGCTGTTGTGAATAATAGTCCTGTAGTAAATGTGGACATGTAAGTATTTCTGTAATCTGCTGACTTAGATTCCAGGAACTGTAGAGCTGGACCACAGGCAAAAGGGAAAGAATATGAACAAGAGGGAAAGAACACGAGATTAAAAAATCTGATAAATCTTATTATAAGAAATATATATTAGATAAAGCTGAGAAAATGAAAATGACTTGCTCAACATGAGTAAGTTGCTAACCCCTTAACAGGATTTTGAGGGCAGTTGGTTTATGTGAGCTAATCTAGGAATCAGTAATCTAGGAATCTAGGAATCCTGTTCAGAGCATATGCTGACTTGTTCATTGTGTGCCAAAGGCCTGTCCTTCCAATACGAGTGACCAATGCAACTTCATTGTTTTGTCTCAAATGTGTTTATATTTTTATTCACTTTTTTCTCATCTTTGTCTCCTCTTTCCTGTGGAGGCTAGAGGAGGGTGTCAGGTGTCCTACTCTATAACTCTTCTGAGACAGCATCTCTCACTGTACTGGAACTCACTGTTTTTTTGGCCAGACTGACTGGTCAGTGCTGAGGTTACAGGAAGGCACAACCATACCCTGCTTTTTACATGGATGCTATGTGATGGTTAATCTCTGGTTGCCAACTTGGTAGGATTTAGAATCACTGTGGAAACTAATCTCTGGTTCAGTCTGTGAGGGGTAGTCAATTCGTCTAATTCTAAAAATTAGATTAGCTGAGGTGGGAGTCCCCTCCCTAACTGTGGGCAGCACCTCCCATGGACTGGATTCCTGGACTGAATGAAAAGGAGAGAGCTCGGTGAGCCCGCAGCAGTCACTGCTTTCTCTGCTTCTGCCCTGGAGATGAGACAGTGGGACTCTGGTGTTCTGATCTTGCCATGCTTTCCTCACCACGATGAACTACCTCTTGATGCAGTAAGCTGCAATAAACTCTTTTCTTCCCTAAATGCTTCAAGCAATGAGAAAGTAACTGACACGTGTTGGAAATTGAACTCAGGTCCTCATGCTTGTGTAACAAGTGCCTCTACTCACTGGGCAATCTCCTCAATTCTGAAAATTAGTTTTGATAATGGTTCATGGAATTCAATTACATTGTTCCTTCTATTCCTATTTATTATTTATGAAAACATGGTTTTTCAGTACTCATATCTATAACAAAAATTAATAACCATTTATACCTAATACTGCTTTACTTTAGCAATAAGAATTATTGATATATTAATAGATGAATTAATTATAAAATATCCCATAACCTCCTCCATTGCTTTCTTGCTTTCTTCTACCTTTCTTTCTTTCTTTGTTTCTTTCTTTCTTTCTTTGTTTCTTTCTTTTTTCTTTCTTTCTTTCTTTCTCTCTCTCTCTTCCTTCTTTCTTCCTTCTCTCTTCCTTCTTTCTTTCTTTCTCTTCTCTCTCTCTCTCTCTCTCTCCCCTCCCTCCCTTCTTTCTTTCTCTCCCTCTCTTTCTTTCTCTCTCTTTCTTTCTTTCTTTCTTTCTTTCTTTCTTTCTTTCTTTCTTTCTTTCTTTCTTTCTTTCTTTTTCTTGTGCTGGAGCTCAAGCCCAGGGCTTCTTCATTCCAGGAAGGTGCTGTAAACCTGAGTCATACCTCCAGACCCTTATACTTTTCACTGAGATAAGTTCATAAAATAACTTTTAAAAATCAGTTTTATGGGGCTGGAGAGATGGCTTAGCAGTTAAGGCATTTGCCTGCAAAACCAAAGGATCCTAGTTCAATTCTCCAGGACTCTTGTAAGCTAGATTTACAAGTTGGCACATGCATCTGGAGTTCATTTGCAGTGGCTAGATGCCCTGGCACCCATATTCTCTCTCTCTCTCTCCTGTCTCACTCTCCCTCTTTCTCTCTCTCAAATAAATAAATAAAATATATTTAAAACATCAGTTTTGTGAAGATTATAATACAAGTTTTTCATCAATTTTGCACTGATAATAATGCATACTTAATAAAAGAAAAATTTGCTTAACATTTTGATCTTTATAGACACACAAATTAAAAAGTCGGGAGTGATGGCTCATGCCTTTAATCCCAGCACTCAGGAGGCAGAGGTAGGAGGACTGCCATGAGTTCAAGGCCACTCTGAGACTACATAGTGAATTCCAGGTCAGCCTGGGCTAGAGCGAGACCCTACCTCGAAAAACCACACATACACAAAAAAGTTAAAATTAATATCATAGTTACTTTTGTTATAGATATTTATAACATGAATATGATAAAAATTATATCCTATTTATTTATTACTTTGGGAAAAAGTTCTTTTGAGGAAATGGAAAGTATGAGAATAAAAATGTAATAAAATTTCCATCTTAAAAAGTGTTACAGAAATTCATATATACTCATAGCATATATATGAAAAGCATATATAAAAGAAAAGCTTCCATTTATATATGTAATTTTGTGGTTCATGGTAAGTAACAAATTACTATAATGTTTTATTTCCATTGGTTAGAGCACAGAAATTTTTTAATGAATATCTTAAACCTTTATTTGCATAATTCAAAAAATTGCATTACACAAATTTCATTTAAAAAATCCTGTTAGAGTATTTCTACAGATTTTAGTAATCCTGTGAATTTTTGCCATCTCACATTTAGTAGCATTTGCCCCTTACACTATTTTTTAGAATTTAATATAAAAAATATATATAGTAACAGGTTATATTCTTTTATCCCCTCACCCCTGCTCCTATTTCCCTGGGGCCTTCCTCAGCAGGTTTTGGGGTTCACTGTGGAATCATGATGGCCACAGTTAGTCTCTGTGTGATACAGGTGTGGTGGGTTGTGGATTGTGCCTCATGGTATTCCTACTCACTCTGGAGTACAGTGATTATTAATGACAATATAGTCTGAAAAAATCACATCCTTAACACTTATTTAAACATATGATAAACAAATTTAAATGACAACTTAAAAATTTGAAAACTAGTTATTTACAGTTGTTAATTTTTCCTTTATGATTTTTTTATACTACTGAAACCTTTCATTTTGAATCTTTATGAGAATGCAAGTGACTAAGAACTTTCTAGTCTTTGTTGTATCTTTCACAGAACTATAACAAAATATCATGTTCATAATAGGAGTTCAAGTAAAGGTTTACTGAATTAAGTCAATTTTATCAAAAAGTCATTCTTTTATTACTCTTATTCAGCCTTCAAGTTAGTTTTTTCTGCTACTGAAAACCAAAATAACTCCTAGATGTAAATAAAATTTGGACTTTAAAAATAGTTTATATTTTTTCCCTAAAATGAGACTAAGGAGAATACTTTTTGAAGAATTTTTTATTTTATTTTATTTTAGTTTTTTGGTTTTTTGAAGTAGAATCTCTCTCTAGCCCAGGCTGACCTGGAATTCACTATATCTCAAGTGCTGGGATTAAAGGCATGCCCCACCACTCCCGGCTTTAAAGAATACTTTTTATTTACGTATTTTGTTGAGAGAGAGACAGAGAGGCAGATAGAATGAGATAGAGAGAGAAAATGGGCACACCAGAACCTCCAGCCACTGCAAACGAACTCCAAATACATGCGCCACCCTGTGCATCTGGCTTATGTTGGTCCTAGGGAATCAAACCTGGGTCCTTTGGCTTTGTAGAAAATGCCTTAATCTCTAAGCCATCTCTCCAGCTGGAAAATACTTGGTGTGGTAGTTTGACTAGATGGCTCCTAATAATTCAGTGTTTTATTAGTTTATAGTTTGCATCTGCATCCACCTGGCTGGAGGCAGTGTCACTGGGTGGATCTTAAGGTGTAGTGGTGGGTTTAGGATTTCAATCTAAAGATATGCAAAGTGTGCCTAGCTGGAGTTCCTGAGGTGTGTTGTGCTGTGTGGCTTTTTGGCTTGTGGCTTTCCTCTCTGTGTCTGGTCTTGTAAAAGCAGGCCCGCTTCCTCTGCCATTATGGAACTTCCCCTGGACCTGTAAGCTTCAATAAATCCCTTCCTCCATAACTGTGCCTCGTCTGGAAGTTCATCTCAATGAACCTGAAGCTGTCTGCTACACTTGGGGAAACAACTTTACATAATAAACAACATCTATCTTTACTAATTTGGTCATTTTCCATATGAAATGAAGCAACACTGAAAGTCAGAAATATACTTATAGACAAAACAAAACAAAACAGTAGTGTACATATGCTCTTAGCTAAAACCAGTTTATTTTTATTCTTCTTTTCATGCAATAAAAATACCAGGAGAGTGTTCAGAGTGGTTGACAATGACCTTTTTAAACTCCCCATGTCAGGAATACAGAATTGTGCCGAGAAGTACGTAGATATGTCTTTGCTTGGTGCAGCATCACTGTGTAGGACGCTGTAAGCACAGGTAAATCTAACACTGTTCCGTTCACCACATATACAACAATTAAGCGAGCAATGAGACATAGTTAATGCATGTACACTGGTTTACATGTGAATAACACTTGTACATTTTTTTTAACTTTCTTGACAACTTTTATACATGTAAACAATATGCTATGATCATAATCCCCTCCCACCACTCACCCTTTTCCCCCTCCCAAATACGCCCTCCACTGAATCGCCTCGTCTTTCCAACTAGTCTCTCTTCCACTTTGATGCCATCACTTTTTTCCTCCTGTTATGCAGGATTTTTGCAATGTTTAAGAATTGTCAAAAAGGTTTGATTTTGTCCTGTGATTATAACCCGGTTAAATATTATATTTAAATATGATATATAGTATTTTATTCCATATTTAATTTTACCCAAGGAAAGCATATTACACACAGACCTCATAACATAACAAATACAACATAGCATAACATAACAGACAAAAGCAAATTTTAGGAATTAAATAAACTAATATCCACCCTGGTTTTGACCACTGGCTTATGGTTTTTTCCCCTTGAAGTAAGAAAATATTATGATGAACTTATAAGCTTCTCTTATTTGAAACATTGGCACTGCCTTATAAATGGTAACATAACTATTTTAGCAGCATTCCTTTGAAAAAAATTTGGGTCTTAAGTGGGACCAAGAATCATAATCTTATATAAACAATATTCATCCCTTATAAAAAGATTAACCTCCTGTATTATTGTGACATTGGGCTTCCCAAAGGCTATCTATCCTGAGGTACAGACTAGAGCTCTGGCCCTACTTGGAATACCAACAGTTTTGTTCAGTGTTCGCAGCCTAGCATACAGATTCCTTTACCTATTTAAGCTCAATTTTTATTTGACTCAGGGGAAAAATCTAAGTGAAAAGAAATAATTTCATTTTTTTTTTGGATTGCACTGTGTGTATGAATAGTCTTGACCAAGAAAAAAAAAGGGGGTGCCAGTTATGGTGGCACACATCTGCAATCCCAGCACTAAGTAGGGAGAGACAAGAGGGATTGTTCTGTTTGAGGACAGCCTGGTCTACACAGCAAGTTGCAGGGAACCACGGTTGATTGGCAAGACACCGTCTCAAGAAAAAAAGAAAGGAAAGAAAAAGAAAGAAAAGAGAGGGAAGGAAAGAGGAAGGGAAAAACAAAAAATAAATCAAGTGTTTATTGGAGGGGTTTACTCTCAACAAGTACTTTTTAATATAAGATCTGACAAAAAAAGTAATCAAAATAAAAAAGTGTTTTCTTCAATGCTCATCAAAACAAATGTAAACAGCAGATTGATCCGGGGCTCTACTTTGTGCGGAAAGTAGGCTGTAGACACATCAGTTACCTGCTGTCCCTCAGATCTGCACTGGCATTCACTGTAAGCCAAAGCCTAATCTGTATAGTCTCAAGTTGCCTGCATAGGTAAAAACACTCAGAATGTGCCTGGCACATTGCTAACATGGAACACACATTAGCAACAACAGTGTAATGGTCCAGATGGAATGTGCATATGGTAAGAGGAAAAGGTGTTTCCAGAAATACTAAATAAGGATTTAAAATTATATTTATTTATTTATTTGCAAACAGAAAGATAGAGGAAAAACAAAGAGAGAATGGACACACCAGGGCCTCTAGCCACTGCAAATGAACTCCAGACGCCTGTGCCTCTTGTGCATCTGGCTTATGTGGGTCTTAGGGAATCAAACCTTGGTCCTTTGGCTTTGCAGGCAGATGCCTTAACCACTAAGCCATCTTTCCAGCCTGTAAATAAGGAGTTTGATGGTTTGAACTTGAACATACGTGAAGTTTCAGGAGCACATGTTCAGGAATTTTCAAGTTCCTCCTTTCCAACTTTTTTTGAGCCCTAATAATTCAGAAAATATTTTTAATAAACTTTACTCCAAATTTAATGAACTTAATTTAATGAACTTTAACTCCAACTTTCTCTTGGGTTGATCAAACTTATTAGAGTTTAGAATCGGGTATGGGGGTGATGACTTTAATCCCAACACTTGGGAGGCAGAGGTAGGAGGATCACCAAGAGTTTGAGGCCACCCTGAGACTATGTAGTGAATTCCAGGTCAGCCTGAGCTACGGTGAGACCCTATTTTGAAAAACCAAAACCAAACCAAACCAAACCAAAACAAAACAAAAAAAAAAAAAACCCAAACAAACAACAACAAGAAAAAACACTTATTAGAGTTTTGAGGAGCTATACAAAACATCTGCCTCATGATGGTTTGAGGGTGTTTTTATAACAGCTGAGACAATAATGCTACGGTCAATTGAAAAAACAAAACAAGGGGTCTGGAGAGAGGCTTAGCAGTTGAGGCACTTGCCTGTGAAGCCTAAGGACTCATGTTTGACTCTTCAGGTCCCACATAAGCCAGACACACAGTGATGCAAGCGCACAATGTCTCACATGTGCACACGGGGGTGCACACATCTGGAGTTCGATTGCAGTGGCGGGTTCTGGCATGCCAATTCTCTCTCTCTGTCTCTCATAATAAAAACAACAACAACAACAATAAAAGGGCTGAGGAGATGGATCAGCAGTTAAAGGCTTTCCAGCATTTTGGCTGAAGTTGAGCTCCTCAGCCCCAACAAAATGCTATATACAAAGTGGCCTATGTGTCTGTGATTCTAATGTGCTTATGGCAAGGGGAGGCAGAGCCAGGAGGAGCAGGAACCTCGTGGATTGCCTAGACTGGTGCACAGGAAGCAAAGGGACAGACACAAAATGACAGGGGAGACCTTTTGTCAAACAGAGTGGAGGGAGAAGACAAACACCCTGAGGCTGCCCTGAGACCCCCGTAAGTGCACCATGGCACGTGAACACCCTTACCCTCAACATATACATACAGGTACACACAAGCACATAATAAAAAATGTTCAAAAGCAAGACAAAATTAACATTGAGCATTGAACTAGTAAAGAATTCACATAGTTTTGTAATAGGTAGCTATATAAACTGATAATCCAGGCTGTATGAGCAGGTAAAACTTTTTGAATGTTTAGTTTTGCAAAATCCATCAAAGAAACTACTTTTTTGAGTACTGGAAAATTTTGGGGTAGCTACCTTCAAAAGAGTCTTTCTTCATAAATATGTTTCAATATACTCAACAAGCCATTCCACATGAAAACACAGAAAAAAATAAAAATTTTAAGCAAAGTACAAATTCCAATACATATGACAGAACATGAGGAAGAGACAAACATGAACTTTACTGCCAATAGCCATATCTTTAAGTACCAGATTTGTGGGGAAGAAAACTCCAGGTTAATCATATTTAAATATATAAGTATCAGCCGTGTTTCTACGCTTATGGTCGCATAGTTAATAAAGTAATAATGTGGCACATTGAAATCGCTTCAATTTCAGGTGAATATTGCAATAAAGAGTAAAGCGAGAGCATACTTGTCCTTTAAAGTAGCAAGTAAGCTAGCCTCTTTGGTTTACTTAATTACAGAGCCTTACCATCAAAAATACATTCACTATGTTAAAAAAATACTTCCTGTGGTAATGTTTGTTGACATTTCTGGTCAGAGTCCATAAACCCCTTTAAAAATAAAACAATATTTAAGTTATAGATATAAAATCCTAAAGGCATCATTTAAGAACACATGGTTTCCTTTCGGTTTTGTTCCTGTTACACAGTCTCTGAAGCTCTGAGGAATTCCATTTCTACTGTAGCTTTTGGTCGTTGGGTTGAACCACCACCTTTCTTTCGGAATTCTGCAGCAATTTCCTCAAAAGACTTTCCTTTGGTTTCTGGCACTTTAAAAAATGTAAACAGGGTAAAGGCCAGGAGCACCCCAGAGAAGATGAAAAACACATATGGTCCACAGAAGTCCTGGGAAGAAAGCAGACAGAGTCCCGGTTAGTAGCTGCCAGGCCTGCCTCCCGTTCTGCAAATATGCACGAGTCAGGCTGCTTACCGCCATGTACTGGAAACACAGGGCTATCAAGAAATTGCAGACCCAGTTGCAGAATGCAGCTAGTGCCAAAGCTGTGGGACGCGGTCCTTGACTGAAGAACTCAGCCACCATGAACCAGGGGATGGGACCAGGGCCAATTTCAAAGAAACTGACAAAGAGGAAGATGGCTGTCATGCTCACGTAACTCATCCAAGTAAACTTATCCTGAAGAAAAGAACAAAAGAAAACCAAAATTGGGTGGGGATCTTTAGTCCCTGTTTCTTTCAGCCAAGCGCCTCTCAGCGTCTTAGCTCAGGGGTGGGCAGTGCGCCCTGATATGTGTGTGTGAGCCAGTAGAAGTCACTCTAAGCCCGAGACAAGTTATTCTTCCATAATCTTGCATAAACCTTGGAGTTCCATCTCAGGCAATTCTCTGGTTTAGGACATTTATTTATTTATTTATTTATTTATTTATTTATTTATTTAATTATTTTGACCCTTACTCATTCTTCCTGTGAAAGGCAAGAAAAAGATCCTGAATCCGTTGCCACCACTCGTACCAAGGTGTGCAGACAAAGCCTGTGACAAGTGGTGGATGAGGACACTGGGCTGGGAGAAGTTAAGGTACTTGCCTGTGGTCAAGCGAGCAGCCAGTGACAGAGCCTGTGCCCTAACCACGTGGCTACACTGCCTCTCTGGCTAACAAGCACTGGTGACACGCTGATACTTAGGCTTGAATCCTGAGAAGTGGGTTCCCCTTTCCTCTCCATTTCTCTTTACTGTTCCTCTGGCTTTGTTTCATAAGTGAACTTCAAGCATCTTGACATGATAGAACACTTAAGCCTGAAGGACAGAGACATTTTCATCTGGTGACCAAACACGCATCCAGTCCACCAACTCACCAACAGCACGAGCCCCACCGACATGAAGATGGTGCAGAAAAACATCCCGATCATTCCGATCAGAAACAGAGAGCGCCGCCCAGCCCTCTCCACCAGCAGTACCTGGGAAAGTCCACAAAATGCCTTCTCAGTCTTATGAGCCACAACATATGTATTGCCTTTATATTTAAGTTGTTTTTCCTGTCAAAGAGCTCATTGCAATGTGGGGAATGGGAGACCTGCTGTTCTTCCATTTTACAGTTTGAGG
Source organism: Orientallactaga sibirica (assembly GCA_036365145.1). NCBI lineage: Eukaryota > Metazoa > Chordata > Mammalia > Rodentia > Dipodidae > Orientallactaga > Orientallactaga sibirica. Next base: position 18,329,011 of record JAEOAD010000008.1, read on the forward strand.
CAGAGGTGAAGGGTGACCTTTGTGTCAGATGTCAGTGCTAGTCTCAGGGAGCAGTGGTAATTGAGAAATATTTGCTTCGGTTGATCACACTGATTTGAACAGGCAGGTTATAAGATAGTACCATGGTGTTACCATCACTCTAGGATCATCCCCTTGAGTCCAATGGCCTGAACATCTTGGCTGTCTCCCAATAGATTACTTCTACACTGGCAATGTGAAAGATCTACATTAAGAAAATGGCCTCAGGGCTGAAGATGTAGCTTGGGGTGGAGTGCTTGCCCACAGGCATGAGGCTCAGGTTCTAGCCCTAACACCACACATGACATAAAATAAATCACTTTTGTGCTAAAAAAGAAGTAACATCAACCTCTGTCCTGGGGATTCTGTCTTCTGTACAAGAACGTGCACACTCCAGGCAGCTGAAACAGTTAAACAGTTCAACTGTTGGGGTGTCAGCTGTTCTCATCTATTTCTGAATGTTTAACAAAGACACCTACTCACCTGGCCACATGCAGAATTTAATCATTGCACTGAACTAGCTCTACACTTTCTTGGTATGTTTAAAGCAAAAGGTTAGAGTGCTTTTTTATCCTAATTGAGGAAATCTATCATCGATTCCTTTGAGTCTGTGATCCCATGCATTAATGGCTCACCTTTACTTTTAACTAAGTCCAATGTTCATTGAGTAGACTTGCCCATCTGATCTATGGAATACTGCCAAGGCTGGCAGCATACATATAGTCAAAAGGACACACACATGCGTACATGTGCGTGCACGCACACACACACACACACACACACACACACACATCTGTCATACTTTCTCACCTTGGTAAGTAAATTGGCTAGGCTCATCAATCTAGCAGTAAGTCAATAGTAGTCCAATACCCATAGTATGATGAACTCTGTCTGAAGATGGCTGAGAAACATTTTTCTCATTGACAGTGTAAGCCTTTTTCATCATCTCAGAGGCACATTCCTACCAGAGCTTTAAATCACTTCAGGCAGGGGGACAAGCCAAGCGCTCACAGTTAATTACTGAAAAGGAAGTCCAAAACACCCCCATTGTTCCCAAGTTTATAAGATGTTACCATACATATTTAACCCTTTAAAAGCTAACTGGATGATATATGGTATTGTCAAGGTATGAGAAGAATAGGAATATTCCTACAGAGTAAAGGCTCTTCCTGTATCTGTTTGTCTCTGAACATTTCTTAGTCGAACTGTAATCTCTGAACTGTGTCTTGAAGACTGAGTTGTGTTCTGTCCTGGAGGTGGGGTGTTCACTTAGATGCATATGACCAGGTGTAAAGCATGGTCAGGGGCTGGGCCATCTGCTGGGCTGTGGCCTTGGTCTCTGCCCCAGTCTGAGTGTATTCCTCAGAGTCCTGGTGCCTCGCTGGAATTTGACAACCTCTGCTTCTCCCCCAGAGCCATCCTGCTTCCCAGGTTTCTCTACATTTATTTCCACTTTTTTTTTTCCTCTCTCCAGGTTATAGCATTACTCCTCTACTATTTTCTTTCTTTCTTTCTTTCTTTCTTTCTTTCTTTCTTTCTTTCTTTCTTTCTTTCTTTCTATTGAGAGAGAGAGAGAGAGAGAGACAAATAGAGAATGGGTGAGCCAGTGGCTTTTCAGACCCTGTGAACGAATTCCAGATGCTTGAACCCCCTTGTGGACAAGTGCGGCATTGTGCCCTTGTGTCACTTTACGTCTGGCTAAAGGTGGGACCTGGAAATTGAATGGGCCTTCTTAGGCTTGGCAGGCAGGCACCTTAACTGCTAAGCTATCTTGGCAGCCCTCTTCCACTACTTTCTTCATGTGGAAGAAAACATAGAAGACATGGAAACATTATGCAGTGCATTGATAGCAGAAATCTCTAAACACTCACCCAGGGGAAAAATATGTTGCCTCTATGTTAGTGAAACATTAATATATTATTATTCCTATTTGCATCTGTTTATTTGAAAGGAGGTACGGAACCTGATAGCATTGATTAATTTGAGGGAGAGAAACTGGGTGACTTAAATACTCTCCTTTCTGTGCTTTGGCACTTTAAAACAAATTTTTGTTTGGTTTGAGACAGGGTCTCTTAATTTAGCTTGGGCTGTCCCTTGAACTCATCGTCTTCCTGAGGATTGAAGGCGCAGGTATGAACAATCATCATGCTCACTTCAAATAACTTTTTGAAAAATAAATTTCAATTTTTAGATGTTGTTTTGGAATACTGAGATGATTAGAAGTGACTTTTTATGTCATTCGTCCATGTTAAAACTAATAAAAGAATGAGCTCTAAAAGCTCCATATTAAAAATAATTAAGACGCATTTATAATTAGAACAGCTCTTGCCATTCACATGAGGTTAGGTACAGAATGCAAAAATGAAAATTCTGCGGTATTTTCTGCTTTAGCTTTTCTCAGAATTTGGGTTACCCAGTCTTGACAACTTGATGCTTTATATAGCAAATCCTATTGTAAGCAACATGTTTGAATAATAATCTCTATGTTGTAAAAATATGTTGAGGTAGATTTATAAAAAATATTATTTCAGGAGATAAAAGGACAAATAGTCCCTTGGATTGAGTCCCAGCCATGGCCTTTGTTGACTTAGGGTGGCCTTTTGGCTTGGCCAGGCGTTATCTTGAAAGTCCTGTCAGAACTGCTGGGATTGTTTGTTCCCCCCTCTCCAAGAATGTAGTCTTGGGAGCCAGGCTGTCACTTATTGACCACACCAAGGTAATAATTAAAAGTTCATGTGTGGAGAATGAAATACAAGTGACCAAAATAAGTTGAGTATAGTATCATGACCAAAATTCAAACCCAAAAACATTTTGAACATTTTGTATACAAAGCCAAACATGAGCCGAATTACCCTCATTCTAGAATGAATTTAATTAGTTGAGAAGCTTTTGTCTTTGTTTTTCTCCTTATTGTGTTAAATATTATTACTGTCAAGATATGAGATCACTCCTTATGAGCGTATTTGGCATAAAGAAAAACCTCTTTTGTTGGAGAAAACAGTAACATTTCATATTTTATGCTATTTTTACCCTGATTTCACATAGTACACATATTTTTATTTACCATCACAAGTGACATAGTTGTAAACTACCTGGATGTTCTGCCCAATGCCTAACATCATAAGGATTTGTTCAGTTTGTTTAATTCTGCTTAGAAGCTTAGATATGTATTTAAGAGGACCTTGTTTATCATTTTTAATGTTTTTCTCCAAGACATCAGGATACAGAAAGTATTTCCACCATGGAGGGAGAAGAAGCCAAAGAAAGTATGCTATGTTGACAGAATGGGAAGCTGGTAGCTAGTCTTAAGGAATTTAAACCCCAAAGAAAGGAGGATTCCAGGGTCTTACATGAAGAGAAAGTCCCAGCGAGTTATTAATTCACCAGCAGGTGACAGGCATCCCTACAGTGGGAGAGATAGTGACTCACCACCTCAGGTATGCCTCATCTCAGGGCAATGGTTCATGTGTTCACAGAGAGGACTTCCTCAAGATTCATTTAGGTGTGCACACACACACACAGTGCACGTGGACAAAGTCATTGATTACCTGTGATTATAAGTTCCATCATCCACACCCACTTCTGGACCAAAGAGCAAGCAGAGAGCTTATTTAGCTATTGACTTACGGAGACAGCAGTGAAAACCATATTGATGGCACCAACTCCAATGGTTGCATAAACAGGTTGACTAATCCCAGCTGTCTGGAAAATGCTGGTTGAGTAATAGAAGATCTGTAAAGTGCAAGCAAGTTAGCCTTAATCAAGGATCCTCACGCTAATGTCCTAGAGTTTCCTGACATTTCTCCCCACCCTCTCCTTCCAGGGAAGTCTTCCTTTAGTGTTTAAAGCTCCTCACTGCTTAAAAGTTCTTAGCTCAGCTGAAAACTGTTACTGTGCTTCCTTTATTTGTTAATTTCTAAACTTTTTGTTGGGGTATAGCATATATATAAAAGTGTACAAAGTTTTTAAATGGCCATGCCTGTGTAAAGAACTTTCAGATTAAGTAATGACTCATTTCCAGTTCTGTAGAAAAGCCCTATATGTCCCTTTTTCAATTGTCCCAAGGGAATCATTCTCCCCACATATGACACCATAGATAAATTTTCCAAGTCTTGCACCTACATAGGTGCAACCACCCAAAATGCATTTATTTGTGTGTGGCTTCTTTTGTTCAACACCATGTTTGTGAGTCATCCTTACCATCCTGTATGCTTGTATACCATTCCTTATCATCACTATATAGTTTTTTGTCATATTTGTATGTCATAATTTATTACCCATTCTACTTCTCATGAGTATTTAGGAAGCTGCTATTTTAGGGTGTTTATGAACAGTATTGTTATTCATACACCTTAACAATCCTTTTGATGAAATATATGTGGATTTATACTAAGAAATAGAACTTCTGGGTCATGTTATATACATATACTCAACTTTGATATAGGCACTGCTTAACAATTATCTTAAAAAGTTTAATAAACAATTATATTCTCTCTCTAGTGTACCTAAGAGTCCTGCTTGCTATTGCTTAGCTGTTTTTCTCCCTCCCTGCCTCCCTCTCTCTTTCTTCATCTGTGGAATGAGCCTCATGCATGCCAGGCAAATGCCCTAACCATTAATCTACACCTCTAGCCCTATGATCACATTTAATCTGGAATTTTTCACTCGACACATGAGGGATGGAGGCGCTGGCTTCATAACTTCTCTAACAACTTTTATTCTAAAGTTAGCTATGTTTGTATGTTCCTGCTAGTCTCTTGATCCATTTGTCATTCCATAATTCTTTGTCATGCTTTCACCACCTACACAGGTCTTCTTTGCTGGGACCTTTCTTTCTGCAGGTCACACTGACACTGGAGACTCTGCAGACAGTGTTCAGTGAGCACACTGCACACCCTCCCATAATTTTAGGCTGCTCAGCATCCTGCCTTTCAAACAGCCTTAATGTCTCTTTAAAAACAGGCACTGGGGTGCAGGCTGTAGCAGGTGTTCAGAAAGAATTGTGTATTACATCATGGGATATATAGATAGAGCTGAAGTTGGTCCCTGAGTCTCAAAGTGGTGCAAAGCAGTAGGTAAAATTAAACATCAAGGACTTTTGAAAGGAGGAAAGAGACCATGGCAGAGAAATATCTGGTGTGTACAGCAAGGTGTACTTCAGGTTTCCTTTCCTTCAGTCACCTGATGGGAGTCAGTCTCTCTGCCTTCCTGGAGCTCTACCCATCCATCAGTCACCTCCAAAGTGTCCCCTGAAGATCTGGGATTGCATCACTATATGTAGTGCAATCCATATGCTTTTGAAAAAATTATTTATTTATTTGCATGTGTGTGGGTATATGCGTGTATGTATGGGCACACTAGGGCCTCTTGCAGCTGTAGATAGACACCAGATGTTTGCACCACATTTTGCATCTGGCTTATATGGTGGCTTAAGAATTGAACTCAGGCTGGCAGATTTTACAAGTATGTGCTTTTAACCATTAAGCCATCTCCCCAGCACCCAGACCAATTTTTTACTGCAGTCAAAGAGGGCAAATGATTTTTTAACAAATCTAATTTGTTAACAAATGCTCAATGTTTTCTTGCACAGCTAATTGCCAGTAGAACCACCTCATCTGCATGAGGCAGTGAGTTCATTTCAGAACATAAATGCTAGTTAGTGTAGCACCTAGCATGTTTTCTAAGCACATATTATCTGTTGCCCTCCTTCACCAACATCATACCAATTTACTTTATTGTTTGTTTTGTGTGCTGTCTTCCCAAATGCAGTGGTACTTTCTTGTTGACAAGAAGCTGCTATGTGACACTTCTACAATGCTTACTGCAGCATTATCCACAATAGTTACCTGTGGAACCAGCCTAGATGTCCAGTAGCAGAACAAAATATGGTATATGTGCACAGCTGAGTTTTTAGACAAAACTGTTGGGCTCTGCCCGGTGTGAAGCCGAGTGGTTAGCCCAGCCAATCTTGGCCTATTCCCGGTAAGGCCTAGTCGAGCCTGAGTACCTGCCCTTGACTCAGCACCTAAGCTGAAACTGCCTCCACCCAGCTGCTGCTGACGTGATGAAATACTGTTGGCCCTTATACCTTTCTCTCATCCCCTTTTCCCGCCCCCTTCCTCAAAGTATATTGGCCCTTATACCTTTCTCTCATCCCCTCTTCCCACCCCCTTCCTCAAAGTACATAAATATCTCCCCTGACAATAAACGACGAGTTTCGCTTTAGACGTTTCTCCGCGACTCAATGTGGTTTTCTTTTCCCCGGTGATTTGGGGAGGTTTGAGTTGCCGACACCTGTCTTCTCGCTCAGCCTCAAGAGAGAAACGGCTGGCCCGGCTCTCTCTCTCTTTTGCTCTACCTGCCGGTGGTGAGGGAAAAAAGCCCCGGCATTTTGGCGCCCAGACGTGGGGCACAACAACCACTGCCCCATGTGAGGGCGTATGAGGATTCAAACGGACTACGGACTGCTGACGTGACGAAGGAAAAATTCAACATTAAGCTGACGAGCTAATCGGACTGCTGACGGGTGTATCCTCATAAGTAATGAGGTAATCTTCATATTTAATATTCTAATCTTTACTTCTATAATCTGTGCTTACTTCAACTTCCTTTCTCTTTCCTTCCATTTCCGGTTTGCCGCCATTTCTAAACGAGTACGTTCATGGCGGACACACCACGTGGACAGACCTAAAGGAGACTTTAAACGCTTTGCCTCCTCATTTAAATAAAAAAACTCCGTCCCAAACTTCAAGATCTCTTGTTCTTTTCTCTTTCCTCTCATTTTTGGGTTTCCGACAGACCGCTTCTGCGGTGCCGCGCCATTTTTGTCCTGCCCGATTTGAATGGGGCGCCATCTTAGAAACACCACGTGGGCAGACCTAAAAACAAAACTCACCACGTGGGTAGAGACTCACCACGTGGACAAACCTAAAAAAAAAAAAAAAAACTCACCACGTGGGTAGACCTAAAAAGAAAACTCACCACGTGGACAAACCTAGAGGAAGCTCACCACGTGGACAAACCTAGAGAACTCTCAAAGTGTCCTGCCCCCTCATTGGAGTGGGGGCGCCATCTTAAAAAAATTCTACAACATGTTTAACTATTTTTTGAGACTTTATGCTTATGTTGTACTCATACATATTACTATTAAACAAAAAAACCTCCATGGCGCTTGGAACAAAACTTTCGTTTTAGCCACATGGATTAATTCAGTCCTCCTTGCCTTAATTGCCAACCTTAAAGGCTCTTCCAGGGAAAAGTTCATTTTTGCCCTTAAAAACTGTAAGAAAAAACTAAAACTGACTTTTAAAATCTCCTTTTTCCCAAGGCCGCCACCCAAGCCGCCACCCGGCAGCTATCTTTTCAGCTCTTTTCAGCCCCTAACTACTGCCTAAGGCAAATGTGCTCAAACTCCTGATGGAGGACAGCTCCTCCATGTAGCTTTCTGTGAATGTAAACTGTGATCAAATACAAACCGAGGTTAACTTTCCTCACGGGCGTGGAGCACAAGTCACTGGTCCGCCAGGCTACATTCCTGCGGGAGCGGGCGAATGGGACAACTCCGGCCCGGGCCCGAGCACTGCCCCGAGCCTCACTGGCTGCGCCTCACCTGCTCCTCCAGGCGTCATTTTTGGTCACTTTTGTCAGCTTACTTTAAAAATATCTTAGAAACGGGCAGACAATCCGCCATGAGGCCATGAGAAGCCGCTGCTGTCCCCGCCCCTTTTGCCTCTAGACGCTCCCTCTATGCTCTTAACTGAACGGGGCCCAAAGTATTTACTTTAACAAATAAAAAAAAAAACAGCTGGGGACATTTGTATTGCCCTGCTAGAGGTAAAAACAACCTATTTTTCAAGTCTATATGGCTATATCCTACACACCATTGTCCCACCCTTCGCTGCCTTCCCATTAACATAAAGATAAAAAGATGGCTTAATTGTTAAACACTTGCCTGTAGAGCCTAAGGACCCTGATTCGAGGCTCAATTCTCCAGTACCCATGTAAACAGTGGCTAGAGGCCTGACATGCCCATTCTCTCTCTACCCGCCTAACTCAATTCATACTAAGCCCAATTAACTCAATCGGTAATACAATGTTAGCCTGGGATTAAAGTTTTCCCTGACAGCTCTGCCCAGCTGGAGGGACAAAATTAAAAAACCTAAAAACTGTCAATCTCTGGTTACTATAAAAGTTTAATGACGGCTAATTGTGGTTAAATTTAAATTGTTTTCTCTCTCTTTACTATGCCTTATACCAAGTATTATTGTTACTGTTATTATAAATTTATTAAAAACCAGGGACAAAATATGATAATTTAAATATATGTCCCCAATATATTCAATATTTTATTAATTTATAGTTTACATCTACAATTGCCTTACTAAAGACAATGTCACTGGAGGCCAATTTTAAGGTGTAATAATGATTTTAAATTTCATTATAAAGATATACAAAGTGTGCCTAACAAAAATTCCTAAAGCTTACTGTGACTTGACTACCATAATTTTGCTCTATGTACTATGTGACTAATTAATTTCTTTTTCTCTCTTTCATGGCTCTATAAAGACAAGCCAACTTCTTCTGCCAATATGGAACTTCCCCTAGATCTATGAGCTTCAATATCATAAAAAACTGCTAACTGTCAGCCCTGGATTAACCCTAACAATACATGTCTCATATCTTTTCTTCCTTGATTAATCAGCCTAATGTTTTATTATTTTAGGTCATTCCAACCCATCTGATTTCTAAGACCTCACTGCTAAATGCCTTGCCATTACATGTCTCATATCTTTTCTTCCTTGATTAATCATCCTAATATTTTATTATTATTTTAGGTCATTCCAACCCATCTGATCTCCAAGACCTCACTGCTAAATGCGTTGCCATTTTACAGGTGTCTCCAAAAAAGATTCAAACTGCCCCTCCCTTCAAGATTTTGGGCTCCAGGTTATTCCTTGATACTGTTTCTCCTGTCAAACCCCAACTCCATATTCAAAAATTCTATACTTTGCCTCAACTCCAAAAAATGCTGGGGGAAATTAATTGGATGAGGCCCTGGATACCCATAACTACTGAAGAACTGTCCCCTTTATTTGACCTCTTAAAGGGTCTTACTCTCTCCTCTCAGATAACCTTGCCCCCTCGTCATGAACAAATTCTACATAAGGTACAACGGGCCATTAATGCTGCAGTCCTAAAGAGGTTTGATCCTAACTTACCTATCTCCCTCTGTATTTTCTCTGGGGAAACATGCACTGCGCTGTTAGCCCAGGAAGGAGAACCCATCCAATGGATTCACCTCTCCCTTGGTGGAGTCCCCAGAGTTTACTCTATAACTAACCAGATTGCAGACTGCATTATGAAGGGCAGGGACACCTCTGTCCGATTGTTTGGCACGGAGCCTCATGTCATTGTCACCCCCTTTAAGGTAACAGACTTCAATTGGCTTCAGAGAAATAACAACAGGGTTGCTATTGCCCTCGAGGGGTTTCTGGGTATAATTGATTGTCACTATGGTCCTTATAAATGGATGAGCTCCTTCTCTAGGTTGGAATGGAGACCCCCAGACTTTTTATCTAAACCCAACCCTGATTTCCTTACAGTATTCACTGATGGGGGCGCTTGGGAGCTTCCTAGTTGTTTACCCTCCCTAAGGAGGGGAGAAAAGTCTATACCCATAAAGTCTATCTCCCATGAGGTCACAGGATCAGCACAATTTAAAGAACTATTTGCTGTCGTTTTGGCTTGACACTATTCAGGAGCCATTTAACTTATTTTCTGACAGCCTTTATGTTGTTAACCTGTTACCCAACCTAATTGAGGCCCATATTAGACTGGACTCCAATATTATAACCCCATTAATGATTCAAGCCCGCTCCCTACTTAAACAAAGAATTAACCCCATTTTTCTTCAACATCTCAGAGGCCATCAAAATTTACCAGGATTCCTCTCTAAAGGAAACAATTTGGCTGACAAACTGGCCTCTCAGCCTCAATGTAATACAGTCTCAGAAGCTACACACTTCCACTTATTAACTCATATAAATTGGAGGGGCCTTAAACATAAATATCCCCATGTGCCAGTCAAGGACCTTAAAAAAATTGTCCGAACTTGCAAATCCTGTAAAGCCTTTCTTCCAGGTACCTCCACTTCAAACTACAGGAGCCAATCCTCGAGGACTACGCCCTAATCACCTTTGGCAGATTGATGTTACTCACTATTCTCCATTTGGAAAACTTAAGTATATTTTTCTCTCAGTTGATACTTTCTCCCATGCTTGCTGGGCATCAGCACATGCTGGGGAAAAACTAAACATGCTATTAGCCATATGCTTCAATGCTTTGCCACCCTTGGATTGCCAGATCAAATCAAAACCGATAATGGTCCCTGCTTCGTAAGCAAAACTTTTATAGATTTCCTCCAAACCTGGAAAATCTCACCTTCCACAGGCATCCCATATAACCCGGGGCCAAGCCATCGTGGAAAGATATCATCAAATTCTCAAATCTCAATTACAAAAAAACAGGGGGAATCTCTACCCCCACATGATCAACTAAAAAGGCATTATTAACCCTAAATATTTTAAATTTTTCTAAAGAAGATAGACACTTGTCCCCTTTTCAAAAACATTGGACCTCAGCTGTCACCTACAGCTCCATCTGGGTCAAATGGAGGGACCCATTAACTGGGGCCTGGAGGGGACCAGACCCCCTCCTCACAGCAGGGAGAGGATTTGGATGTGTCTTTCCTCAAGAGGAAAAAAAGACCTATTTGGGTACTGGCAAGAGACTTAAAATATTTACCCCAACAAGGGGATGATAATAATCAATCTTCCAGGGAGTGTCACACCCCTGAGAACTATGCCTCTATTTCTTCCCCAGGAACAACTGAAGGTATGGATGCTACTAGACCTGAATGAAGCCAGAAAAGCTCCAGAGAGATTTACAGAAGAGGAGTCGGGACTCCTAAGACAACCTGCTGTAGACGAGCTTACATGGCTTTTTATTCCACCTTCTCCCTCCCCTTGGACCCCTCCTTCTTCTTGCTCTTTACCCTACCATCTCCCTCCCCCTGAACCCCTCCTTCTTCTTATCCTCACTCTCGGGCCCTGTGTAATTAATAAGATTACACAATTCATTCACCAACAGCTTGAGGCAATTAAACTTCATCAGGCCAAGGCACCACAGGTTTGCGACTCAAAGACAATGGCTTTTCCACTTACTGGCTATCCACCTAACATCCCTCCCCGCCCTCCATCGAATACGACGGGTAAGCTCTCAGACAGGCTGAGGCAACCTAAGACAGGGCGTGGAGTGGTCAACGGGCTAGAGGCATAGTGCCCAGAGACGGGTAAGGTTCCCAGAGGAACAACCTAGGACAGGGACTATGCCATCCACGTTCTTACAAAAACAAAAGGGGGAGATGTTGGGCTCTGCCGGTGTGAAGCCAGTGGTTAGCCCAGCCAATCTTGGCCTATTTCGGTAAGGCCTAGTCGAGCCTGAGTACCTGCCCTTGACTCAGCACCTAAGCTGAAACTGCCTCCACCCAGCTGCTGCTGACGTGATGAAATACTGTTGGCCCTTATACCTTTCTCTCATCCCCTTTTCCCGCCCCCTTCCTCAAAGTATATTGGCCCTTATACCTTTCTCTCATCCCCTCTTCCCACCCCCTTCCTCAAAGTACATAAATATCTCCCCCCTGACAATAAACGACGAGTTTCGCTTTAGACGTTTCTCCGCGACTCAATGTGGTTTTCTTTTCCCCGGTGATTTGGGGAGGTTTGAGTTGCCGACACCTGTCTTCTCGCTCAGCCTCAAGAGAGAAACGGCTGGCCCGGCTCTCTCTCTCTTTTGCTCTACCTGCCGGTGGTGAGGGAAAAAAGCCCCGGCACAAAACAAAAAACACATTTATATCATTTGCATGACAGTGCATGTACCTGGAGATCACATATTAAGTGAATTAAGCCAGTCTTAGAAAGACAAATATTATCTGTTTTCTCCTATTTGTGGTTCATAGATTTTATATAGATACATGAAATCATGTATGTGTATATATTGTTAAACAAGTCTTGAGGCTGGAAGGGGGCTGGTGGTGGGTGGAGGGGAGGAAAAAGGGTAGTAAAGTATGTGAAAATGGGCTCAATGTACAATACATATTTGTGATGAAAAATTTAATAAACTGTTGTGTTTCTAGCTATCTGGTATACCTCATTTATATAACTAAAGGGAACTGTGGACTCTTGCCTATACTTTCAAAATATCCTCACCTTCCTGCTCAACTCTACAAGCATCTTACGGTATAGGCATAATAGGCATAATTCTCCCTTTCCTGCCTTATGTCCATTATAGCCTTTGCTTTTCTTAAAAAAGTATTTTATTTATTTATTTACTTGAAAGAGAGAGAAAGAGGGTTGGAGGAGAGACAGAGAGACAGAAGGGGGACACCAGGGCCTCCAGCCACTGCAAACAAACTCCAAAAGCATGTGCCACCCTGTGTATCTGGCTTACATGAGTACTGGGGAATTGAACCTGGGTCCTTAGGCTTCACAGGCAAGTGCCTTAACCACTAAGCTATCTCTCCAGCCAACCTCCCCAGCCTTTGCTTGTAACCTTTTTCCTAGCAGACACCACTGGCGGTGGACTTTTTTTTTTTAAGCTGTGAGCTAATTTTAGTTAGAAAGCCATTGCAGTAAGCAAGGAAAATTCATTATTACTCAGCACACATTATTGCGGTAACATTTGATGTCAGTGTTTGAAAACATCTTTTTGTTACTTGAAACTTTTCTTGCTTCAGGTTAGGAGTTGTTCTTAAACTTACACCATTGATTCCAGAAAATTGCTGAGCCATGTGCAGCATCAGGGCCACAATGATGGGCTGCCGGTAGCTGGGATTGGTGAAGAGCTGGGCCACAGACACTTTCTGCTCACTGGATGCCTCTTCTTTCTCTTTTTTCATCTCATTAATGTCTTTGGTGACATCCTCAGTTCCCCTCAGTCTCTTCAAGCCTGTCCCCCAAAATGCTCAGGTTGAAACAACTCATATTAAACAAAAATCAGTTTATTTTTATTGTGTTCAGTTCTTCATGTCCCTTTTTGTTACTTCACAGTGTGAGCATGGAGAAATGTTTTTTTTTGTTGTTGTTAATTTTTTTCTTAGAGAGCGAGAGAGACAGAGACAGAGGAGAGAGAGAGAGAGAATTGGCATGCCAGGGCCTCACCACTGCAATCAAACTGCAGCCACTTGTTCCACCTCGTAGGCATGTGCGACCTTGTGCTTGCCTCACCTTTGTGCATCTAGCTAATGTGGGATCTAGAGAATAAAACATCTTTCTAACCCTTTGTTTCTGCAGGTCACACTGACACTGGGGACTGTGCAGACAGTGTTCAGGGAGCACACTGAACTTCCCCTCTCTGCACCTTAACCACTAAGCCATCTTTCCAACCCTTTGTTAAATTTTTTTGACAAGAAGCCTGGCGTGGTGGCACACGCCTTTAATCCTGGCACTCAGGAGGCAGAGGTAGGAGGATCACCCTGAGTTCGCGGCCAGCTTGAGAATACAGAGTGAATTCCAGGTCAGCCTGGGCTAGAGTGAGACTCTACCTCGAAAACCAAAAAAAAAAAAAAAATTTTTTTTTTTTTTGACAAGAAAGCAAAGCAGAATATTTGGCTTCATTTCAAGAGAAAGAAAAGTACGGCCCTCATGCTCATAGAAGTGTAAGGTTTGGAAGGGTCTTTTGGAAGCTTCTAACAGGTTCAAGAGCCTCCATGTGGGCTTCTGGTGAGGACGCATGCTTGGGTGTGAAATGCAATGCACTGGTTATAGCAAAGTGATCTTACATGTTCTTCCGTGTAATTACTGACTCCATTTACAAGGCATTGGTTTTCACTTCAGGAGCAAACATTCATAACACTGTCTTGCATTCACTGATTAATTTCAAAATAATGGACAGAAAGAAAAATCACCTATAAACTTACATTTCTTTGCTTTGACTTCTTCTTCCAACTTGATATAAAGGTATCTGGGGCTTTCTGGACAGAAGAGTAGTAGCAGACACTGGAGGAGAGCTGGTACAGCAGACAGGCCCAGCAGGATATGCCATCGGTCATGGTTGCCCAGAATAAAGCTGAGGCCAGCAATCTGAAAGGACAGGGAGCATGCGTGTCAGCTGTACAATGCTTTGAGTCTGCCTTCCTCAACCACTTGTGGAAAAGGCACATTGGCTGTTCAAGGGTAATCCCCAGTAACCTTGTCACACAGGCACAAGGTGAATCCAGTGACTAGTGAGTATCACTTTAACTGAATCAAGGAGAGTTTATATATGCAGAATTCATCTAGGCTTGTTTTCATTCACTCCGACAGGATGTTTAGGATTGGAATCAACTCAACTTTAAAGAACACATTTTGATATCTAAAGCAATACAACTGCTTGTGGTCTCCAGGCAAACAAATGGAATTATGCTCTGTTAAAATCATGTATAACCTTGGGATTTTACTTTAAAATTCTTCCTTAAATTATTCAGAACTTAAATATTATAGATTTTCATAGATGAGATTTCACAGCAATTACATGATGGGAGCCAATTATATGGTCCTTATTACAATGATTTACAAACTTCCATCATAAGGATGGAGTTACAAATAGCCTTCTGGGTAGAAGAAAGAAATGGAGCTAGATGGATAAGACCACCTGTGATAATCATTTGCATATTAGATTTTCAAACAGCATTCTCTAAAGAAAGAAAACCCAAGCAGTCAAAAAAAAAAAAAAAGTAAGTTCTTTGGAATCTAGATGGAATAATTTAATTTTGGAATAGTATTGAAAGTTTCATGTCCAAGGTCAATGCCACTAAAAGCTCCAGGAAGAAAAGTCAGGAGTGAAGGGAAATTACTACATTTGAGCTAAAAAGCCCATGCTTTTACACCTCTTGTACTACCACTATTGGAAAAATTTCCCCCTTTATGCTGGTCTTCAGTGAGAATGGACAGTCAGGGAGGGAGAGGATGGAGGAGTAGAAGATGGCTACAGTAGGTGACGGTGAGACTTTACCTGACTAATAAGAATGCCTGTGACAAGAGCCAGTTGGTGAAGAGTCCCAAGAGCTCCTCTGAGTGTGGTTGGAGCAATTTCACCAATATACATAGGAACCAGCCCTGAAATTAGCCCTGTGTGGAACATGAACACAGAGATATTACAACATGGCCTGGAATATCTCAACACAAATTTGGTTTAATTACAGACAGTATTTTTATATAAAGTCCCTTCCTGGGTCCCTTGAAAAGAACCCTTGTCCCCAGCTATGGACACAGTTTATACAGAAAACCTTACTAAATAAAGGTGTGGTTGGAAATATTAATATAAATAAATGCTTAATTATGTATTTGGCAGTTTCCCCTGATGTCTTAGTTAAAAAAAATCCATAGCATTATTTATTTTGTATCATTTGGCCTTACATTATTTTGAGAAAAGAGGCTGGAGAATGTTTTAGTAATAGTTTGCTTTTTTTTTTTTTGGAGGTAGTCTCACTCTAGCCAAGGCTAATCTAGAACTCACTCTGTAGTCCCAGGTTGGCCTTGAACTCACAGTGATCCTCCAACCTCCCTACAACAGACTGGGGTTACAGATGTGTATGGCCACACCCAGATTTTTTACATGGGTTCTGGGGAATCCAACTTGGCAATTGGTTTCTAGCTCAAGAGGCCCTTATGCTAAAGTGTCCAGTGCTCTTAACTACTGAGCATCTTCCCACCCTCCAAAGCATTGTTTGCATAAAACCATCCACTTTCATCTGATAGATAGGCAGACTCAGATAGAAACCCTCTAGATAATCTTATTTATAAATTTTTAAGAAGACACAAAACATTGAAATTAGCAAATGGCTGGATACACTCCATTTCCAACATGTCTGATTATGTGTACATTCATGAAAACTACAGAAAGCAAGATGCCCTAGGTCTTTTCAAAATGTTTGTGTTTCTTTAGTCTTTTTAAATAAAATCTTTTCTGAAAATTGTTATTTACATGGGTTGCTCTGATTTGGCATAACTGGATAGACATTAGGGCCTTTAGGTTCCTTAACCACTTCCCCTCTCTGCACCTGCATTACCACCCAACAGCAGTCTTGAGGTACCTCCACACTTTGGGGATTCAGTTTTGGGGCAGAGACTGGTGAATCAGTGGGGCTCACTGACAGCACCTCTGTGTTGAGGGACAGACCATCTCAAGGAAATATGTAATGAGTGATAAGAAAGGGACACCGGGGGACTTCTGGTTAAGTTGGTGGTGTAGTAGCCTAGAGGGAGAAATAAGCAGATAAACACCACAATATACTTTTTTTTGTTTGTTTGTTTAACAAAAAATGAAGGTATATAAGGAATTATCAACCATAGCAGAGAAGCAGGAGAGACCCAGAGCATCTAGCAACCACAGAAGCAGGCAGAATTGGTTCCCACTGTGGCACCAGTTCTGGTCCCAGTGCCAGATTGGGGGAAGAGCTACATAGTGCCAACTCCTGCTGAGTCAAAGAAACAAAACCCAGGTGGGTATACTATTCAATCACACCAACCTCCATACAAGGTCAAGAAACCTGAAGGGGAAGACAGCAGAGACCAGCTGAATGGCATAGGAGGAAGAGGATCATGGGGATCAGCTACATAGAGCTGGTACAATTTCAGCCCCATCCACAGCCTCCCCTTCCCCAACATGGCATACTTATACCAGGTCAATACCAACTTCAAAACCTAGCATACAGATCTACATTGGAAGTTCTAATAACCGCACCTTCCATGTCAGGGCAGGTTTTGTCTTAGATTCCATTGGTGGTCAGCTGTGCCTATTCTTAAGTAAGCTGTATTTTGGGGTTTTCCTTTGTTGCTACCTGATTTATAGAGCCTTTGCCTTCTTCTTCAGTCAGTCTTGGGGGTAGATCTCACTCAGCCCCAGGCTGGCCTGGAACCCTTTACAGACCAGAAATTGACAGCCTCCCAGATGACAG
This sequence comes from Orientallactaga sibirica, assembly GCA_036365145.1. NCBI lineage: Eukaryota > Metazoa > Chordata > Mammalia > Rodentia > Dipodidae > Orientallactaga > Orientallactaga sibirica. Next base: position 18,346,022 of record JAEOAD010000008.1, read on the forward strand.
GATTAAGGGTGTGGGGCAACACACACACTTAGGGACTTAGACTTTGTTAGAGTATCTGTTTGTTTTAATACCCATTCTTACATAAATACTCCATGTTGGTTTTGATGGTTTTGATTGAGTGTGTATATTGCTCAGTTAAATTTTAGAATTTGCCTATATTTTGCTCCACACAACCTACTAGGATACTTGTATAGCAGGCAAACCCAATGTCTAGGTCACTTCTGCTGTTACTCTGGGAGTAATATAAAAGCCATACCAGGCGACTTAAGCTCCTACCCTGAAGATAAATGTCAGATTTACATGTCTAAGAATATTGAAGATATTTAGAAAACTGAAGCATCAAATTAATCCAAGATGCAAATATCTACATTATAATAAAATAAACACAAAAATCAAGACAATATAATTCCACCAAAAATTATAAGTCCATCGGAAATGACCTCCAGTGAGATTGATTTAGATGCCTGACAGATTTCAATGGAATGACTATAAGTATGTTCAAAGAAATCAAAGAAGAATCAAAGGAATCATAGAAGAAAAACTCCTGAAGGAGAATAAAGGAAACCAACTTAATGAAATAAGGAGGTCAACACAAGACATGAGTAAGGAAATAGAAATACTGAAGAAAAACCAACCAGAAATACTAGAAATGAAAAACACAGTAAGTCAAATACAAAAAAAAAAAAAAAAAAAACTCTAGAAAGTTACACCAATAGAAGCTGGGCATGGTGGCACACTCCTTTAATCCCAGCACTTGGGAGGCAGAGGTAGGAGGATCACCATGAGTTTGAGGCCACTCTGAGACTACATCATAAATTCCAGGTCAGCCTGGACCAGAGTGAAACCCTACTTTGAAAAACCAATAAAATAAAATAAAATAAAATAAAATAAAATAAAATAAAATAAAATAAAATAAAATAAAAAAAATAAGATAAAATAAAATTAAAAATAAAATAAAAGAAAAGAAAAGAAAAGAAAGAAAGTTACACCAATAGAATGGATGAAAGAGAGAACAGAATATTTAAACCATAAGACCAGATGGCAGATCTAATACAGTCCAACAAAGAGAAAGACAAACTAATAGGAAGGTATGAATGGGAATTTCAAGACATTTGGGACACTATAAAAAGATCTAACATAAGAATTCAGGGCATAGTAGAAGGAGAAGAATTTTACTCCAAGGTCATAGCAGTTATCTTCAACAAAATCATAGAAGAAAATTCCCCCCAAATAGCAAATAAGATGCCAATATATATTTAGGAAACCTTTAGAAGTCCAGACAAAACAAGGAAAGAATCTCTCTCACCATATTATAATTAAACTACTAAACACACAAACCAAAGAAAATATATTGAAAGCAGTTAGAGAGAAACATCAAGTCACTCATAAAGGCAAGCCCATCAGGATAACAGCATATTACTCAGCACAAAATTTAAAGCCAGAATGATGTATTCCAAGTCCTGAAATGTAACAACTGTCAACCAAAGTTACTTTATACAGCAAAGCTATACATTCCAATTGACAGGGAAATAGTCACTCCACAATAAAAACAGGATAAAAGAATATATGACCACTAAACCAACTCTACAGAAAATAATTGAAGGGATCCTTTACACTGAAGAGAAAGTGCACATGTGAGGAAACAGGAAGAAATAAACCATATTCAAAAAATAGTTAAGACAAAAGAGTAAAGGAAAAACAGGCATAACTACAAAGGGCAAGAATAAATACATATCTTTCAATAGTAACTTTTAATATAAATATCATTAATGCCCCATCAAAAAGACAGGCTTGCAGATTGGATTAAAGGTAGGATCCTTCTGTTTGTTGCCCCAAGAAACTCACATCTCCATAAAAGACAAACACTATCTTAGGGTGAAAGGATGGAAAATGGTATTTTAAGCAAATCGGCCTAGAAAACAAGCAGGTGTTGCTATTCTAACATCTGACAGGATAGACTTCAAACCAACATTAGTTAGTAAATGTAAAGTATACTTTATATTGATTAAAAGAATAATTCAACAGGAGGACTTTACAATTCTAAACATAGGTGCATCTAACATGGACATTCCCAATTTCATCAAACAAACAATATTCGACTTAAGGTCACAGATAACACCAAGCACAATTATAATTGGTGACTTCAGTACCCCACTCTCATCAATTGACAGGTCATCCCAGCAAAAAACAAACAGAGAAACATCTAGATTAAATGGTATCATAGAACAAATGGCTCTAACAGATGTCTACAGAACATTTCATCCAAATGCTGCAGAGTACACATTCTTTCCAGCATCACGTAGCACATACTCCTCAAATAGACCATATATTAGGATACAAAGCAAATCTTAACAAATACAGGAAAATAGAAATAATTCCCTGTAGTCTATCTGATCACAATGGAATTAAGCTACAAATCAATAAGAAAAAACTATAGCACATACATAAATCATGGAAACTAAATAGTACACTAATTGAATGATGAATGGGTCATTGAAGAAATAAAAAATGAAATTAAAAAATTCATAGAATCAAATGATAGTGATAACACAAAATACCAAAACCTTTGGGATACAATGAAGGCAGTCCTAAGAGGACATTTATAGCCTTAAGTGCCTATATTAAGAAATTAGAAAGGTAAAAAATAAACAACTTAAGGCTTCACCTTAAAATATTGGAACAAGAATAAGCAAACAAAAAATCAGTACACAGGAAGAAATAATAAAGACTAGGGCAGAAATTAATGACATAGAAACAAAAAAATAATACAAAGAATCAATGAGACAAAGAGTTGGTTCTTTGAAAGACTGATAAACTTGTAGCACATCTGACCAAAATAAAGAGAGAAGAGACACAAATCAAAATTAGAGATGAAAAAGGTACCATTACCACAGATACCAAAGAAAATCAGAAAATCATAAGGACATACTTTAAGAACATATACTCCACTAAGTTTGAAAATCTGAAATAAATTGATGATTTCCTAGAGTTATATGACCTACCAAATTAAATCAAGATGAGATAAACCATTTAAATAGACCTATAACAAGTATGGAGATCAAAGCAGTTACAAAAAAAAAAAAATCTCCCAACTAAAAAAATGTCCAGGCCCAGATGGATTCACTAATGAATTTTACCAGACCTTCACAGAAGAACTAACTCCAGTGCTTCTCAAACTTTTCTGTAAATAGGAAAGGAAAGAATACTACCAAACTCCTTCTACAAAGCCAGTATTATCCTGATACCAAACTAGACAAAGATAGAACAAAAAAAGAAAATTACAGATCAATCTCCCTCATGAAAATAGATTCAAAAATTCTCAACAAAATATTGGCAAACAGAATACTATAATATATCCAAAAGATCATGCACGCAGACCAAAGAGGCTTTATCCCAGAAATGCAGGGATGATTCAACATACACAAATCAATAAATGTAATTCACTATATAAATGGACTGAAGGACAAAAACCACATGATCATCTCAATAAATGCAGAAAAAATGTTTGACAAAATCCAGTATCCCTTCAAGCCCTAAAGAAAGCGGGATAAGAAGGAACACATCTCAACATAATAAAAGGTATTTATGACAAACTTACAGCCAACATAATACTAAATGGGGAAAACTTGAAGCTTTTCCACTAAAATCAAGAACAAGACAAGGGTATCTACTGCCCTCACTTTTATTTAATATAGTACTGGAAGTCTTAGCTATATCAATAAGGCAGGAGACACTACTCATAAAAGGGATGCAAATTGGAAAAGGAGAGATCAAATTATCATTATTTGCAGATGATATGATTCTATACATAAAGGACCTTAAAGATTATATCATCAAATGGTTAGAGCTAATAAACACTTATAGCAATGTAGCAGGATACAAAATAAACACAGAAATTAGTAGCCTTCCTATACTATACTATAACAAACACAGAGGATGAAATCAGGGAGTCACTCCCATTCACAATTGTCTCTAAAAAAAAATAAAGTTCCTTGCAATAAACCTAACCAAGGAAGTGAAGGAGCTCTACAATGAAAACTTTAAACCAATCTAGAAATTGCCAAAGACACTAGGAAATGGAAAGACATCCCATGTTCTTGGATTGGAAGAATCAATATTGTGAAAATGTTGATTTTAACAAAGCATTCTACATAGTTAATGCAAAATTCCATCAAAATTCCAATGGCATTCTTCATGGAAATAAAAAAATAATTTTAAAATTCATTTGGAAGCACACAAAACCTTGAAAGTCCAAAACAATTTTGGGTCACAAAAAATAAGTCTGGTGGTATCACTATACCTGATTTTAAGCTATATTACAGAGCCATAGTAACAAAAACATCATGATACTGGCACAAAAACAGTTATGTAGATCAATGGAACAGAATAGAGAACCCAGATGTAAATCCAGGCAGTTATAACCATCTGAATTTTGACAAAAATGCCAAAAATATTCATTGTAGAAAAGATATCCTCTTTAACGAATGGTGCTGGTAAAACTGGATATCCTTATGTAGGAGTATGAAAATAGATCCTTTTCTCTGTCCATGCACAAGAATGAGTCCAAATGGATCAAAGACCTTAATATCAGACCTGAAAGTCTGAAACTGCTGAGGAATATTTAGGGGAAACACTTCAAAATATTGGTATAGGCAATGACTTACTGAATGTAACCCAGTTGCTCAGGAAACCACTAATCAACCACTGGGATGCTATGAAATTACAAAGTTTTTTGCATGGTAAAGGACATTGTAAACAGAGTAAAGAGACAACCTACACAATGGGAGAAAATCTTTGCCAGCTATACTAATTGGACAGAGGATTAATATCCAGGATATACAAAGAACACAAAAAATGAAACAATAAGAAATCAAACAACCCAATTAAAAGATGGGGTATGGGCTGATTGTGGTGGCATACACCTTTAATAATCCCAGTACTTCAGAAGCAGAGGTAGATGGATTGTTGTGAGTTCGAGGTTAGCCTGGGACTACATGGTGAATTCCAGGTCAGCCTGGGCTAGAGTGAGACCCTACCTTGAAAAAAACAAAAAAGGTGGGTGGGAACTAGTAGAGAGTTACAAAAGAAGAAATACAGATGACCTATAAACATCTAAAATTGTTCTACATTCTTAGTTATCAGGGAGATGCAAATTAAAACTATTTTGCGATGCCCTTTCACTCCTGTTGGAATGGCTATCATCAAGAAAACAAATGGGTGCTTGTCTCTTGTGAGCCAGTCCTGGCAGCTCTGGCAGCTCATATTTTTCTCAAATAAAAGCTTTCATCTTTGCCTCAGAGGGATTTGTGTGGTCGTGGTCACCTGACCCTTACATCTGGTGCCCTGACTCAGGTAAGAGGCTTCCAGTTGCCCTCTTTGATAGCCACACGTCCTGTCCCCGGACAAGACCACTGAGCTGCCATTTATCTTCTGATGGCTTCAGACCATCTCTGCCTGATACTGGCCTTCACATCCACCACAATTCGACCTCACCCTTCTCTTTGTCTCCTTCCTCCTTCTCCGTAAGTGTCCCTCTCGGGTTGGCCTGCTCTCGAGGTTCATCCCTTCTTGTGGAAGCCATGCTGGCATGCCAGGCTACACCTCTCACCAGCTGCTGGGCCCCAACCCCGGGTCTCGAGAAAGACGCACTCTTGACACCTTGTGTCTCTCACTCTCTGGTCTACTGCACCCTAAGGGGCGCCTTTTGGTTTGGTTGCACCATCTCGGGACACTATCCCCCTTCCTCCTCTCTCTCTCCTTCCTGAGGTCTCATCTTCACTGCCAGCCGCTTTTGCTATCAGGAGCACAGGTGCCCTCCTTGCCCACTAACAGGCTAAAAAGCTGACAGTTGTGACTTGTACAGCTTCTGCCCACATGGGAGGTGCAGGCCCCATTCACCCTAATGGGCCACGGGGTCACATTGGTGTTCTGTGTAAACCCAGCTTAAGCCCTGGTTCCTTTCTCTCACCCTTGTTTTGCTCTTTCCCTGGCTCCTTAAAAACTTAAAACCTCTGCGACTCTTGGACGACACCAAACCTCATTATCTGATCTTTCTCTGCAACTCTGCCTGGCCACAATATAAGCTAGACAATGGGTCCAAATGGCCTAAATATATACTTTTTTTTTTTTAAACTTTTTATTTTATCTTATTTTTTTGGAGACACACACACACACACACACACACAGAGAGAGAGAGAGAGAGAGAGAGAGAGAGAGAGAGAAAGAGAGGGAGAGAGAGGAAGACAGAGATAGGCGCGCGAGCAGTATCTCAGCTGCTGTGAACGAAATCCAGATGTGCGCGCCCCCTTGTGGTCAAGTGTGGCATTGCACCCTTGCGTCACTTTGCATCTGGCTAAACGTGGGACCTGGAGATTGGAACTGCTGGAGATTGGAACCAGTGTTCTTAGGGTTAGGAGGCAGGCACCTTAACCCCTAAGCCATCTCTCCAACCCCTAAATATATACTTTTGATGTCCAAATTCTCACTGATTTAGAAAACTTCTGCTAACGTATAGGCAAATGGTTCAAAAATTTTCACTCTGCATGCACAGCCTTCTCTCTGCTCTATCATGCTCCCAATCACAAGGTTTGGTTTTTGTTTCCAGAGTTGTAACTAGAATAGAAATTGAAAATGAAAATGCATAGCTTCTGAGTGAATGAATGAATTGGAAGGGGAAATGGTTGTCTGGAGTCTATATGAAAAGTGCCCTTGAAATGTTTGTGTACGAATATGCATGTGGCTCACAGCCCTAAGGCTGTAGAATGATTTCTGTTCTGAACAGTGCCATTTCATTGTGGTGATGTTCTCCACCAAGCCTGCTGCACTAGACAACATAGCCAATTTTTACTGTTGAGTGATCCCCAGAAGGATCAGAAAACTGCCTTGTAGCCCTGAGGGAAATCCAAAACTCTCCCTTGAATTTGGGAGGGGGGGCTCTTTCTTAGCTTCCCTGCTTTGCAGAGCCAGGGGGGGCACATTGATCTCAGGATCAATGCCAAGTTGCTGTGAATAGATGGGGACTTATAAGAATTTGCAACTATTTTAAGTTTACTTTATCTCTCTATGCTTCAGTAGGACTACTAACAGAAAAACAGTCTCAAGATTTATGTTTAAATTTAGACATGCCTGATACTAAATAGATAAGAAAATTTCTAATGATGTTCAAATCTGCTTTCATATTTAAAATGTGTTTAACTGACTAAAGAAGATAAACTGTAGAGGAAACTTTAAATGTTGCAGATGTTTTATGAAAAAGATTATTACAGGGTGGTTACATAGATTGTAAAGTAAAAGTATGTGAATGAAGGTCTGAATAAAGTATGTGGATGAAGGTATGAGTAAGCTTAAACAGAAGGTTAAAGACAAAGTACTTAATCAGATTACAGACTTCTTGAGATATAAAATTTCTATTAGCCTAGGGCTTACATCAGACTAATAAAGAATGGTCCTGGCTGGTAACAGGTTGCTATGGTATTCAGGTTGTAAACTTAACTTTAACTCATTATGTTAATCTGGTCACAATGGTCATGAAAGACTGAATTTAGAGTACCCAACCAAGTTAGCTAGGATCCTCTATTTGTCAACCTTTTAACTAAATCTTACAGTTAAAATTGACTCATTAATATTTAATTTGCTACTAAAGTTATTATATCTAAAACCCTGCCTCAAAAAATATCTATTCTCTTTTTTTCCTATTTTATAAATTAAATGGACTCATTTGGAGACACTGAACAGTATTTATCTGTCATACACTTGGAAACTATTTACTTCATGGTGAGCAGTAAAAAAAAAAATTCTAAACAAAATTATACTGTGATTTAAGATGTAATTCCTTATTTCCTCCAGCAATCAATCTTAATACTTTAGATTTAACTTACATCATTACTGGACAAGTTTATCAAAGTGCCACAGACAAAATTATAGAGTTGATTAAGGTTTGAGTAACTATAGATTGTGTCATGAAATTTTATGTATACTTTGTGTATATTTTATGTATGATTTAGAGGAAATTGAAAATATTTCTTTTTGGCTCAACAGTTAAACGTGCTTGTTGGCAAAGCCAGGGGCATAGAGTGGAGCATGCATTTAGAGATTGCAGTGGCAAATGGCTCTGGCATGCCCATTCCCTCTCTTTCCTTGAGACTTGTCTCCTTTTTCATTAGATCATGGTAGTTTAGTCCAGTTCCTCTATTTTTTGTGTATATTAGATATAGCTGAATTGATTTCAGAAACTGACTTAGTAGATCGGATGGACATCTTATTAACCAGATATTTTCTGTACCTTTTCACTAATCTGTTTGCTAATCCGATATGTACAGTCTCTCTGAATGATTAATAACCATATGTAGAAGCCAAAATCAACTGGAAACATTGGAGTTAAAAGGATAACCAATATTTTGGTTCCTGCTTCCAGGTCAGAAGGCCACAGGAAATGATAGAACAGTGCTAACTTCTAGCTTCTGATAAGTTGCCTATTTTCTTGATCAGAGAGGGTGAGGAGATGCAGAGATAAACTCCAAGTCAGTGTATCTGCAACAGGAGAGTCACATGCCAGGCATCCCAAAAGAGGGAGGGCCACTTGGTGAGCATGGCCTTGGCTTATCCTAGCAGATGACAATGCTGAGAGTCATAGAACACCTCACAGGTCTCTCCTACAGCACCATTAGTGACCTCCAAAATATAGTTAATTCTGGCAGCCTAAATGGTCTTAATCACCCAGTAAGAAAAATATAACTATAATATAAACAAAGATTCAGAATAATAGACTCTCCTATCTGATGCTAACTTACAATACTAAACTCTAACATTAACTCATGCCTTCTGCCTCTGATTAATGTCACCTACTCTGACCCTAGTTCCTCCCACTTGCCTTAGACAAAATCAGAGCTATTCCTCAGGCCCCGTCCTGCCATAGCCCTTAAACTCTCTGTGTTCCTACTCTTCCCCTGATCCCAAAACACTGATGGCCCTCTGCCTCCTCTGTCTTGCCCCAAGCTCTCTATCCCTCACCTCTGAGTGCTCATCCTGCCCTTGCACCTGGTGTTTTGATATCATAGCTGTTGACAAGGATAACAAACTCCTTATTTCTCCCTTCTGACCTCTCATGAGGTGCTCAGAGCCCATCTCCCTCACCTTCTCTATAACAGATGTCACCAGCGACTGCCCCGAAGCCAGCTCAACACAGGGATGGTATGAGAGAAGTCTCTGTTTCGCTCAGGACCAAGTCCTAACAGCCACCATGGAACTGTCTCATCACCTGGCTTGAAGGGAGACCCATCAACCACATTATCCAGCCCCTCCAAGAACTCATCGCCCCTATGGTCAACATGAAGGAATTAACCTTTGTCTCGTATCATTAATGAAAGGCTGGAATACCTTCCAATGAGTTGTTGGCCAGGAAGGTCCCTGATGCCCCCCAAACATTACAGGCCATTGCCAAGGCTCTGGGTTTCCCACCTGGGAGGTCATAAGCCCTAGAGGTATAATGCCTGCTGTTGTCTGGCTAAATGTGTGTGTGTGTGTGTGTGTGTGTGTGTGTGTGTGTGTGTATATATATATATATTTTTTTTCACCAAACTTCCCTGTAAGCACTTTTCTTAAAGTCCATACCCATATGTTAATGCTATTCTCACTTTTGGTTAGAGAAATTGTTTTAGTTCAAATTGCTTTAAATATCTCAAATGGACATATCCATGCTGGATAAGGCATCTATGCTTCTTCAGAATTTTACAAGTGACTGTAACATGTACCTGTTGAATTTATTTATCTTAGCTAAGGCTAGATTACCTTTCTGCACTATGTAATACTATATTTCAAGTACATAACGACATAGGTAAGCTCTCAGGTCTGAGGTCACAGGAACTTGAACTCAAATTATATTTACTATAATATTTAGCAACTTTAATAATCAGAATAGGTCCAGTCATAATTTTTTAATTTTTTAAAATTTATTTTTATTTATTTACTAGCAACAGACAGACAGAGAGAGAAAGAGGCAGAGAGAGAGAACGGGCACAACAGTGCCTCTAGCCACTGCAAATGAACTCCAGATGCATGCTCCACTTTGTGCATCTGTCTTATGTGGGTCCTGGGGAATTGAGCCTCAAACTGGGGTCCTTAGGCTTCACAGGCAAGCACTTAACTGCTAAGCCATCTCTCCAGCCCATCATAATTTAAAAAAATATTTTATTTTATTTATTTATTTGAGAGAGAGAGAGAGAGAGGGAGGGAGAGAGATACAGAACTAGGCAGGTAGAGAGAGAGAGGGAGAGAATGGGTGCGCCAGGGCCTCCAGCCACTGCAAACGAACTCCAGATGCATGCACCCCCTTGTGCATCTGCTTACATGGGTCCTGGGGAGTTGAATCTGGGTCCTTTGTCTTTGCAGGCAAGCTCCTTAACTGCTAAGCCATCTCTCCAGCCCCAGTCATAATTTTAAGTGATGGTTGGAGAGTATAAATTACTTAGCAATGCTAGTTATATGTTGCTCCATAATATAGCTTGAATTTCAAGTTTGAAAAAAAATGTGATCTTTTTCACACTGTATTTTAACTATTTTTAATGTGTATGTATATATGTGTGTGTGTGTGTGTGTGTGTGTTTGTGGGTGCACGTGTGTGTGTGTGAGGGTATGTGAGTGCATGTGTATATGTGTGCATGTGCATGTGGAGGCCAGAAGACAGCCTTGGGTGACATCTTTAGGAACATTCCTTTGAGACAGGTTTGGAATCCCTTTGGTTTGGAATTCACCAATTAAGCTTGAGTGGCTGGACAGTAAGTCCGAAGCGATCCTCCTGTCTCTGCTTCTCCTGTGCTGAGATGACAGGTGTGTGCCACTAGGCCTGGCATGGGTATTGGGGTTGAGTTTAGGTTCCCATGTTTATGATGCAAGCACTTTACCCACAGAACTATGTCCCCAGCCCCTCAACTCTAGAAAAATGAGGAGGAGACCAAATGATTAAGAGCTTTTTAATAGCGTTATTACCTGCTTTTTGGAGAAGAAAAAACTGAGACAAAGATTTAACTAATATGTCTAAGACCAGGCAGTGATGGTGTCAGAATGGATTCAGTCTACATCCATAGCACCTTCCACATGTGAGTTGACTTTTCTCCTTGTTAAAGACACTGACTTTCCATTTTTTTTGTGTGTGTGTTAACATTGAATATAATTAAAAGTGAAATTTAATTAAGTTAGATTTTTTTTTTTTTTGCTTTAACAGATCACTGGAGACACATGGAATTATCATCTTTTCTGTTCCGCAGAGGAAAGTATTAGAAATAATTTACATAGAAATTTTATACCCTCACTAGTCTTCTATTCTCACTATTCTCTCTTTTCCCTGTGGATATCAGTGTTTTGCAGAGCAAATGCAGTTTGTGAAACAGGTTCAAATGTCAGCCTCATCTTAGACAAAGCAAGTGAGAATCAGGTTTGAGAAAGTTGAGATTACACAAGCAGAAGTGATGTTATTGGACTGAGCAGAACAAAGACATCACAATTCCCACTTACTCGCCCCAGTTCCCCAACACGGGACTTCAACAGTATTCCAGAGCCGTTCTTCTATGATACACATTAAGTTCAACACATCTACATGTTTCTCCGTCTGCCAGTGGAGTGATTTTCGGACAATGGCATGTATGTGTCATATCACTTACCACAGTACAGTCCTGATATACTTCTTCCTGCAATTATAAGGATATGAGATGGTCCGAACTTAGAAAACCCCATCAAGAGAGCTCCAGCTAATGAGAGACTGTTGGCTGACAACAGGGCTTTGATTCTGAAATGTTATAAAGTAAGAATTATAAATTGAGCATTGAAATGTGATACTATTGTTTGCAAATCGTTATTTTTACCTAAGAGTAATTATTTTAAATTTCACTGTTAAGAGTTAGGTCAGGATCCTTGAATAAAGACTGCATTTTGAGGAGTCTGAGCTACAAGCATTTAGAAAGTTCCTTGCGCTCTTTGACAGAGTGTCGGTTGAAAGGAGTGCAGCTGAATCTGTAACCAAAGGTGGCATTATGCTTCCAGAAAAATCTCAAGGAAAATTATCACAAGCAACAGTAGTAGCCGGGGGATCAGGCTGTAAAGGAAAGGGTGAAGAGATTCAACCAGTTAGTGTGAAAATTGGAGAGAAGTTCTTCTCCCAGAATATGGAGGCACCAAAGTAGTTGTCAGTGACAAGGATCATTCCTTATTTAGAGATGGTGACATCCTGGGCAAGTATGTAGACTGAAATCACCGTTCAAATGGCACCATGTGAAGCTGCCTGTTCCACTGAAGCTCTGAAATGTCTCATCATGTAAATAATTTCCATGCCTTCCTTGTATTATAAACTGGGGATATCTAAACTTCTGAAAAAGATTGCACTTTGTCTATGGATTAACACATTAGTAATAAGCTAAATTTCATAACCTGACCTACACTTTTTTTTTTTTTTTTGGTTTTTCAAAGTAGGGTCTTACTCTGACCCAGACTGATCTAGAATTTACTATGTAATCTCAGGGTGGCCTTGAACTCATGACAATCCTCCAACCTCTGCCTCTAGAGTTATGCCTCTAGAGTTCTAGTTTTGATACAGGGTCTTATATATTTCAGGCTGACTTTCAATTCACAAGATTCCTCTAGTCTCAGCCTCCCCAAATGCTGGGATTACACGCCTCAGCCACCATATTCAGCTGACTAATTTTTCTACAAGTATTTTGTAACTGTTATTATTATTATTATCATCATCATCATCATCATTATTTTGAGGTATGGCCTCACTTTGTAATCCCAGGCTGGCCTTGAACTCTGCATCACAAGTGCTGGGATTAAAGGCATGTGACACCACGCCTGGCTTTTAAGATTTTTTTAAAAGTTATTTATTAATTTGAGAGAGAGAAAATGAAAAGGGATGCATCTGGGCCTTTAGCCACTGCAAACAGACTCTAGATGCATGTGCCATCTTTTGCATCTGGCTTATGTGGATATTGAGGAATCAATTTAAAAAAAATATTTTATTTTATTTATTTATTTGAGAGAGAGAGAGAGGGAGGAGAGAGATACAGAACTAGGCAGGTAGAGAGAGAGGGGAGAGAATGGGGTGCGCCAGGGCCTCCAGCCACTGCAAACGAACTCCAGATGCATGCACCCCCTTGTGCATCTGCTTACATGGGTCCTGGGAGTTGAATCTGGGTCCTTTGTCTTTGCAGGCAAGCTCCTTAACTGCTAAGCCATCTCTCCAGCCCCAGTCATAATTTTAAGTGATGGTTGGAGAGTATAAATTACTTAGCAATGCTAGTTATATGTTGCTCCATAATATAGCTTGAATTTCAAGTTTGAAAAAAAATGTGATCTTTTTCACACTGTATTTTAACTATTTTTAATGTGTATGTATATATGTGTGTGTGTGTGTGTGTGTGTGTGTGTTTGTGGGTGCACGTGTGTGTGTGTGAGGGTATGTGAGTGCATGTGTATATGTGTGCATGTGCATGTGGAGGCCAGAAGACAGCCTTGGGTGACATCTTTAGGAACATTCCTTTGAGACAGGTTTGGAATCCCTTTGGTTTGGAATTCACCAATTAAGCTTGAGTGGCTGGACAGTAAGTCCCAAGCGATCCTCCTGTCTCTGCTTCTCCCGTGCTGAGATGACAGGTGTGTGCCACTAGGCCTGGCATGGGTATTGGGGTTGAGTTTAGGTTCCCATGTTTATGATGCAAGCACTTTACCCACAGAACTATGTCCCCAGCCCCTCAACTCTAGAAAAATGAGGAGGAGACCAAATGATTAAGAGCTTTTTAATAGCGTTATTACCTGCTTTTTGGAGAAGAAAAAACTGAGACAAAGATTTAACTAATATGTCTAAGACCAGGCAGTGATGGTGTCAGAATGGATTCAGTCTATATCCATAGCACCTTCCACATGTGAGTTGACTTTTCTCCTTGTTAAAGACACTGACTTTCCATTTTTGTGTGTGTGTGTTAACATTGAATATAATTAAAAGTGAAATTTAATTAAGTTTTTTTTTTTTTTGCTTTAACAGATCACTGGAGACACATGGAATTATCATCTTTTCTGTTCCGCAGAGGAAAGTATTAGAAATAATTTACATAGAAATTTTATACCCTCACTAGTCTTCTATTCTCACTATTCTCTCTTTTCCCTGTGGATATCAGTGTTTTGCAGAGCAAATGCAGTTTGTGAAACAGGTTCAAATGTCAGCCTCATCTTAGACAAAGCAAGTGAGAATCAGGTTTGAGAAAGTTGAGATTACACAAGCAGAAGTGATGTTATTGGACTGAGCAGAACAAAGACATCACAATTCCCACTTACTCGCCCCAGTTCCCCAACACGGGACTTCAACAGTATTCCAGAGCCGTTCTTCTATGATACACATTAAGTTCAACACATCTACATGTTTCTCCGTCTGCCAGTGGAGTGATTTTCGGACAATGGCATGTATGTGTCATATCACTTACCACAGTACAGTCCTGATATACTTCTTCCTGCAATTATAAGGATATGAGATGGTCGAACTTAGAAAACCCCATCAAGAGAGCTCCAGCTAATGAGAGACTGTTGGCTGACAACAGGGCTTTGATTCTGAAATGTTATAAAGTAAGAATTATAAATTGAGCATTGAAATGTGATACTATTGTTTGCAAATCATTATTTTTACCTAAGAGTAATTATTTTAAATTTCACTGTTAAGAGTTAGGTCAGGATCCTTGAATAAAGACTGCATTTTGAGGAGTCTGAGCTACAAGCATTTAGAAAGTTCCTTGCGCTCTTTGACAGAGTGTCGGTTGAAAGGAGTGCAGCTGAATCTGTAACCAAAGGTGGCATTATGCTTCCAGAAAAATCTCAAGGAAAATTATCACAAGCAACAGTAGTAGCCGGGGGATCAGGCTGTAAAGGAAAGGGTGAAGAGATTCAACCAGTTAGTGTGAAAATTGGAGAGAAGTTCTTCTCCCAGAATATGGAGGCACCAAAGTAGTTGTCAGTGACAAGGATCATTCCTTATTTAGAGATGGTGACATCCTGGGCAAGTATGTAGACTGAAATCACCGTTCAAATGGCACCATGTGAAGCTGCCTGTTCCACTGAAGCTCTGAAATGTCTCATCATGTAAATAATTTCCATGCCTTCCTTGTATTATAAACTGGGGATATCTAAACTTCTGAAAAAAGATTGCACTTTGTCTATGGATTAACACATTAGTAATAAGCTAAATTTCATAACCTGACCTACACTTTTTTTTTTTTTTTTTGGTTTTTCAAAGTAGGGTCTTACTCTGACCCAGACTGATCTAGAATTTACTATGTAATCTCAGGGTGGCCTTGAACTCATGACAATCCTCCAACCTCTGCCTCTAGAGTTATGCCTCTAGAGTTCTAGTTTTGATACAGGGTCTTATATATTTCAGGCTGACTTTCAATTCACAAGATTCCTCTAGTCTCAGCCTCCCCAAATGCTGGGATTACACGCCTCAGCCACCATATTCAGCTGACTAATTTTTCTACAAGTATTTTGTAACTGTTATTATTATTATTATCATCATCATCATCATCATTATTTTGAGGTATGGCCTCACTTTGTAATCCCAGGCTGGCCTTGAACTCTGCATCACAAGTGCTGGGATTAAAGGCATGTGACACCACGCCTGGCTTTTAAGATTTTTTTAAAAGTTATTTATTAATTTGGAGAGAGAGAGAAAATGAAAAGGGATGCATCTGGGCCTTTAGCCACTGCAAACAGACTCTAGATGCATGTGCCATCTTTTGCATCTGGCTTATGTGGATATTGAGGAATCAAACCTAGGTCTTAGGCTTCACAAGCAAGTGCCTTAACCACTAAGCCATCTCTCCAGCCCAGGTTGTTAGCTTTTAATGGTAACTTTTGGTGATAAATAAATTCATTTCTGTACCGCTTATCTGTAACTTTTCTCTTCATTATTTTCTTTCAGTAGTAAAAGATTTTAGCTGATATAGATACAGGGAAGAACTTTCAAAGTAAAATTTTCTTTTGGGAACATTATTTGGTTAAATCAAAACGTACCTTTAATAGTTTGTCATAATTATAATTATCCTTTTTAAATGTCAAACCAGCATATTTTCAGAATCTGTGAATTAATGTCAACTAATGTAAAAGACTGTTTTCTTGAGTCAGGGTCTTATTCTCTACCCAGGCTGGCCTGACTAGCCTTAAAGTCATGTCAGTGCTTATGCTTCAGCCTCCTACATGCTGAGATTATGGGCATGAGGCACCATAACCAGCAATTGTAAAATGTATTTCAAAACTGACATATGAGGCTGGAGAGATTGCTCAGTAGTTAAGACACTTGCCTGCAGAGCCTAATGACCAGGGTTTGATTCCCCAGGACCCAAGTAAAGTCAGATGCAGGTGCGTGCATCTGGAGTACGTTTGCAATGGCTAGAGGCCCTGGCCTGCCCATTTTCTCTCTCTCTCTCTCTCTTTCTTTCAATCTGCCTCTTTCTCTCTTTCTCAAATACATAACTAACAACTGACCATAGCAACCTAAATATCACTTTCAAAAGTAATAAATGAAAAATATACAATGGCTTTCTTAAAAAGTAAGCCAGGGCTGGAGAGATGGCTTAGTGGTTAAGGCGCCTGCCTGCTAAGCCTAAGAAGGCTGGTTCCAATCTCCAGGTCCCACGTTTAGCCAGATGCAGTGATGCAAGGGTGCAATGCCTCACTTGACCACAAGGGGGCGCACACATATGGATTTCATTCACAGCAGCTGAGAGGCTGCTGGCGGCCCATCTCTATCTGTCTTCCTCTCCCTCTCTCTCTCTGTCTCTCTCTGTGTATCTCTCCAAAAAAAAAAAAAAAAAAAAAAAAAAAATGGCAAGCCAGGAATATTAAGGTCAGTAAATGAATTTAAGTGGACAGAGATGGAACTATTTGTGCCACGTAAGCATGTTGCTATATCCTACTTCACTGTTTCAAGCTCTTCTAGGATGGGCAGGGTTTTTCTAAGCAAATAACTTAAACACCAAGCATGTTTTCTTTTCCTGGCACATACCACTAAACAATATCTTACTGTAGTGAATGTTTCACAGCTCTGTGATAGGCAGAATGATGTCCCCCATGAGTCCAGTTCCCACGTCTCATTCTTTACAAGCGTTACCACACCCAGCAAAAAGTACTTTTCAGGGCTGCAGAGATGACCCAGCAGTTAAGGCCTGCAAAACCTAATGACCCAGATTCAATTGTCCGCTATCCACATAAAACCAGATGCATAAAGTGGCACATGCATCTGGAGTTTGTTTGCAGTGGCTTAGAGGCCCTGGCATGACCATACTCTCTCTCTCTCTCTCTCTCTTTCTCTCTCTCTCTGTATCTTTCTACTTGCCAATAAATAAATAAAACTTTTCAAAGTATTTTGCAAATGTGACTGAGTTAAAGATTTTAAAAGCGTTTATTTTTATTTATTTATTTGAGAGAGAGAGAAAAAAATAGGCAGGAAGAGAGAGAGAGCGAGCGAGCATTGGTGCACCAAGGCCTCCAACCACTGCAAATGAACTCTAGATGCATGTAATCCCTTGTGCATCTGGTTCATGTTGGTCCTGGGGAATCGAACCCAGGTCCTTTGGCTTTGCAGGCAAGCACCTTAACTTCTAAGCCATCTCTTCAGACTGAGTTAAAGATTTTAGAGTGCCTTTGATTATCTAGGTAAACCCAATGGTGAAATCACAGTATCCTCATAAGAGGAAGGTGGGAGAGGAGACAGAGAGACAATCTCAGAAGCATTCAAGACTAGAAGTAGTCTCTGGAAGTCGAGACTAGAGTGATATGCTTCAAAGATGGGGACATAAGCCATGGACAGTGGCCAGTGAGAACCAGAAAGCACAAGGAAAGAATTTTCCCTTCCGAGTTTCCAGAAAGAACCAGCCCTGCTGACAACTTGACTCCAGTGACTTCTGATCTCCAAAATGTCAAGAAAAACAATTTGTGTTGTTTAAGTCACCAAATTGCTGGTGATTCATTATTGTAGCAAGAGGAATCTGATGTAAGGAAATGATTAACTCCCTAAAGATAGGAAAATGATGACTAAGTGCTGGTCCAGAGCTGCAGTGCAGAAAGACACGTGTTTCTCCACTCTGACCACTAGGAAATGCCTTTTCTCTTTGTAAGGATGGAGGACAGGACGTGCACATTGGATACTGTACCTAAGCCCTTGTTGCCAGCCAGCTATAAGTCTATTCTATTAGGAAAATGGTGGTCATAGATCTCTATTGACTAGTGCACCATTTCAAGGAAAGACTTAAAAAAACAATGGAAGGATCACATTTTTACTTTACTTTTTTTTAAAGGTAGGTTTATTTATTTATTCATTTGACAGAGAGTAAGAAGGAGGAGAGGAAGAGAATGGGTGCACCAGGGCCTCCAAAAGAACTCCAGATGCATGCGCCATTTTGTGCATCTGCTAACATGGGTCCTGGAGAATTGAACCTGGGTCCTTTGGCTTTGCAGGCAAACGTCTTAACCGCTAAGCCATCCCTCCAGCCCTACTTGTTTACTTTTAACTAGTGTAGAAATGATCTTACCAATAATCATATTACTTCTCAGTGACTCTCCCTAGAAAAGAATCATTTTAGGGGAGAGAGTGAACTGTTTTATCTCGGTTTTAAGTTTAAATTATGAGTTTTATATCTGTTTTTCAAGGGAGATAATTTTTATTAATATCTGGAAGAAACCTCACTTTGTATTAGGCCATTTAAATAATGGCCATTTTACATTGTTTTGGGATGTGACCATTGTTGACGCAGGGTTCAAAGCCTTCAGGTGATAAGGTTTTATTCCTCAAACACTAAGTGAATGTTTCAGGTTAAGTCATTAGACCTGTCAGAGTCTCATCTCTAAATCAGTAAAAAGGGCTTAAGTTGTTTTTTTTTTTTTTTTTCTTTAGGGTTGGAAAACTGCAGTTAAAAGACTGATATGCTCACATTTAAATTTTAATTTGATTTACTTTAGAAATAATCATAGTCAATTCTTCATTTGCTGCTTAAACAATTTGGTACAGACTGAAATGATCTTTACCTTTGTTTTCTTTTGTTTTTCTTTCTTTTTTTTTTTTTCACATAGGGTCTCACTTTAAGTCAGGCTGACCTGGAATTCACTATGTAGTTTCAGGGTGGCCTCAAACTCATGGTAGAGAAGTTCCTCCTATTTCTGCCTCCCAAGTGCTGGGATGAAAAGCATGTGCCATCATGCCTGGCCCAGCACTTTTTTTTTTTCTTTTAAATGATGGGAATCAGCTTATTATTGCTAGCTTTGATATGTTCTGATTTAAAAAAGTCATGCATGTGTGCCTGTGTTGGTGTGTGTGGCAGCATGTGCACATGTGTGCATATGGGGGTAAGAGGACAACCTTGGGGATCATGCTTAGGAATGCCATCCACCTCCCTTTGACACCCCTGGAGATCATCAGTGAGGTGAGACTGGTTGGCCAGTCAGCTCCAGGAATCCTCTTGTCTCTGCCTTCTCAGCACTGGGATTACGGACACATTAGGCCACGCTAGTATTTTATTGGGTACTGGGAACAAACTTAGGTCCCCATGCTTGAGAGGCAAATCTTTGCTGACTGAGCCACCATCTGATTTAAACTCCAACCAACACCGATAATTCGGTAAAAAGGTAAGAAACTGATCGCTTTTGTTTATCATGATGGAGATTCTTTTTTAAATAGAATAATAACATTTAGGTTACCATGATACTTTTTAGTTAAGAGGACTCCTTATAGTCTCATATAAAATTTCAACATAAGAAGAAGAAATTATCAGAATTTTAATAACTAATGCGCCTAAAGCTACAGTTTATAGTAGGACTCCAAAAGCAAAATGAATTTTAATGTAGAATTATTAAACTGGTTAGTATATTATTACTTCTTTAAACGTTTGTATTTCCTAAAATTTCCATATTTGTTATGCAAAAAGGTAAATAATATACAATTTTTTTTCTCAGAAAACAGTAAGTAAATCTGAAGAAATAATAGTGTAGGAGGTGAGGAGATGGCTCAGAGGTTAAAGATGTTTGGTTCCAAAGCTTGCCAGCCTAGGTTCTGTACCCCAGTGCCCACATAAAAAGCTACCTGCAAGTTAGACTCATTTACAGTGGCTTGAGGCCCTGTTTCAAATAAAGTGGAATGCAGATAACTCCTCTGCATCCACACAAATAAGTAAATAAATAAACATTTAAAAATATGTTAAAGAAAGAAATGATGATGTGTGGTTAGGGATATGGCTCAGTGGAAAAAAAAAATCCATGCTGCTCAAGCTTGAGTACCCAGGTTCAATCCTCAGAGCTTATGTAAAAATCTGGAAGCTGTTGTGGACTTCCTAATCCCTGTGAGATGAGAAGCAGAGACAGGAGAAATTCCTTGGGACTTGGGAGCTGGAGGCAAGTGATCAGTCAATGAGAATGAAAGATTGAGAGAGAGAGAGAAAGAGAGAGAGAGAGAGGAAGAAGGAGGAGGAGGAAGAGGAGAGAGAAAGAAGAGAAAGTGGAAGGCAGAGATTGATCTGATAGTTGTCCTCTGACCTCCACACATGTGCTGTGGCATGTGTGAGTCTGGACACACACACACACACACACACACACACACACACACACACACACACACAATTTGGTGTGCCTTGTGATGTGACTGAGTGAATTAGAAGGCAAAGGAGTCCCTCTGACATCCAGAGCATGTACTGACTATGGGCTGAGACATACTTCATCTTGGTCATCTCTGGTTGGGGCTTTGGGATAGCAGTAGTAGCAATAGGAGCAGCGGGAACCCCCTGCCAAGTACACGAAGCTCTTGGGAATTGGGGATATTAACTTGACCTTATGACTTGACTGATACCAATGCCCAATTCTAATTTAAAAATGAAAACTGTATGTTTGAGGAATGGTGTAATTTGGTGAAGCAACTTGACTTTCCAGCTTAAAACATACCCATCTAGACTCTCCTGTGAGTTTCTGAATGAACCCTTTGTGCAATAGTTTCCTAATAGGTTCTAAAACTTACAAAGTGATCTTCTTGAAATACATACCAAATTCACTGTTTTTTCCTGTAAACACCACAATTAATTAGAAGTTAATAGATTATTGCAACATGTTGTATTAATTTGATCTAACATTAACCCATCTCCTAGGATCATGAGTTTAAAAAACAACTGTTTCCAGAGAGCCAGGTCTCATGGTAGAAGGAAGAAAATCAGGAGTTCACGGCCAGCCCTGTCTACATAGTGGGTGAGTTTGAGGTTAGTCTGTGCTAAATGAGATATTATCTCAAAAAGGGGGGGGCTGGAGAGATGGCTTAGCGGTTAAGGTGCCTGCCTGCTAAGCCTAAGAACCCGGTTCCAATCTCCAGGTCCGACGTTAGCCAGATGCCAAGTGAGGCAAGGGCGCAATGCCGCACTTGCTCACAAGAGGGCGCACACATCTGGAGTTCATTCACAGCAGCTGAGAGACTGCTGGTGCACCCATTCCTCTGTCTTCCTCTCCCTTTCCCTCTTCCCCTCTGTCTCTCTCAAAAAAAGGGGGGGGGATCAGAAATGCCGCTGAGCTGTAGAGTACTTGCCTGACATGCATTTAGGAGGATCACCTTGAATTCGAAACCTCCCTGAGACTACATAGTGAATTCTAGGTCAGCTTGAGCTAGAGTGAAGCCCTACCTCAAAAAACCCAAAATTAAAAATAAGAAAAATAAATAAATTAATTTAAAAAATCCCCCCAAATAAAGAATAGCAAACACTTTCCTGGAAAAAAAGATGTTATCTCTCTATACACTTTTCTAACAATACCAAAATATTAAAGTTTCTGTGATTCTGTTAATTTATGAAATTTGCTTACCTTCCAAGCTTGTCCCCCAGCCACCCACCAAAGAACGAGGCGACCATTCCACCCACTGCAAAGCTGGACACAGACAGGGACCAGAACATGGTGACCAAGTGAGAAGATGCCACGGTTTCTTCCTCAGCCCAGAGGGCTGCTGTTGAGTCCCGGACTGCCGGTGTGAATGTGGGCAGTGCATCTGTGCTATTGACAGCAAAGTCATGAGCAGACCTTCGGTCCTCCAGTGGGATACCCAAAATATGTCTATAGTGGGATATTATTATCTGAGGAAATAAAAGAAAATCCAAAATTTCAAAATTCTACGTATATATTTGTTTGATTTTCCTTTAAAATGTTTTCTAGATGTTTAAACAGGTCCATCTCAATTATATATATACTGTAAACATATAGATATGGATAGATTTATTTATAGCTGACTGTACTCTATAAAATGGGAGACAAACTGCGCCAACAGGCACTAAGCAGGAATAGAGGGTGGTGGAGGTGTGGTCTGCCTCAGGACAGGACACTGACATACACCCTCTACTAGAGGGAATAACAGCAGCGGGTGGCTTTTCGTGGAATGTAGCATCTGTGCTACCAAAGGTGGAAGCAATAATGGCAATTAGGTTCGTATTACACATTTTGTTTTTTTAGTAGAGGCCCAAAATCTGGGCTTCAACATGAAGTTCTTCAAGTTTTCCATGTTGACAACTATTAGGCTGAAAAATTTGTTTGGGTAGAGAAGACACATTTTATGCCAAAGTTACTTCTGCAAAGCAAGGTTTAAACTCATGGAAATATTTTTGTAATCTTTTAAAAATATTTTTATTTTTATTTATTTATTTGAGAAAGAGATGCAGAAATAGGCAGGTAGAGAGACGGTGGGGGGGGGAGAGTGAATGGGTGCACTAGGGCCTCCACCCACTGCAAATGAACTCCAGATGTGTGTACCCCCTTGAACATCTGGCTTATGTGGGTCCTGGGGAATTGAACCTGGGTCTTTTGGTGTTGCAGGCAAGCACCTTAACCACTAAGCCATCTCCCCAGCCCTCACTGAAATATTTTAACAGGAACATGAAAGTTTAAAAGATACACTGGCAAAGATATGAGTAAAAACTGAAGTTAGGGCTGGGTGTGGTGGTGCACACATTTAATCCCAGCACTTGGGAGGCAGAGGTAGGAGGATCGCTGTGAGTTTGAGGCCACCCTGAGAATACACAGTGAATTCCAGGTCAGCCTGAGCTAGAGTGAGACTCTACCTCAAAAAACCAAAAACAACAACAACAACAAACCCTGAAGTTAGAAAGACATGAAATTCAGGCTAGGATTGTTAGGATTGTAGCTCCATAATAGAGCTCTTTCTTAGCATGTGCAAGGCTATGGATTCAATCTCCAATCACACACACACACACACACACACACACACACACACACACACCTACATAAAATTCAAGCAAGCACCTTTAACTACTGAGCCATGTCTTCAGCCCTAACTATATAAAAATTTATATAAATACAATATAAAGACTTTATATAAGTATTTATATAAATACAATATAAAGACTTTATATAAGTATTTATATAAATACAATATAAAGACTTTATATAAGTATTTATATAAATACAATATAAAGACTTTATATAAGTATTTATATAAATACTATATAAAGACTGGTGTTATATACATGCAATCATCTATAAGTTAGCCATAGACTTCAAGAAAATCAAATGTACAGATGATTAAATCCCCAAATCCAAACAACTTAGTAGACTCTAAGAACGTATGTGGACGTCTCCTATGGGTCCCCTTTGGGTTCATGTAACACAGAAGGTGCATAGTGTTGTAGTTTATACTGTGCTTCTGCAGAGGTCAATGTGCCGCCAAAGTATAACCAAGCACAGGGACTTCCTCAGCTCTTCTTCCTCCACTCCATTCATCCCAGTGATCATGTGGTCACTACTCTCGGGGACCTGGGTAGCAGCCATTCTTTTACCAGTTATGGATAAAATCCCATTTATAGGTAAAGCCAGTGGCAGAGAGATTTGACATCCCCTTATAAAAAGTCTGACAGAGATATTTGTCTCACTAGGTGGCTGTCTTATAAAGATAATATACATAGGAAACCATGGTAGAAGGACATGTCCAAAATATTCTTAGCAGTTTATGGCATTGAATAATTATGGGTGATGTTTTTCTTACTCTTTTTCCTCCCTCCCTCCCTCCCTCCCTCTTTCTTTCTTTCTTTCTTTCTTTCTTTCTTTCTTTCTTTCTTTCTTTCTTTCTTTCTTTCTTCCCAATGGGCAGCTGTAAGTTTCATGATCATGAAAAACTGTGATTTGAAAATACTTGAAAATGTCATCCAACTAAGAAAACCTAAAGGGCTTGAGTGGCCATTCTTTCTTCATGATGCTTAAGCAGCTTTTTAACACTGAGAGGGCTGTGGAGAGGGCACGTGTCTGGACACCAGTAGGAGGCACTGGCTTAAGCTCTGGCTCAAGGGTTTGGATCAAACGCGCAGAGACATCATGCTGGTTTTCTCTCTCAGACTGGCCAGGGGGGCCCATGTAAGGATCTGAAAAGGTCTTCTACAAAAACAGCAGGAGTTCTATGAACTCTGAAGTCATGGCAACGCCAATCTGAATTTCAAAGGAATCCTGCTAAATTAGCGCAATGTCATCACCTATAGAAAGTCTACAACCTTTATCTCTTGACCCCCAGCATTATTCCCTGGTACCCAGAGGGAGACCCGCCACACTCATGATGATGTGCACCTACTAGGAGCATATATTTAAGCTCAAGGGCAGTGCTTTCCACACAATGGATGGTGCCCAGCACACATTCACACTCTGCAGTATCTTAACATTTTCTTTGGCTCTATAAGAAAGCAGATAAAATAGAAGGCACCCAACACAGGATAGTATCTTTTTTTTTTTTCTGATTTATTTATTTATTTATTTATTTATTAGAAACAGAGAGAAGGAGAGAGAGTGAGAAAGGGTGCACCCAGGCCTCTAGCCACTGCAAATGAACTCCAGACGCATGTGCCACCATGTGCATCTGACTTACGTGGGACCTGGAGAATCAAACGTGGGTCCTTAGGCTTTGCAGGCAAGTGTCTTAATCACCAAGCTGTCTCTCCAGCCCTGTATATTTACTTTACGCCATCTCTTTCCCAGGTCTCTGTCCGTTTCTCCCCAACCCTCTGCACCATTCACTAAACACACCAGTGTGCTTGACATGGATGCTAGACGTGGCTACACCATTCCTCGTGTGCTCAGGGATCTCCCCCGTCTAACTGGGAGTACAGGAGCATGAAGCCCTGCTTTCCTCACCAAGCAGATGTAGGATCTGGGAAGAATGAGATTTCTCTTCCGAATATCCACTGCATAACAGAGTATGCATACAAAAAATAAATGAGAAAAGTTGTAGAAATTATCTGCTGTATTTCTTTAAAGTACCATGCAAATAATCATTATGGGGAAATACAACCTGTTGGAGCTTTTGGCTGAAATTCCAAAATACTGTGTTATTTTATGCTGAATCGACTATGGGAGACAGGAATCAGGGCATGGTAGCTAATGTTGTTGAGGAGAGTTAGGGCCCAATGCAAACAAGAAGTGCTTAATAAATGTGCATAGAATGAAACATGTCCTTCTACTGTTTTCCCTTATTCCTTGGTATTTTTTTCACTCACACATGAGTGATTGCTCTGACTGAATGATGCAACCAGCTCCTGTCTCTAGTTAGAGTTCCCTGTGAGTTCAGGATCAGC
The DNA here is from genome assembly GCA_036365145.1 of Orientallactaga sibirica. Taxonomy (NCBI): domain Eukaryota; kingdom Metazoa; phylum Chordata; class Mammalia; order Rodentia; family Dipodidae; genus Orientallactaga; species Orientallactaga sibirica. The sequence goes on from JAEOAD010000008.1 coordinate 18,371,632, forward strand.
AGAGTCAGAGATCAAGAAGTCACTGCTCTTGCTTTCTGAGAGTGTTGTAAACCAGGAGGTCAAGTCCAAGTTATCAGCTCTGCAATCATGCACATTGTACTTGGCCTGCCAGGCTTACCCCATGTTCCCCACGTGGACACACTTTATCTCTGAGAGTAAGGAACCTATGATACTCAGGGCAGACAGAACATGCCCCAGCACAGCTTCACATGCTTTACTTGCCTCTTGTGGTGCATTGATGACGCCAATGTCATATCCAAACTGGAAGGAACCCAGCACGGCAGTGAAGACGGTGAAAGCCAACGTTCCAGTGATCTGGGAGATAAAACACAAGGCTGGGACACATCAGGCCACTCCTTACCCAACCTCCCATCGGGCCACAGCGTGGGTTTCTCACAGGCTCCCCATCCAGTTCTTTCCTTCACATAGCTATGTACAGTGCCCTGTGCTCTCCGGGGTGGGGTGTTCACAGAAAGTGGAAGCTGTCTTCCTTTGCCTTATACTGAATAGATATATTCTACTGATGGAAAGAAACTGCCAAGGCATAGTCACATATATCATCAGGAAAAGCCGTGTTATAGCAGTAGCAACAAGGAGACACAAGGAGCTCTCTGGACATTTCCATGGCACAAAAATACCTCAACACCACACATGCGGCATCAACCAGCCTTTATCACTATCTACATCACTATCCAGGTAAGGATACTTTTTCAGGTTATGCATCTAGTTGAGTGTAGAGTTACAAGCTAAGCTATATTGTTTTCTCCCCAACTGGATGAAACTACAAAAAAAAAAAAAATCAAAAAACAAAACTGCTGAGTAATTCAAAGTTGCTTGTTTAGTGATCTTATTGCAAGTGTATTATATATGCAGATTCATATATAAGGATATCCAATAAAGAAGTGTGTGTGTATGTGTGTGACAGAGTGATAGCAACATTGTAGAAAGACTCTAAATTCCATTAAATGGGAATGGTCAAATAGATTTGGCTACATCACATATAAACAACATGCTATATACAACATGCTATACAGCAGTTAAAAAGAATATTGTGGGGCTGGAGAGATGGCTTAGTGGTTAAGGTGCCTGCCTGCTAAGCCTAAGAACACTGGTTCCAATCTCCAGGTCCCACGTTTAGCCAGATGCAAAGTGACGCAAGGGCGCAATGCCACACTTGCCCACAAGGGGGAGCACACATCTGGATTTCATTCACAGCAGCTGAGAGACTGCGGGCATGGCCATCTCTATCTGTCTCCCTCTCCCTCTCTGTCTGTCTGTCTCTCTGTCTCTGTGTCTCTCTCCAAAAATAAATAAAATAATAAAAAAATTTAAAAAAAGAATATTGTGATCATATATGCTTGCTGACATGTTTATGTGGTAAAAGGAGTCGGTAACCCTATTCATTTATCTCATGCTAAGAATCAAACCCAGGGTCTTTCACATGCTAGAGAAGAGTTCTACCACTCAGCTAAAGCCTCATCCCATTACTATATATATATATTATATATATATAATACATATACACACACATACACACATACATATTTTAAGAAACATCTCACTCTAGCCCAGGCTGACCAGGAACTCACTATCTCACTATGTAGTTCCAGGCTGGCCTTGAATTCACAGCAATACTCCTACCTCTGCCTCTTAAGTGCTGGGATTAAAGGTATGTGCTACCACACTTAGCTCTAATAATATTTTTAAAAAGGATTAAACATGAATATTATTTGACTTGTGCATGTATTTAGCTCAGAGAATGTTTCTTTGAAGAATAAATTGCAAGATAATGACCACTGAGAAGAAATATGAGGTTAGAGAAAGGAAAAAGGAACATTTTAAAATTTATGTAATTTTATATTTTATAGGGAAAATATTTCATGCATAGCTATATCATTTAACATTTTAAATGATTATAAAAGGTATTTTGCCTGCATGAAGGAACAAGTCATATCAGAATGGATTCCATTTTCCACACTTTACTTCAAGAACATGTAATTCAACCCACTTCCCCAGAAGGAGCTTTGGGTTTTTGTCTTCATTGTGGGGCTGTAAATCACTTTACTCCTGCATGAATAACTAATTACATAGTGCCCTGGTGCCCCAATAAAGCTTGAGGCTAAAAATTTCAGAGTTGTCATCAATAAAGTATCATCCCGGAACCATACTGAGGGCCCTGGAAGTTCTTCCGCCTCGTGGCTGTAAAAGCAGACTTTCGTCTGGGGAGCTCGCTACATCTGGAGCTCCCCAGACGTCTCAGGTCTCAGACTCCTACTGGACTGGAGCCTCTGGTGGTGGGCGTGCGAAACCTGCAGGCTTACGAAGCTTCCTTTCTTTTCAGCTTCCTTTCTTTTTATCAATTTTAGGTTGCCTTTATGCAGGAAGAAAAACTTTCAGGAACTTTGTTCCCTGAAAGAAAGACCTCAAAGTTGATGCGAAAGATACTATATATATTATTGTTATTTTAGAAGTCAAGCCAAATGAAGCCTATTCAAGCAAAAGTAAAAAGGCAGGGATACTTTGTGTGAAGAGGGCTGAGTCCCAAAAGATATTATATGTAAAAAAATATATATACAAAAGTACTTATATACTTATATGTAGAATATATATTTATATGTACATACATAGTCCCAAAGAAGAATATATACACTCACATATGTTATATAATATATACTAGATAACTATCTAAAATAAAGAATATATGAATGTCTATACATAAACACATTATGTATAAAATGTATGCATGCACACAGCTATATGGTGTATAATGCATAGGATTGAGACTTTGTATTTATTGAGACTCTATAAGTAGACATCTAATACTCCTTGGCTTAAATGGCCAAAGCTAAGATGGGATTCTGTTTACTGGATGGACAGTTACTTTTCAAATACTTTCCCCCTCAAGCTGTTTGCAAGGATAGGAACCTGATCTGGTATATAGGACCTGTTGCCTTGGGAGCATTCTCACCGACTCCCCTTCTGGTCTCCATCACAACAGTCTAGATGATCTGATGTGAGGTGCAGCACAAATACAACGTCAGAGCTTGACACTGAGCACGCTTATTGTATGCCCTGGAGCCTGCTTGTGTGGACTCTATCCTTTATTCCTGGCAGTGGTTTTCTGTTAATGCCGAAACAGGTTATCACCAACTCAGTGGCTTACACAATACAAGCTGATATATCTTATGGTTCTGTAGCTCAGAAATCCAGTGTAATTCTCTGCAGACTAAAATCAAGGTGTTGGCAGGCTGTGTTCTCTTTTGGAGACTGTAGAAAAACTCTTGGTTGACAGTAGAATTCAGTTTCTCCTGGTTGTAGGACTGAGCTCTGTGTGGTCCTCCTGGCTATGGGGGGGTGGGGGGTTGGGGGGTGTGGGGGGGAGGGGGGTTCTCAGCTGCAATCCTCGCCCATGGTTCCCTTTCTCCATCTTCACAGCCAGCCAGCATGCTTTTCACGTCACATCTCTCAGATGCTGATGACGGCTGGGAAAGTTCTTGCCTTGCTTTTTCTTTTCAATTGAAAACATTAATACATGTTGCAAATTGGTCATATTCTCTTGTTCCCTCTCTCCTACCCCCATTGCACTAAGGGCCCTCCTCAGTTCTTCCCTTTTAAGAATTCACATTAGGCTTAACCCCTCTGCATAATCTAGGAGAATCTCCCCCTCTAAAGGTCCATAACCCTAATCACATTTGCAATTTTATTTTCAAAATCTTTTGTGTGGCTTGTAATTAAGCTTTGAGGAAAATTTTGTTTATGAAAGGGATAATTTCAGAAAACCACTAAGTCTGAGAAGTCCTCGTTCATATCCATCCACTTATAATGTCGGAGAAGTTGCCCTGGGATAGGTATATAAGGGGGAGTGAGAGTAGTGAGAACTCAGAGAAGGATACTTTGTCCAGGCTCTGGTGTCTCCTGGGGTTTTCCCCTGTTCTCTCAACAACCTTGTAGACAGGAGTATTCATTTCACACATGCAGAAATATGGGGAAAGGGAAGTGACTTGTACAAAGACTACACACCCAGTAAGTGGCAGAGGATCTTCAAATCTTCCTTCAAACTTCTCTGGCACCTTTAAAAAGTCAGTCATCAAGCCAGGCATGGTGGCGCATGCCTTTAATCCCAGCACTCGGGAGGCAGAGGTAGGAGGGTCGCTGTGAGTTCGAGGCTACCCTGAGACTACATAGTAAATTCCAGGTTACCCTGGGCTAGAGTGAGACCCTAACTCCAAAAACCAAAATCAAAACAAAACAAAAAAGTCGTCACTTAGGGCTTACTAATTATCCTTTTGTTTTTTGCATGTCTGCGTGTGTGTGGTGTGCATGTGTGTTCATGTCTGTATGGGCAGGTGTGGGTATGTGCTTGTGAGGCCAGAGGTCAGCATCACGTATCTTCCTCAATTGCTTTCTACTTTATGATTTTTTTTGAATTTTCTTTTGTTCCTTTCATTTTAATTGTGTGTGTGTTATGTGGTGTGTATGCAGATGTGCCTTTTTCCTCCACATTGCTGGGGGGTACAAGCATACATAGTCATGCCTGGCTTTTTAAGAAAATATATTTGGGCTGGAGAGATGGCTTAGCGGTTAAGGTGCCTGCCTCCTAAGCCTAAGAATACTGGTTCCAATCTCCAGCGGTTCCAATCTCCAGGTCCCACGTTTAGCTAGATGCAAAGTGATGCAAGGGCGCAATGGCACACTTGACCACAAGGGGGCGCACACATCTGGATTTCTTTCGCAGCAGCTGAGACACTGCTGGCACGCCCATCTCTGTCTTCCTCTCTCTCTCTCTCTGTCTCTCTCTGTCTCTCTCTCTGTGTCTCTCTCCAAAAAAATAAAAATAAAAAAATATATTTATTTGAGAGAGAGAGTGAAAGAGGTAGATAAAGAGAGAGAAAGAGAGAGAGAGAATTGGTGCACCATGGCCTGTAGCCACTGCAGATGAACTCCAGATGCATGTGCCACCTTGTACATCTGGCTTGTGTGGGTCCTTGGGTCCTTTGGCTTTGCAGGCAAGTGCCTTAACCACTAATCCATCTCTCCAGCCCATGCCTGGCTTTTTATGTGGGTACTGGTGGGATGGACCTTAAGTCCTTATCCTCATGCAGCAAGTGCTTTTGTCCACTGAGTTTTCTCCCTAGACCCCCAGCTTACTTTTTTTTTTTTTTTTTTTTTTTTTTTTTTTTTTGGTTTTTTGAGGTAGGGTCTCACTCTGGCCCAGGCTGACCTGGAATTAACTATGTAGTCTCAGGGTGGCCTTGAACTCACAGCAATCCTCCTACCTCTGCCTCCTGAGTGCTGGGATTAAAGGCGTGCGCCACCACGCCCGGCTTCCAGCTTACTTTTTGACACAGGGTCTCTCACTGAACTTGGAGCGCTTGGATTTGGCTAGACTAGCTAGCCAGCAAGATGCAGGGATCTTTCTGTCTGCATTCCTAGTGCTGGGATTACAAGAACAACGTTCTGTACCTGGCTTTTATGTGCATCCTGGGAACAAAACTCAGATCCTCATGCTTGCACAACAAGCACTTTACTGACTGAGCCATATCCCCAGCCCTTGGGTTTAAAAATATTTGGTTACAAAATATGACGTTTATTTTGTGACTCCAAAGGCAGATGACATCTAATGGGAAAGAAACAAACAAGTAGATTAGGAAGTCAGAAAACTCAGACAAAGATTCTAGGGGTACTCCTACTATCCCCAGTCTTCAGTTTCTTTGCCTATAAAATGGTTCTGAGAAAAGATAATGGATAGAAGTATTCTAAAAACTGAATGGCTTAGTGGTTAAGGTGAAGGTCCTGTGAAGCCTATGGACCCAGGTTCGATTCTCCAGGTCCCATGTAAGCCAGATGCACAAGTTGGCACATGTGTGTGGAGTTTGTTTGCAGTGGCTAGAGCTCTGGCATGCCCATCTCTCTCCTTTTTCTCTCTCTCCCTCTCTCTATGTCTCAAATAAAAATAAAACTAATTAAAAAAAAAACTGAATGAGATCCAAGTGTGTTGGCTCATGCCTTTAATCCCAGCACTCGGGAGGCTGAGGTAGGAGGATCGCCAAGAGTTCAAGGCCACCTGAGACTACATAGTGAATTCCAAGTCAGCTTGGACTAGACTGAAACCCTACCTCAAAAAAAACCAAAACAAAACATAACAAAAAACAGGGCTGGGGAAATGGCTTAGCTGTTAAGGCGTTTGCCTGTGAAGCCTAAGGCCCTGGTTCGATTCCCCAGGACCCACGTAAGCCAGATGCACAAGGAGGTGCATGCATCTGGAGTTTGTTTTGCAGTGGCTGGAGGCCCAGGCTCACCCATTCTCTCTTCTCTCTGCCTCTTCCTCTCCCTCTCTCTCAACTAAATAAATTAATTTTTAAAAAGAGATAACCCTAAAATAAACTCCAGAAAACAAAACAAACAAGCAAACGAAAAACTGAGTGAGGGTTGGAGAGATGAATTAGTGGTTAAGGCACTTGCCTGTGAAGCCTAAAGACACAGGTTTGATTCCCCAATATCTGCATATGCAAGATGCCCAAGGTGGAGTTTGTTTGCAATGGCTGGAGGTTCTCATGCACCCATTCTATGTCTTTTTTCTTTTTTCCCCTCTCTCAAATAAAATAAATAAATAAAAATAAATAAATAAATAAATATTTTAAAACTGAACAAGAGAAATAATGTTTTTCCTTTGAGCAGTAAGAGAGCTGCCTCTTCAGTCACATGTCTGTCATCTCATTAATCCTTCTTGCCAAACAACCATCCACCAACTTTAAAAAAAAATATTTTTATTTATTTATTTGACAGAGAGAGGGATAGAGAAAGAGAGAGAGAGAGAGAGAGAGAGAGGGAGGGAGAATGAGCGTGCCAGGGCCCAGCCACTGCAAATGAACTCCAGACCCATGTGCTTCCTTGTGCATCTGGCTAACATGGGTCCTGGGGAATCGAACCTAGGTCCTTTGGCTTTGCAGGCAAATGCCTTAACCACTAAGCCATCCCTCCAGCCCCATCCACCAACTTTTTAAGCAAGTGCCTTTAGGTGCTGAGCTATCTCCCTGGCGGCATCCAATCACCCACCTTTCACACTTCACCAGTAATATTCACAATAACACAAAGTATGCAGAATTATGCCCCCTGGAAACCGTGCTCAGAGATGAAGAAGGGGCATGCCTAATACCACACAGCAAGTCTGGGACAGATATCCTAGTTGGGGAATCTGAGGTGATGTCCATAACCTCTCACTACCCAATAAGAGAACAGATTTTCTAGCAACTATTGGTTGACTAGGTAGGGAAAAATATGCATTTTTCTCTAAATCACATGCTTCCAAAAGCCCAGGCAAAGGTGACTTTGTACCAGCTGTAGAACAGCCCAGGGACTTCTCTTACCACAGAAAGTTCAGACTGAAAGGGAGCTCAGAAAGCTGTGGGTCCTTGTCTAACCCTTCCATTTCTCACTTGAAGAGACTGTTAAGTCCCTTGTCTGACTTCTGGGCACACTGTGGGCATGTCCAGAGTGACAGACACCCTAGATCTCTTGAGCCAGAGCCCTGATTATCCCTCCACACTCTGGGTGGATTCACAGAGCTGAAAAACCTTTCTGTTTATGTGGGTTCTCAGCTTTTCCATGTTCCATTATTAGACGATTCCTTGGTTCTTAACGAACTTTCTCTAGCCCTATCTCCAAAGCCCCAAGGGAGCTGGTACAGTTTCAGATGAAGCTTGACCATCTCCTCCGAGGCAGCTCTGTCAGATACATCACCTTTCTTTTGTCATCTACTACTGTCATCACTTGTGCCAAATCTATATACTGTCCATATAGTTACTTACTTGATGTTCACCTGTGTACTACATTTTAAGTTTTAACATTTCACTTTATCCTTGGCTACAATTTCCAGGAACTCTGATGTGCTTGTTGCTCTTTAAATATGAATTATGTGAGTGCTTAACTATTCACATTCAAATGTTTGTCATCTAAACCTTTCTCGTATTATCCTTTAATGACTTTATATATGGTGTTACTAGGATAGTGAATATCACATATTACCCATGATATGTCCCGATTTTATCATAATATAGAAGACTCAGAATTCAGTTGAATAACTTAACCCAGGTCTCAAGCAGGTAAATAGTACCACTTGAACTCACACCCTGGTATGGCTGATTCAATCGCATGTGCTGCAAACCATGCCACTTGCTCATACAAAAATACTCAAAGTACTTCCAGCAGGTCCAAACATAGGATCTTATTCTCACAGGGTACAGATTTATCAACTTATTATTATTGCATAGCAGGGGAGGAGGGTGAGTTTGGTTGGGGGAAACGTATAAGGGAATAATACTGAAGCATTATTTTGAACATTTTATTTTTGAAAAGGATCTGAACTACAGAGAAATTGAAATAATGATGCATGGAAACTCCATAACCACATCTATATTCATCAACAGTTATCATTTGCCACACTCAGTGTGTGTCGTTCTGGCTGAAGATACTTACGTCTCCCCATTCCTAAGTACAACATGGATTCTTCAAGAACAACGACATCTTTCTAGATAATTGACTATTATCCCAAGTAAGAATGTAATACTGATATGTTAATATTAACTAAGATCCAACCTAGTCAAAATTTCCCAACTTTCCCACAGTATGCTTTATAAGCTCTTTTCTTTCTTCTATGGTATAAGTTCACTTTAAACATAATGTCAGTTCTTTGTGTCTTTTAATCTAAAACAGTCCTTTTTTCCTCTCTTGCCTTTCACACATGGACATTTCTAAAAATCCCAGGTCAGTTTTCACAATTAGATTCAGATGAACCTGCCCTTTATTTGGGTGCAGGAGCACATTCCATCAGCAATATGGTTACAGAAATCACTTGCAAGAAAGCAATGCAGACTTGTCAGAAAACAGTGAATACCCTAAAAACTCTGATTACTGGAAAAGAAACAGATTTTTTCTTAAGAGCCAAATGAATTATTAATTGGCCAAATAAAGAGAAGAGACTTTATTCTGTGGTGATCACAGCCAATGTCTCCCAAAGCTTTACAAACTCATTCCTGGAACAGATTCCACACTACTCATTTCCTCAAAGGCAGATGCCACGAGAACCCAAGGTTGCTTTACCTTATCTTCTGTCATTGCGTGTGCTGGAGCAGTCCTCTGAGTCCCTGCTGCTGTACTGTGTGGATGACCAACTCCTGCCTGCGGGTCCTCAGCCAGGCCTGGTTATACATTGCAGGAGGAGGAGCAGCCACGAGGCGAAGTCTAACCTTTTTAACAGAGGCTGAATATCGATGGGACTCCAATCAATATGTCCCATACCTCAGTGACCTGTGGCTTCAGGGCCTTTGTTCCACCCGGAAAGAAAAGGGGAACAGGTCCTGTAGGTGTGAGTTACAGACCAGAGGTGGTCAAAGTGTAAAAAAGTGAGTGTGGCAGTGGCTGGGGACAGGGGAAATTAGAAATCTTTGGGGTATTTATACACGCTGAGACATGTCATGTTGTGGGAAAGACAAAGAAGGGGGTGTGCGCACAGTGCATTTTACTTTACAGAGAAGAATCAGTACCGCCCAGTTTTAGAGACCAGCTGTGAGGCAGGGGCTCTTGGGGACTCGGATGATTACCTTAACGAACTTTGGAGAGTTCAGCAAAGAACTCTTTATTGAAGGTCACCTTAAGCAAGTGAACCACAGTGAGTTTTCTGAGCCTTCATTTGTTTTAATATGACGAAATAGAAATAACTGCAAAATACTTTGGTTGAAGGATTAAATGAAATATATGAATGTGTTTGGCTTAGAATAAATAAATGTTCAGCAAATGGATATATATTGCAAATGTGCCAATCCCAGCACTCAGGAGGCTGAGACATGAGGATCTTGAGTTTGAGACTAGCTTGGGCTACATAGGGAATTGCAGGCTAGCCCTGGTTGCATAGCGAGACTCTGTCTAAGGTGGGTAGTGGTGTGGAGGAAAGTTTGCAAGCGGTTAGCTATGTTCTCAAATAAACCTGCTGGCATGTCTTCAGCATGCGTCTCTCCGGAGAGCCTGTACCACATCCAGTCCCTAGGGAAGTTCTGGAGAGATCAACGTTTTAATTCAGCTTTAATTGTGCCTGGCAATTCCACTTGGCCGCTGGTTCCACAGAGGTTCAAAGGGGACCAATCCAAAGCAGAAGAAATGTCGCAAGAGCTGCAGCAGAACGAGGGACACTCGGAAAACAAAACAAAATGCAAACAAACAACAACAACAAAAAGCAGGATGAAACAGGGTTCTTTTTGCCCAAACCTCATCTCTATCACTTTTGCAAGGTGACAGCACGTGAAATACGAGCTTTCAGGAAGCAAATAATTCAAGCCCAAGGCCAAACTTTTCACGAGGTCCTGAGATGACAGGCTGAGTGAGACCCAGCCTGGGCTAGCTTATCGCGGGTGAGGCGAGACGCAGACACTTTCTCAGTGTCTTAGTGCAGACCCACGAGCAAATGAGTCCCAATCCCTACAGGTGCTGCTCAGCACTCTTCTCCGTTCAACAGCGTCAATCCTAACAAGGCTGCTGGGAGTGGCTTTGACTCGGGCTTTGCAGCGCGCAGGGCTCCTGGCGAAGCGCGCGGGGCCTTCGGTGTCCCGCAGCTCTTTTCGCCGGCCTAGCGCGCTGCGCGCAGGACGCGGGGCCGCGGTCAGGAGGGACTGTCGCTGTGGCTCGCGTGTCCCTCGTCCACTTGGGTCACTGACGTGTCCTGTTACGAGCTGCGCGGGGCCCAGAGCCGGGGACTCAGGCGCTCCTCCCCCGCGCACCGCGCACCCCAAACCATGCTCCCCTCGCGTAGGAGGCGCGCCGCTCTGCTTATCTGGACTCTGCTCCATTCGGGGTGGTGAGGTCCTCTGCAGGCTGAGGGTCTGGATCCCCTGTGGATTTAGCAACAGTACCCCCAACCGCTGCTGCTTCTCACACTTCAGGGCATTATATAGGATCAAGTCAGGCTTTTGGTACCTGGTCCTTGAAGTGGGATCACCTCAATGAGTGCCAGAATCTTCCAGAAATAGCCACTGGGCTGCAAACCCAGAGATGTGTAGTTGTCCTCTGGCTTTACACTTATAAGACTTTCAGGTCAAATTCTAACTACTTCATCGATAATATAACAGGTGTCAAGGGTTGTACATGGTGATAGGGCAGAAAAAAGCCTTCCCAGGCCCCCAGCTCCTTTACTGCCTTTCGTTACCCCTTTTCCCCAGTAAAGCCAGAGGAATGTATGTATGTATGTATGTATGTATGTATGTATGTATGTATGTATGTATGTATGTATGTATATTCTTTCCCTACACATGGCATGAGAGGGAAGCAGATCTCTGAGCACTGTGCTGCTCTCCTTTTTGTGGGTTTAGGTGCCAGTAAGGACAAAGGGATGAGTGCGAAGTTGCCAAGACGGGAACGCAAAGGTGCATGGGAGATCCCCGCCCTGAAGAAGTTCAGTGTATCTTAAAACTGATGGGCCAGGGCTGGGGAGGTGGCTCAGTTGGTAAAGTTCAGGCTGTGCAGATTCCCAGCACCCCTAAAGAAAGCTGGGCGTGGCAATGCGGGCCTGTCAGAGAAGGGCCGGGAGGCAGATAATCCCAAGAGCAGTGTCGGATGTCTCAAAAAATAAGATGCAAGGCTGGAGAGTCGACTTAGCGGTTAAGGCGCCTGCCTCCTAAGCCTAAGAACGCTGGTTCCAATCTCCAGTGGTTCCAATCTCCAGGTCCCACGTTTAGCCAGATGCAAAGTGGCACAAGGGTGCAATGCCACACTTGACCACAAGGGGGCGCACGCATCTGGATTTTGTTCGCAGCAGCTGAGACACTGCTGACGCACCCATCTCTATCTGTCTGTCTCTCTCTCAAAAAAAAAAAAAAAAAAAAAAAGATGCAGAGTGAAAGATACTGGACTTCAACCTCTGTCCTCCACATGTGCACCCACATATATATGAATATGTGCGCAAATCAAGAAACAAATGTGTGGCCTTGTAGCCTGCCAAGAAGAAATGGGAAAATCATCTTATCCTCTCCATTGATACTCCTCTGGTTCATACTACCGGCACATTTCCTGTCTGCATAGCCTCCTATCTGCGCCCCTCCCCCACCCCTGCTCCTGTTCTTGCCCTACTGTATGTCAACTAAACAAGTTCTTGACAAGTACTTTGTTTTTTTTAATTTATATTTATTTATTTTTGTTTTTGTTTTTTGAGGTAGGGTCTCACTCTGGCCCAGGCTGACCTGGAATTAACTGTGTAGTCTCAGGGTGGCCTGAACTCACGGTGATCCTCCTACCTCTGCCTCCCAAGTGCTGGCATTAAAGGTGTGCACCACCATGCTCAGCTATTTTTATTTATTTGACAGAGAGAAAGAGAGGGGAGATAGATAGATAGATAGATAGATAGATAGATAGAGATAGATAGATAGATAGAGAAAATGGGCGCGCCAGGTCCTCCATCTTCTGCAAACGAACTCCAGACACATGTGCCACCTTGTGCTAAAGTGGGTCGTGCAGAATCGAACCAAGGTCCTTTGGCAAATGCCTTAACAGCTGAGCCATCCCTCCAGCCCTTGACAAGTACTTTAAACAAGGTTGGATGGACTGATAGAATTATGATCATGGAGCTGGGTGTGGTGGCACACGCCTTTAATCCCAGCACTTGGGAGGCAGAGATAGGAGGATCGCAGTGAGTTCGAGGCTACCCTGAGACTACATAGTGAATTAGTGAATTCCAGGTCAGCCTGGGCTACAGCAAAACATTACGTTGAAATACTCCCCCCCCCCAAAAAAAAGTCAGTGGCTATCTTTAGCTTTTAAAAGCCTTTAATTGCCCACCTCTGTGTCTGAGCTGACATCCTTGTGACTCTTGGGTTACCAGGTGAAACCTTTTTGCAGTGTACTAACCAACCACCAGCTTCCGCCACCCCAAAGGCTAAGGCTGTCATCAGAGAGGATCGGGAGCATCCAGCACAGATTCTCCTGCTTTGCTATGACCCTCCTACCTGAGGTCTACACCAATGTCTTCTCAAAGTGCCTTGGTTTTTGACTTTATTTTGTTCTATAACTATGAAACCTTCATGAAATTATTAACACATTAGAACATGGAATTTGGGTAACCCGAATTTGTGTTCTAGGGCCATGGTCACTCACATTTGACTCCAGAATAAAGTGTCTCATATCCCCTTTGAGGTGATACCCTTGTGTTTGGTGTTGACAGTTACAGCACCTAACATGGGGCTCCCCGGACAAGCCACTGCCACTTGGGATATACCTGCTCAGAGCTAGGTACCAGGGTAGACTCCTTGTGCCACCCATCTGATGTTGTCTCCTTAAGTGCACGTTTGTGAGTTCATTCTGGGGCTCAGACCTCCTAGATTGGAAAGACCGTCCATTTGTTTATCCCAAGTTAGTTTTTTTTTTTTTAAATAGTCTCAGAGAGGGAGAAAGAGAGATTGGACATGATGCCTAGGCTTCTTGCCACTGTAAATGAGCTCCAGATACTTGAGGCACTTTGTATATACGGCTTTATATGAATACTGGGGAATCAAACCTGGGCCACCAGGCTTTGCAAACAAGAACCTTTAACTGCTGAGTCATCTCTCCAGCCCTGCGAGCCAGTCTTAGGATCTTCCTGGTTGGAATCCCTTTGTATAGTTTGCTTTCAAAGTGTTTGGTTTAAGGTATCCATCTTGTTTGTTTGCTTTGAAGACATTTTGGTTTATGACCTTTCAGTTTGTTTGTCTGGTTTTAGGTCTTTGGGAGCGTTTTGGTTTCTGACTGTTTGGTTTGTGACCCTACTAGTTTTTCTCTCTCTTACCACACCTCTGATATTTGACTCAGAGACAGAGGAGATTGTAGCAGACAGCTTCAGGTCGGCTGAGATGAACTTCCAGACCAGGTACAGTTATGGAGGAAGGGATATTATTTATTTGAAGCTTACAGATCCAGGGGAAGTTCCATAATGGCAGGAGAAGCGGCCTGCTCTCACAGGACCAGGCAAAAGAGAGAAAAGCCAACCAGGCACACAGCACAAAGAGCAAAAGTACAGCCAAAAGTCACAGCACACTTCAGGAACTCCTACTAGGCACACTTTGCATATCTTTACAATGGCATCTCAAACCATTACCACACCTTAAGACCCACCCAGTGACATTGCCTCCAGCAAGGTGGCTGTAGATGCCAACTATAAACTAATAAAACACTGAATATATTGGGGGACATATATTCAAACTACCACAGAGATGTTTGGGAAAAGACTGCGGTTTGGTACTCCAGTTTAAACAGAGGTAGGTGGCTGTACCGTGTCGTGTTGTGTTTCATTTGTGATGATGCTTGGCCAGAATCAAGCAGTTATTCTTGAAAGTTTCCTGTGTTGTTAAGTTTTCCCTTTCTTTGTCCTTTGGCCAGAGAGAGAAAAGGCCTGGGTGGTAGTGATGGGTGCTGGGGGTGGGTGGTGGTGGGTGGTCAATGCTCATTGATATTTTTGGGTTCTGTCCTCTTCAGTTCCACATTTAGTGTATTTGAGGAAAAAAAGAAAACCCAGCATTCTGCTGTAGTTCCTAAGGTTTGGAGGTTTCTAACCAAATTTTTACTCTTCAGTTTTCATAACCTTCTTGTATTTATTTTACGGTCCTGGATATTGTACTTAGCAGGACAAGTTGGGAAAAATACATCCATGGTAGCTCCCCAGTCCTGGATGTCTTGTTCCACTTTTACAAGATCCGTAGGGAGGAAACAGAAGTAATTATTAAAAAAAGACTAAATAAAAATAAATTAAGATAAAAACTTTATGTTATTTAACCTAACTTTCCATGCTGCAATGCCAGGTCTCCTCACTTTGTTTTTGTTATCTCATCCATACAAGAATTGGAAAAAAATTGCTTTTTTTTTTTTTTTTCAACTCTAACAAGTACTTCTTGAACGCCTACTATATGCTAACTATTCCAGGGACTTGGGACACATCAGAGAAGAAAATCAGGACCCCCTACCCTGGTGGAGGTTACAGTCTATCATCTATTGCCACTTCACCTGCACACTGCTTGTGATCTTGGGCAAGTCACTGAATCTCTGTGCAGGGGGAACAAGCAGTCGGGGTTCAGCATGGACACCGAGCCTGGTGTACTGAGATGCTGAACAGGGCACCTGCCCAGCCACCACCCTAATAGCAGAGAGGGCTGCAAGTTGATTTTTAATGGTTAAAGTGCAAGGAGAGAAGGGGAGAAGGCTGAGCTGCACTGGCTGGCGGGATACACAAACTGCTGCGGCTGCCCTTTGGTGGCGGCCTTGGTGGCGAGGTCCTTGACCTTTTCTGTAGCTTCCAGCCCTGTCTGCTTTGCTTTTTCCTTGGCTTTTTTTTGTCTCAAGTGTTTTGGAAGGGGTCTCACCTTGCAGCTTAGCCAAGATGTATTCAAAATCCTTCATTGTCTTGGTCACATTGCTTTTGAATGGGACAAGGACCAAATTCCTAGACAACTCTGGAGACCTCAAATAAGCTAGAGGAGACCCAGGCTTCCGGCCATTTTCTGTCCAGCTGTTGTCGAAATTTACATAGTAAACACATCGTTCCTCCGCTCTCATCAGCTGGGCATGATTGATGTGCCAGGTGAAGGTGGTCATTGTCTGATTCTGTGGGTCCACAGTAGAGTCCTCCAGGATGTACACAGAGTGAGTGACATTGGCAGGAAACTGGTGCTCCGCCCAGCGGGGCCTCCTGTGGGTCTTGGTCAGGAGTCTCCGAGACACAAGGTCAGGGGTCACCTCCTGGTGCACTGTGTCTTCAGTCAAGACATGTTTGCGGAAGGGATTCAGGTACCACTTCCAGAAGGCAGCAAACTCTTGGTCCCAGGAACTCCAGAGCACTGCTCTGGCCCAAGAAATCTTTCGCCATCACCTTGGCCTGGACACACTTATCAGCACTCGGCAGCATCAAGGGTACAGAGCCTGGGTTTGGGGGTGGCAAGGCTCAGCACACGTCCACCCACGAGACTCTGAGCTTAGTCATCACAGTGCCAAGCCCAAATCCCTATAGCAGCCATGAGGGGACTGTATAACCAACGCCACATCCCATGAAATTGTTTTTATCTTCTGTATATTGGTCCATCAAATGCAACAGCAAGATGTAAGTGAAAGAAAACGGGCAAAGAAGACAGATAAATGTAAGCCCAAAATTATCTCCCTGCACACTCAGGGCTCTTTGGTATCAGTTGTCTTGTGTGTCTAAGAGGTCCACTGTCAAAATGATCCTAAGTGAACAGAGAACTCTTGATATCATGATGTAAGATGGGTGGGGGTGTACTGTAAGGGATGGAGCCACAATGGCAGCACTAGCATTCTAATCCAAACACCAAGAGTCTATGCCTTCTGCTATGTATGTATTTTTTTTATTAAGTAGAATCTTTGTATGGACACATCATGTGTTGGAACCACTTTCCTCTTCCCTGCCCCCATTCCACTGAGGGCCCTCTTCAGTGGGATTGCTGGTGGTCACCATGGGGTTGTATGTAATTTTAAAAATCGTTTTCCATAGCAGATTCAACATTTCTTTTGAATAATGTATTTAAATCTCTTTTGTAAATGTCCTCTATCAGACAACATTTTTTTAATTTTTAAATTTATTATTTTTTTTATTTTGGAGAGAGAGGGAGAGAGAAGTGGCTCACCATGGCTTCAGCCACTGCAATCAAACTCCAGACACTTGCTCCACCTAGTGGGCTTGTGCAACCTTGTGCTTGCTTCACCTTTGTGCATCTGGCTTACATGTGATCTGGAGAGTAGAACATGGGTCCTTAGGCTTTGCAGGCAAGCATCTTAACTGCTAAGCCATCTTTCTGGCCCCAGATAACATTTTTTTTGTGTGAATGGTAATTCTAATTTTATTTATTTATTTTTAATTATTTTTTATTTTTTTGGAGAGAGACATAGAGACAGGCAGAGAGAGAGAGAGAGGGAGAGGGAGACAGATAGAGAATGGGCACACCAGCAGTCTCAGCTGCTGTGAATGAAATCCAGATGCGTCGCCTCCTTGTGGGCAAGTGTGGCATTGCGCCCTTGCATCACTTTGCATCTGGCTAAACATGGGACCTGGAGATTGGGACCAAGTTCTTAGGCTTAGCAGGCAGGCTCCTTAACTGCTAAGCCATCTCTCCAGCCCTCTAATTTTATTTTTATTTATTCCTTCGATGGCTAGTTCCTGAAACCTGGAAATTAATTCCATGAATAGAAATCTTGATTGCTCTTTCCACCTCAGATATGGCATTTATAACTTATGCGGCTTTGGGCTTCTGTATTCACTTCTGCAGACCTGATGTAAGTTGTTTAGTTTTAGGGCCAGTTATCACCTTTAGAGAAGATGCACATGAAGACATGGAAAATATGGGTTCTCCAATAGCAGTGGTGATTACCACTGTCATAATGGATGCCCACATATCTTCCTACATTTCATGGTCTTCCTCCTCTTGCAGTATTGGCTCTAAAATCTCATCTTGGTGCTTGTGGGCTCTGCCCTTGACAGGGTGATGGAAGCAACTTTTGTTCTTTCTCACATCTCTTTTGCAACTGCCCCTCCCCCCCAAGGAATCAAGAAAAATGAGTAATTTCCACTGTTTACTAAGTCATCTGCTTCATGGAAAACCATACTTATGAGTGCCTATAGGAAGGAGCGGAATCTCCCTTGAACTCCAAGATGCTACTGTAGTTCTGTCTCCCCTTTTGGGAAAACCCTTCAAAAATTTGCCCACACTACTTTCTCTTCTCCAATCTTTTTAAAGCAAGCTTTGGTCCATTCAGGGTGGTATGGCTGGAGACTATCACTGCACTCTGAAGTCACTCTCTGTAAGGCTGTCTGATGGGTGATTCTCTACATGATGTATTTGACTCTCATGGTTTTATGGACCAACTATACCAGAAGTGTTTCATAGAAGGTTCTGTGATGATAAAGATGGTCCAGATCTGTGATATTCGATATAGCTGCTCTAGCCACACATGGCCACTCACATTTTAATTAATTAGAATGAAAACTTCAATGGCTAGTCTTAGTAGCAACACTGCCCGGGTTCAATATCAATGTATGGCTTATGTTTACTGTATGGACAGCACAGCTATACGATATGATAACACCTCAACACCCCTAGTCTGCACTGGGCTTCTCTTTCCAAGCTTTGTACAGTATTCCACAGCTCTGTGAGCTTCAGCATCAGATTTATCCCATGTCAGCAGTATACTTGCTCCCTCTGCTCCCTACTGCTACTTAATGTCTGCTTCCCTGTAAGCCTTTTCTAGCTCAATGAGTGGTACCAACATTGCTCCAAATCAGGAAGCAGTTCTCACATGTTAGGAATTCACTATATTCTCTCTTTTTTTTAATTTATTTTTTATTTTTAGAGAGAGACACAGAGAGAGACAGACAGAGAGAGAGGGAGGGAGAGGGAGACAGAGAATGGGCGTGCTAGCAGTCTCTCAGCTACTGTGAACGAAATCAGATGCGTGTACCCCCTTGTGGGCAAGTGCGGCATTGCGCCCTTGTGTCACTTTGCATCTGGCTAAACATGGGACCTGGAGATTGGAACCACTGGAGATTGGAACGGGATTCTTAGGCTTAGGAGGCAGGAGCCTTAACTGCTAAGCCATCTCTCCAGCCCATTCACTATATTCTTACAAAGGTCTGTTCAGTAGACCTTCTTGATAGACCTGACTCTGACCATCTCTCACTAGCATCCTAGTCCAATGATCTCATGCCTTGCTTGACTTTAGGCAGTGACCTTCCAAATTGTTCTGCCTGTTTCAATTCTTGTTGCCTTGTAGTTCTTTTTCCTCGGAATAGCCAGGGAGATCTTTAAAAAGCAGCAGTAAATCAGGAAACATCCCTATGATTAAAACTTTCCTTAATTCCTTGCTTTTTTTCTTATATATCTTTCTTTGTTTATTTTTGATGATTTTGGTTACAGACACCCTATTGTTTGAGTACATCAAGTTAGCTCTTTCTGTCTGATCCACTCGTCCAAAGATGGATGCCCTATTTTCATAAATCAGGTCTGAGTTCAGGTATTTTTCCTTGTAAAAAGGCCTCTATCACTACCCTAGTTAAGACAGACCTTCCACCAGTCACTTATTTTCACAGTTACTCTCTGTGAATTAGTTATTGTGCTTGATAATATCCAGACTCATTTGTACGCTTACTTTTTGTCAGAATTTGCTTATTATTCTCATTGTTATATCCCTAGCTTCTAGACTATTACAAGTTTATACACAGCAAGTTCTTATGGAAAACTCACTAATTGATTAGTGTCTTTTAAGGTATATCAATTTTATTGATGGATTCACAATGAGGCAATTTTTCTAGGATCCCTTCTTTCTTTTTTCTCTCTTTCTCCTTCCCTCCCTCTCTCTCTCTTTCTTTCTTTCTTTCTTTTTTCCTTTTCTCCTCATCCTCCTTTTTCTTCGAGGTAGCGTTTCACTCCAGCCCAGGCTGACCTGGAATTCAGTCTCATGGTGGCCTTGAACTCACAGCAATCCTCCTACCCAAGTGCTGGGATTAAAGGCATGTGCCACCACACCTGGCCCAGGATTCCTTTCTAGCTTCTATTAGAGTACACCACTAGATTTGACTCTCTGTTTTATCTTATTTATCCATGTGACCTTGGGTCAATTAAACTCTCAGTGTCATAGTTTCTTTATGTGTAGAATGTGGCACATTACAATGTTACCCTTGCAGAATGGGCAGCCATTCAGGGAATTAATACATAAAGAGTGGGCGGCATGTGTGGGACAGTTCCACGCTCATAATAACAATTTGTTACTATTATTATTTGTGGTGCTGAATATTAATTACATTTCCTTAAATGGCACCTTCCTTTTGAAAAAGCAAATGGAACTCAGGACTTCCTTGACCTGGATGAAACACTGGAATTTTATTATCTCAAAGAAATATGCTTTTGTCCATTTTCTTTAAAATACAAGGTCCTCTTTGGTTTATATTTCATTTTCCTAACCTTTTTGTAGACATTCTATTGTCTTTTCCTCTTTACTGAGAGAAAACAGCAGCATATTTTTAGTGGTGAATGGCCTCTGTGACACGATACTTGTCAGAGTAAGAGATATATGGTCTGTGGCCAGGGGAGAGACTGCTTGTTCTAAGGTGGTAGCTAGAAAATTCCCTATGGTTTCACCATCAAAGGCCAGGGGATTCATGTGGTCAGAACAAATGAGAGTCATATGTAAATGATGACGTGATCATTTTAGGTCTTCTAGAACTGTTAAAGCCAAGACACAAGGAAGGAGTGAAAATCAGGGATTTTGTCAAAAGCAGGAACTGTATGACCATGTTCTCTTTGCTCACTTAATCCTGTGAAGGTAGCTCTATGTCTGTAGATTTCAGAAAATCAATCATATCTTGTGATCCAGATTAGTTTCTTACATGCCATTGCTATGTGCATTTCCTTTTGTTCTCCCAATGCTCCAAAGATAGTTTTCTAGGGGAGAGAAGAGATGGGTCAGTTCCCACAGCACATGGCTAATAGGAGAAGCTGAGGAGCCAATGCCAGAATGGTGCATTGGAGGACTTGAGTTAGTGCTATGAATTCCAGCTACCCTATTCCACGTGGAGAGTCACTTCATTGGCATTCTGAGGGACGTGGGTTTGTTTTTAAGGGGACTGAGTCCCATCCACAACTGAAACAGAAATGTATCTGTGGAGATTCTTCAGACACTAAGACTTCCCAAGACATTCTTTGCCAAAAAAAGATCAAATTATACTTTAATCAAAGGTAACTGAGGACTGAAGAGATGGCTTAGTGGATAAGGCGCATGCCTGTGAAGCCTAAGGTTTCCGGTTCGATTCTCCAGGTCCCATGTAAGCCAGACGCACATGGTGGTGCATGCATCTGGAGTTCGTTTGCAATGGCTGGAGGCCCTGGCATGCCCATTCTCTCTCTGTTTCTGTCTCAAATAAATAAATATAAATAAATAAATAAATAAATAAATAAAAATAAAGTCTTAAAAAAAGTTAACTGAACATGAATAAATGTTTTGAAGGCTTAACTGGGAAAATATAACTTATGATACAAGCAAAAATTAAAGTAAATGAAAGAAAGGTAGATACTTGGGGGAGTTGTAATATCACAGTAATATAGTAGCAGTAGATCCAAAATAAAAAATACAAAGCAAAAAAATACATAAGGAACTAATTATTACTATAAAATAAAATTGGTAAATAATGCAAAAGTTTGAACTTAACTCCTCTTTCTTCAGAAGATAAGTACACCTCTTCAGATGTAAAGCATTTCTGTGTCTTATGCTTGGTAAAGGCATAGATGGATTTATTGATTATATATATATGGCACAATCTAGTCATTATATCATTATCTAGTAAATGATATAAATCTAAATAGGCATTAATAAATCATATAATATTCTATACACATTACATGGAAAAAGAAACAAGAAATTTTCTTCTTTTTATGGTCTCAAAATAGCTTTATTCAAGATTAAGGCACTGATTATACCATAACTCACCTGAGATTTGCTTTCTTCTAATGACACTTAACAAAAAAAAAAATTAACACAGCAACAAATGGGTCTGCATTTTTTAGGTCAACATGACCTGCACATTGTGGTGGCTAATCTTGACTTTCAGCTTGATTGGATTGAGGGATATCTAACAGCTTAGTAAAGTACACTTCTGGATGAATCCAGAAGGGATTAACTAAGGGGAAGTGAGCTCTGAATATCGACAATACTGTTCCACAAGCTGGAGATGCACATGGAAGAGGAATTCCATGATGTAGGCATTCTCTTTTTTCTGGCTGCCACAAACAAAGCTTCTTTGTCCCATCATGCTCACCTCACCAGAGTGGAGTGAGACCTCGGAAACTGTGAGCCCAAACGGAATCTTTTTGTGTGTTGTATGTGCTCAGATATTTTGGAACAATGACAAAAGTTTGACTGATATGAAGTGTCTTTACCACAATAATAGGAAAACCAAGGCCTGTAACTCATCAAAGTTTTCTTCTTGTGTTCAAACTCTTGGGATAGAACTTAAATATCCATGAACAAAGGAACTATTTAACATTTAGAGATACTTCTGAGAAAGAATCATTTTCACACATGCCATATGTATTGAAAAGGACATAATACATTCAATTTTATAGTATATTAGCTTTGTATTTTGAGCATAGAGTGCTATTACAGACAGAGTTGATGGCATTTTATTCTTTTTGTAAAATTTGTGGTAACAACGCTTAACATGAGAGCTACACTCTTTTTTTTTTTTTTTTTTTTTTTTTTTTTTTTGTGAGGTAGGGTCTCACTCTGGTCCAGGCTGACCTGGAATTAACTATGTAGCCTCAGGGTGGCCTTGAACTCTCAGCGATCCTCCTACCTCTGCCTCCCGAGTGCTGGGATTAAAGATCTACACTCTTAATTTTTAAAAATTTACTGTTTTACTGACAACTTCCATAATTATAGATAATAACTCATGGTAATTCCCTCTCTCACCCCACTTTTCCCTTTGAAATTCCACTATTTATCATAAACCCTTACCCCTCTCAATCAGTCTTCTTTTATTTTAATGTCATCATCTTTTCCTCCTATTATGATGGTCTTGTGTATGTAGTGTCAGGCACTGAGAGGTCATGGATATCCAGGCCATTTTGTGTCTGGAGGAGCACCTTGTAAGGTGTCCTACTCTTCCTTTGGCTTTTACATTCTTTCCGCCACCTCTTCCAAAATGGACCCTGAGCCTTGGAAGTTATGATAGAGATGTTTCAGTGCTGAGCACTCTTCTGTCACTTCTTCTCAGCATGAAGTTACCTTCTGAGTCATCCCAAGGTCACCACCATCTGAAAAGAAAAGCTTTTCTGACCAAAAGTGAGACTAGCATTAATATATGAGCATGAACATTAAGAGAAGTGCTTACCAGGCAATTTGGTGAGCATAGTATGTACACTTAGCCAGACAGCAGCAGATGTTACACCCCTAGAGCTCATGACTACCCGGTTGTAGGTTTTCGGTATCAGGCATGTATTCCCTCCCATGGAGTGGGCCTCCAGTCCAATTAGACAGCGCTTGGTTTTCCCCATAACACACTTGCCACTGTTTCACCTGTTGGCTTGTTTGGCTTGGCTGGCCAAATTTAAGACTTGCAGTGTTCACTGTTGAATATCTCTTCTGGTGATTTCTCTCTCCCTCCTTGATCTGCATTCAATGCAGCTTTCTCCAGCTTTCTGTCAGCTACATGGAGGAGGCATTCAGCTCAGCTCCAGCAGGATTTCTCAGTGACCTCGCAGCCCAAGTATGTGGAGTCTTCAGTAATAGGGTCTTACCATCTATTCCTGGTAGGAAACCAAGGGCCTCGGCAATGGCCTCTAATGTTTTGAGGGCATCAGGGACCTCCATGGCCAACAACTCATTGGAAGGTATCCCATCCCTGGCACTGAAAATTTTCTAGTAACAATCTATAGCTTCTGGGTGTTCCATTGTCCAAAAAAGTAGGTTTCCATATGACTTATTCATACCCTCTTAGATTTTGATTAGCCCTCCCCCACCTTTCCTTTACTCAGTCTCTTCCCGTGACCTCACTTAAGCCTTTCCACCCCCATTAATCTGTTCTTCTATTTCCATATGTACAACATCATCCTATTAAGTCCCCCCTCCCTTTCTATTGCTTTTATATCCCCTTTCTAGGTTACTGGCCTCTGTTACTGAGTTTTATTCCAACTCACATAGCAGTCCAGTCATTTGTAGCTAGGATCCACATATGAGAGAGAACATGTGACATTTGGCTTTCTGGGCCTGGGTTACCTCACTAAGTATAATCCTTTCCAAATCCATTCATTTTCTTGTCAAAATTTCATTTTTCTTTACTGCTGAGTAGAACTCCATTGTATAAATGCACCACATCTTTATTATCCACTTATCAGGTGAGGGACATCTAGGCTGGTTCCATTTCCTAGCTATTGTGACTAGAATGGTGATAAATATGGTTGAGCAAGTATCTCTAAGGTAGTGAGAAGAGTCATTAGGATATATGCCAAGGAATGCGATAACTGGATCATATGGCAAATCTATTTTTGGCTGTCTCAGGAACCTCCACACTGATTTCCACAATGGCTGCACCAGATTGCATTCCCACCAACAGTGTAGAAGGGTTCCTCTTTTATTTTGCATCCTTGCCAGAATTTATTGTCATTTGTTTTCAAGGGAGTAGTCAATCTGACAGGAGAGAGATGGAATCTCAAAGTAGTTTTTTTTTTTTTTTTTCTTGAGGTAGGGTCTGATTCTGGTCCAGGCTGACCTGGAGTTAATATGTAGTCTCAGGGTGGCCTCGAACTCATGGTAATCCTCCTACCTCTGCCTCCCAAGTGCTGGCATTAAAGGCGTATGTCACCACATCCAGCTTTCAAAGTAGTTTTTAAAAATTTATTTATTTATTAATTTTTTTTGAGAGACACACAGAGAGAGACATAGAGAGGGAGATGGAGACAGATAGAGGTGGGCCCAGCAGTCTCTCAGCTGCCGTGAAAGAAATCCAGATGCGTGTGCCCCCATGTGGTCAAGTGCAGCATTGCACCCTTGAGTCACTTTGCATCTGGCTAAATGTAGGACCTGGAGATTGGAACCAGCATTCTTAGGGTTGGCAGGCAGGCGCCTTAACCACTAAGCCATCTCTCCAGCCCTCAAAGTAGTTTTAATTTGCATTTCCCTGATGACTAGGGATGTAGAACATTTTTTTAAATGTTTGTATGCCATCTTTTTTTTCTTCTTTTGAGAACTCTCTGTTTAGTTCCATAGCCCATTTTTTAATTGGGTTGTTTGATTTCTTATTATTTAGTTTTTTGAGTTCTTTGTATATTTTGGATATTAATCGTCTGTCAGATGTATAGCTGGCAAAGATTTTCTCCCATTCTGTAGGTTGTCTCTTTGCTTTATTCACAGTGTTCTTTGCTGTACAAAAGCTTTGTAATTTCATGAGGTGCCAGCGGTAATCCTTGGTTTTATTTCCTGAGCAATTGGGGTTTATATTCAGAAAGTCTTTGCCAAGACCAGTATGTTAAAGGGTTTCCCCTACTTTTTACTCTAGCATTTTCAGAATTTTGGGTCTGATATTAAGGTCTTTGATCTATTTTGACTTAATTCTTGTGCATGGAGAGAGATAAAGATCTATTTCATCCTTCTACGGGTACATATCCCGTTTTCCTAGCACCATGTGCTGAAAAGGCTATCTTTTTTCCAATGAGCATTTTTGTTGAAGATCAGGTGGCTGTAGCTACCTGAACTTACACCTGGGTCCTCTATTCTGTTCCATTGATGTACATATTTGTTTTTGTGCCAGTACCATGTTGTTTTTGTTACTATGGCTCTGTAATATAGGTTAAAATCAGTTACGGTGATACCACCAGCCTTATTTTTGTTGCTCAAAATTGTTTTAGATAGGGACTGGAGAGATGGCTTAGTGGTTAAGGTGTTTGCCTGCAAAGCCAAGGACCCAAGTTCAATTCCCCAGGTCCCATATATGCCATATGTACAAGGGGCACATGCATCTGGAGTTCGTTTGCAATGGCTAGAAGCCCTGGCATGCCCATTCTCTCTCTGTATGTTTGCAAATAAATAAATAAATATTAAAAAATTTTTTTAGATATTCAAGGATTTTCCGTGCTTCCAAATGAATTTCTCAATTGTTTTTTTCTATTTCTAGGAAGAATGCCATTGGAATTTTAATGGGTATTGCATTAAATGTGTAGATTTCTTTTGGTAAGATTGCCATTTTCACAATATTGATTTTTCCAATCCAAGAACAAGGGATGTCTTTCTATTTCCTAATGTCTTCTGCTATTTCTGTCTTGAGTGTTTTAAAGTTTTCATTGTAGAGATCCTTCACTCCTTGGTTGTATGGGAGTGACTCTCTGATTTCACTCTCTGTGTGTTTGTTGTTGGCATATAGGATGGCTAGTGATTTCTGCGTGTTTATTTTGTATCCTGGTACAAGCTGGATCATATGATAAATCTATTTTTAGCTGTCCCTGGAAGCTCCTCACTGATTTCCACAATGGCTGGACGAGACTTCATTCCCACCAACACTGTAGAAAGGTTCCTCTTTTTCTGCATCCTCGCCAGCATTTATCGTCATTTGCTTTCATGATTGTTGCCACTCTGACAGGAATAAGATGGAATCTCAAAGAAGTTTTAATTTGCATTTCCCTGATGCCTAGGGATGTAGAACATTTTTTTTAGATGTTTATATGCCATCTGTATTTCTTCTTTTGGAACTCTCTATTTAGTTCTATAGCCCATTTTTTAATTAGGTTGATTGATTTCTTATTATTTACTTTTTTGAGTTCAAAAACTTTATATATCCTGGATATTAATTGCCTGTCACATGTACAGCTGGTAAGATTTTCTCCCATTCTGTAGGTTGCCTCTTTGCTCTATTCACAGTGTCCTTTGCTGTACAAAAGCTTTGCAATTTCATGAGGTCCCAGATGTTGATCGTATACTCTTAAATTTTTAAGTGTACAATATGTTGTTGTCAGCAATCAGCCCCGTGAGACGCCTTGATCACATCCCAAAGGCAGACCTATGGCACTAGGTACACACCAAAGGAAACTAAGGGTCTTGGTACTGTGACTGTCACGACTTCCTGGGGGATGGTGGTGATGTTAGCCTTCCCATGACCCACACTGAGGCCACAGGTGCCCAGTGAAAAGCCACCCAGTAGTTTGTACAATTATAAGCACTACACATTTTCATCTGCTTTTTTTCCCCTTTAAAAATATCTACTACATTTAAATATCAGTTTAAACAAAATCTCATGAGGCCATTATCTTTGGGAAAGATTCATAAGTTATAGAAAAGACTGAAATCACCCTCTGCCCCCACTTTGGACCCAAAGTCGTCCTAAGAAGTCACCTCTGCGATTTTAGTTTGCTTAGAATATTTCCACTCCACTACCCCCTTTGAATCTTCTCCATTTCCCTGATAATGTTATGATAAGATTTTAATCGAATGATTTCCTAAGAACTTTCCTCAAGTTTATTCCCTCAGTGTGGCACTGGCATCTGCAGACAAGTGGTACATGGTTTCTCAGTCTAAGCTCAGGTGTTTTGATACTCTTGCCTGTTTTTAGAAAGAGCATGAGGAAGGATCAACAGCATTCCTACTTCTGCCAATCCAGGCAGAAGTACCTAGCTTGACCCTCTGAGCTTGTTGGCTATGGCTCTGCAAACATTTCACCCTTCCTGGACTGTTTCTTTGGAACTCAAGGCATCTTGTAAAATGAAACTCATGCCCACAAGGCTTTGGAGCTGTGCACTGGGGCTAAGAGATGTGGTTTGTTCCTCCAAGGGGCTGGAGAATATGACAGTGGGCAAGTCTTGTATGGCTTCTGTGGACATCATCTATAAAATAAACTGGATAAACTCCCAGTATCTTCCAGTGGAAGAGCATTAGCTTTGGCACCAGCTTCCTAGGATTACCTGGGTGTCTTTGATGAGAGCGACAGAGCCATTCCTGGCTCTTAGGTGGGCTTTAGCCCAGGAGTGAGGGTGCTGGACAGTCAGCAGCCTCCAGGTTCTTGTCTTATGAATTGAGTGAACGAAATCCACAGACCACAGGAGGTGAAGTTTAAGAAGATTTTATTATAGGGCTTAAGAGAAGGGAAGAAGGCAGAGCTCCTGCTGTAAGGCAGGAGGGGGACCCAGGAAACTAAGGAAAGTCAAGCAGAAAGCTCCCAAGTGGAAGAGGTCCTGAGCAGAGAAAATCAGTCTGGTGACTCTGATTAGCGTCTTTCATAGAAATTCAGTGGATGGGGTCAGAGTTGGTCAGTGTTGTTCCCATGTGAGGTGTTCCGGGGCTTCGCCAGGTTCTCAGGAAAGAAGAGATAAAAAACCGAGCAGATTAATCGGGTCTAGGAAGGAAGTCACCTTCTAGCAAAGTGGTTACTCTGACATTTCCAGCTCTAGCAAGGTGAAGGCCAGGAGGACTTCTTTAGGGCAAAAAACATAAGGAAGAACTAGAGTCCTCCTTACAGGCACATGGATATTTCTCTTCTAGCCATTTTTAATTTGGGGGGCCCTTCTAACCCTGCTTAGAACAGATCTTAGCACATAGGAAGTGCTTGCTATTGTCAGCCATACTTTTCTGCTCTCAGTTTCCATGAGTTTGGTTCTCCTTGAACATTCTTTCCGAAAGTTAACATGGGGCCCTGTGGACCTCCGGACTGACTGATGAGCTGTGCTCTGTGAGCCTGGAGTTTGTGATATTTGGCAATGAGGGTGATTCTAATTAATAGAGCAAGAGGTCACTTACTGAGCAGATGTCTCTTGGATTTGTACCATTCGTACCCGAGATGTCTGACAGTCTGTGACAAATTCATTTGACAGATGTGTATCTATGGCACTTTTTCAGCGAGCACTGTTCTAAATTAATTAATCACCAGGCAATTCAACCTAAATTGAATGGTCCTGCTCCACACAGAATACTTTTGTTTGCAATTCTTGAGTCATCCCATTTAAATGAATTCTATTAAAACTCTTTGTTCCTAACCTCCTTTCCAATCAAATATACCTAAATGACCACAAAGCTCTGCAAGGCATCTTTCTGTTATGTTTTTGCGTCTCTTTAATGCTGGCAGGTTAATCATTTTCAGACACTGAGCTATTTTCTGCCACTGCCTTGAAAACTGTTTGCTGCTCATTTTCAGGGTGCCAAGGAAGCTGATGAGGTCAACATAAAAAAAAAAAAAAACCACAGGAGCGAAGATCATGAGGTCATTGTTGAGGTTTAACAAACAATGTTGCTCCGTGTTGTTGACCAATGGGTCACCGATGAAAGGAGCAGTGTCAGGGGGAAAGGATTCTCATGTCAGCTGTTTATGAGATAGGAGTTCCAGGAATGTACTGTAACAAGCAGATGGTGCAACTTGCTCGTGGACAAGTTGTTGACCCAAGTATTCTTTTGTCTCACGAGCAGAGCAACAACCAGCTTAGATATTCATATCCTCCCCAGCAAATCCCAAATGCGTGTGCGAACATCACATTCAGGCTTTCAGCATCTCTTCAGATACACCGAGTCAGTGGCAAGATTCATACAGCATATCCAAATTGGATATCCCTCTTCCTCGGTGTCTGAAGTCACCTCTTGTCTTCGAACAGGAAGAGTGGATTTGGTCCAGGGCTTTGTGGTACTTGATGGGTGGGAAGGGCAGAAGCTGTCTTTTTGTTCTTCAGCGATTCAAAGAGACTGTTAGAATTGAAGATCATTTTAGTAGATCATGTTGCTTTGCAGTCCTCAGAGCATGCTGGGTCACAGCATCTCTGGAGGCTCAGGGTAGCTGTCTAGTTTGGCCCTGGCTTGCAGTAGCCACCCTACCCTTTCTAGGGGTGTGCTTTGCCCTTGAGCTGCACCCTGTCTTTTGCCTTGCTTCTCCATACTCCTTTCCCGCTCTTCTCAAATTCTTTTTGGGTGGCTCACCTTGAACTCTGTTTTGCTGCAGTAAGAGCTCAGGTACGTGTTTCTCTCTCCCTGGGTCATCTGCAAGGATCCAGTCAACATTAGGGCTGGGTTCTATCATCACACGCCAAGGCCCTGCCTTTGCTTGGTCACCGATGAGAACAAGTGCTTCCATGCTTTGCCAGATGGAGACCCCAAAGCATAAGAAACTTCAGAAAGAGTGGAAAAAGGCTGACGTGGGTGTCTGAAGGGCAGCCTTTGGTCTGCTGCAGACTCCAGGTGATTTGAGCCACTCAACCCCTCAAGGGTATAGTCGCTGGGAGACTAGACTCTCAGGTCCCAGCAGATTTTGAATTTTGGGCTTTCAAAACAGGCACAAGACCACAGCTAGGATAAGCAGTAGATCTCTTGCTGATGGCTTCAAGACCCTAAAGAGCAAAGTTTCGAGTTTTCCCTTAAGGTTAGTATCCTGAGTGACAGATTCTCTTCTTGATCATTTCTAGTGATTATAAGCTTGGACACCCATGAATCTTTTGTCATATCAATAGCACACACAACCTGACTCATCCACTGTCTTTAAAGATATTTTGCTGAGTGAAAACTCAACATTTTTAATGCTTTAATTTGCTATGCAGAGCCATCTCTGCCAACAAGATAACCGCTTGCGATGCTGATACCCTGAGAGGTAGTTATTGGAAAAGTTTACTGAACAGTGAAACAACACAACATGTGTTGTACACACAAGATGAGTGAGACAAATGCCTTTTCTGACTGTTACTGGGAATTTCCATGAAGGCGGTGGGTGAAATATTACTGGGAATGGAGGAGGAAGAAGCAGACCTGGCATGAGACTATGGTTGGCCAAGCCACTGCTTTGATGGGTATAGCAGACAGCTTCAGGTTCGCTGAGATGAACTTTCAGACCAGGCACAGTTATGGAGGAAGGGATATTTATTGAAGCTTACAGATGCAAGGGACGTTCCATAATGGTAGAAGAAGTTGGCCCTCTCTTAAAGGACCAAGCAGAGAGAGAGAGAGAAGTCGCAGGTAAAACAATCCAAAAGCTAACACCACACAGCACACTTAGGAATTCCAGGTGGAACTCAACACTTTGTGTATTTTTAGATTGGATTAAATTTACCTCACACCTTAGGGCTGGACTCTAAGATCTGCCCAGTGACACCTCCTCCAGCCAGGTGGCTGTGGATCTAAACTATAAACTAATAAAACCCTGAAAACATTTGGGACCATTTACTTAAACTATCACAGTCTGCCCCTGGCTCTCAATAGATTTATAATCATCTTACATTGTAAATTATATTTAATCCAATTTTAAAGGTCTCCACAGTCTTTATCAACTTTGTATAGTCCCAAAGTCTCAAGTCTCCTCTGAGATATAAGATTGTTTCTTAGCCACGAGTCCTGTAAAATCAAATAAATTACATGCTTTTAACATATAAAGGGACAGAATAAACATTTTTAACTCTTATAAGACATAACAGTGAGAGACTAGAACAGTGTAAACTCAACCATCAAGCTGTTGTAGTTTAAGTCTGATATAACCAGTGACTGACAGTCTTGGGATTTTCCAATTCTGCCCCTCCCGCTGGGTTGAGTAGCCAGGGAAAACGTCCACCCCTAGCCAACAGCCTCCAAGGTAGCCCTTCCAATGGCTTTACCAGCCTACCAGGGTCATCGTGCCCTGTCTCATGTTGCATCTCAGCAGTGGTTCCTGGAATCGTGTGTAATTTATGACCACTTTATGCATTTTTTATGTTTCCGAAAGCAATACCAGGTTGTAGGATATAGTCATATTCTTAATTCAAGGAGGAAATAAATCATGACCTTAAAGAGCAGGTTGTTTTTTTTTTTTTTTATCAGCCAACTCTTTTCAAAAGAGTTTATATTTCTATCACAGTCTTTTCTCAGGCATCCTCTCTATTGTTTTAGTGTAAAACAGTTGGGCCATCTTCTTTAAGATTGTTGATATGTTTGACAATAACAGCTTTAGCAACCTACAACTAGTCTCAGTGCCTATAATTTTAACCTTTTTGAGGTTTTTCAAAACTTAAAATCTTAAATCTCTCAGTCCAATATCTTTTAGCCACACACATCAGTCCATGACAAATTTAACTTTGATTGAACTCTCTGGGCCTGGGTAGCAGAACTCAGCCACCCTTTATGCCAGTAACCCAGTTCCAACAAAGTCCTCTGTCATCTTTCCTTACCCTTAGGAAGTTCATAAGACAATGCTCCAAGTTTAATTCTCTCTGTACTTAGCATTATCAAACTCTCACAAGAATAGTCCATAATACTTTGCTTACCACTCCAGAAGGCATCTTCAGTTGCAAACACCAAGTCCATGCCCATTCTTCAAAAAAAAAAAAAAAGTTCCAAAAGACAAACATTCATATGGCTGGATTCATCTCACTTCACTTCTGGTACCAATTTCTGTAGTACACACCTTTAGGTCACTGAGATGAACTTTCAGACCAGGCACAATTATGGAGTAAAGAATATTTATTGAAGCTTACAGATGCAGGGGAAGTTCCATAATGGTAGAAGAAATTAGCCTCCTCTTAAAGGACCAAACAGAGAGAGAGAAACCCCAAGTGAAAAAAACCAAAAGCTGCACCGGACAGCACACTTAGGAATTCCAGGTGGAACTCAGAACTTTGTATATCTTTAGACTGGAATTCAAATGCACCACCAAACCTTAGGGCTGCACCCTAAGATCTGCCCAGTGACATCTCCTCCAGTCAGGTGGTGCAGATCTAAATTACAAACTAATAAAACCCTGAATATATTGGGGACCATTAATTTAAACTATTACAGTGAGTAAGGAGTCTAAAAATGGGCATCTGTGTAATGGATCTTTCACTGCAGTGTAGTTATAATGATTTTTTTCTTTCTAAACAAAGCAAGCTTGCAGAAGTGAGCAGGCTCATATGTAATGTAACAGGAGCATAAACACAAAATACAAGATGGAAGTGTGTGTCAAGCAAAGATAATAAAAAGGGATTTGGGGCTGGAGAGATGGCTTAGCAGTTAAGGCACTTGCCTACAAAGCCTAAGGACCCATGATCAACTCCCAGATCCCACATAAGCCAGATATACAAGGTGATACATATTCAAGGTCACACATGCGCACAAGTTGGCACATGCATCTGGAGTTCAATTTCAGTGGCTGGAGGCCCTGGCACATCAATTCTCTCTCTCTCTCTCTCTTAAAAAAAAAAAAAGAGAGATTTGGTTATTTAAAAGGTGGATGTGGGGGAGAAAATATATGATCTTGATTATATTATTGAGAACAGCATAGAAAATACACAGAGACCTCTCTTTCTTGCATATGTCTGTCTGTGTTGTAGCACATGTGTGTGTATGCATGTTCATCTTGGTGTGGACCCACATGTATGTGGATGCAGACACATGAGCATGTATGTGAGTGTGTGTGTAGGCCCAGAGATCAATGTCAGGTGCCTTCCTCACTTGTTGTCTACCTTATTATTTATTTATTTATTTTTATTTTTTTGTATTTTTAAGATCAGATATCACTCAGGTCAGGCTGACTTGGAATTTACTATGTAGTCTCAGGGTGGCCTTAAACTCAAGGTGATCCTCCAACTTCTGCCTCCTAAGTTCTGGGATTAAAGGCGTGCACCTCCATGCCTGGAACACCTCATTTTTTGATACAGAGCTTCTCACTAAACCTAGACCTTACCGATTAGACTAGCCTAGGTAGCCGGTGAGCCCTGGGGATCATCCTGCCTTTACCCCCGTCAGCTCTGGGGTTGCGGACATGTACTGCGGTTTCCGGTTTTTATGTGAGTCTCAGGGATTTAAACTCAGATTCTCAGGCCTTAATGGCAGGAATTTACCCGCTGGACCATCTCCCCAGCCCATATTTCTCTCTTTTAGCTATATAGAAATACAACATTTAATAATCCTTTCATGTAATTACTCCTGCAAACTCTCTTGGGTTTTATGGGCATATTATTAGAAGAACTGTGGGTGGAATTTACACAGATCTCATCTGGATGCAAGGAAGCAGGGCTGGGCTCATCACTTATTTCAGAATAAGAGAAGTGATGGAGGCTGATTGACCTAAAGTCATCCAACTTGCATATGGCGTTCTGACTTCCAATTCTGAAAAAAATGCCTTTCACTTTCCCTTTTCACATTTCTCTTTAGCTAACTAAATGCTCTTTAGTGAGCTGTTACAGAGGTTTTATCACACAGAAGAGGGGTACACTTTGCCTACCAATTGACAATGGAGTCCTTGATAAGAGGAACACTAGGCTGTCAATTAAAAGAGCTTACTTCTTTTTCGGGTTCCTTAACTACTCATTTTGAGATCTGAAAACGTTCTTTCTAACTTTGAATCTCAGTGTCACTGTGTGCAAACAAGGGATGACATAGGCTATGCTATAAAGTGAGAGTTAAAATCAGGAAGAAGGGGTTGGGGAGATGGTTCAGCAAATAAAGGCGCCTATTTGCAAGCCTGCTGAGCCAAATTTGATTTACCAGTACCCATGTAAAGCTGGATAGAAAGAACCATACTCATCTCTGATCCCAAAGTGGGAGGAGTACCGGAGAATTCTAAAACATGTGGACTACCTAGTCTAGCATTCACAGCATTCACAGAGGCAAAACAACAAGAAAAAAAAAACCCTATCTCACCTTAAGGATTTCCTTTGATTTTCATTCCCACACATGACACTCACATGTGCGCGCGCGCACACACACACACACACACACACACACACACACTTTTTCTAAGGTCAGGAAGAAAAATTTTAAATGTGTTTGGAAATGAAATCAGAACATGTAAGAAATAGATGAAACAAAAAATAAGCCATAAGATATTAAGAAAAAACAAGGTAAGTCAAATAGAGAACACAAATACAGTCTGTGGCCACAGCACCCTGAGTGCACCTGGTCTTGTCTGATCTTGGAAGCTAAGCAGTGTCAGGTTTGATTAGTATTTAGATAGGAGAACATGAATACTGTCTAAAACCATAGGTAAAATGTAACTAAACAGTATAAAAGGGTTAAAAATAACACACAAAAGTAAGTGCAAGAAACAAGTAGACTATTCAGAGAAGGAGAATAGCAAAATACAGAATTTAAAATCATAAGAAAATAGAAATAAAGATAACCAAGTCTACAATTAAAGAAGTTGTCAATAAAAAAGATAAAAAAAAGAAAAAAAGAGAAAGGCTAAAAAAAGAAGACAGGTAAAAAACAAGTTGTATATGAAAGGAGATAAATATTAAAACAAATGTTAGCTATAAAAATCTCAACCAAACCCTAGAAACAAATGTAGGTTTGAAAGTTAGCAATGGAAAGGGGATAAACATGGAACAAGAAAGAGAGTTCCAAGCAGTCAGTGAGAATAGCAAAGTGTGTGCAAATAACACAAAATCAATACTAAAACATGCTTTTTAAGGGCATTTTATACGTTTTTATACTTAAAAGGGCATTTGATAATTTGTTGAATTAACTTCAAGAAGACAAGAATAAAACAACCTGCTTCCATGAACAGGTATTTAATGGCCTTAGCAGGTCTTCTGAGCTGAGACAATATACCCGGGTACCTAAGAAAACCCAAGTTCCTTTTGTGCAACACAAGTTTTGGGGAACAGAAGACTTGTGTCCCCAGTGATAAGCTCACTGCAGGTGAGATGCAAGGGCAGACGGCCTAGGTGGCTGTTGAAACCAACCCCAGCCTCCTTTCCAAAGTCCTATTTGGGACTGCTGACAGCGGAGATGCCTCCCTAACATGTGAAAGGTGTATGGCTTCAACATCTTAGATTTCTATACATTCTGGAAAAACACAAGACTATTTCAGAGGAAGATAGAGAAACAAGTGTAATGTTTCTTCATGGGTGTGATGGGTTGTTTAGGTCCACAGGCATCAAAACCTGCAGACGCCTGCTCACTCAGGATGGGGTGGCCCAGACGTTTGTCTTAGTAATTAGCGCTCAGGCAATTATGGTTAGGGGTTTGGGCAAGTGGAACTGCAGGACAACTTCATGCCTCAAAGGTGGGGCTCACTGAGGAAATATGGGGCTTAGTTTTACAAGAAGCAAGTGGGTATCCCAAAACAGTAGGCACAACATGATATACTCATAGGGCAGGGTGAATGAGGGCTTGGATACCTGCCATTAACCTATGGGACTCAGCCAGTCCTAATGGTTTTTATCCTAATTGTTATTATGAAAAGTGTTATGCTTTCACCAGACATTGCTCAGCATGGGCCAGACAGTGGGCTGAGACAGGATTTTGGAGCCCCTGGGTCATGTGAGAAGGGTGCATTGGGGCCCAGGAAGCATGCTGTATACTCATGTGCCTAGATAATCAGCACTTCTTCTAGTGATGTTGAACTATCTGCCATCTCTGTTTTCACAGACTTCCGTTCCTTGGGTCCTTTGTTCCAATGGCTCAGGATAGCCTCTGGATAGCCTCTCTCTTGTTTTTCTATACTATAAGCCTACACAAAAGAAAGACCACCTCTTCTTGGAAGTCCCCATGATCCTTCACTTTGGTCCCACAGAAGCTTCTGCATTCCTCTGCTTTTCTGTCTCTGAGCATGTTTGTTTCCTACCCTTTGTCTTCCCACTTCCCCAGCTGCCTGAAAGACAGCAGGACTCCAGGCAGCCAGCATTTCTTCAGAGCAGTTTCTACGTCAGCATCCAGTGTGGGGCTGGCCATAGCACAGGCATCAAGTAAATAACTGGTCCCTTTGTTAACTTTCAATGGGTGGAGCATGGTGGCTATTCTCCTTGTGGCTCATCAAAAGTCAGATCATAACTGCCCCATTTTTTTTCTTTTAGAGGTAGGGTCTCATTGTAGCCCAGGCTGACCCGGAACTCACTCTGTGGTCCCAGGCTGGCCTTGAACTCACAACGATCCTCCTCCTACTTCTGCCTACTGAGTGCTGGGATTAAAGGTGGGCGGCACCATGCCTGGCTCCCAAATATTTTAAAAAATGAGATTGAGGGCTGGGGAGCTGGCTTGTTGGGGAAAATGAAAAGCTTCAGGTCCCCATACTCATGTAAAATACCAGGTATGGTGGCAAGTGCCTATAATCCTTGTACTGGGGAGGTGGAGGCAGGAGGATCTAGGGACTTGCTTCCTAGCTTGTCTAGCCAAATCAATGAGTTCTGGGTTTAGTGATCTTGTCTCCTAAAACTAAGGTGGAAAGAAAAAAAGATACTCAATATTGACCTCTGGCCCTCACATGCATATGCACACACATGTAAGTGCACCTGTAGACACACATGCTCTACAATCATATGAAGTCACACACACACACACACACACACCATACACCCATACATGTGCAAAATAAAAAGTAAGATGTCCTATAAAGGGCAAAAATATTGTGATGCTTTTGGCGTCTTCTATACCTGAAAGTGATTAAAGAAGCTTTGTTAAAGGAATGGGATGAATGACCATGACTGTATCCCCAATACAAAGAAGACACAGGCAGGGGCTTCTTAGGGATTCTGCAGTTCCAAGCAGGGCTTCCATCACATAGTATGTGTGCATCATTTCCAAACAAATATGGCTCACAAAGTACAAGCTTCATGTGCACGTGGTTTTGAACTTTTTGTTCCTTTTCCGTTTCTGAGGTAAATGATAGAAACTCATCATGTTTGAAAAGATTGGGAACCAATCTTTCTTTGGCTGACGAATTAATGACATCCGAGTCTAATGTCGTCTTCTGTCTCACGGCATGGCCCTCTCCGATGACATTGACACCTGTCGAGGTTTCCGGGACGTTGCAGGACACGACTACTTACTGATGTCATGGACACGAGGGTGGGTACCTGTTTCGCTCCAGGACTGGAGAGTTTCCTCTTTGTGTCTGTCCTGTCAGCTCTGGAGATGGGAAGGTCTGTCTTTACTCTGGAGTCGTGTCACCATGTTCTTTTGCATTTCACTCTTCAGGGAAATTTCAAAATAAAAACCAAAGTCTTCCCCACCCAATCCAAAATCTTATATAAAAACTGAGAAAAAGGCTCACATTTAATTTTGCGCAACTAGAATATTTAATAAAATGAAGTCATCTCTTTGGAGCATCAGTTTTCAAATACCTGTGAACACCTACATGAGGGAAGGCCATCTCCAAATGTCTTCAAGTGAACTTTATTAAACGCATTGCTGTCCCTTTGGGTCCTCTTGCCTGTCCCAGTGATGGCTTGACCTTGCTAGTTGATACAGGTCCAGTTATGAGTAGCTGTTGTACTTCTTTGTGCTTCTACTGAAGCCTTCTATCTCTGAATCTTTGCTGTATTAAACTGGCTGAAAAAAACCAAAAACCTACCCTGGTATCAGGCAACCGTGGGTGAAAGGCTAAAATATTTGGTTCAACCACGATTCTACTATTCCTTGTTCTTATGACTTCTCTTGGTAAATTAACTTTGAATTTTGGAAACCCAAGGTGAGTAGTTCTTGGAGAAAGCTGGCTCTGTACTAACTTACTGTCACAAAACATGGACTGAGTTACTTAGGAAAGATGAAAACTTTTAGTAAAGCTGGTACAATATAAATTTTTATTTTATTGATCTTTTTATTTTTGACAATTTTTATACAAGTGCATGTATTTTTTTATTATTTTTTTGGAGAGAGACACACAGAGAGAGAGAGAGAGAGAGAGAGAGAGAGAGAGGAAGACAGAGATGGGCGCGCCAGCAGTGTCTCAGCTCTGCGAACTAAATCCAGATGCATGCGCCCCCTTGTGGTCAAGTGTGGCATTGTGCCCTTGTGTCACTTTGCATCTGGCTTAAAGTGGGACCTGGAGATTGGAACTGCTGGAGATTGGAACCAGTGTTCTT
The DNA here is from genome assembly GCA_036365145.1 of Orientallactaga sibirica. NCBI lineage: Eukaryota > Metazoa > Chordata > Mammalia > Rodentia > Dipodidae > Orientallactaga > Orientallactaga sibirica. The sequence goes on from JAEOAD010000008.1 coordinate 18,409,899, forward strand.
AGGCTTAGGAGGCAGGCGCCTTAACCCCTAAGCCATCTCTCCAGCCCACAAGTGCATGTCTTTTACACACACTCCTCTCCCATTACCTTCTCTTACCTCTCCTCCCCTCCTTCTTCCTGTTGAAGCTTTTCTTCTTCCCAACTGGTCCCTTGTGGCAATGAAGGAAGCAAACAGGCTAAGATCTTTCTCACATTAATATTATTGAGAATTTATTTTGAAAACATTTGTTGTTATCTTAACAAGTAGAGCCTGTGGTTTCTAGATTGTTGCCAATTGGTGTCATACTTTGGAGATTTCTTAGCCCTGTTTCACGTTTCTTATCTGTACTGGATCCAATCCTTTATCTTTTGAAAAGGATTTTTAACGTGTCAATATCCTACAATGAAACTTCCTGCAACAACAGTCAGTGAAGGTGATTATGTGCACAATCTCCAGGTGGCCCAGGGATGTCTCCGAACTACTGTCACTTGGAAGTTTGTTAAGACCCAAATGCCACTATGCATTTGTGGAGCTGTGTTTGGCAGGAGGATGCTTTTCCTTTTGCTATGATTGTAACATTTATTTCAGAAAACAAAACTCACAATCCTCTCTGCACGCCCCCAAATGCTGCCCTTACTGCAATGACAATAGCTTATAATGGGTCGTAAGATGTCTAAGAGTTTTGAACTGCTGCCTTCCTCAAGGTTGTGCACCAGCCTCTCCTCTAATGCTGCAACTTGGTCTGTGAAGATCACTCATGAAGCAAGAAAGGATATTGCTAGGGTAAAAGCTAGGTGTCTTCAACCCATAACAGACTACCCCAGAAGAAAATTTACAGGGCTTTATATTGTTTTTATATAAAAGCTAATCAATACTTTATGCTTTTAGAGCCTTTGAAAATAACTTTTCATTTTGATACTGAAATTTAAATAACCACACAATTCTATAACATTGTAATTCCAGGACAGTTTATTTTCATCCATCCATTCATTTATCTCTACAAATATTTAGTGCTGCTGTTTGCCAGATATCCTTCAAAACACTTCAAAAACAGCCCAGGGAGCAAAGAAGATGATAATAAGAGCTACTGATGACAATAAAGCAGAAAATGACTGGGGAGTGGTGTTTTATTTTATGTAGATCTCTGAGCATGAGAATATTTGTACACAAGACTTAAAGGAAGGAAGGGAGAAAGCAATGCAGATATATGGGGAGGAGGTGTCTAAAGTGGGTCAGAGGAAGGGAAGAGACTCTGAGATAGAGGGCATGCTCTGAGGATATTCTTGGTGAAGCAAGAAGGCCTTCATGGTGAGAGCCAAGTGAACAGGGATGGTAGATGCGATCAAATGAGTTACGGTGGTTCGTGAGGGGCAAAAGTAGTGCCAATTACAATTACTACTATGGGTCCATAGGGCTTAACAGAAAGGTGATATGTTTTTCCCTGTATTTTAATTTTTTAAAGATTTATTTATTTATTTATTAGGTGGGGGGAATGGGAGTGCTAAGGCCTCTAGCCACTGCAAATGAACTCCAGACACATGGACCACCTTGTGCACCTGGCTTACATGGGTACTGGGGAATCGAACCTTGTTCTTTTGGTTTTGCAGGCAAGTGCCTTAACTTCTAAGTTACCTCCCCAGCCCTTTCCCTGTATTTTAAAAGCATCATGTCAGGCAGGAAGTGACTAGGGCCTAGATCAGATTCAGGATATATTCTGATCTGAAGCTAAGGAAAACCAGATTTCTCCAAAAGAAAAAAAAATGGATTGGATATAGTATGTGCAAGAGTAAAATTAAGGTAAACAAGAAGATATTCTGGTGTGCAAGAAAGAAGTTGACATTTTGCCAATATCAGGACAGCTGTAAGAATATATTGATTGGTGGGACACAAATTCGTTTGATTTAGGACATGTCATTTTTTTTTTTTTTTTTTTTTTTTTTTTTGGTTTTTCGAGGTAGGGTTTCACTCTAGCTCAGGCTGACCTGGAATTCACTATGTATTCTCAGGGTGGCCTCAAACTCACGGCAATCCTCCTACCTCTGCCTCCCAAGTGCTGGGATTAAAGGCGTGCGCCACCACGCCCGGCTAGGACATGTCATTTTTAAATGCTAACTGAACGTCCAAATGATGATGACAAGTCATTTAAATGTGGATTGGAGGAAGAGGTTGGGGACAGAAATATGGATATGGGTTTTGTCATTGTGGAGATTGTTTCTCAAGCCCCAGACTGTGGAGCTGACCTGAGAGTGGATACCTGGTACTAGGGAATGACACGCTCGAGGGGATGAGAGGACACGAGAAGGGAGGCTCAGGATGACAGGAGTACTTCAAGAAGTGGTTCTGAGTCTGGAGAAATGGCTCAGAGGTGAGTTCCATCCCCCGGTACCCACATAAGGACAGATTCACAAAGTGGTGCATGCATCTGGAGTTCATTTGCAGTGGCTAGAGGCCCTGGCACAGCCATTCTCTCTATCTGTCTGCTTGTAATGAAATCAATAAATAGATTGAAAGATTAAAAAGGAAGTAGTTCTTGTGCTGAAAATCACAGATGAGCATCTTGACATCAGAGCCCTGGCTGGTACTGGTCAGCAAGTGATCACTGGTGTCCTTAACAAGACCTACTATGGTGGGGATGACAGACAGACTCGAGTCATTCAAATGGCCAAGGAAAGCCATTTAGATGATGAATGTACAGACTTCCTCTCGAGCTTTTCTCTGAAGGGGGACAAATAAAATGAAAGTGAAAAGGGGTAGTGAGGCCCAGGAGGGATATGTAAGGCAGGAATGACTGAAATCCTCATGCAATGGGCAACACTGACTTAAGACAGAAGGCAATGGCTATATGGTGTTTGGAAAGGAGGAATATGATACACTGACTGCAAATGGGAAAGTCAGCCCTCACTCACTCAAGGAGCTTGACTAGCACTGGTAATGTTGTACTGGACAAGAACAAGAAACCGAGAAGGCAGAATATTTGCAGCAGTGTTGACATGGATAAGGAAATCATCAAGAACTGAGAAAGCAGTGAGCCAGGAGCAGTGAGGGGGAGAGAGTGGGGCTAATGCAGGGACTTAAGAGGCTGACGACAAAGCAGTGGGTATGAGGGAGAGCAGAGTACGACGATGCTCTGGAAGCGGCAAAAAGCAGGTGTCCCACTGCTATTAATGTTTCACCCTACATATTTTGACAGAGATAACATCAAATAATATATTTCAAAGTATAGGTATGGGTAAACCCTGTCTTAGCTTGAGAAAGAACTTCCTAAAGAAATTCTCTATGGAGACAGGAGAAAAGATACCTGAAAGTCAAAGTTTCAGACTAGAAAAATGTGCTGGGAAGTTATACAGGTATAACTTAATCCAGCTTCTGATAGGTTTTCTTTTTTGACAATTTGTAACACTTTTGAAAACTAGATTTAAAAGGTATAAAGTATTATAAGCAGAACAAAACACTATCTTCCTTTCAATATTTCAACAAAACACTATCTTCCCTTCAATATTTCAAATGTGGCATCTTTCTAGTTATATCAACATATCAACACTGTAGACAGCTGAAATGTAAAGCAAGAAATTTAGCAAAATTTCAGGCTGTCTTCTTTTTGAAAGATCAACAGTATATATATATATATATATATATATATATATATATATATATATATATATATATATATATATTTAAAATTTTTGTTTATTTTTAAAATTCACCCAGGCTGTCATCTTTTTGAAATGTTTGAGGTTTCCTAAGCCACAGTATGTATATTTTTAATATTTATTTATTTGATGGAGCGAGAGAGAGAGAAAGAGAGAGAGAGAGAGAGAGAGAGAGAGAGAGAGAGAGAATTGGTGTGCCAGAGCTTCCAGCCACTACAAATCTTGTGCATCTGGCTTTATGTGAGTACTGGGGAACCTGTCTCCTTTGGCTTTGCTGGCAAGTGCTTTTACTGCTAAGTCATTTACCCAGCTCAAGAAGCCACACTATTATTACTAGTCTTGAACACTTACCTTGGGACAAGAGATCAGGGAAGGAAGGAGCAATTGGGCACATACATTTCCTATGTACCAATAATGATCTGTTGCTGGCATCGCACTCACCATTCTATCAGCATTTGCTTGGTTTCAATTCCGCAAAGCCATTTGGTACTAATAAAACTAAATCATTGAAAACAATTCTCTTATGCAGAGAGGGAGTTAGTTTAAAGGATAACTGCGCACAACCCCCAAACTGGAAACTTCAGGACATTTTTATTTTCAACTGTGTTTTCTAGATTTCATCCAATATTTGGCAGCATGGACACAGAGTCAAAGATTTTGATGTGAGTTTAAAGAGTTGGAAGCTTATTCAGGGACTTTTGGTTAAAAACTTTCAGAGGAATTTTTATTTTGGTGCATTCTGGCCCTTCATGGACTGGCACATGTATAGGAATAAAGTTCAAAGCACAAGGTTGTGATCTCATACTGTTTAATGCTATGCAAATTGTTAAATATCATAATGGTCTATGGAAAAATTCCCAGAACAATGATATAGTATGGAAATAAAAACAACACTAGAAAATACTTGGCAGAAGTGTACATATTATTAATCTGGGACTTGCAAATTTTTAAGAAGTTTTCTTCTTTCTGAGGCTCTGGAAAAGAGATCATTTTATAATGACTTTATCTGAAACTCCTCAAAGGATAGCTCCTATTAGCATGCCTGATACTGTTATACTGGACAAGGCCAAATACAGTGGCATTTATGAAAATATCAGTAAAATAATAAAATATAGATTTTTGGGCTTAGATTTTATAATTATGCAGCCTCAGGGGAAGGATGTTGTTGGCTATTTGGCTGGTTTGTATGCTTTGTTTAGATTTAAATTTTTTGTAGAATGAACTAAAAGGTAACTACAGACTATTGAACTAACAGGTAATTTACAGAAACTGTTGATGGCCCAAACACAGTGCCAGAGATTTTGGAGTACAGGGAGATGGCAGGGAGGTGTGGCATTATTGTCAGCATGTTGTAGATCTCCTGCAGTAGGTCAGGATTCACGTTTGATGGACACATATCTTCTTTCTCAAAAATAATGTTGCATGTTTTACATCTGCAAGCGATCAGCACAAAAGCGAGTGATATCTGTTCAAGCCGACTTTCAAAGACAGCGCACAAAGAGCTCTTGCACATTTCCAAGAATGCAGTGACAGGGACCAGTACACACACTAGTACGGAAAGCATCTTTTTATACTTTGCAGACTGTGAGGTCAGACTTCAGCCCTTCTTTGTCTGTCAGTGGACAAAACCAAAATGGCTCCAGCCTAAATATCATGCCTCTTTCTAAGCGATTGCACAGGAGGGACCAGAGACACAATTACCAATGCATCACAAGAGCAGACAGAAAACTGTTAGTAGGTCGTGACAGCCAGGAATTAAGATGCCTTTGAAAAATACGTACTTGATGCAAGGTATGTTAGGAGTGCATTTCAGAAAGCCCTGTCAACGTGTTAGAAAATGGAGCCCTTGTCCAAGTGGCCTTGTGAGATTTCACCCATAGCTTAATCTACCCACTTGAAAAATAAACAAACGAACAAACTCTTCCAGGTCTTCATGAATCATTGTTTAAAATTCTCTAAGAAAACTGAGGTCTGTCTAAATGCACCTCAGAGTTTACATGAAGCTTAATGCACGTTGTTTTTTTTATATTGTGCACAACTGCAATGGCCTGAAGGAAGTTGACAGAGGGAAGACTCACATTCTTTGCATGGGCTATGGGCTTCATCCATGTCTATGAGCCGTCGGACGCAGGAACCTGGACAACAAAATACTTGACTAGCTCTCCGGTCACCCTTCAGACCTGTCTCCCAAACTACAGGGTGGGCAGGCTCAGAGGTTGCTGGGTGGTTGTTAATTTAGTGCAGTGGGGACTGATGGGTCTATTAACACTGAATGTGGAGGGATGGCTCAGTTTGTCTTTGCACAAAAGAAAAAGAAAATGAGATAGTGTCTAGGGACAAAAATCCCCAACAGCAAGATCAAAATGAAAGACATTTTTCTTGGTTTTGTTGTTTGTTTGGTTCAAAGTAGGGTCTCACTCTAGTTCAGGCTGACCTGGAACTTATTCTGTAGTCCCAGGCTGGCCTTGAACTCATGGTGATCCTCCTACCTCTGCTTCCTGAGTGCTGGGATTAAAGGCGTGTACCACCACACCTGGCCTAAAAGACATGTTTATTATTAAGACAGATGAATAGAACACCTCCCTCTCCACAAAAAAGCAAAACAAAGACTTGAGTTGGGAACGATATGAATGAGCCATAAGGACACCATTCCAGTATAGCCAGTATGTCCAGAATCAGGCCTATAATAATGATCAAAGCTATATTTGGATATAATTGCTTAAAGGTATTCTATAAACGTGTTTTAAGAGCACAGATTGATGGGGTAACTTCGAATTTGGTTTTGCCTTCTACTCAGTGTAAAATATTTGTACAAAAATATAAAGGCAATGGCTTGATGTTTAACGTCTGTGTTTTATTTTTCTTGGCACCAGAAAAAGCTCATGTTCGGTGTTATGTCACTGTACATACTGTAAACAAGACTGCATTAATATGTTTCCTTATGATTTTTTTGTTTCAATGAAATCTAGATTTTAAAAAATACATTCACAAACTACCTTATGTTTAAACACAATGAATCCCTTTTATTTCTTAACTGTACCCAAAATCCCACAATAAAAAAAAAATCATTTAAAGCTGTGTGTTTCAAACTTATCACTTAGAATTAAAAACAAAACAAAACATAAAAAAAAAAAAAACAACAAAGATCAGTTTGCAACATAATTTAAAGAAGCTTCTGGTTTAAAATACCACAGCAGCAATATAAAGAGCTGGTGGCAATCACATTTGAGGACAAGACCCAAGTCAATGCATCCAATTACAGTAGTTGTTAAGGTCAATCCCGAGTTATTGCTGGAATTGTTGTGTGGAATTTGTGAAGACAATATTGTTTGGCAGCATAACCGCAGCAGTAAAAATGAGAACTGGGGGGGATTTCATTGCTTTTGAGAGCTAAAGGGACCATGATGAGGACATGTTGGTAATCATCTGAAGATTACCTTCGGTTGTGTTCCCGCGTCACCTGCTTAAAATAAATGCAAACGACAGCCACCATTGTGGGGGGCATCATCACCTCACTCCAGAACATTTTTCCTTTTCCACCCCCTTGGAAAAACTACCAGATTAAAATGATACCATTTTCCTAATATGTGTTTTGTTCTCATTAATAGTACATCAGCTGCTCATTTATTTAGGCAAAATCAGTAGGATCACACATTTTTTATTTTCTTTTCTGATCCATTTACAGTAATTGCTTTCTCCCCAAACAAGCCACATTAGCTTTGATCATTGGATTTCCTCCCTCCCTCCAATTTTAAAAGAACAATTTGGTCAACTACTGTTTGTTTTGAAAATAGTCAATAAGCCTGAGATTGCCAGTTGAGCTCTCTATATGTCTCCTGGAGCTAACACTGCTTTGATGAACAGTGAAACAAAACCAAACAGAACGAGGTAGGTTAAAACAGGAAGCGCAACACAGATATTGTTTTGCAACACCTTGATACCACAGGCGGCCATGCTTGTAGCTTTGGAAAAAAAAAAAAAAATCCCAGTCACTTGAAGGTTCAAATCATCCGAGTAAGAGTTTATAAGGACACAGCCAACCTGAACTAAATACATACATATCGCTGCACAGATGTTGTTTACCATATGTTGGGAAATTTGGAGGAAGGTAAAGTGATTAGGGTCTTAGGAATTTGGCCAAAGCCTTGCTTTCAAGTTCCCTAAAAATCTGAGCTATTGATGCCTGCTGTGTCTGAGACAGGCGTAGGAGTTCAATTCCCTGACCCAGGAAGAACACAGGCAGCTCAGAAAACATTTATTATTCGTTCTTCTCAGTCACAGTTTCATCCTGAGAGAGTGGAACACCCTCAGAAGAGAGCCAGGAATGTCTAGAGCTTGGATATCATGCACTCCCGGTTCTCAGAAAGAACTCGGTTATAACGAAGCCCGAATCGAGTGACCTCTTAGCTGCAGGCCTTGTGCATCTAAAAAAGAAAGTGTGTGTATTTACATAGACATATACGCTTGTTTCTCAGCTCCTTCTGTCTGACCTCATTTGTCATCTCATCTTTTACCCTGATCTGTTGCATAATAGCCGAGGGAAAGTTGCATTTCAGAGCCCCTTCCTCAGTCACTAGGTCCGCTCCACTCAATGGCATTTCTGGCCCATTCAGCACACGCCGTTCTAGAAAGGGTCATATCCAAATATGACCTGTCAGACTCACAAACGTGGTAGTTGATTTTTATTAGGTTAAGGCTAGCAGTTAGCCATTTAAAATCTACTTCCCAAAAGAGGGGAAAACAAGTATTTTTCTTCTCTTTTAAAAATTCGTTAGCCAGTTGCTATCCAAAGGCAACCTTCTGGGTTGGTGAAGGCAAGAGAATTCTTAAATTATCCTACTCTGTGATTACGGCCTTTAGGGTAAGGAGATAAGGTACATCTATTGTGCTGTCTCTCACCATCGAACAGTTACAACATACTGTGTACTTAAAGGTAGCAGGCAGACAGAATTACAAAAAGAAAAAGAAAAAAAACCACGCATTTTCTCAGTATGCATTCTTTCCCCATTCTTACAAAGTAAGGGGGTAAAGAAAAAAATGAAAAAAAAAAACCCTAAAAAAAACAACCCCCCCCCCAAATGGAAAAGCCACCAAAAACACAGCTTAATCATAACAGCACACAGTATTTGCTTCTAACCCTAACTCCGAAGAGCACAAGGTCCGTCTCTGTCCACAGACAACGCAGCATCCTCGGGGATCTCCCGGACATTCCTGCCATCTCTTTCTCTCCTTCTCAACCAGGCTGCAACACTGAAAGAGGGACTGTATTGGGAAGGGTGGAGGGAGAGGAAGAAGGGAAAATGGCCTTCGGGTTCTGCCTCTAGACTGGCGTAAGTCCACACGAGTTATGTTCTTTTACATTAGAAAGAACGCCATGAAGATAAGTGCCAAGTGCTCTTCCGTTACCAGTTCATCATGGAATTTCTGTTGAGGGTCATGAAAAACACTTGGCTACTTCCTCCAGATCGTACGGATGCAAAAAATACCTGTTTGAAATTAAAAACAAGTTAGTTCAACTGCAGTCCATCCATTTCCTCTCACATGTCCTAGCCTCGTCACGTGTCAGTTCTTAAGTCTCAATGGACAGTGTTTATAAAGTGACTTTTTGAGACAGTGCATCTTACAGAAACACACCTGCTCTTATTTATGCCTAATGACAGTCCCAACCTCGGGACACTCACATTTTAAGAGGACGTTTCTTGCTAGGCTAATGTGATGGATTCCTGGCCTAGAACAGTGATGATTTCTAGAAAGGCACAGCCCCCCCTTCTCTTCCTTAGAATGGACATGGAGGCAAACTTCAGGAAGAAAGAGACTCCCTTCAACTTCCAAAATCATGGGCAAATTTTGGGCCTCCTGACTGTTACCTAACCTCAGTTTTCAATGTTTAAAGTTCAAGCTAAATTGAAACGGTTGTCATCAGTCAGGCTAAAGCGTTGACTACCTATTCAATCTGGCATCCCAGGAGTTAACACTTAGTGTCTCTGCTGATGCTGGCACACACTTAGGCCAAATGAGCTAATGGTATGACTCAGCAGAACCGCAGTCCATTAGCTCCGAGCCTCTTCAATCATTTGATCAAATGGCTGAGAGAAGTGAGCAAAATTTGTACTACTGCTTGCTTGAGCTGTGTGTCAATGAGCCACTGACCCAGGAAAATAATATATTGGGCTGTGGCCTAGCCCTTCAGTCAGCCAAGGCCTAACTGTGGTCTGAGGTATTGGCCTTTGTCACTAGTATAAAGTCTCTGCTACTTCATTTCCACAGCTTCTTTGGAAGAATGCTCTCTGCCTACAACTTCTCAAGAAGGCTGTGGGGTTGCTTGTCATTCGGCTAATGCTACATATGAAAATAAAGCTACTCTTAGGGCCAATGAAACACAATGGGGTGAGGACTCAGGGGAGCCACAATGAGGGAAAGAGAGGGCTATTGTTCCTGCCAGGTCGTAGGTCCCAAGGGAACCACCTCAGGCCTCTGACACTGGTGTGGCTCCAGCCTTCTCTTAGGGCGTGACCCTAGCTTGGAGCAGGCTTGTTGGCGCCAGTCATCATAAGCCAGTGAGTGGTTCCCTAAGCCTAGAACTTTCCATGTCTTAGCATCCACAGAGACTGACTAGATGTTAGAGTCTTACTAGTTGGGTCTATTTTCTGATTAAGTCCCTAACACTATACTGGCCTCTCCTAGCTGCTGTCTACCCATACTTCACTAGGTCAGGGCCAGGGTCAAATACAGTCTAGATCCACATCCTCAGGATCCGATGAAGAGCAGCCTGGGGAACAGGGATGAGCAAAGAGATGTAAACAGGTCAACCTATTCCATTCTCTTCTATAAGCATTTATGTCTGCTGCTCTGGGGACACCACTGCTCATGTTGACCAGAGTCACATAGGGTGCATTGACAAATACAGTACAGCTTAACTACTAAAAACCCAGGGATGTTCTACAGGGAAGACATGATAGAGCAGCACTGCTTCAGGACAACCCCTCTGAGGTGACTGATCGTAGCACACAAACACAGCCACTTCCACTGGAACACAGTCCCCTCATGACATTTCAGAAGAAACATGGCTGGAATGAGACAGGACATGGCAGTAGTTGAGTTTGCTGTGATTGTGCATTTCTTAAGGTACAGGTGACATTTGTTAAATGTTCATATTTTTACATGTCAGATGTTTTATATTTAAGGGTGAAGCTAATATGATTCTGTGAGAGGCCTACAGGTGGAAGTCTAAAGCTGACCCACTGTGAGATGATTAATGATGGGCCAACTTCCTTAAGTGCAGAGAAGAGTCAGTTACCAAGAGTTTACGAGACATTTCTACATGTTTCATGTGTGATTTCATGTGTGAGGCATATATTCTGAATGTTCACATGAATCAAACCAAATAATGCCATTTCGAGATAATATTGATCTTTTAACACAGATGTGACTCAAAGAAGTATAAAGGAAAATGAAGGTTTCACAGGTACCTGGTGGTCTCTTAAAATGCAAACACTAATGCAAATGTTGAAACGGATTTACCTTATCATTTCTTTCACATAGAAACTTTAACCTTTGAGCTCGCTTATGCATAAATACTCCATCCAAATGTCCTGTTTCCACTGACCGGATCTCAATAGCTTTCTCGCCCCAGCCCATTATCTGATTGGAATGAATGTAGGCTGTCAAAAGGAATTTCCAAAACTGCATTAAAAACATTAGATGGGCAAGAACTCATAGCAACTGTTCACATCTTAACCACAAAAATGACAAACAAATTGAGATAAACAGACAAAGCAAGTCTTACAAGTGTTATTCACAGACTTTTTTTTTTTTTTTTTTTTTTTTTGTGGACTCAAATGGTGGTTTCACATTTCTTGACTTTCGTTTCATTTGGGGGATGTAACTGCTGAAGGAGATAAGGAATGGTTAACCTACCCACAGACGTGGGCATTTCTCCCCATTGGAGCACCACATCCTTAGTGATCCGGCCATAGGTATTCACATACACCCCCTCATCCTCATAGCAAACGAGCATTTCCATTCCATCTGTTTTAGGCAAGATGACAATAGCATGAGGAGTGATATTGCCCTGAATCTAGAAGAAAAGAAAAACCAAGCATTATAATATTTAAAAAATAAGACAATCTATTGACTTTTCTCTTTAAGAACTGTAAAAATAAAAGCTTCATTTTTAATTTAAAGACAAATTTCCTTTAACCACTGACTTTGTCAAATGTGCTGATAAACACAAACTTAGTTAATAGATCAACAATCCAACTTGTTCCTAAGATCAGTAACACGAGGTCTGTGGAGCATCCTATACGCACTCCTCTATCTATGCAATTTCTCCCCACAGTAGATATCTTTGTTTACAGATGAGGAAAACACATCTCAAGGGGCTTATAGAATTTGACCAAAGCTGGACAACTATTTGGTGGCAGAGTTCAGACTTAAGCATGCTTTGCTGACACTGAAGTTTATGGGTTTTCCATTAGAACTACTATTTCCACAATGGATGAGAATACAAGCTTTCTACTGACTAGGCCAAGAGACTGTAACACAGGGTATTTATCTGCGGGACTAAATACCAGAATAATCCAAATTAGTGGCTGCTTTAGAAAAAAATAGAATTAACACTCATTAAAAAAAAAAACGCCAAGCCCCGCAGTATTAAAATAAGTGTGATACTTTTGTAATAATCCCTGGCTGACAATGTCACAGCATCTTAGTGTGTGACTGACAGACAGGGATACAGGGATTAAAGGTTACCACAGTGAGGCTTCAGCAATCTCACTGATGATGCACACACAAGCAAACTGCTTCAGTGCAGTGGTAAATGACGACTGTGTGTATAACATATTAAAATAGCTTAAATGAATGCTTCTTTAAAAGCATCAAACTCTCAAAATACCCATCAGCCATGGAGTTGGCCTTGGGATTGCATTCAGGACACATAGCTTATGCTGCACCATTCTAATAAGTGGATCCATGTAGTGCTTCCCTTAAGAGCAATGTTTTAGGCATAGCAATTGTATAGTAACTTGAATATTATATTGTTAGTAAGAGTACTCATGATAATGTAAGGCCCTGGGAACAGTACTTAAGAGCAATTACCTAGTGTGTGTGTGTGTGTGTGTGTGTGTGTGTGTGTATGCCCATGCATGCCTGGGTTTGTGTGCCCATGTTTGAATGGAGGGCAGAGAACAACACTGGGTGTTGTTCCTTCAGGTGCCGCCCTCCTGAAACAGGGCCTCCCACTGGCCTGGAATTAACTTGGCTAGACTGGCTGGTAAGTTAGCCCTAGAGATTCTCTTGTCTTCACTTCCCCAGTGCGGGGATGACAAGTCCATATTACCACGCCTGGCTTTCTTCTATGGGTTCTGTGAATTGAACTCGGTTTCCTCATGCTTGCAAGATAAGCACTTCACTGACTGAGCTATCCCATAGATTACCTAATTTAAAGCTGGTGATCATCTTACAGGTTAGGCACTTCTATTCCCGTTTTACAGATGGGAAGGCTGAGGGTTGGAGAGGCTGCCTCAAATGTCCCTTATTACAAAAGTACACATATGCTGGAAGCAGGGTGTGAGACCTAATGTGTCAGCTCCACAACACCACACTGCCTCCAGGCTGATGACAAGAACTACGATAGCTGCAAGAGATTTTTCTCCAAGAACTTAGGATCTAACCATTGGCTTTCTCCAGCATCAAGTGAACCAATCGCCCTTTCAAAAACTAAACACAGGAACTCCTCTATTGCATACAACGTATTCTTTTTATTTTGTATATAAAACATATTCTTTTTCATTTTCTTTCTTTATTTTTGACGTGTAGCATGTGGTGTGTTGTGTTGTGTGGGTGTTGCATGCATGTATATGAGATGAGCTCATAGGCATGGGGAGGTCAGAGGGAAAAGTTGGATGTCCCCCTCTATTGCTAATTCCCACATTCCCTGAGAAAGAGTCTGGTTTTCATAAGCCCCAGCAAGTCTCTGGTCTCTGCTTCTCGCAGGACGGGGGTTCTCAATGAGCATGCCCATGCCCGGTTGTTTACACATGGATCCTGGGGTATTGAATTCACGTAGTTTCAGGCCTTCTCTGGCCTTTGCATTTGCAACATGTGCTCTTATTAACTGAGCCATTTCTCTAGCCATACATATCAATTTAATCTAAAGTCCAAAGAGGCAACAAGAATAAATACAAAAGGTTTATTTTTTGTGTTTGTACGTTTGGGTGGATGCACGTATATGTATGTATGTTGCGGAGCAGAGGCTGAGACTGGGTGTCTTCCTAAGTTTCCCCCCACTGTATTTACTGAGGCAGGGTCTCGCAAACCCAGGGCCTACCAATGTGGCTAGTCTAGCTAGACACCCTGCCCTTATGACCCTCTGCCTTTGCCTCCTGAATTAACACTGGGAGACCCCCACCCCTTGCTTTCCATTTATGTGGGTGCTGGGGATCTGGCCATGGCATTTGCACAGCAAGCATGGGATCCATTGAGCTACCTTCCCCGTTGTGGTAGTTTGAATGGATGACCCCAATATATTCAGGATTTTATTAAAGTTTGTAATTTAGATCTGCAGCCACCTGGCTAGAGGAGCTGTCACTGGGCAGATCAACCCTAAGGTGTGGTGGTGGATTTGGAATTCCAGTCTAAAGATATGCAAAGTGCTTGAGTTCTGGCTGAAGTTCCTGAAGTGTGCTTGCTCGCATTTTAGTGGTGGCTTGGGGCTTTTCTCTCCCTCCCTCCCTCCCTTCCTCCCTCCCTCCCTCCTTCCCTCCCTCTCTCTCTCTCTCTCTCTCTCTCTCTCTCTCTCGCTCTCTCTCTGTCTCTCTCTCTGTTTGGTCCTGTGAAAGATGGGCCAACTTCTTCTGCCATTAGGGAACTTCCCCTTGATCTGTAAGCTTCAATAAACCCTTTCTTCCATAACTGTGCCTGGTTTGAAGGTTCATGTCAGCTACCTGAGGCTGTCTACTACACCAGTCCATACAAAATAAATTCTCTGTGATACCCAGTTTTAGAAAGTAATAAAAGTTCAGCAAATTTGTATGTTTTTACAATTAAAAGCATTCTGTCTATGTAGGGAAGCCCAAAGGACATCTAACTTAACAGTTAGCAAACGTTAACGAAACTTCTACTAAAAATATGCAAAATCAAATCTCCTACATGCAGGGTGCACGAGACAGTCTGATTCCTGGAACTTACATGAGATGGTATGTAGATATCATAAGAGTTTCCTGAATCAACATCAATTACATGGAAACCAGTGTGTGAGCCAAAAATAACTTTTAATCTTTGACCTTCTTCTACCGTGAGATCAACTAGAAGAGGTTTATGCTGAAGATCTGAAAAAGACTTTAAGAATCACCCCATTAGTACCCACATCATCCAAGGAGGTTCTTTAATGAGTTTCCCTTAGCCATTGTCTGAAGCAAGTTAATTTCTTCAGTTGGAAAGTGAGGGAAAGTCTCTGTTTTAGGTCTAGTCACATCTGGCTCCAGGACTATGTCTTTCTGATCCCTTTCCCCTTTCTGTCCTGAGGGGCAGAGATGGTTCAATGCTGTCAAGTCTGTGCTACAAATGTGGTGTCCAGGCACTGCTTTTCCTCTCCTGGCCATCTGCAGAACTTGCAGCCACCATTCTCCCATAGGATCACCAGACCCAGCTGGGGTTGCTCCCTTTTAGAGCAGCCTGGCAGATAGACATCCTCTCCTTATAATTTTTCTTCAATAGACTTAGTGGGTCTTGGGTTGCACACTTTCTAAATGTAATATTGTGATCTAAGAGGAGGCTTAGGAGGTAAGAGAAGGAGATTAGGGGTGAAACACTGCAGGACTCATGGCTTGAATTGGCTCCTACAGTTTAACAAGACAGGCAAAGAAGAGCTCTTAGCTAAGCTTGTGAAAGTTCTGTGTGACGGCATCCAGTGCCCACGTACCAAGAGTTGTACAATGTTTTCTGTCTCTTTTCCTTGCTGTATTTTTATTTGATCTTGAGCTCCTGTCTTTTATTTTTGCTCACTTCTAGGGAGTAACTATCACACTATTGCCATCTAACCCCCTCTGTCTTCATCTGTTGCTATTGTCTCTTGTCCTTGTCCCAGCAGAAGGCTCATTCAAGTCCTTCCCTCTTCTGGGCTGGATCTCACTCAAGGGTTGTGGTTGGAATCTTGATGGCGGTGCTTTCAGAGTCACAATTGGAACAGGATTGAGACTGAAAAGCTTTTATGGCTGGAGAGCTTGGCTGTACAGCAGCTCCACATTAGCCTTGGGGAACTTTCCCTGCAATGTTATTACGGATATAACACATTCCAAAAAGGTCTTTCCATAAAAGTGGGGTTATGAACAGGTACCCATTTCCACTGAATAGTGTGGCCTCCAGAGAACATCACAAATGGCCATTGGAACTAGAGGGACAAGATTGGAGAGGGTGATTCATTCCCAGTGAAGGCCAACAGTGTTCCCTGGGCAACCATGACTTTCATATGGCACAGTGGAAGGAAAGAGTCAAGCCAAAGGGATACCACAACCACAAAGGTGGAGGAAAAAGTGAGGGCCAGTGAAAAATACAAAAGGAGTGACACTAGAAGATAAACTGATCGGCCATGGCTAGACTATGCAGGTCTGAACCCATTAGGGTGCCTAAAGTCTTGGGACTTCTGACAGTTGGGGAGTCAGCTTTTATGGGATGAGGTTAATGAGATAAGCATATCACCCACCATCCCGCTCTTGATGAGCCTCATGGGTGACCCATCCAGCCATGGTGAGTATGTTCGCAGACCAGGCAAACACAAAGGTAATCAGAATGGGAGCAAAGAGAAACCAAGTCATTTCCACCAGTGACTCTATTCAGTATTCCGTTCAGAGAGGTTGATCAGTAGTGGGGAGCAGTGGACACCAAATAAGCCTTAGAAGTTTTACCCAGGAAGGCTTCTGATCATTAGATTTGGAGGCTCAGTTTAACACAGAGACAGTGCTGTCATTGATCTGTCTTTTTCAGACAAGCATCAGACTGTACTAAAGTTTCAGTGGCTTTCCGATAAATATGCTCTGACTAGCAATCATTCCATACTGAGTGGCTCTTGAACGAAATGATTCACATGTCTCAGAGGGACAGAAAACATAAATGTTAATTTGATGAACTTAATGGTATTTTTAATACTATTTTGGCAAAATAAGTCCAAGAATCACTTTTCAAAGAAATTTACTATATATAGTAAAATGGGTATGGGTTTATATGAAAAAACAGACTGCTGGTAGGAAGTGAAAATAAAACAAGAAAGTAACATACATTCTTACCTTAAATGCCATGAACTTGTGATAGGGCTTAGGAGCCCAGGCATATATTTCCACGGCATTCTTTAAGGCAATCACCAAGAATTTGATCCTTTCATATTTAACTGTAATAAAAAAGATATTTTTATTTTTAAAACACATTGATTTATTCAAGTTTTCTTTGTATTAACATCTAAGACACAAGATTTCTGTATACACGTGTATGCCTCAATAGTTGAGGATGCTGCTCTTAGAATCAGTCTTAAAATTTTAATTAAATTAAATTTTATTTTTTGATTATTATTACTTTGCATGCGCGGCATGTAGAGCGGTGGTATGTGTGGTGTTCATATGCATATGTGCATTTGTGCACACATGCAGAGGCCAGAGGAGCACTTGTGCCCTTCTAAATCACTTATCTGTGTATTTCCTTGAGACTGAGTTTCCCTCTGTGGTTTTGGGGAGCCCTAGTGGTTCTCTGAGGTGACAGACATGTGTGATCACAAGAAGCTGTTTACATGGATCCTGGGGATTTGAACTCAGGTGATCTCAGATCTTCTCAGGCTGTCATGCTTGAACATCTTTTCAGCACCCACACTTTTTTTTTTTTTTTTTGAGGTAGGGTCTCACTCTGGCCCAGACTGACCTGGAATTCACTATGTCGTCTCAGGGTGGCCTCGAACTCATGGCGAACTGCCTACCTCTGCCTCCTGAATGCTGGGATTAAAGGTGTCGCCACCATGCTTGGCCACACTATTTTTCAAATACATACAAATTTAATATCCTGTGTACCTGATTGGCAGAATACTAGGAGATTTTAATTTTCCATTAAAAGGTATTTCTTGCCGGATGTGGTGACATACTCATTTAATCCCAACACTCTGGAGACAGAGGTAGGAGAATCTCCGTGAGTTCAAGGCCACCCTGAGACGACATAGTAAATTCCAGGTTAGCCTGAACTAGAGTGAGACCCTACCTCGAAAAACCAAAAACCAAAAAAACAAAAAAAAAAAAAAAAAAAAAAGAAAAATATATTTCTTCATCTGAAGATGCAATTGTGCAAGAAAAGTTTGGATATGAATATTCATTGTGCTAAGAATTTGCATCATTTCTGGCTGGCACTTTGCCTGGATTTTATGCTCACTGTATGTAAGTGGGAGAAAGCAGGTATAGCAAGATGATAGAAAGATCAGGAAATAGCCAGGAACACTAGGGTGCTCTTCCCGTATCATGCAGACTTCAATTCTAGTTATTAAGGGAAATAATTGCTTGTTATGCTTCTAATGGGAGATGGGATGTTAGGAGCTCTCAGTTCTGTTAGTGGCTCATTTTTAATGGCTTCACATACTGTGACAAATCCTTTCTTTAAATTTTTTAAAAATTATTTGTAAAGGGGAAGAGAGAGAGAGAGAGAGAGAGAGAGAGAGAAAGAGAGAGAGAGAAAGAGAGAAAGAGAGAGAGAGAGAGAGAGAGAGGAGAATACATATACCAGGGTGTAGAGACAAATGCACCACTTTGTGCATCTGGCTTTACATGGGTATTGGAGAATTGAACCCAGGTCATTAGGCTTTGCAGGCAAGCTCATTAACTACTGAGCAATCTCTCC
Source organism: Orientallactaga sibirica (assembly GCA_036365145.1). Classification (NCBI taxonomy): domain Eukaryota; kingdom Metazoa; phylum Chordata; class Mammalia; order Rodentia; family Dipodidae; genus Orientallactaga; species Orientallactaga sibirica. The sequence continues at coordinate 18,428,390 of JAEOAD010000008.1, forward strand.
AGTCCTAATAAATCCTTTCTGACAAATCCTTTTACTCTTTAGGAAAACGGAGTCTTAAGCATGTTAAATTCCATGGGTAGAAACTTGGTAAAATGACTGAGTACCTAAATCATTATTGCCTTACATAAAGTACTACTCAATAAATGTTTGCCAAATGAATGAATGGAAGAATACATCCTGCTGTCTGGACTCTTAGTTACTGCGCCCTATGTGTATCTGATAGAATAATGATCAATATGTAGAGTGATGATTGAGAAGTTTCATAATCCTTTATATGCCTTCTGGATCTTTCACTATTAAATGAGGACTCTAGTCTTAGAAATTCTGTACTCCATAAATAATACATATGCCAGTCATCTTTTTCCTAAAAAATATTGGTACAAACAGATTATTCCATCATAAGACAACCAGATAGGAAAAACTTAATGTAGTTAGATCAAATTTTAGGTTTCTATTTGGTTACTTTATAATTTTTCATGTCTTGAAACTTCCTTTTTAGTGTGGTGCTAGGGACTGAACTCAGGACCTCGCAGGTATGGGCAAGCATTGCCACTACTGAGCTACGTCCCCAGCCAACAGGGGTTCATTATGAAACGATTCCCTGATGTGCTCACCTGACACTTAGGAAAAGATTCACGATTAAATGTTAGAGTATCCAGTGTTCTGGTTCCTTGTGTGTTTTTGGGCTCAGGTGTGCACATACAGCATGTGTGGAGGTCAGAGGTCCTTGCCTTCCATCTTGTTTGAGATAGAGTCTCTCATTCTTGTTCATTGATGCACTTGCCAGGCTAGCTGGTCCAAGAGCTTCTGGGAAGTTCTCCTGCGTCTACCTCACATCTTGTTAGTGTGCTGGGATCACAGAAGCCCATCACAGTTTCTGGCTTTGACGCTGGGTCTGGGGATCTGAACTCAGGCACTCACACTTCTGTGGCAAGTGCTTTATCCATTGAGTTATCTCCACAGTCCATAGCTTCTAGTTCTTTATAAATATATAACAAATTATTGTGCACCATAAAAAAGCTTGAAATAAAACATTAGTCTAAGGGCCAGGGAGAGGGCTCTGTGGTAAAAGCAATTTCTTTCACAGCCTGCCAGCCTGGCTTCAATTCCCCACTATCCATGTAAAGCCAGATGCACAAAGTGACAGAATCCACTTGGAGTGGTGTATTCTCTCTATCAACTAAGTAAATAATATTAAATTTAAAACAAGCTAGTCTAAGTATACATAGGCTAAAATAAACAGAGAAATCTTTTAAATATTCAACATTTAAATATTTTAAACATGACTTTTGAATAAATGACATTTTTGTGTGTTATTTCTAATTTATGTTTTTGAAATATGAACTTGAGTATGCTGGTAGAGTCATGTGTTACAAAGTCTCACTGTTATTAGCTCGAATCTCACAAGGAAAGCAAATTAGAGACTGCATATGGATAATTGAAGTAAAAAATATTTCGGAAAATAAAGCTGGTCTCAAATCCTGGTAGAAAATTATCAGTTACTGCTTGCTGGTTACATTTCCTTTTGTGTGTTCTGACTATAGGTCAGAAAACAATGTCAAGGCATATCAAGGCATATCAAGGCAATTAACAAGATAGCAGTTATGAGAAGGAAGACGTTAGAAGGGCTGATGGAAGATCTGTAGGTTGGACAGGACATTGGAGACATCATATTTTTGGAAAACATTTCTAGGTATATGTAAGACATAACATTCAGAAATTATTTCCAGCCATTAATTTTATGGCTCTGTAATTATGTAATATTAGTTTGTGTAATGAAATATGATTACTAGAAATATTTGTGATAACAAACGTCCATTATTAACTCACGGCCTTGAACTGCTGGGATTAAAGAGTAAGACACTTAAAGGAAGAGGGTCTCACTCTGGTAAGACACGAGTGCTGGGATTAAAAGGCAAGTTTTACATGTCTTATCAAAGAAATGTTTTGACTGAGCTATCAAAATTGTTTCCATCATAGCACTGAAGGTACTTTGTTTTCCTCTAAGAACAAGGTATATTCTCCAAGAACGAGACCTTTTATTTCCAAAACACTATCTATTGTTATGTGAGAAAGATGCACTGTGTGTTTGATTCTTTGACAAATAATCAGATCAAAGGGAAATTTATAGTTCCAGAGCATAAGGAAAGACCAAATGATTCTGATTCCCAAACAAAAATGCACAGTGGAACAGTTAATAGCTTGAACCTCACCGGCTTGCTGTGGAAAAATACTCCCCCATGTGGTCCAGTTTCTTACTAATACTGTGTCTTTCAACAGCCACTCCTGCCTTGGACTGACACCTCTTCACTGGCTGCTGTGTGCCTGGCACTGAGCTATACAGATATGACTGTGGTGATGTTTATAGCCACCAAGGGTTTAGGTATGCTGCCAATAGCTCCTTTACTTTCCCTAAACAAATGTGTATAAATAAGCCCATTATGTGTAAAGATGGGCTTTTAAAAAAGACTTTAAAAATATTTATTTATTTATTCATTCATTTATTTATTTATTTATTTATTTATTTATTTATTTATTTATTTGAGACAGAGAGAGGGAAAGAGAGAGAGGGAGAGTGAGAATGGGCATGCCAGGGCCTCTAGCCACTGCAAACGAACTCTCCAGATGCGTGCGTCCCCCTTGTGCATCTGGCTTATGTGGGACCTGGAGAATTTAACTGGGATCCTTAAGCTTTGCAGGCATGCGCCTTAACCGCTAAGCCATCTCTCCAGCCCTAAAGATGTTTTTTTTTTTTTTTTTTTTTTTTTTTTTGCTATAAGTCCTGAAGGGCACAGTTTTTTACAATAGTGAGGGCAGTCCCACATCTGGAACCTTCTAATTTATGATGTAACACTATTGTCAGCATGTCTAGGACTGTGGCTTAGAGGCATGGGACATTGAGACTGGTCTAGAATAGAACTCTCTCTAGCTGTCAGGAGACCACACACCATGGTTCTCACCAAGACAAGCCAGTGATATAAATGAGAAGATTCTTGCTTTCTGATGTCTTCTATAGCGTTTCCTCCTGTTTCTGCTTTCTGTCTATAATATACAAGATTGCACAGGTTATGGTTCAAAACTGCTATTTGCATTATCCTTTCTCATACTTCATAAACCTTTGAGTTGAATACGATGTATAGGTCCATATTTTAAAAATTCAGAATGTACTAAAAGAGTTAATGGAAAATGGTTGTCTGCCTCAGTTCGGATTTCTCTTCCTACACACGGTCATGGTCACCTCTTTTAACCACTTCTTTGCAGATTTCTAGTGTCTATTCAATTATTTGTTAATTTTCATCCAAATGTAGACACTCACAGCCTTCACAGTATTCAATTAACCTTGTGGATCATCTCCTCTTCTCTCTAGCTCTCTCTCAGACAAATATACTTCGCCTTCATATTGCCAATGTAGTTATATTTATAAGTTTTGGTTAAAGCAATATGAAGCAAGGTTGGGGGAATAGCTCAGATTGCCTCACAAACATGAAGACCTGAGTTCAATTCTTGGTACCCGTATAAAAAATCCAGGTGTGATAGAGTGCACCTGTAATCCTGATTGGTGAGCCCCAGGCCAAAGTTAGACCTTGTCTCAAGAAGAGGTGGCCAGCGTCCCTAAGAATGACACCCTTGTTGTCCTCTGGCCTGTTTGTGCACGTACACACACACACACACACACACACACACACACACACACATTGTATTGGTACCCACACAGCATATGACCACGCACACACAAATTTAAAAAGCAATATGAAGTATTTATTTCCCTTCTTAGCTGAACATGTAGTATACCATGATAACAGCTCATTTTTTTCTTTTCCTCATTTTCTACTTCCTCACTTGTCTATGTATCTACCTGTGTGAAGGGATATCCTCCAATAGATATAGGAGTTTAATAAAGCTTATAATTTAGATCTCCAGCCACCTGGCTGGAGGAGGTGTCACCGTGGGCAGATCCTAGGGTCCAGCCCTAAGGCGGATCTGAATTCCAACCTAAAATATACGAAGTGTCTGAGTTCTGCTGAGTTCTTGAAGAGTGCTTGCTTATGGTGATGGTGGCTTTTCTCTCTCAGCTTGGATCTATGAAAGGGAGCCAACTTCTTCTGCCATTATGGAACTTCCCCGGGATCTGTAAACTTCAAATAGATGCCATTCCTTCCGTAAATTGTGCCTGGTTTGGTGGTTCATCCCAGCGACATGTGGCTGTCTAATACACTATGCTTCAATATGGTCAAACATGACCGTAGTCTATTCATACCATTTTATTTTTCTGGAAGGCACTCCCTAGACACTTGCATTGTCCTGCTCCCTGAGGACTAATGTCTCTCTAGGCATAGGGCAACCTTGGTCCCTTCACCATCATCTAGGCGTTTTCTTCATCTCTTTCATAAATCATGAATCATAAGGCTTCAGCTCTTTATTTTTATGGAATGTAGCACTCAACATTATTCTGATGGTATATGAAATGTAAATTTTTGGAAATACTACATGTCTTAAAACGTCTTGCTTCTTCACTCAAAATTGATGAATGGTTTGATAGTATGATACTTAACTTCATGCATTAATTTTTGTAGGCTACAGTTTTGAAACATCAGGTCAAACACTGTCATAGGTGTGTCTGTAAAGATTTTTTTTTAACTGGGTCTGGGAGAGATGCCTCAGTGGTTAAGAGCACTTCCGGGGGAAGCCTGAGAGACCACTGGTGCATGCTCCTCACAGTGTGGCCTCACACATCTCTAACTCTCGTCCCATAGGGGAGCAGAGACAACAGAAACACTGGAGCTTGTTTTGAGGGGTACAAGCTCTGGGATCTATAGGAGACTCTGGCTCAAATAAGAAGAGGTGGTTCTGGGGCTGGAGAGATGGCTTAGCGGTTAAGGCGCCTGCCTGCTAAGCCTAAGAACCTGGTTCCAATCTCCAGGTCCCACGTTTAGCCAGATGCAAAGTGACGCAAGGGCGCAATGCTGCAGTTGCTCACAAGGGGGCGCACACATCTGGATTTCGTTCACAGCAGCTGATGCGCCCATTCTCTATCTGTCTCCCTCTCCCTCTCTCTCTGTCTCTCTCTGTGTCTCTCACCAAAAATAAAAAAATTAAAAAAAAAAGAAGAGGTGGTTCTGCTCTGATCACATGAGGTACTGCAAGAGCATAGACATATGCATACACCACATACAACAAACACATACACCACACCATACACAAGTAAAAATTTTAAAAAAGTCTGATGAGAGTAACACTTGAATCAGTAGATTGGGTAAAGCAGGGTGCCTTCTCCACCGTGGAGGGCTTCATCTTTTCAACTGAAGACTGGGATAGAATACACTCCTCCTGCCTGCTGGAGTTGGAACAGTAGCTTTTCTGATCTATAAACTCTGGCTGAATCAACACTTTCTCCAAGGATAGAGCCTATTGAGCCTGCTGGGTTTCGGACTGGAGCTGTACTGTCAGTTTTCCTGGTTCTCGGGCCTTTGAGCTTGAACTAGAATCACACCCTTGGTTGTCCTAGGTCTCCAGGTTCCTAACCGCAAATCTTGGGACTTCTCAATGTTCATCATTAAGTGATCAAATTGCAATATAATAAATCTCAATCAGTTTCTCTCTTTGTCCCCCCCTCCTCAAAGAGTTGGTTCTAACTCTAATACTGGATTTTATGAATTTTAAAATATTATAATTTTTCCCTTGGGATTTTGAAGGCCACGTTAGCTCTAAGCTTCTATTGTTATCTAGAAGCTCCTAGACTCTGATTCTGGGTCTATTTTGGGTAATTCTTGTGAGTCTGCTTTTGGTTACCATTCTGGGCACTCCAAATCATTTTAATCTCTGAAATCAAGGCTGTCAAGACATAAGATGTGGATGTGCTTAATCTTTTTAAAATACTTCTCTCCATATCTACTTCCTATTTTCTCTTTTTTTCTAAAATTCATATTTTTCAACCATTTGCTTTTCTTTGCTTTAGATTTTCTCATCTTTTAAAAAAATTATTTTTATTTATTTTTAAACTATATTTTATTTATTTATTTGAGAGAGAGAAAGAGACAGAGAGAGAGAGAGAGAGAGAGAGAGAGAGAGAGAGAGAGAGAATGGGTGTGCCAGGGCCTCCAGCCACTGCAAATGAACTCTAGATGCATGCATTCACTCCCTTGTGCATCGGGCTTACGTGGGTCCTGGAGAATCGAACTGGGATCCTTGGGCTTTGTAAGCAAATGCCTTAACCACTAAGCCATCTCTCCAGCACTTAGATTTTCTCATCTTTATCTTCCATTAACAGTATTACTTTTTTAACATTATTACTCATTAAAATTCCTGCTAATATACTTTAGCTTTCTAGATTTTTTTTTCCTTATCTCTTACTGATTTCCCCCATCATACTCTACCTTTGAAAATAACCTTATTCTTTTACAGACACAATTTTCTACTCTCTATAAAATGTCACTTCTTCTCTCCTTCTGAAATTGTCTTTAACTCCTACTTATCCTTGTATCTTCTAATATCCTCACTTCCTGTTTAAGTTTCTTTCATACAACATCTCTTTAGGGCCTGATCAACTGCTGGGAGCCACTTTAGAGAAGCTAGAAAGCCAGATTTTTTTTTTTCCCCACAACTTCAATGCTAGCACTTTTCCTTCCTGACCACTTAGTATTGCCATAGACAAATCTTCCAATCTTTCAAATTCTTCTTTTAAAGTACAAGCATGGGTGCCAAAAAAAAAAAAAAAAAAAAAAAAAGAATGTGCATGTGTGCATGTGTGTGTGTGTGTGTGTGTCCTCACATTGGTTGTGCAAACACTTCTTTTTTGGCCAACTATTGGGGTGGGGATATCAGAGTGGGAATTATACTCTGGAGGAGATGCAGTTCTTCCACTTTCCAACAATGCTATTTTCAGACCAGTGTTACATCTCTACCTTTGATTTTCCCGAAGCTTCAGTTTCTGGGTTCTGTGGAATGAATGAGTTATTTTGGTAGTTTTTCTCGCTATCTGTGTAGATTTTAGCATTTCCTGATCTACTGTTTGTCCCGGTCACCAAGCTACACTTGTTCAATGTTATTGACATCTCTTATTTGCTGGCTTCTCTTACCTTGATCTCTTTGACCTTGTATGTTTTATGGCATTTTTTACTGCTATTTTAATGAGTCTTTGGGAGAAGTATCTATAAATATTCAGACTAGAGTCGAGCACTTTATTACAAACACATTCCTTGGATTTCATCAACCTAACTTTTAAAGGAAATGTTTCAAGTACATTTTAGACTCCAGAAATATCTTAAACTGGTGACATAAACATGATCTATTATCAGACAGAAAAATAGTGAATAAACTTAACCAAACAATTCTGATTGAGTAAATCTGCCAAATTTGCAATCCTATGTCTTGAGACTTACCAACTTTGTAATGTATACAGCCCTCCAAGTCCCCAACTGTAATCCAGCCTTGCTTCTTTTCCACTTCTGGGTCATTGTGCAGTATTCTGTTTCTTAACCATGAAAGATAGTAAACGCGTAGTTTATTCTTCTTTCCTGTTGGAATAATAGAGCTTTAATTTCAAGTTGCTGTGATTGCCTTTTCTCTCTCCTTCCTTATATCAAGTTTATTTTATATTTTTACTGACATCTGTGGGTATGTGAGGGTGTAATAAAGAGCATGTCTAGAACGTCACTACCCAAGTGTTACCTCTGCCAGGGACTTGTGATTAAGACAACTCCTAGTATTTTCTTTATTATTTGAGCAAGATACTCTTCTTTTTCTCATGTTTGCTGAATTTATTAAGACCTAACCATGCAACAGAGTTCCAGAACATTCTAGATCTCATCTCTTGAAGGACTATTGGCAGGTGGGCATTTTTTGCCTATTCTCTCCCTCACTTTGTATCCTGACAACAGATGGTCCGGGAGACCCTCTCCTTCACCTCTTTGATGACTTCAAAGATGACAGTTGTGAGTATTTTTATTTAACTAACTAACAAGAAAAAAATTTTAAAAGACATTGCAGAAACAAGTTCATTGAAAACAGTTGAGTTTAGAAAATGATACTGGACAAACTTATGGGGCTTAGGTCACTGAAAGAAATATTAAACACAAACAACAAAGAAGGGAAGTGTGTATTTGGAATTTATACATTAAAAAAAACAAAAACAAAAACAACCAAAACTTAAAAAGCTCCATTTGGTGAAGTGATCTGAGTAAAAGTACTCATAGGATAACAGGAAACCACACTGACAGCGTGGGGAGCATGTAAGCAACAAAGTTCCATACACTCTACTGGGTTCTCCGGGCAATGACCAGGGAGGAGGACCACCGTCTGCATGGCTCTTCTTTGAAGATGAGAGAAGCATAGGTTTGTGCATTGTGTTTTAGTTCTCAGGTAGCCATTTTCCTTGGATTTATCTTTGACTTTAGAGAAGTTTTATGTGTTACAGATGGGCTGGGTAGACTAGATGAGGAGAATTCTTTACAGCAATGCGCATTGATTCATCACAAACCATACCCTTAGAACTAGAGCTATGGGCTGCACTGTGCAGTGCTCATTCACTTTTTGTAACGGAAGTCAACATGAGGTGTTCGTGAAAACTACAGTGAGCAGGAGGACCAGTGTTTCCTCTCGTCTGTGCCAATGGGGATCCCAGGACAGATCAAGAATCTTGTATCCCTACTTCATTTTCTCTTTTCCCTGCCTGTGTGTGCTTTATCACAAGAGGAAACAGTTACACACCAAAGAATGAGACATGGCACTAACACACAATAAAGCTTGAACTTGAACTTTCTGGTAGCATTTCCACTTTAGAGAGATGCGGCTGACAGATGTGTAGTTTCATTTTGGATTTTGTCGTGTAGTAATCAAGAAAGCAATTAGCCTGAACAAAGGAGTAGACAGAATTGAACTCCAATCATAATAAACAAGAAGAATGTACTTGGGTAACCTATATTTGGGGATGATGAAACTCTAAGCATTCAGGAAAGGTAAAGAGAGAATTTCAGTGTGAAAAAGAAGGCATTTTCCCAAAATACAAGTACAGCTGGAGACTTAAAAAATTTTTTCAGGGTTCAACCCAGAAGCTCTGGGTTGTCTTTTGTGCAAGAAAGGCTGAGAATGGAGCCACACCCACAAACTAGATTGCATGATGGGAACTGCTAGGAGCCACGAACACTGCTAATATGGAGCCTAACTATATGCCCAGAAATCCTGACCCTGGTCTGGAGTGTGCTTGGATTTTCCCTTTTCTCCAGTAGTACTCTTGATTTCACAACTGATGGAGTGGGGAGGGAAAAGGTCATTTTTCTAACTCCTTCAAACACTATCATGAAGAAAACAAAACAAAGAACATCTTTCCTTTCAATAAGCATAGAATCAGGTTGCATTTTCCACCTGTCGGTAGTAAGACTTACTCTCTATCTAATAAGGGGATGTCTCTGTTTTTTTTTCATATGTGCATGTGTGCATGTGTGTTCATATGGTGTGGGTGTGTGTGGGTAGGTGCCTGTGCATGTCTGAGCAGATGGAGGTTGATGTCACCTATCTTCCTCAGTAACTCTCCATCTTATGGTGAGAAAAGGTCTTTCACCGAGCCTAGTGCTCACTGACCTGGCTAGACAAGCTACCCAGTAAACCTCGGGGACCCTCCTGTCTCTGCATCCCCAGTACTGGGATTACAGGTGTTCACTGCCATGCCCAGCTTTTACATGGGTGTTGGGGACCCAAACTCCAGTCTTCATGCTTGAATGGCAAGCACTTTACCCATTGAGCCATCTTCCTAGCTCTCCATTTTTTAAAAGTTCTTATTTGGGAGTCAGCATGTTATAAATGAAACCTATATTCATATATATATAATATCTAGTCACCTATACCTCCCAAAACATAAGTGGACTATAAGCAGAAGTTTTAAGAAATAATACCAGAATAATTTCTGCTACTAAATTGACCTCTCAGAAGCCTACAGTTTGATATTCTCCATTCTAGATTATATGATAATCACTGGAGTGCAAATTGCTTAAAAAGATCTTGCTGGGTGCTAACCAATATACTGTGTTTGTAACCCATCTCTGCCTTATTCAGACTTAGTGCTGAGGTTCATGTTCCTTATGGAAGTCAGAGTCCCAGCAGAGCAAAATGTGGGTCTCTTCTTCTAGGTACCCTGTTTGTGCCTTATTGTGCCACTTGTTGGCTAGGTGAAGCAGGGCACAGCTAACTCTTTCTTCAGATTTCAGGGATCACCTTTCTTGTGCATGCCTACCTATAGATGCAGGTCAGGCCAGCAAACATACCTGATATTGTCACAAGAACATTTAGTCCTTCTAGCACATCCATCTGCTGGAATCGCCTCCGGTTGATGAGGTTATAGACTTTACCTTGCCCACTTCTGTCCAAAAGCATCAATCCATTTTCAGTTCCCACCAGAAGGTTTACACCTGTACATTTAAGAAATACCCAAGGGGAAGGTGTAAATTTTTTGTAGGCTTTAACCATTTGTACCTGGGTCTCTGTGAAACCCAAGAAACTACATCATGTAAACCTAAAGGCATGGGAGGGAAGTGAGATGTACAGGGAGAGCCAAAGAAGAAGTGGTTACAGAAGGGGCATAAAGACAATTGTGCTCATTTCACAGCTCTGCCTAAGGCTCCTCTTTACAATCACTGTCTGTACTAAACAGCAAATGGCTAGGAGTGCATTTCTACAACTTTACTAAATTATTAATCTATTACCCAAGGGACAATGATTGAACTGCTGTATCTGTTGCTGCTTTTTAGTCCGTCACTGTAGATGCCATCCTCAGTATCATGTCATAATTTGAATCATATGTCCCCCATAACCTCAAGTATGTGTGTTAAATGCCTAGTTCCCAGCTGGTGGCACTTTGGAAGGTGGAGCCTTGCAGGAGGAGGTGTGTTAGTGGGGGGCAGGCTATGGGGTGCTATATCCACCCCCTTGCCAGAGCTTGTCTCAATCTCTTTCTGCCAGCTGCTGTGGCAAGAAGTCATGCCCATCCTCTGCTCTACCACCCTTTTCCTGCTATCATGAAGTCTCTCCTTGACACTGTTAGCCAAAATAAACCCTTTTCTCCCATTAGCTGCTTTTGGCTGGATATTTTGTCCCAGCAACACAAAGGTAACTAAAACAATTGACTTATCAGTTCTTCCTACGGATACAACTACTTTTGGTCTGTCTTGAGGTTAAGACGGTCCTAAACCAGCTCAGCCCCTATGACTTGCCTAGTGTTTCCTAATGGTAAGATCCACAGGTCTTTAACATTTGAGGATAACATCATTAATGAGTAAAAAAAATCCACATACCCCACAGAGCTGCACAAAGTATTTCTGAATTGAATCGCTTCTTGTACTTTCTGATTTCTGGTGTATCACTATGAGGACGGATGTTCGTTGGGTTTACGTTTACCACTGAAATCTTCCTTGCTTCATTTAGTTTGGCCTGTTCTTGCCTAAGAAGTTCACTAGTAAACAGAGCTTTGAGAGAAAAAAGAAATCAGAAAAGTTTATGGCATCTTAAAAGATAACCAGTGGAAATATGGAGAAGGGGTGTCAAAACACTATGATTTCTCTTTGTTTAGTGCCTTATAGTAAAGGCAGAGAAATTCTGAAACCATATTTATACATTTTTTAGTATGATAAAGAATGTCATTCCTAGAAGCAGTATTATATTCATCAGCAAAATAGGGTTATAGAAACTACTTAGATGGTTTATAAAATTAACATTAATCTCACAACACCATATATGCCATCGCTACTGCTTGTAAAAACATGCAAGAACAGTTGATTTTTAAAATCCAAATTATATTGTAAGGTTGGTCTAAGCTGACTTTAATGGTTAGTGAGTTGCAGCAGGCCTGCAAGCAAGACTATCTCCATGTCAGCCAGATTTATGATGGAAACACACTCCTAGAACTCAATGAGCACTTATAAATGTACAGTATTATATTACTACATGCATAACATTGAAACAAGAAATTGTTTTGGGGAACTATGTGGTAAATTTGGAGATCTTTGAGGAACAGCTTTTCCTAAAGTCCCTGGATACCTCTGGGTTTCTTCCAGAAGCAAAACAGAAAAAATTGGGGGGTGGAAGAGAAAGAAATTTATTTTAGGAAACCCACCTAAAGAAAAAATAATGCTAATATCTTCATTTTAAGACAGGGATGAGCATGAACTGCTTTAACTGCTGATTGAATAATTAATTTCTTTATTAGGCCATACTGAAAAGGCAACCAAATTGTTTCTAAAACTCTGGGGCAGGAATGCTTACCGGCAGCAGTTGACTCTTCATCCTCTTCATCCTCATCGGTGGGAGATGTTTGATACACTCTGGGATCCACAAAGGGAGTGAAGGAGGCTTTGGTGCTACTCCCCAAGCCGTACTGATTTGTAAGCAAGACCAAGAGCAGCAGGTCAGTCAATACTGCAGGAGGAAACTATGTTAACAATACTCTGCTTGGAGCTCACCGAGTTTACAGGTTTGTCAGTCTCCTCAACTGCTCACATTCCAGTCCCCAAAGTGTAGGCCTCCCTGGAGTTTCCCCTGGGACTGATTACTCACCACACATTGACCAATGGGCTCCACCAAAGATCAGACTAACGCGTTTTATAGCAAGAAAATTGCATTTTGGATGACCCATGGCATCTTAATATCTATAAGGTCATTAGGGTGACGGAACTTATCTCTACTTTTATGTCAAATCAATCACATATTGATTAAACAGTCTTTTTAAAATTCCTTTAAAATAATTATTTACTTGCAAGCAGAGAGAAAAGGAGAGAAGAGAGACAGACTTCCGAGGCAAGAGCCACTTTATGTATCTGGCTTTATGTGGGTACTGGGGAATCGAACCCAGTTATTAGGCTTTGTAGCTAAGAGCCTTAACTGCTGAGCTGCGGTTTCTCCAGCCTGCATGGTGGTCTCTTTAAGAGCATGCTTATACCCTATGCTTTATTTGGGGACTTTATGAAGACATGGGGTTGAGTACAATGTACTTTGAGAGCTTACTTTAAAACTTAAACTCAAAGGCTTGGATAGCACAATGAAGACATAAACTCAAAACTGAACTAGCCAATAATAAACTCAGTATCAGGTCACTGTGCAATTAGTCCAGGTTTGAATTTTATCAAAAGAACTTCTATGACCACCTGTTCCTTTTGTCTGCTATCTTCATTTCTTCTACTATAGTCATCCTTTTAACATCAGAAACACACCTGTATTCAACACCATAAGTGCCTTTAGCCAGGGGCTTTTCGTTTCTAAAAATATTAATTTATTTATTTGCAAGGAGAGAGAGAGACAGAGACAGAGAGAGTCACAGAATGAGAATGGGTGCACCAGGGCTTCTTGCCGCTGCAAATCAACTCCAGATGCGTGCACCACTTTGTGCATCTGGCTTTATGTGGGTACTGGGAAATCAAATCTGGGCCATCAGGCTTTACAAGCAAGCACCTTAACCACTTAGCCATCTCTCCATCCTGTTTTTAGTTTTTCTTTCAATTTTTTTCTGAAAATAAATCAACACGCCAATGCCCCAATCATATTAAGATGACTCACAAGATGCAACTTGATTTACTTCAAGATTTTCTTTTCATTCTTTGAAATCAAAATCTTTTAATCCTCCTCAAGGTAGGATCCCTATTCCCAAATACAGGACACTTAGGTATACTCTCTTGCTCTTTAGACATCTTTAAAGGAGGTGGGCCAGGTGCTAACACTCCCTCTTAGAGCTGGAGAGTGAGCAGAATATGAAACAGGGTTCTGTCCTGTGGGGGTCCTCCATGGTATCGAGAGAGCAGTTTAGGTGGAAAATGCCTGTACCATTACAAAAGGATGCTGAATTTTCCAATCAGTCACTCTGTTCTTTCCCATGGGACATGTAAAACAGCAATGTAAAAAAATAACCGTGCATAGGGTTCATAGCAATATTTAGGGTTTTATGTGCAGTTTACTGGGCCATGATGAAGCATTACCATGCCCTTGAACTCATCCAATAATGTCTAAAAGTACTGCCTGATTGTGTTCATGTGGGCTCTTTCCTGGGGCTGTTTCCACACAGAAATGATACTATTTCATTTTTCCCTTCATGTGCATTTTGGAGTCAGAACCTCTCATTTGTTTATTTATAAGATAGTAAGAGCCTATTTATTTTCATAAATAACTCATTGCAACTTTATCTTATTTATGTCAAATTTAGTTTGACTAAATTAGTGGAACTCTGAACCTCAGCTATTGACTGTGGAATCTCAATAATCTAAAGTTTCTATCACTGGCCTATGACACAAGAGGTCCAACTATTGGAATAAACTCTGTCACAAGCCAGCTGTGAGTCTTGGCTGAGTCATTTAACCGCTCCGACTTTAGTACTCTCATCTGTAACAACAGGCATTGGTCCATACAAAGTCTGAGAAGTGTTCATTGCTTTGTCCATGGTTTCTCTATTGGAGTATTTGCAATAAGGAGCTAGATGTGTAGTAAAACAAACAAACAAACAAACAAAAATACACATTCAGGAGGTTTGTCAAAGTCTTATTCTTGAAGACAGTAGGATTTAGAAATCCATAAACAAGGACAGTTTTCATGGTTATTGCCCTATACCTACTTCTGTTCCGGAGTCCATCTCTTGGGAATGAGTAGATACATGCCCCAGGCCCTCGATTGGGGTCCCAGCTGGTGAATGGCTCTGCTGCACAAGGTCTGGGAGATTGATGTGGCCAGCGAAGCCATTACTGTCACTGTGGCCAGATCGCTTCTTCTCTCCGGTTGTCTGTGGGCCACAACACACGAGGGTCACAAGGAAGGAAAAAACACCACAGAAGAATAATGTCACTCCTGGCACATCCGATGTACAAGGGCCTGCAAAGTGAACTACTTGGGGAGTGGAAAGATAATACTCACACTTACACTTTACCTAAGAAACAAGAAGATATTAGGCTTTGCTGACATTTATTAAAAAGACTGACTTTAAGGCCTTGTTCTCCAGATAAGGGACAGTGAGAAGTTACATTTGGTGCCAGGGTCCTCTGTGGGACACTGCATTATCTGTACGTGTATGCATTACCTACTGCCCTCAGGTTCTGGCAACTTCCATTCGACTCTCAACTTCTTTGAGATGAACTGTTTTAGGTAATTGCTAGGTTATAATGAACTAATTCCTCAAAATGGATACATGGCTGAAAATATTGCTGAAAAGAAGTGGTGAGATCAATATAATACTCATACTATTCCATGAGAACATGATTCCAAGAAAATTTAGAGATGATGTTTACCCAACTCCCAGGGATTTTTGTCATGCACAAGGCAGAATTAGTGATTAATGAATCAGATCTGTCAGGAACTCCAAAGACATTAAAATGAGCCAGAAGATGATTGGAAAATATGGATTTATATCTATTGTTGTTAATGTTCAGTCTTTCAACCAATAACTGTGGCACTTTGTGATGTAGGTGCTGAAGAAATAGTTGTTACGGCTAGCAAAGCATTTGAAATAGTGTTCATAGCATCCCGTTTGCATTGGTACCTTTACTCATTTCTGAAAAGCAGCAGCTTAAATAAGGAAAAGGCCTTTTAAGCCGCTGTGAACAAACTCCAGATGCATGCACCCCCTTGTGCGCACATGCGACATTGCAAGCTTGCGTCAGTTTGCGTCTGGCTAT
The DNA here is from genome assembly GCA_036365145.1 of Orientallactaga sibirica. Taxonomy (NCBI): domain Eukaryota; kingdom Metazoa; phylum Chordata; class Mammalia; order Rodentia; family Dipodidae; genus Orientallactaga; species Orientallactaga sibirica. Next base: position 18,444,025 of record JAEOAD010000008.1, read on the forward strand.
ACAGGCATGGGACCTGGAGATTGGAACAAGTGTTCTTAGGCTTCACAGGCAGGCGCCTTAACTGCGTTAAGCCATTTCTCCGGCCCTCAAGATATTTTATAATGCATGTATCAATGCAGTGGGACCACACTATGCACGTCTACATGTAGGCTATGAAATTTTTACTGATAGGGTAGCATAGGCCTGACATGTTTGAAACCTGTGCTCTGGAGAGCAGCTCTCTCTGAAAGATTACATACAGGGAAAAAGGAAGATTTCAAGTCAACTCTGGTCCCCAAAAGCTACTCTATATAGGTTTGTCTGGCACTTTTTTTCCTCCTAAGTGTAACTTAATACCCATTGGTCAATGTTTGCCCATGTCTCCCATTCCCTACTCTCCTCAGCTTCTGGTAACTTCCATTCCACTCTCAATGTCTTTGAAATCAGCTGTTTTAGTTTCCAAATATGAATGAGACCACATGGTTTTGTCTTTCTCTGCCCAATTTCTTTTACTTGGCATAATTTTCTATAATTCTATCCATTTCTCATAAATGACAGGGTTTCATCCATGTAACAGACAAATGGTACTATATTCTGTATTTTGACCACATTTTCTTGACCCACCTGTCAGCTGCTGGAAACTTAGGAAGCTCTCCTTTCTTGGCTTCTGTGAGCAGTGCTAAACATGGAGTGTTGATGGCTCTCTGACGTACTGATCTCACTTTTTTTGGGTAATACTCAGTAGTGGAATGCTGGATCACATGGTGGTGCTATTTTTTTTAAATTTTTTATTATTATTTTTATTTATTTTGGGAGAGAGAGACAGAGAGAGATAGACACAGAGGGAGAGGGAGACAGAGATGGGTGCGCCAGCAGTCTCTCAGCTGCTGTGAACGAAATCCAGATGTGTGCACCCCCTTGTGGGCAAGTGCGGCATTGCGCCCTTGCATCACTTTGCATCTGGCTAAATGTGGGACCTGGAGATTGGAACCAGCGTTCTTAGGCTTAGCAGGCAGGCGCCTTAGCCGCTAAGCCATCTCTCCAGCCCGTGGTGCTATTTTTAATTGTATGAGAAATGGCCATACTATTTTCCATAATGACTGCATTATGTGACTCTCCCACCAACAGTACATAAGGGGTCCCTTTTCCCCACATCCTTGCCAATGCTTGTTACCTTTAGTCTTTTTGGTACTAGCCATTCTAACTGGGGGCATGTGATATTTACTGTGATTTTGATGTATATTTCCTTGATGACTAATGATGTTGAGCATCTTGTCACATGACTGGTAGTCATTTGCATGGTTTCTTTGGAGAAATCTGTTTTGTCCATTAAAAAAATCAGTTATCATTTTCTCTTTTCTGTTAAAATTTTTGAGCCCTTATCTATTCTGAATATAAGCTCCTAAGAAGTATTTTCCCTGCTCTGTAGGCTATCTCTTCTCTGTTGATTATTACCTTTGCTGTAGTCCTAAAATTTGGAGTTAGCTTATAATTAGGCCACTGAGAATTCTTAGAGTAGACCCAAGTAACAATTTCCTCCCCCTTTCTGCTTTCTTCCCCTCCCTTTTTCCTTCTCCACCATCTCTTGAGTCAACATTTTTGAATGCCCAGGTGTGAAGTATTCTGCTAACCATGAAACAGCTGGGAACAAGACAGGCCCACATCCCTCACCCTTTAAGGCTGGTATGGGGTGAGAATTCATGGTGTTTCCTTTCTTCAGCCATCTCATTGGCCTGATGTAGCAGTTAATTTTCATTGCTAACCTGACTGGAAATGCAACCATCTAGAAGATACACCTCTGAGAGTGAGAGGGCATTTCCAGAGAAGTTTAGCTAAGGGAAGATGCACTCTAAACATGGCCAAGTTCCCAGGAAACAAAAGGCAGAAAGGAGCAGGAAAGCCTGATGTCCTCAGCATTCTTTTTTGCTTCCAGTGGATGCAATGTGACCAGCTACCTCGTGCTCCCAGCACCATGCCTTCCCTACCACCACCCTCAAATTGTGAACCAAAATAAACCCTTCCTTCCTTAAGTTGCTTTTCCCAAGTATTTGGTCATAGTGAAAAGAAAAATAATGACTGTATCTGACTTCTTCCTTCTAGAGCCTGTTATGACCTCACAGGAGCATCTCTGTGATTCCTCCATCTAGAGGTCAAAGTAGACCCTTCTGTGGTGTGAGAAATACCACACTCCCAAGATCCTGAAGGAGGGGTAAGTCACTGACAAGCAACTTTGAGAAATGGCCAGAAAGCTAAGTGTCATTTGTTTCTTGGCAACACGATTATGGACTACAAGCTGTCCCCAAGGGGGCCTATTCTGGATTCATTTTGTCACAGCGCTCATCTGGAGCTCATAGGAATGCTTATTCCCATAGTGGAGCATTTCATCTTCTAAATGACACTTAGGGAGTTCAGTTCTCATTTATCTTATCTTTGTTTCTTATGCGCACTGGACAGGTTTTCCTTCCTTCTAACTCCTGTGCAGCACTGAAAAGCTTCTTAACGTTTCCTCCCAGCATCCCAACATCATAAATCACACCTGTCCTTTTAGCATTGCAGTTTCTCCTGGATGAGCAGCACCATTCTTCCCCAGCCCCCAGACTAATGCACACTGGCTAACAGAGGAAGAGCTGAAGGGCTAGGCAGAGAATGTATCCCAGACAGCGAGACACCCAAAGCAGTCACATTGACTCTTCCCACCTTCGTATTAAATATCCTCCTGCGCCGGACACATACCCTCCCGAAGCTCATTAACAGAGCCCCAATCATGTCTCTAATTTTAATGCCTGGACATTCCCACATGGACGAGCACAAAGATGTTCTGCATCCCAATCCATGCCTGCCACTGTGCTGAAGATCTGCACACAGTATTCCATTGAATCCTCAATCAACATATATGATATAGGTGGTTATGATTTCAAAGTGACTGGTTGTGGTGATCTTATTATGGGGGTTTTCTATAAGATGGAGACACTTAGACTTGGTTTGGCAATGGAACTAAAAACGTGCCTCCAAATGTCGAGCTGGAGGTAGGGACTCCGTCGTAAAGATCCAGGCAAATTTTCAATCACATTAGGAACTGGAGTCCTTTCACTGGGAGTTAAAGTATAATTCACTCTAGAACATGTTCTGTCATTTTTTCTCATGAGGTAAGCTGCAGTGATGGAAGGCCTCTTACACTTGTATTGCAGTGATCCATTCACCACATGGGGAGATTTATGTAGCAGCACTACACAATGTCATCTACAGCAGTCAAGCCCATTTTTCATTCCAGGCATACGTGAAAGGAATCTTTAAAGTCTATGTGAAAGATTCGACAAAGCTACAAAATGAAATCCTAGCGAGTTGCTTTGTGAACTAGTATTCTGGATATAGCCCCACTATCAATTATTACTTCGGAGGCCTTATTCATCTCAAAACTACAGTTCCTTTCTTCCTCAAGAGAGAGATGCCCTCTGCCATTTTAGGACTCAAAGCCTGTAATTGGGCTTTCCCAGTTCTGTACTGGCTGAGAGGGAGAACAACCCATGGTGTGTCTTTATGCTTTGGAGTGAAGGGTGGGTTGTAGTAGGTGGAAAAGGGAGAATGGAATTTATGGAGAGAGTGAAAGACAATAAAATAAAATAGCTAACACTTACTGCACTTACATCTACTAACTGGCTTGTTTCATTTTTTCAATTCTCTTCTAAGCCATATGCTGTTATTTATAAAGTTTTATAGATGATAAAACAGATACAGGGGAGGTAAAATATATTAGTTACTTTCTTATTAATTTTTATTATTTTATTTATTTTTGGAGACACACACACACACACACACACAGAGAGAGAGAGAGACAGACAGACAGACAGACAGACAGGGAGAGGGAGACAGATAGAGATGGGCATGCCAGCAGTCTCTCAGCTGCTGTGAACTAAATCCAGATGTGTGCGGCATTGCGTCCTTGTGTCACTTTGCATCTGGCTAAATGTGGGACCTGGAGATTGGAACCGCTGGAGATTGGAACCAGCGTTCTTAGGCTTAGCAGGCAGGCGCCTTAACCACTAAGCCATCTCTCCAGCCCATAGTTACTTTCTTGATGCTATGACCGAATATCTGACAAGATGCAACTCAAGGGAGGAAGTGTGTATTTTGGCTCACAGTTCAAAGGGCTTACAGTCCATCATGGCTGAGGAAGGTCTGGCATCAGAAGCAGGTGATTGGTCACATTGCATTCAAAGTCTGGGAGCAGTTCATGATGGGAAGTTGAGCCCGGATAGAAAACATGAAGGCCACATCCAGTGATCCATTTCCTCTAGCAAGGCCTCACCTTCTAAAGGTTCCACAACCGTTCTAAAAGTGCCACCAGTGTGGACCAAGGGATCAAACAGATAAGTTCACGAAGGACAGTTCACATTCACACCACAGAAAAAAACATTTGCCCAAAGTCACTTGTCATTGTTTTCTTCACAGGTAAAGCCATGTCTTCCAACCCAGATGAAGCAAAAAAAGAGAAGATGAATTCGAATTTGCCAGTCCCATTCCATTTAGCACAGACATAGCAGGGAGCTTCCAGCTTCCACCAAATGAGACAATGTTCCTAGACTAACCCTCAAGATGGTAAGGTGTACATATATATTCTGTGTTTCTTTCTTTGTTCCTTCACCCCACTAGCCTACTGCTTTATCCAAATGTCAATGTAAAGAGAAAAGATAATAGGACCATTTCTTGGAACTCCTGAGCATTTTCTACATGAAATCCATAAGGATAAAACCCCAGGGAGGAGGCTCACAAAACCACTGGTGCTACTGAGAAAAGCCACTCCTTTCTGTGTTATTGTTGCAGGAAACATCTGTGTTTGCCGAGCTTTATTTCCTCAGGCTCAAATTTTATATTCGGATTTGTATAGCTCCTGCTGAAGAACTGGGGCTAATGTTATCGAGTCACACTGCAAAAGCTAAGGAAGATACAGGAAAGAAGATGACGGACAATTAAAATCACTCAACCATTTAGAAGCACAGGTTCTGCCGCTCCCTTGCCCTCATGCCAGCCACTGTGCTTAAAATACACGCTGCAAGCATTCTCTGTAAGAACTCTAATACAAAACCACGTAAGGCCAACACCTCGTCTTCACAGTTGTTATATCAACTAACCTCTCTAATCATCAAGGTTCCTTCTCTGGAAATACTGCTGCTGAAAGTGTCCGCGTGAGAGGTCTCCAGCCCATGTGTCCCGACCATTCCCATGTTGTACTGCTCATTGCTTGCTGGGGCTCCTGTTGGTCTGAAATGGGAAGGAACAGTGTTCATGGCAAGGTATAAATTTAGGGAAATACCATTTCCTATCCATATTAATTTCTTATTGTGGTAAAATACACATGACATAAAATTTTACCATTTATAGGATTTGTGTATATATTTCAGTGGCATTAAGGATGTACCTAGGCTGGAGTTTCACTTCTGTAACATCTTCTATTGACTTCTGTTCTATTCTCTTCTCAACTAAGCCTGTGAGTGAGCTTCCTGCTCTCCACATAAAAAAAAATGTTAAAATCAGCATCATGGCTCAGTGAGTCTCCTGCACTTCCCACTGCCTTCTGTAATAAGCAGGTACCCTGACTTACTTTTACATCTGTACTCTTCTCTGCCTGGAAAGTGTTTGCCACCCTGGCTCTTGGCTGATTTTATTTATTTTAATTTTTAATTTTAATTTTTTTTTTTGGAATAGGATCTCAAGCTGACCTGGAATTCACTCTGTAGTCTCAAGCTGGCCCAGAACTCACAGTGATCCTCCTACTTCTGCCTCTTGAGTGCTGGGATTAAAGGTGTGCACGACCATGCCCACCTACCTGATTTTAAGTGCCACTTTCACTGAGTGGCTGTCTCTCACTGTCTGTCTATGTCTAACCTCACCAGCCCTTTTTCTTCTTCATCCTTTTTTTTTTTTTTTGAGAGAGAGAGAGAGAGAGAGGCAGAGAGAGAATAGGCACGCTAGTGGCCTCTCAGCCACTGTGAACAAACTCCAGATGTGTGTGCTTCCTTGTGCGCATGTGCGACATTGCGCCTTTGCATCACTTTTCGCAGCTGGCTAAACATGGGACCTGGATGTTTGAACAGGCATTTTTAGGCTTCACGGCAGGTGTTTTAACCACTACGCCATCTCTCCAGCCCCTTCTTCATCCTTTTTAATAGTTCTTATCAATTTATAATCCTTTATCTATTCTCTCTTCATTTTCTCCTCCTTCATTAAAGCACATGCTTGTGAAGGCAGAGTTCTTGCCTCTTTGCTCACCATTACATGCTCAGAACCCAGCAAGGACCTTATTAAATAAATGGGTTAAGTCATCCCCAGACTGTGATTTCTTTACTAATGTATTTGAATTTCACTTTGATCTGTATCTTTCCTTTTCTTTAGCTGTCTTAAATTCTCATTTGGGAGAATATGGTGTAAAGCCAATAAGCCAATAAATGATTTATCAAAGGCTTTCCGACATTTGGGCCCAGTGGAGTATGTTTGAACTAGGGGGTTTTACTCAAATAGCATGCATCACTTTTTAAACAATTCTGTAGTCACCCCACTTTGTGGTACATTGACTTGAAGTTTTTTCTTGTTATCATATGTCAGATACAATGGAAGATGGTAACAGGATGTTGCCATGGCCCTCAAAGCACAGAATGAATTTCCTTTTTAAAAATTTTAATTTGGGGTTTTTTTTTTACATGTAGGGTCTCGCTCTAGTACAGGCTGATTTGGAATTCACTATATAATCTCAGGCTGACCTTGAACTCACAGAAATCCTCCTTCTTCTACCTCCTGAGTGCTGATATTAAAGGTATACACCATCAAGCCTGTCCTGACTGAATTTTCTAGGTGTTTTGTGGTACAAATTGTTCCAGTGCCCAACCAAGGACATGGGGGGACAGGGCCACCACACATGAGCTTCACCCAGCCATCAGTGTCTCAAGCCCAGTATTCTATGATTTAGGAACTTGGGATACTGGGAATCAGGCAGGTGAGATGGCTTTAGAATGTTAGAAGTTTGGCTTTTAATACCATTTATTTTGTTCTACTCGAGCATCTAACTTTTTAGAAACTGAGGTTTTAAGAGAATATGAAAATATATTAAGATTTATTTTTCTCCTAGAGTATACTTATCCCATTTTATTCTTTAATTTTGTTTCTTATATTTGGAAAATATCTGTAGATTCTTGGGTTGTATCAGGTTTAAGGACTTAATGAAATATTCACTACAAGAATCAAGAATGACACCAGATTTATACCATTTCTGGATCACAGCAGACACATTTAAAGGACTCTTGTGCAAAGACTAGGGCTATAGCTCAGGGATAGAGTACTTGCCTAACATGAGCAAGGTCCTGGGTTCAACACCGAGGAATGGAAAAAGAATTCCCTTGCAAAATATGGAAGGAAAAAGACGAGTCTGAATCCACCAGAAAAATGTACAGCAAGACATTGACTTCAAAAGAACTAAACTGGGGCAAAAGATTAAATGAATCTTAATATGGGTTAGAATTAAGGCGGTTGGAAAAAATGCAAAGGACTATTTGTTAACATTTTAGTTCTAAGAAAAAGTTATTAATAGTGTTCTTTCGTGTGTGTGTGGGGGGGTTCAAGGTAGGGTTTCTCTCTAGCCCAGGCTGACCTGGAATTCACTATGCAGTCTCAGGCTGGCCTTTGAACCTATGGCATTCTTCCTACTTCTGCCTCCTTTGTGCTGGGATTAAAGTTATGCATCACTATGGCTGGCTAATAGTGTTCTAAAACATGAGAAAAATAAGTTATTGACAATTTCTAACATGTTAATAGATTGCTAAGTAATAATAGTTACTAAAACTATGCATTCTTTTTTTATTTTTACTTATTTCATATTTGTATTTGTGTGGTCATATGTGTGTGGGTCATATGTGCATATGAACATGTGTGTGCATGAGGAGGCCAAAGGTTAATGTTGAGTGTCTTCCTCAATTGCTCTCCAATTCACTTTTTTAAAAAAATTATTTTATTTAATTTACTTACTTACTTACTTATTTATTTGAGAGAGATACAGAAATAGGCAGGGGAGAGCCACTGCAAACGACTCAGATGCATGCACCCCTTGTGCATGTGGCTTACGTGGTCCTGGAGAATCGAGCCTCGAACTGGGGTCCTTAGGCTTCAGGCAAGCGTTTAACTGCTAAGCCATCTCTCCAGCCCTCAATTCACTTTGAGACAGAATCTCTCACTGAAGCTAGAGCTCACTGGTTAGACTAGCTAGCCAACGAGCCCCAGGGACTCCCTGCCTTTGTCTCCCTAGATCAGGGGATTACAGGCATGTGCCGCCACAATCAGCCCTGTACATAGGCGCTGAGCATCTTCTCAAACTCAGGTCCTCATGCTTAAGTGATGATTTACAGACAGAACCACCTCTCTAGTCCCGGGCTATGATGGTTTGCTCATGTATTTGAAATTCAATTTTATCTGCATCTTTCCTTTCTCTAGCTGTCTGAAATTCTCATGTGGGAGAAGATGGTATAAACCAATAAATGAAGTATTTATCAAGGACCTTCCAGGAAAGAAGGCTTTGTCCTCTCTGTCTGAGGATAGCCACTTGGACATTCTATGGGTCATGGATTTTCAATTCAATTTTTTGTTTGGCATCATAAATGTTCTTTTTAAATCAGCTGTCTTCTAATTCTAAAATGGGAGATTATAAATTTCATTTTATAAAAAAATTGGCTTTGAAGCTAATTCCAACAAGACCATTCCTCAATTAGTTTTCATTACTTCACCAAGTCCTCCTCTGGATGCAGTTTCATTATTACTTTATTAAAATTATTATCTCCAGTCCAGTTCTTTTCCATGTAAATTTTACAGCAAAGACTTATTTGTTTGTTCAAATCTTTAAATGATTCTGTGTTCTATCAAAAGTTCAATTTTTCTGTATCTGTCTTGAATGTCTTTTCATGAAAAAAGTTTTATCCAAGTTAATTGCTAGTAAACAGGCTATGTACAACAAGACCACTGTTTTGTTTTTTTAGTTTTGCTGAATATCTGTAAAGCTAGTTTTTCCCCCTTGGGCTAATTTTTATACTTTGAATTTTATGATACTTTCTTCACCTGTGATGATTTTTATACTGAGAATTGGCCATCTTGAGTTTACAGTTTCATTATTACTTTATTAAAATTAGTTATCATTCCTTCTAGCAGTCATCCAGTTTAAATAAAGATTTTCCATGTTAGCTAATTTTACTTCTAAAATTGTGAGTTGTTCCTCTTAAAATAGCTCAAGATTATTCTGCCATGGATTATTATGTTTCTGTTTTCAATACATTTAAAATTTTGTGCCAATTTTTTTCCCAAACCATTCACTTTTTTTTGACCATGCCCTTCAATATAAATGGCTTTTTTGTTGTTGTTGTTTTGTTTTCGAGGTGTCTTGCTCTATCCCAGGCTGACCAGGAATTCACTATGTAGTCTCAGGTGGCCTTGAACTGTTTTGATCCTTTTTTGCCTCCCAGTGATGAGATTAAAGGTGTGTGCCACCAAGCGAATCGGGTTATGGTTTTGATTATGGAAATTTTCTAAAATTTCTGCACATTTATATCTTTTACATAATTCTTTTTTTCTTAAATCTTTTTATTTTAATTTATTTTATTTGAGATAGAGGAAAACACACTTCACAGAAAGAGAAAGTGATGATTGAGAGAGAGGGCCTGCCTGCCTCCAGCCAAATGAACTATAGATGCATCGGTTGCAACTGGCTTATGTGGGTACTGGGGAATTGAACCAGTCAGAGGGTTTTGCTGGCAAATGTCTTAACTAAAGATAGCCCATCATCTTTTTTTTAAGTTTATTTTTGTTTTTATTTGCTTTTATTTTTTGAGGTAGGATCTTGCTCCTAACCCAGGCGGACCTAAAAATAGCTCAAAGATTAGTGATATGCCCTCTGCCTCCCAAGTGTTTATTATGGGTACACCACCACACAATTTTCTTATATTTTAAAATTTGTATACAACTCTGAAGCCTGTTTTATTAATTCCCCAAACCATTCACTTTTTTTTTACTTATTTCATATTTGTATTTGTGTGGTCATATGTTGTTTTTCATATTGTTATGAACATGTGTGTGCATGAGGAGGCCAAAGGTTAATGTTGAGTGTCTTCCTCAATTGCTCTCCAATTGATTTACTTACTTACTTACTTATTTATTTGAGAGAGATACAGAAATAGGCAGGGGGAGAGAGAGAATGGGTGCGCCAGGGCCTCCAGCCACTGCAAACGAACTCCAGATGCATGCACCCCCTTGTGCATGTGGCTTACGTGGGTCCTGGAGAATCGAGCCTCGAACTGGGGTCCTTAGGCTTCATAGGCAAGCGTTTAACTGCTAAGCCATCTCTCCAGCCCTCCAATTCACTTTTTGAGACAGAATCTCTCACTGAAGCTAGAGCTCACTGGTTAGACTAGCTAGCCAACGAGCCCCAGGGACTCCCTGCCTTTGTCTCCCTAGATCAGGGATTACAGGCATGTGCCGCCACAATCAGCCCTGTACATAGGCGCTGAGCATCTTCTCAAACTCAGGTCCTCATGCTTAAGTGATGCGCACTTTACAGACAGAACCACCTCTCTAGTCCCCGGGCTATGATGGCTTTGCTCATGTATTTGAAATTCAATTTTATCTGCATCTTTCCTTTTCTCTAGCTGTCTGAAATTCTCATGTGGGAGAAGATGGTATAAACCAATAAATGAAGTATTTATCAAGGACCTTCCAGGAAAGAAGTCATTTGTCCTCTCTGTCTAGGATAATAGCCACTTGGACATTCTATGGTCATGTTCTCCATTGCCTGGGACAGTCCCATTATTTGTTTTAAATCATAATGTTCTGATTCTATCAAAGGCTTCTAATTATAAATGGATGGATTTTCATGAAAAAAAATTGGCTTTCAAGCTAATTCCAACAAGACCATTCCTCAATTAGTTTTTCACATACTTCAATTAAGGCCTTCCTCCTCAATTATGCAGTTTCATTATTACTTTATTAAAATTATTATCACCAGTCCAGTTCTTTTCCATGTAAATTTTACAGCAAAGACTTGGTACAATAATTCTTTGTTCAAACCCTCTTTTAAATGATTCTGTGTTCAATACATCTGTCAAGTTCAATTTTTCTGTATCTGTCTTGAATGTCTCAATCTTATGAAGACAGTTTTATCCATGTGTTAATTGCTAGTAAACAGGCTATGTACAAGGTTAACCACTGTTTTGTTTTTTTTTTAAAGTTTGCTGAATATCTGTAAGCTAGTTTTTTCCCCCCCTTGGGCTAACTTTTATACTTTGAATTTTATGATACAAAACTTCTTCACCTGTGATGATTTTTATACTGAGAATTGGCCATCTTGAGTTATGCTTCACATTCCTTCTAGCAGTCATATTTTTATAGGTTAAATAAAGATAATCTCTATTTTTTTGGTTAGCTAATTTGCTTCTAAAATTGTGAGTTGTTCCTCTTAAAATAGCTCAAGATTATGCTGCCATGGATTATTATGTTATGAATTTTCATATATTTTAAAATTTTGTGCCTGTTTTATTAATTCCCCAAACCATTCACTTTTTTTGTGACCATGCCCTTCAATATAAGGTTATGGCTTTTTTTGTTGTTGTTGTTTTGTTTTTCGAGGTAGGGTCTTGCTCTATCCCAGGCTGACCTGGAATTCACTATGTAGTCTCAGGGTGGCCTTGAACTCACAGCGATCCTCCTACCACTGCCTCCCGAGTGATGAGATTAAAGGTGTGTGCCACCATGCGTGAATCGGGTTATGGCTTTTGATTATGGAAATTTTCTAAAAATTTCTGCACATTGCAATATATCTTTCTCTACATAATTCTTTTTTCTTAAATCTTTTTATTTTAATTTATTTATTTGAGATAGAGGAAAAGAGGCACACACACACACACACACACAGAGAAAGAGAGAGAGAGAGAGAGAGAGAGAGAGAGGTGTGCCAGGGCCTCCAGCCAATGCAAATGAACTATAGATGCATGCGCCACCTTGTGCAACTGGCTTATGTGGGTACTGGGGAATTGAACCTGGGTCCGTAGGTTTTGCTGGCAAATGTCTTAACTGCTAAGCCATCAGCCCAGCCCGCATCTTTATTTTTTAAGTTTATTTTTGTTTTTATATTTCATTTTATTTTTTTGAGGTAGGATCTTGCTCTAACCCAGGCGGACCTGGATTCTACTATGTAGTCTCAGGCTAACTTCAAACTCACAGTGATATTCCTACCTCTGCCTCCCAAGTGTTCGGATTAAAAGGGTACACCACCACACACAATTCTTCTTAAAAGGCAAAGTGCAGCCCACAGTTCATGTATCAGGTTCATGTATACAACTCTGAAGTTATAGAAGAGGAGCCTTTACAGAACCTGCTATCCTGATCACTTCCCTGTGACCTTCTTTCTTGTTTCTCTCGCTTTTGTAAGATGACATTTCTCTGGCTTTCCTCTTACTTGCCTATTTCCTTCATGGGCTCTTTAAATTTTTTAAAAAAGATTTATTTTTATTTATTTATTAGAGACAGAGGGAGAGGGAGAGAGAGACAGAGAATAAGTGTGAATGGTGCACCAGACCCTCTAGCCACTGCAAACGAACTCCAGATGCATGTGCCACCATGTGCATCTGGCTTACATGGGACATGGAGAATCAAACCTGGGTCCTTAGGCTTTGTAGGCATATGGCTTAACCGTTAAGCCATCTCTATCCCATGGGGTATTTTTAAATGCAAGCAGTTTCTAGGATTCTGGTTCCTTCTGATTAATCTTTCAGCATGTTCTTATCTATGATCTTTATTATAATACCCATTTACATAATAATCCTAAATAAATATGTCTAAACTCTCTACCCAGTAATTTATTTATTCATCTTTCTGTTAGTTATTGCTACTGGGGTGGCAACTGAAATCACTGCTTTCCTTGTGTATTATTATGATTACTATTATTATTTTAGAGAGAGCAAAAGTGAGAGTGAGTGAATGAGAGAGAGAAAGAGTATTGGCACACCAGGGTCTCAGCCACTACAATCGCACTCCAGACGCTTGTGTATGTGTGACCTTGCACTTGTGTCACCTTTGTGTGTCTGGTTTATGTGGGATCTGGATAGAGATTGAACATTTATTTACTAGAGAGAGACAGAGAGAGAAAGAGGGAAGGGGAGGGGAAGAGAGAGAGAGAGAGAGTGGGCTGCTGCAAATAAACTCCAGATGCATGTGTTACCTTGTGCATCTGGCTTACGTGAGTCCTGGGACATCAAACCTGGGTCCTTTGGCTTTGCAGACAAGTGTCTTAACAGCTAAACCATCTCTTCACTCCCTAGTCTTCTTAGTCACAGTCAAACTTGAATCTTCCTACCATGGTTTTAAAGTCTTACTGGGTCCTTGCTATCTCTAGCCTAATTTTTAAATGAAATCCTATACCATCCTTCTTCTAAATATAACAACATTTAACTTATAGTAGTTTCCTATATACATTGGTGATTTAACCTGATCTCTCTATTTGGAAGAGTCTTTTCAACTCTCTGTCTTTCCATGGCTAACTCATTTTCTAAGTTTCTATCCTGGCACAAATCTATCCCATGCCCTCTAGGATGGCTGGCTGGCTCACTCTGCCTCCACATTGTTCTCTGTGCACCTCTAGCCTGCTCATACACAGTCCCGCACTGACCAGATCACATCCATGCTGGTATCTTCAATGTCATGGACTGTGTGTATCATGCAAATGGCATCTAGTGACTGCTCACTATATCACTGAAGGTTTCAGGTCAAAGGCTTTGTTTAATGTCCCCAATGGAGATTTAATTCAAGCTTACTCTGAAAACGGCCCTTCTGTGAATTTATGAGTGATTAGTTATAGGCACACATGTTAGCATATTTAAATGTTCTGTTTAATTAGTGGCAATTTTTGCCATTTTTTAACTCAAAAAGTATCTTTAGTATTAGGTTCACCAGGATGTGTCAAACTTTTTAAAAATATTATTTTCTTTTTATTTTTGGAGAGAGACAGACACAGAGAGAGGGAAACAGATAGAGAATGGGCATGCCAGCAGTCTCTCAGCTGCTGTGAACGAAATCCAGATGTGTGCGCCCCCTTGTGGGCAAGTGTGGCATTGTGCCCTTGCGTCATTTTGCATCTGGCTAAATGTGGGACCTGGAGATTGGAACCGGGTTCTTAGGCTTAGCAGGCAGGCCCCTTAACCGCTAAGCCATCTCTCCAGCCCTGTATCAAACTTTTTATAAATTGGTGGTTAGTGCAGAATAAAAAACAATTTCAGATGTGTCACTGAACTTTACAGTACAGAGTAAACCTTAATGTACATGTATTTATTTAAAAGATTAAGTTGGAGGGTTGGAGAGATGGCTTAGCAGTTAAGGTGCTTGCCTGCAAAGCTAAAGGACCCAGGTTCGATTCCCCAGGACCTATGTAAGTCACATGCACAAGTGGCACATATGTCTGGAGTATGTTTGCAGTAGCTGGAGACCCTGACATGCCCATTTAATCTCTCTCTCTCTCTCTACCTCCCTCTTTCTCTCTCTCACAAATAAATAAATAAATAAATATTTTTTAAATAGATGAAGTCGTGGAATCTCAGGGAAGTCTATAAATCATGACACAAAAATACATGTTATAAACATATAAACTTCTGTTAGGAGAGATGGAGGGAGGTAAACACATTAACCTAAGTAACATACAAAATAGCTACAAGGTTAAAAATTCCCCAACACTGTTTCCAAATGCGTCATTCAACTAACACTGTGGGTGCTTCCAAGACACTAGGAGAGATGGAGGGAGGTAAACACATTAACCTAAGTAACAGTGACAATTCCAATAGAAACAACTAAACTGGTTGTGAGACTAAATGCAATGGAGCCTGGGTGGGTGCTGGAGGAGAAAAAGGACATTAGGCAAGACTAGGAAAACCTCACTCACCTCATCCATGCACATCAATATTGGCTGACTGTTTATAACACATGGGCCATGTTAGTGTGAGATAGTACCAGAGAAAATGGAATGTGGGGAGAGAGGTGGGGGCAGCAGCAGAGGATTCTATTATCTCCTTAATTTTCCTGTAAGTCTGCAACTACTCTAAAAAAATTAAGTTCATTGGGACCTAGGGAGATGGCTACTTGGATGAAACCCTTGTTGCCCAAGCAACTGAAGTACCTGAGTTTAATCTCCAGACCCTACATAAAAGCGGGAAGGTTACTGTAATCCCAACACACACTGGCCTGATGGGAGTAATGCAGGAGAATTTCCCAGAAAGCTCATGGGGAATGCAGCAAAGGACAGCAGAGTGACCATCTGGACAGAGAAACCCTGCCTTACACATGGTACAAACATGAAGACTGACCCCAAAGTGGTTCTTTGAATGTGCATGTACACACAATTTAAAAAATTTTTAAAATAAAATCCATTTATAAGAAAAAGTGAGAAGAAAATCAACTTAAAGAAACCTACTATGGCTAAAACAACTCTAACATTTATAGTTAATAGAATCCTTTGCTTTAGAAATGATTTTTCTGGGGCTGGGAAAATGGCTTAGTGGTTAAGGTACTTGCCTGTGAAGCCAAAGGACCTAGGTTCAATTCCCCAGGACCCACATAAGCCAGATGCACAAGGTGGTGCATGCATCTAGAGTTTGTTTGCAGTGGATGGAGTCCCTGGCTTGCCCATTCTCTTGCTCTCTCTTACTCTCAAATAAATAAAAATAAAATAAAAATATTTTTAAAAAGAAATGATTTAAAAAATATATTTTATTTATTTGTTATTTGTTTGAGAGAGAGAGAGAGAGAGAGAGAGAGAGAGAGAGAGAGAATGGCATGCAGGGCCTCTAGTCAGTGCAAATGAACTCCAGATGCATATGCCCTCTTGTGCATCTGGTTTTACGTGGGTATGGAGCATTAAACCAGGGTCCTTTGGCTTTGCAGGCAAATGCCTTAACCGCTAAACCATCCTTCCAGACCCCCAAATGATTTTTCTAATACTGAAACTGTGTAGGAAAAATTAGCTGTCCAATATCCTATAAAGGCTATAAAACACAAATCAAAACAAACAAAAAAACCCACTATTGATTCAAAGGAACACTACAGGAAATTTACTGTAATTAGGTTGCAGGTTTGGAACAATAATTTCCTCTAATTAGATTTGTCAAGGTGCTCCTGGCTGTGTTGGTTTACCTCAACTCAAGGCATTCTCATTGGGCACCTGCTTTCTGAACGGCCCTGTTCTCCTGGGTTTGGCACTGGCTAGTCAACATAAAAGCTGAACAAGGTATGGTTTCCAAACTAAAAACAGACGTCATTCATAAGAACACGAGAGCATCACAAATACACTCCAAATACAAGACAAGACTTAAGGGACGAAGAGGAACACCGGGAAGACTGTTCCAAGGAAAGGTCCACAGTGGAAAAGGGCAGGGCTGGTAAAGGCGCCACTTTGGGTGGGATACGTTAGGAGTGATCATAGGCCCCAGGGATACAGTGCATGTGGGGAACTAAGAATAAGGCCTAATCAGGCCTCCTTCTGTAACATTACTCACCCCAGTGCCTAAACAAGGGCTGGGCGGGCAGATGACTTAAGAGGAGCACTTTAGAAGCTGAGAAGGCAAGCAATGGGGCTAGAACTCTAGTGCTTTATCTATGTGGCTTTCATTTTCTAGCATGATGGTTCCCAGAAGTAGAAGACTGTTCAAGGAAAGGTCCACAGTGGAAAAGGCAGGGCTGGTAAAGGCGCCACTGCTGAGGGATACAGTGCATGTGGGGAACTAAGAATAAGGCCTGATCAGGCCTCCTTCTGCAACATTACTCACCCCAGTGCCTAAACAAGGGCTGGGCGGGCAGAATCACTTTAGCTAGTATGTGGCTTTCATTGTCCACATTGTGAGACTGTCTGAAGTCCGTGAATAGTGCTAGCAGTACACTGCTCTAATGATCCGTGGCGATTGTGGCTTATTGTGCTTTTCCATATGAGGTGTATGCTGGGATTTGAGGAGGGTGCTAACACAAAGGGCACCTCTTCAGCTTGTGTGACTGGATGCAAATCAGCTTGCATCTCCCTATGCTATCAAGCTTTTATTTTTCCTGATTACAGAAGTAGTTCCTGTCCATCATATACTTGGGGGTATGTAGAAAATACAAGTCCTTTCAAACTACATAATCCAGAAGTAATCATGTGTAATTTAAAATTCTTTTTTAAAATTATTTTTATTTTTGGAGAGAGACACAGAGAGAGACAGACAGAGAATGAAAGGGAGACAGACAGAGACAGGCGCACCGTAGTCGCTCAGCTGCTGTGAACAAAATCCAGATGTGTGCGCCCCCTTGTGGTCAAGTGCGGCATTGCGCCCTTGCATCACTATGCATCTGGCTAAACGTGGAACCTGGAGATTGGAACCGCTGGAGATTGGAACCAGCGTTCTTAGGCTTAGGAGGCAGGCGCCTTAACCACTAAGCCATCTCTCTAGCCCATCAGGTGTAATATTGACTTATCTTCCTCTACTTATTTTTTTTCTATTCCTGTGGTATTGGGAAATAGTATAACTGGTCAGTTAAGGAGCACAAATTTATCTATGTGTAGTCAGGGTTATATCTTATGTAATAAATATGAAGATGTACATAGTGAGAAAAGAAAATCTTATTTTGAATACTAGAATCCATAGCTGTTGTATGAAAGGCTGGGACTTCATTTCTGAAGAGCTCTTTTGTGTATACTTTATAGGAGGAACTGTGCTATAATATTTTTATTTTCTGCTCTAAAAATATATAGCACAAAACAGCAAGGTTTATCTTAACAAAAGAAAATAAAACTAAGAATGTGTACAAAAAGCACTGTAGCCTCAAAGTACTCTACTTGTAAAGAAGTTATATTTTTACAAAGGGATTCTTTTAATGTGTCTATGTCTTTGCCCAAGGTTATCCTCACCTTCCACCTTATTTAAGGAAGGGCCACTCATTGTTCACCACTACCTTCACTAGGTTAGCTGGACTAGAAACTTCTGGGAGAGTCTCTTGCTTGCACCTCTCATCTTGCTGTTTGTGGGCTAGGATTACAGATGCCCAACTTTGTAGGTGGGTTTAGGGGATCCAAACTCAGGTGCTCACACTTGCTAGGCAAGCATTTTTTTTTTTTTCCTAGTGAGCCATCTTCCCAGCCCTTACTAGGTATTTTTCATAGTGTGAAATTTCTAAGGCATGTAACCATAATGTTGGAAAACAGATGATCTATTTTACATGCACATGCAAAACATCCACAATGCGGACAAAATTAGAACAAATACACCAACAAACATCCATATACTTTTATATGAGTACATATCTTATATAATAACATGTTTTAAATATCTTTTAAAGAATGAGCATATCAATCTATCTAAGATTTACTGAGTCTTCAAGAACCACATCAAGTCCTGCTTCTACCACAAGGACTCCATAAGAACCTGTTTACCAGTTTGCACCAGAATCATGGTGATAGATCCTCTGAAAGGCTTCAAAACATCCTTGTGAAATAACCTCTCTCAAGACACCTTCATAGTTCTCAATGACCATATGATAAAGCACACAGTATTGTGGTGTTCCTAGGCCAGTCCCCCTCCTCCACTGCCATAAGAGTTTCCACCAAACTCAAACTCCTATGCCTTTCCTTCAACTATTCCCACTGCCTGGATTTCTAGTACTACCCTGTGTTCTTTTATATTTCACTAAGAGTTATGTGCCCTTTTTCCTTGGATTAGGCCATACATTTTTTTGAAATAAGGTCTTGTAATTTCAATTTCATATGACTAAACTGAAGTCATACTTGCTGGTGAGCTTCTCCATCTCAGACACCATAAAGTGTTCCGAACAGAGCAATAGATATGGTACTATCCCTACTTTCAGGGACCCGACAGTCTGAAGAAGGAGAAAAACACATAATAAACAATCCTGACTCGAGGCACTACATGAAAATTCAGGGATACACACAAGGTAAGCATGGCGGAGCAGAAGAGGGACTGGCTGTACTTCTGCAGGCTAGTCTGTGGGATGTTTACTTCCAAAGGGATAAGCGAGTACCAAACAGCAGACAAAAGCACAGCACAGTGTACTTGGGGAATCTTAGAAAGGTGGGTATTTCTGCAGCAGGGGCGATACCCCATATTTTCCTTCACAGGAAAGGCAGGGAATGCCATTCATAGCATTACAAAAATACTGAGAGCTGGGCATGGTGGCGCACACCTTTAATCCTAGCACTTGGGAGGCAGAGGTAGGAGGATTGCCGTAAGTTTCAAGGCCACCCTGAGACTACATAGTAAATTCTAGGACAGCCTGGACTAGAGCGAGACTCTACCTTGAAAAAAAAAAATACTGAAAAGATGTTATGCAACATTTCTCCACAAATTATTTTGGTCATTTTCCCAAATGTTCAAATTAGCATGCATTCTTCCAAGTTTAATTCTGTCTTTGTAAACTAGAATAGAAAGCTCTGGAAGGCAGAGCACAAGTATGTACTTCCCACACATCTCAACGTTTTCAGCACAATGTCTAACATCCTGCAGATTTTAGCAATCTTTGAATGACATAGACAACTCTTATCCTGCTAGTTGTGTGCTTAGGGGGAATCCCAAATATCTGCTTGAAGAATTGAACAATGCTGAGTCAAGACAAAAAAACAAATGGGCCAGCATGTTTTGCAGAAATGTTTTGGATCAGTGATTTTGCCTCTAGAGAAATCTTATTTGGTATTAAATGAGCAACTTAATATGATTTGTTTCAAAACATCATATTTTATAACATTTATGGTTGTCAATAAGCGAGTAACCAAAAATAAGATAATCAATATGGACTTGGTGTAATAATAATTTGGGGTAAAAATACTAATGGATTTTCTTCTCAGAATTGTTCCAAGGTAATGATGGTTAATCAATGGATGGCATTACCTGCAGTCTGACCACCCCTATCTTTCTAGTCCCCCTTGAGTAGGATAATAATTAATGACCTTATTTCATTGTCTTTATGTAGAGTGAAATGTTCTGATGATAATACTCATAGCTAAGCCACAAAATCTTGCACGTGGATTGAGTTCATCAGGGCAACACCATCATATGTTTATTTGGGATTTGGAGAAACATAGTAGAGTGGGAACATTCCCAGAAATTCCTTTCCAATGAGTAAAATCAACACTAAGCTTTGCATTCATGCTAAAATACAAATAAAATAAAAACATGGGGCTGGAGAGATTGCTCAGTGGTAAAAGTGCTTGTGGCACATGAATTAGGATCTAAGTTCTGTCCCTGGCATAAATACAACAGTTGTGCATGGTCTGAAGGGGAGTGGAAACAGGAGGAAATTAAAGTAAAAGAGTGACAGAGGAGGACACCTGGCATCTTCCTCTGGCCTCCACAGTGTGCACATGGTGTGCACACACACACACACACACACACACACACACACCAAAAATAAAGATAAAGAATGCAAGTACTGTTTTAAAAAAGTACTGCTTAAACAAAGGCTATCACTAAGGGAGGGAGGCAGAGATACAAATATTCCAAGACTAGACTACAAGGAGATTGACATGTGAAGACACTAATGACAGAGAAAAAAGATCTATTAAAAGAGAACCCGAGGAAGATGAAGGAAAATTTCCTAACAGGAAATACTTAAGTCAAACATTTGGAGCTTCTCGGCATGATCACTCGACTCCTGACTCTTGTGGGGTGCTGTTACATGCTGCCATATGTATTCCTCTTAACTGGTGGCTTGGATGGTGATGGAATGTTTGTGTCCTGTTCATTTTAGCCTTTCAACATCACTGTGCTAGGGGTAGAGGCATGTCAATGCTATCACTTGCTGTTACTACAGTTTGTTCTAGAGATTAAAAGAACTAAGAATGAGTCATCAAAAGGCAAGCAGGCATGGACAAAGAATGCATACATAGCCCTGGAAACCATATTCTAAATAATTATGTCTAGGGAGAGAAGTCATCATAGAACTCTGTTCTAATAAGAACTCAAAATCCCCAAAGCCAATTTACCTAGTCAGTGACCTACATCCGATTTACATTTAGCTAATATTTCTTGTCCTTTTGTTTTGGAGACCTGGCCCACTCCTGGTGAAAATTTAAGAAGTAGTCTGGATCCAGATATGGTGACACACGCTGGGGTCCCCGATACCCCAGAGGCTGAGTCGGGAACATTGCTTGAGTGACCACCCTGAACAATCTAGAGAGAAGCCCATCTCAAAAGAAGTCGTCTTACATCAGTCTGGGTATGTCGCTGACAGCCACAGTCCCATCATGGGTCTCGCTCTCTCCATCTTCCTCTTCTTCCTCACTACTTTCCGACTCCTCACTGGAGGAGGAGTAATCAGTCACTTTCTTCAGCGGACGGTTTGTTTCTTCAATACGGAGTTCTCTTAATTCTTTGGCTAATGCCGTCAGATCCTACAAAAGAGAAGTTTGTCAGCACATGAATTGTAGATATACCCAAAGCTACAGCTCCCAGCAAGTCATTGCTCCAGCTTAAGCAACAAGAAAATAAAAAGCTCTATCAAGTACTGTGAGCAAACACAGTTACTGCATGGAACTAAGAAAACGATGCTTGTGGAGGGTAGAAGCTAGAAAAGAAAGATGAAATCAATTTAAACTTTGTTCAAAACCAAGAGCTAGACTGAGACTGCTCAGTTCTGAATACATATGTGTATGCCCTGTTGTGTGCACACTCATATATACAAACATTGTGTTCTCTTTTTATTTTGAGAGGGTGAAACTGGCCACCCTTAGAGTTAGTGGGAAAAAAATACATGGAATTAGAAATTGTTCCCCAGTATTCTAGAAATCCTGACAAGCCACAGAAATGGCTTTTCCCCTCTTAGGATAGCGACTGTATCAAAATCTAGCGTTAGTCACAGAACAGAGCAATGGCCAAGGTTTACTTGGCGTGTCATCATTCCCCGGAGAGCAGAGGCCCCGTATTCAATGATGACTCACCTCAAACCCTAGTGCCACTGGAATTCATAGCCACAGAACTGAGTTACTCAAGAGAAACAATAAATTAAATAAATAAACAAACAAACAAATAAATAAATAGCTCTCTTCCAGAACGCTAGGTGTTTCGTTTTCTTAAATTTGAAATTCCAGTCACCTGGCAGAAACCCTGACAAATAAGGCTGAAATGAATGTGCAAGCACCCACAGGAAGAGATAATTTTCCAATTTTCCATGACTATGATGAAACCTTTAGCCTTATGGATGTGATGATGTGGTATTTAATCACCAAGGCACAGTGCAGGCAGTGTGCTGAACATCTGAACTACCTCTGATTTTACATGCTTTCAGAGCAAGGCAGGGAGAAGCGGTTCTGCAGAAGCATGGCCTCTCAAATTTGCATGGGTTAAACTGCCCATGGCGCACAGCATGCAAATGAGGAAAAAGCAATTTGACATCAGTCTTACCATTTCTCCCTATTTAGTGACCCATGTGGGAATCAGAGCGTTCAGTGAGAGACAGGGGATTAGGGAGAAAGAAACTCATTGAAAAATACTAAATTCTGAATTTTTATGGCCATATTCTCTCTTTATTTCAGTCAGAAATGTATTTGTCCAAATTGCCTGATGTAAGACATCAGTGATGTTAGATAATCTATCCCAAATGGCTACAAAGAAAAGGTGGGATCAATGTGTACAGTTGAGTGGTGATTATAATTTTATTTTGAGACAACAACAAACTGTTCGGTTTTTCTATTACCACCTACAAGGCACACATTATAGTTTTGGCTAAGACTAGGGACATAGTAGAGGAGATTTTTGGTGCATCACTTGAACATCAGGACATTCAAGATACTAGGTAAAGGAGCCATTTATTTTTAAGGTCATGAATATAAAAGGAAAACAATAATGTCTATTAAATTTGTCCTGAAATCATCTGAATTTAAGCCCTTGTGGAAGGGAAGCTTCTAGAAATTTGAATTGCACATTATAGTCACACACACACACACACACACACACACACACTTGCAGGAGCTTGTATATGCACACACACTTGCTTAGACACATGAACCCAGTCACAGTGGACATATGCAACCCAGCTGGGACAGTGAACATAGAACTGTATTAAACAGGAAAGCTTCCACACACATAGAATTTTAGGCTATTTCAGTTTCACCCCACCCCCACCCCACTGTGGATTCTTTGACAATGGGCCCAAACCAGGAACTCCTACTATGCAGATTTCATCAGCATTCTACTTATTTCCTCTTGACCAATGCTAATAGTCACCTTTGTCAAATGAAAAGTGTGAAAAGCATGCTTGGAAACAATGGGAACACACTGTCTACATTTCTGTTAAGGCTAAGAAAGGAAAAGGGTATTATAATCTTTCAAACCAGTAAAATAGTAACAAATTAGATAAATTTATTTTATATTTTGGTTTTCACATATTAAGACCATGCTAAGTCTCATCCAAGAATATAATCAATATTTAAGTTTTTACTTACCATTAAAATACATTTTATTATAATTTAAAGAGAGAATATGGTTTAAAAAGAATTTATTGCTATTATCAATAATTCTGAGTGAAATGTAATACTACCAATATGGCTTATTTAAATCAATGACACATTTTCCCCCAGGGGATGGATTTCCTTATCTCTGACATTTCAAAACAAGACAAGAGAGATATTTAGAAGATTAAAATTATTTAAAGATATTTAGTGCATAACTCAATGATTTAAAGAAAGTTTCCCTTGCTAAATGACCCATCCCTTATTTTCATAAATGGTATATTTACAAACACATTAAAGTCTGGCCTGGTTTGTAATTTTGAATTTAATCAGAAATTTTTATGTCAGTGTTATTAGGAGATTCTTTCCTGAGACATTGGGAATAATTGCAAATTCCATTTAAGTTTGATTGGTAACAGATTGGAGGGTGAGGCTTATGTGAAAGGAAGCATTAACGAGTAACTCAACAATAATACTCTCAGTCAAAGAAAATTAATCTTCCATTGCCAATAGTCTATGTGGTTAGCTCAAGCTTCACTCCTCATCTATCCGCTATGGAAAACGTTCAACAGCAAAGTTACAGAAAATAGATGTGATATAAAACTGACACCACTGGGTCCAGATCCATTTTCCCACATTTCATTCTCTGACAATTCCAATTTTCTCCATATAATGAGTCTTTATGTTAATTTACTGCTGGGCTGTCTCAAGCCTGAAGGTAAAAAGTATTAAAAAGGGAAAATAAAACTGCTATTTAGCATGAAAATATTTGAGAAAGTACTAACTAAAAAAGAACTGTGGCAAGATGCTGAGATTTTTTTTTTCAACTACTGTGTGAATGTGAGAATTAAGAGGCTCATATCCAAAGACTTCTTTGATGTAAGACTTTTTAGATTCACCTTGATATAATTTTTCATCTTTAAGAACTTACTTAATCTGACAGTTACATACATTTTGCCTCAAAAGGCACTCTTTTAGGCCTCTTTTTTGGAAATAATTTGGTTAATTCAAATTTTAGTGTAAGTTCCTCAGTCATTATATTGCTGAGGAATCCTAAGATCGTCTTTTATGTGTTAATTATATTTTCTTTTTTAGTCTAAAGATAGGACATAGCACAAATCTAACTTCAATACTCTCATCTGAAGGAAAAGGAATTTGGACACTAATTATTGCTCTAGTTTTAGCACATCTGTACTTGTGCTCTAGAATTTTTCAGATTTCTGCATCGAGTGGCTAAATAACGGTGTCACCAATGTCTGCTTCTGCACATAATCTTCAGGCCACATGTTTAATTATGGCAAAGTCAAAAGAATGTATTTTCAAAGGCTTTATTTGATAACTGCAGACTATTACAAAATCTCATATTCCATATTAAAGGATACTCTTCCAGATTGTTTAATGAAAAATTAAACTAGTAAGCCAGCACTAACAAACGAGTTTTTTTTTTTTTTTTTTTTTTTTTTTTTTTTTTTTTGGTTTTTGCAAGGTAGGGTCTCACTCTAGCCCAGGCTGACCTGGAATTAACTATGTAGTCTCAGGGTGGCCTCGAACTCTCGGCGATCCTCCCACCTCTGCCTCCCGAGTGCTGGGATTAAAGGCGTGCGCCACCACGCCCGGCTTACAAACGAGTTTTTAAAAATAATTTTAAGACTTTTTTCCTACTCTGGGTTATCCCAACAGCAGAACGGTGGCAGAGGGAAACCATACCAAAGTGTAGAAATCCAAAATGGAGAAGGCTTAGTTTAAGATCTCCCATCTGTGGTACTAGTGATATTTGGGGCCAGGTAATTTTTTTTTTTTTTTTTTTTTTTTTTTGAGAGAGACACAGAGAAACAGAGAGAGAAAGGGAGACAGAGACAGATAGAGATGGGCGTGCCAGCAGCGTCTCAGCTGCTGGGAATGAAATCCAGATGTGTGTGCCCCCTTGTGGGCAAGTGCGCCCTTGCATCACTTTGCATCTGGCTAAACGTGGGACCTTGAGATTGGAACCGCTGGAGATTGGAACCAGCGTTCTTAGGCTTAGGAGGCAGGCGCCTTAACCCCTAAGCCATCTCTCCAGCCCGCCAGGTGATTTTTGACTGTGAGGAGTTCTCCCTTGGGCTAGAGAGTGTTCAGCCACGCCCCTTAGCTCTAGCCATTGCTGAAAGTAGCACTATCTTCTTCCTTCAAGTGTGACAACCACAGCCATCTCCGGATGCAGCTGTAAGTGAGTGTCTGAGAGCCATTGCATGGGGTAGGTAGGACCACCTCCCTGTGCTCCCCTTGGCCCAGCTCAAGGACACAAAGGCAGAGCTGTCTGATGACCTGGAGGTTGGTTATTTATTTATTTATTTATTTACACACTGCCATGGAGGTTTTGGCATGCATCTCACATTACCTCAATGATTGGTACCTCTGCTGCTTCTCCCCGCCCCCACCTCTGTCTACCATGGTGACGTACACCAAAAATAAAGCCACGGTTCAAGTATCCAGGTTAGACAGATGAAGCCCTCTAGAGCCCCTCCTCTCATGGCAGCCGCCTCCATGCCAGTTTCTGGACTCACGCAACTCCTTAAGCTGTACGCACACAAGCACACACCATTGTATTGGCTACCACAGTGCCAGAAAATCGCTTTCTTTCTTCTTCTGTTCTGGGAGCGAATTGACAAAAGTTGTGACAATCCCCCTCCCCTCTCCCCAACCCCCTTCTCACTATGATGAAGGAAAAAGACAAGCAAGGAAGGCCATGACCCAGAGTTATTATAAACATTCTCTGCTCCCTTTCCATAAGTGCTATCCACACGCTGTGGGCACACAGAGTCTCGTTCCTTTATAAACAAGGATGGGTTAATAGGAAAGTGACTTTCTACACCACTCTGAATGGTGAGGTGGTCGGAAATCGGAAAAAGAGAAATCAACTGCATAGGAGACATAATTCCCCTATTTAAAACATGAGTTCTGTGCCTGCGATTTAAGCCTCAACAGCCTTGGCTTTCCATAGCACTTTACACGTTTCGAAATGACTTTGTATGCGTGACTTGAGGGATCCTAAACGATCTCGCGAGTAGAGATGGCAGACATTATTCTCACTTTACAGACCAGAAAAGTGGCCCAGAGAATTCATGAGACTCACACTAGCCAGCTATTAATGGGGGAGCCAAGATTTAAACGTAGCTTGCTGTTTCCTGAAGCCAGTGCTTTTTCCACATAATTACACACACACATGTGCGTGCATACATGTACACACACACACACACACACACACACACACGTGAATACAGTATTCAGCAGAGCTCAGCCTCAAAGCTATAATGGTGGCCTTCGGATTCCATGCACCTAAGGCTCTTTGCAAGGCCTGGCTCTTAGGAACAATTCCACGCTGCTGCATTCATGCAGGTCTGACGAACAGCAGTAAGGCAGTCATCCTTCTTAGCAAGCTACCTACAGTTGACAAAGCCACATATTTTTCTAATGGAAAAATGTCTCTACAGATAAGGAAATCAAGTCACTTAACTTGCCCGGATTCATTGACTCAAGTTGCTGCTGCTGGTGGTGGTGGTAATGTCCGAGGAAATTAACCTAACAGTGCCCAGTAACTCCTTATTCACAGATCACACACCATAAATTTGGAGTGTGCTAGAGTAATGTCTCTTGTTTGTTAGGAAGACCTCTGAAAGCCATCTCCTAGCAAGGCTGGAAAGTACCAGTTTGCAACTGGAAGGTACTGGAAGAGGAACTACGCAATAACAAAGCAATCGTACTTGCTCATAGCCGGATGAGGACAGTGGCGCATGGCATGTTTGCTCAGTGGGAAGGGCTCTGAAGCCTTTTGTGCATAATTGAGACTGGCTTCCATTTAAAGGGACTTTCCTGCTAGGAGAATACTGTACATGAGTGGGTTTTAAAGCCTCGATCCCCCCAATCTCCTTTCTGAATGTCCATTTCAAGAAATCGGGTTAATATTTCCATGTGAAAGCATGACCAAGAAAAGGCAATACTAACCTCATCTATAGCTTTCTTATAGCTCTGCGATAAAAGGGACCCGTCCAGAAGAATCCACAGAAGGAGAGCCAGGAGGAAACAGGCAGGTTAGATAAGAAATTGGAATCGTTAGTACAAAACTGATAAGGACAAAAGGGCAAATGAGAAGTAGAACACTGAATATGCAGATTTCTTTCATATTACTCAATATATACCATATATTACTTAATATATACCTCCTTACTACAGGGACAATCAAATCAGCAAGTGGAAGAGGCTTCACATTCATTTTACAGGAGATCCCACAAAATTGAAGTAAAAGAGGTGGATAGTAGTAACTTATCCAATATCGCTTTCAAATACTTCAAAAAAAAATTTTCAGACAGCATGCACTTAGTCCTTTCTGTACAGCTAGATGGAGTCCACCGTGTTACAGCCTGGGAGCTAGGGAAGCTGAGTGTCAAGCTGCCAGGCCCTGGGTCACACCACACCTATTAAGTTTTGGTTCATAAAAGATGATTCCTAAAGGCATGAAAAGCAGCTAATGATACTTCATATGGAAAACAATGTGGAGAAAATGAAGACTAGATAAGGGAGATCCAGAGGAGGAAGAGCTCAGGTATCCTGAGCTGTTCGTTTTAACATCTTTTTGTCAAAGCTGCTGGCCAAAAATTGTGGCATAGGCTGGGCGTGGTGGTGCACACCTCTAATTGCAGCACTCGGGAGGCAGAGATAGGAGGATCTCCATGAGTTCAAGACTACCCTGAGACTACATAGTGAATTCCAGGTCAGCCTGGGCTAGAGTGAGACTCTACCTCAAAAATAAAATAAAATAAAATAAAATAAAATAAAATAAAATAAAATAAAATTTTAACAATTAAAAAAAATGTGGCATAGTATGAGCAACAAAATATTGAGAGGCAGAGGAAGCAACCCAAGATCCTTTCAGTTCTTTCCAAACCAGGTATAGCTCCCTTCTGGATGCTTCTAGCATCCATTCACATTCATCCCAACAATGTTTGCTAATAATTATGAGCACGTATCTCTAACTACTGGATCATATAGGTTCTCTGATAAATGAAAATTTGAAATTCTTAGAGAGACAAGCACTCACAGCTGGTCGACTGGGCCGGGTAATGTCCCTGGATTCTTCAGGTTTCACCTTGGAAGGCTCATGGGGGAGCACGGGTGATCCTTCTGACTTGCTGTTGGCTAGAGGGGGAAACAGGGTCAAGAAAGACACGCCGTGACCATCAGAAAGTGCAGATTCTCACTCCGAGTATTCCCCTGTGAAAACACTCCCCTGCAGCTCAGTATGCGTGTCACCCACTTAGACAAATCTATAAGCACTTTCATGGAAAAATGATAAGTGCTCAGGCAGGCACTGGAGGCCTGAAACCTAGAAGTCACTAGTAGTAACGAGAAACTGTAGTCAGCAGGGCTGTCACCTTCATTTACTGAGTCCTTACTATGTATCAGGCATAGTTAATGTTAAATGTTCTCTCTGTCAGTTATCTCAAAGAGCCCTTAGTCCGCCCCAATGGTGTGGTAATATTTTCCTCAATTAAAGTATCATGCAGTTTTCGAAAGAAAAGACAATTGGCCTAAGGTAGAGATGTAGTTACAGACCAGGCCGAAATTCTTTCTGATTTCTGGAAGTCATCGTTTCAATCGCTATCTAAACGAGCTCGGAAGTTAAGGTTTTAGACTTTATTCCTCATGTATCCCCTTGTATCCTTGTATAAGTTTATCAGTACAACTTATGTGATACAAGTTTATGAAAAAGAAAGAAAGAAGGAAGGAAAGAAAGGAAGAGAGAAAAGTTTTATTTGATGGAATGGGATTTAGATGGGGTGAGAAGTATGCTGAGCCTTTTAAGGAAGGACATGAAGATGGTGAGAAAAGGCAGGTCCTATAACGGGCTGCAGAGCAAGGATGAGGAGGCTCCCTGTGGCCACAGATCAGAGAGCTTCTGTGTGGTTTATGAGCTCAGGGGACGACATGACGCAGTCTAGGAGAACCAGAGTTTTCTGTTTTGTTTTAAAGTGATGCTTCCAGGCTGGGGAGATGGCTCAGCAATTAAAAGTGCTTGCATGCAAAGCCTGCTGGTCAGGATTCAGTTCCCCAGTACCCTTGTAAAGCCAGATGCACAAAGTGGCACATGCATTTTGAGTTCATTTGCAGTTGCAAAAGGCCATGACATACCATATTCATTTCTCCCTCTCTTTAAAATATATAAATAAAATAAAAAAGTGGTTTTTCCTGGCAGAGATATACCAAGGATATAGGAACCTTCCTAACCCAGAAGCAGGTGGCTGAAGGGAAGAATAGTAGAACTCAGCCTGAACCAGACCAGGGTTAAAACAACATATATATATCTTTAATTCGTTCTCTCGGTAAGGACATAAAGTCACTGATACACAGAAAAGGACCAGCAGTTCTCTAACTTAAGAAGATCTATGCTTGGGCCAGGGTTCTGGGATGTCCCACCAACATCAGTACTGCATAGGGGTAGCCATGGGCCAGCCCATGTCCCAACTCACAGACATGGACACTACATCAAACGTTAAGCTTTTCAAACCACATATATAATGATTTTACTTATTTGAAACCTAAAGGGGATATCTGGAGATGAAATAGGGTCTATTGCAGGGGATAGAAAAGAATAAAGAAGTGAGTTTTCTTTAGACACAGTGATTAATAAGTATATTAATATTTATCAAATTGTACTTGAAAGTACTGGTCTTTATCACTCAGAAGCAAAATTATGTTCTTAAAGAACGTGACTCAGCCAGAGTGAATTTTGATTAGTTTGAACAATATATCTATCACTCTGTGTAATTACCTGGACAATATGAATGTTTTCACGGGTTTTCTCATTAATGAAAATGAAGCAAAGATGGATGATTTGAATTAAATGCTTGGAGAGGCAGGCTCATTTTTACTTATGGAATAGAAACAACCAGAGTAGCAGCATGTGTATGTGTGTGTAGCATGCTGTGTATATGCACGGTCTCACGTGTATGGGCACACGTGGAGGTGTGAGGTTGAAGTCGAGTATCTTCCTTGATCACTTGCAACCTTACTTCTGGAGGCAGGTCTCTTGCTGGAATCCAGTGCTCGCGAATTCACTGCATCTAGCGGGCTAGCTTGCTTGGGGCTTGTTATATTTCTACTTCCTGATGACTAGGATTACAGACAGGCCACCACCCTCACTGGGGTTATGTGGGTGCAGGGACTCTGAACTCAGGTCCTCACACTTGCGAGGCATGAAGCTATCTTTCCAGCCCTCAAGGATACATTATAAGGTGAATATTTTATATCCTCCTTCATGTATATTCGTTCTATATTAGTCTCTTTCAAATTTTCTTTTGAGAAATACCTAGACTTATGAAGTGCGTTCAGAATCCTGAAAGGCTTGACTAGCACCATGGGAACAAGACAGAGTGACACATGAAACTCTGCAAACAAGGAATGGACATTTAGGTGACAGGTAAGTAACCATATTTTCAAATGATACTGCTACTTGGAGCTCTCCCTGGAACATACCAGTGCCTTAAATTAGGGAAGAATTTTGCCCAAATCTCATGTCTTACATACACAATTAGGGACTGTGGCCCAGTTCCTTGAGGATATGCAAACGGAAAGGAGCTAAGGGCTTTTAGGCATCACACAATCAAATCCATACTAAGCAGAGTCAGGAAATCACCCTCCTTCCCCATGCATGCCTTTCCTTCCCAGACACCGTCAGTAGCAGAAGGTAAAAATGCTTTACCACGAACTCTGGTTCTTTCACTGGATCCTGCTTGTGACCCTGGCTGGGAGCCTCCCTGGGAGCTGGGCTGGGAGCTGGGAGTGCTGGAGCTGGAGGAGCTGCCACTGCTGGTCCTCTGCAAGGGGCTCTCCAAGACAGGCTCAGTTCTCCGGAGATCAGGGTTGCTGCATGAACGGTAGAGCACATTGGTTGCATACTAAAGTTCAAAATGTATAAGAAACTTAAACAACCCAATAGCAGAAAAGAAATAACTAGACTTTAAGAATAAGCAAAGGACCCCAATAGACATTTCTCAAAAGAAGACACACACATAGCTAAGGAGTATATGTAAAAGTGCTTAACATCAGTGATCATCAGAAACATGCAAATTCAAACCACAATTAGTTATCACCTCACACCTGTTAGAATGACTATTATCAAAAAAGAGGAAAGGGGCTGGAGAGATGGCTTAGCGGTTAAGGCGCCTGCCTCCTAAGCCTAAAAACGCTGGTTCCAATCTCCAGCGGTTCCAATCTCCAGGTCCCATGTTTAGCCAGATGCAAAGTGATGCAAGGGCGCAATGCCACACTTGACCACAAGGGGGCGCACGTATATGGCTTTCCTTCGCAGCAGCTGAGAGGCTGCTGGCATGCTCATCTCTATCTGTCTTCCGCTCCCTCTCTGTCTCTCTCTGTGTCTCTCTCCACAAAAAAAAAAAAAAAAAAGAGGAAAGATTACAAGTGGTGGTGAGCATGTGGAAAAAAGGAAACCCTTGTATTCTTCTGGTTGGGAATATAAATTAATATAGCCAATATAGAAAACAGTCTGCAGATTCTTCAGTGAGTTAAAAACAGAACTAATGGGCTGGAGAACTGGTTTAGTGGTTAAGGTTCTTGCCTGCAAAGCCAAAAGACCCAGGTTTGAATCCCCAAGACTATGTAAGCCAGATGTATAAGGGGGCTCATGCATCTGAAGTTTGTTTGCAGTAGCTGGAGACCCTGGTGTGCCCATTCTCTCTCTCTCCCTATTTCTCTCTCAAATAAATAAAGAAAAAAAAACCAAAAAACAGAACTACCATGTGATCCAGCAGTCCCACTTCCAGGTACATACCCAAAAGAAACGAAATCAGTGTTGTATGTATATATGTATGTGTGTGTGTCCGTGTATATATCTGTGTACATATATGTAGTTATACATTCACTATTGTTTTATTTGTAATAGCCAGCATCTAAAATCAACTTGTGTCTCCAGATGCATGAGTGACTAAAACATTTACACTCACATGTACAGTCTATAAATATATGAATCAACACACACACACACACACAGATAATTATTACATGATCTCACTAATGTGTGGACAAATATGACTCAGAGAAGTGGAGTAGAATGTTGGTTAACAGGGGCTGTGGGGGTTGATGGGAGAAAATGGTGAGATGCTAATCAAAGAGAACAGTTTTAGCTAGCATGAACAAGCTCTGGCGATATACACCATGGTAATTGTATTTAATAACAATGTGTGCTTGAAGTAGTTCTTTTTAAAAATATTTTCCTTATTTATTTGAGAGTGAGAAAGAGGCAAATAGAGAAAGAAAGAATAGGTACACCAGGGTCTCCAGCCACAGCAAACAGGCTCCAGATGCATGTGCCACCTTGTGTGTCTAGCTGATGTGGGTACTGGGGAATCAAACCTGGGTCCTTAGGCTTTGCAGGCAAACACCTTAACTGCCAAACCATTTCTCTAGCCCCCTAGATCTGTTTTTGAGACAGGATCTCATTATATAATCCACTCTACAACTCATAGTCCTCTTGCCTCTGCTCCTGGAGAATTAGAATTATTGCACCACCAAACCCAACTTTGAGATCAATCTTAAATCTCATCACAGAAAAATAATAATTATGTGGGCTGGAGAAATGGCTTAGCGGTTAAGGCGTTTGCCTGTGAAGCCAAAGGATCCCGGTTCGATTCTCCAGGACCCACCTAAGCCAGATGCACAAGGGGTGCATGCATCTGGAGTTTGTTTGTAGTGGCTAGAGGCCCTGGTGTGCCCATTCTCTCTCTGTCAGCCTGTCTTCTATCTCTCTCTATCTCTGCTTACAAAATAAATTAAGTAAATAAATTTAAAATTTTTTTAAAAATAATAATTATGTGAAGAGTACCTGCATTAAATATAGTATGCTGCCCACTTCACAATTTATACATATATAAAAATATCACATGGCATGCCATAAATAAATAAATAAATAAATATATATAATTTATTATACATTAATAAAGCTGGATATGAATTGACATTTGTACACACTAGCACACTCTAGTCCCCACTTGAGTGTAAAGGGGTAAAGAGAACACTTAGGACACACTGCACTGAAGATGGTGGCTATTCCTTCATGGTAGAGCTGCTGGCCAGGTACTGGAAGGACAGTTTTAACTCAGTTACTTGGTCAATACAATGCAAACACTAACTCTGATAAGGCAAATGTTTTTTTTTAAATTTTGTTTTACATTAAAAATTTTTATTTTAGAGAGAGAGGGAGGGAGAGAACTGGAGTGCCAGGGCCTCAGTCACTGCAATTGAACTCCAGATGCTTGCACCACCTAGTAGGCACGTTCAACCTTGTGCTTGCCTCACCTTTGTGTGTCTGGCTTACATGGGATCTGGAGAGTCGAACATGGATCCTTAGGCTTGACAGGCAAGTGCCTTAACTGCTAAACCATCTTTCCAGCCTGGCAAATATTTTTTTTAAATGTTTTTATTCATTTTATTTGCAAGCAGAATGAGAGGGGGGAGAGAGAGAGCAAGAGAGAGGGTGCACGGACATGCCAGGGCCTCCTGCAACGAACTTCAGATGCATGCACCACTTTGTGCATTACACAGGTACTGGGGAATCAAATCTGGTCATTAGGATTTTCAGTCAAGTGCCTTAACTACTGAGCTATCTCTCCAGCCTAAAAATCTTAAAAGAAGGTTTTTCTTGGGCTGGGGCGATGGCTCAATGGGTAAAGCACTTGCTGGTCAAGTAGATCTGAACTTAGGTCCACAATACTCATGTACAGCTGGATGTGTTAGTGAGTTGCTATGATTCCAGTGCTTTTTTGCTGTGATGGGAGGTGGCGACAGAAGAACTCTCAAGAGCCTGTAGGCCAGCTAGCCTGGTATATGCAATGGCAAACAATAAGAGACCCTGTCTCAAACAAGGTGGAATGTGAGATCAACACCCAAGGTTGTCTCCTGACTTCCCCATGCATGCAGTGGCACGTGCACACCCTCACTCATATGTATACATACATGTATCACACACACAAAGATTAAAAAATAATGAATAATAGCCGGGCGTGGTGGTGCACACCTTTAATCCCAGCAGTCGGGAGGCAGAGGTAGGAGGATCACCGTGAGTTCAA
Organism: Orientallactaga sibirica; assembly: GCA_036365145.1. Taxonomy (NCBI): domain Eukaryota; kingdom Metazoa; phylum Chordata; class Mammalia; order Rodentia; family Dipodidae; genus Orientallactaga; species Orientallactaga sibirica. The sequence goes on from JAEOAD010000008.1 coordinate 18,478,609, forward strand.
GGCCACCCTGAGACTACATAGTGAATTCCAGGTCAGCCTGGACTAGAGTGAGACCCTACCTCGAAAAAAGAAGAAAACAAAAACAAAACAAAACAATAAATAAATAAATAATGCTCTCCTTTAAATACTTATTCCAATGTTCATCATGAAGAACTTCAAGTATATAAAAAGTTAAAAATAAAGAAGGAATACATGTAATCCTCGAGCCAGGAGACAGTTAACTATATTTTACAATTTGACGAATTATCTTCCAGTCTTTTTCCTTTTCATAAAGAGAAACATATCATATATTCAGTTTTGCTTCCTATTTTTCTCCTTTAATATCATATTGTGAGCACTTTCTTATGTTTATGGAAACAGCAATGGCTGCATAATAAGACATCATAGAGATGAATTAGTTTGATCATTTCTCTATTAAGGGGCTTCCAATACATTGCTGTGCAAAACAACACAGAGATAACCATCTATCTGCGCTGCAGCACTCAGTTATGCCTCTATTTCCTGCAGTGGGAATTCATGGGAGAAAGGGTATGAACTGGGGCATAGGTGAGTGCATGTGTAAAAATACACGTAGGTATTAACAGTGTTCACTGTAGTCTGTTACTCTCCATCTTTGAACTCTGGTCTAAGTTTATGCTCCTCTGTTGTAGTGTGGTTTTAAAAATATTACTAATAGGCTGGAGAGATTTCTTAGTGGTTAAGTCATTTGCCTACAAAGCCTATGGACCCAGGTTTGGTTCTCCAGTACCCATGTAAGCCAGATACACTAGGTGGCACATACATCTGGGGTCCGTTTGCAGTGGCTGGAGGCCCTGGTGTGCCCATTTTTTTTCTCTCTCTCTTTCTCTCTCCCTCTCTTTTTAACTCTTGTATCTTTCTCTCAAGTATATAAATAAATAAAATAAAAATATTTTAAACATGACTAATGATGCAGAATAAGGTTTTTGTTCATGTTTATTTGCCATTTATAAGTTATCTTCTGTGAACCACTGACCAAATCCTTTGTTCATATAGCTTTGTAGTTTTGATTTCTTAAAACAGTTTGCATACAGAAACCTCTTAGTTTCTTAAGCTCCTATCAAGAGAAGCTTTAAAATAATTATTAAATGCTAAATCAAGAACAAATTAGTATGTGGCCCTCAATTTTTTTTTTTTTTTTTTTTGGTGTAGTATATACATTCATCTTTACTACCCCCAGAAGAGAAGCATTTATTCAGTCAGCATTCTCATCCTAGGAACTGGGTCAGGCAGTTGAGATCTGGCAATGGTAAGACATAGCTCGTGTACTCTAGTAGCTTAGCCAGACGCAGCCCATTTCATTCATGCCTTGCCTGAAGTGAAGCATGGAATGATGGGGAAGCCTAAAGCAGGGTCACCACTGGTGAAGAGCGAAGCTGTGTGAGAAGAGCTATCTAGCAGTAGTGGTGGTAGTTGACTGCTAAGGTTTTTAGGATTTTGTTAAAACAACAACAACAACAACAACAAAACCCATAAACATTCTGATCCAACTCTCCAGCCCTTGTGTCTATTTAAAAGCTTGTTCTTGGTAGGGCTCTTTTAGATTTAGTTACAGGGAGTGTAAACAGCAGAAAAGTGAGCTAACAAAGAGTTATTCTTGTGAGAAGGAAACATGTTCAGAATAGTAAAGTTCTGATTTTGTCTGATTACAGGTACATACTTGAGCACTGAGGGTTTCTGACTCAAAATTCGTTCAGGGGTATTCTACACTTCATTATTGATCCAAACATACCATTTTCCAAGTTGCTAAATTTTCTTTTAGCTTAAAACACATCGATCTCTTCTTTGGTCCATGATTTATACAATCCTGGGCAGGGAGGCCTGAGACAGAAAGCTCAAATCTACTGCCACCCCTGGTTGCTTAGAGGGAAGGCGTGACCCAGGACCAGCACCCTCTGCCCTCTGTCTCCTCGGAGGCTCATGTCTTTGTGAATGAAGTTACTACAGTGTTGTGGTTCTAATGCAGGGAGACATTGTTTAAAATGCCGTGCTAGGCTTTCATTTTGCTCTGGCCAGCTCAAGGGTAAAAAGTGTGTGTCAGATATTCTGTACTATGTTTACTGTTAGATGTTTCACATAGAGATTTATAGATTTGAAAACACCATTGTCCTCAAGCTTGACACTTTAGCTTACCAGTAACATGGCCATAAAATGCCCATCTTTGTTAGCAAAATTAAGCAATCTAATGTATTTACAATTAATCTGTTAACATACAAATAAATGGGTTTCATGGCATTTTCACATATACTTTTTTGTTTGTTTATTTCTTCTGAGGTAAAGTCCCACTCTAGCCCAGGCTGACTTGGAATTCACTATGTAGTCTCAGGCTGGCCTCAAACTCACAGTGATCCTCCTACCTCTGCCTCCCAAGCGCTGGGATTAAATGCACGCACCACTACACTCAGCTCTCATATACTTTTAAACCATGTAATCTTGTTTTGTGATATCTGCCCTAATCGTAGTTGAGTAGAGCTGGCCAGCAACCTTGTGTAACTTCAGCAGGAATCATGTGCAAATATGACCACACCCTCCTAAGTTACTAATTTAATCATATAAATCTGGAAGTTATATTGGTATTTACCCATATAGGTGGTTACTAAATCAATGTATCAGTAAAATCAACTGCAAGGTGACTGTTGGTAAACTTCAGGAAAATCAAAAGTTCTTGATGTGTTAGCAGCATTTTTCATGCATGGTTGCCGTTTTGTGGAAACAGTTTGTATCTAATGGGTTGAAATAAATTCGGATCCAGAATGCAAATACCCTTAAATGAGGAAATGCTTGGAATTATCAATGTTCATTTATTTAATATCTTACATGGTAATTTTTTTCATAAAGAAATAATTGCTCTCTATAATTCTCAAATAATGAATTCCTCCCTACTGCTCTGTTTTATTAAATAGTAGTAGTCAGGGAATTAGTATACATAATTAATAAATCTAAGACTATGTGGGTTGTTTTTTTTTTTTTTTTGCTAACCAAATAGAAATTAATAGTGAAGGGCCTAGTAAGAATTCTTGGTGTTTTTCTTATTCTGGGGAATGTTGTTTGTATTAAAAAATTTATTGAACGAAAGTCAGTGGTGGATACTTTGAAATATTTTCCCTGGAGGATGTGGTGTGGTGACAATAGCTTTCCTTTGATTTGTCCATGGAAGCATTGCTTTGTGAGGCTCACTGGATCAGGATGAGGGATGCGGCACAAGGCACAGTCAAGTCTCAACAGAATTGTGGTAATGAGATGTACACAGCACAGACAACACTGAACAGTGCGTGATGCCTAACAACGTGGGAAAATGATACTGTAAATACCATCGGCGTTTGGGGAACAATTCCTGAAACTAGAAGTGTCAGGGGTGGTGTTAGGAAGAAGAGGGTAGGCTGGGGAGATGGGTCAACATTTAAAGGTGCTTGCTTGCAAAACCTGCCGGCCTGGCTTGGCCCACATTCAATTACCCAGTATCTATGTAAACCCAGATGCACAAAGTGGTGCATGTGTTTGGAGTTCCTGTGAAGTGGCAGGAGGTCTTGGTGCACCCATTTTTATTCTCTTACTCTTTCTTTCTCTCTCATCACAAATAAATAAATAAAAATGTATTAAAAAAAAAAGGAAGAAGCGAAATACCACTGGGCCTTGGATCAGTGGTAAGAAGGCTTGACTTGGCTTGAGCAACGATGACAAAGGCTTGGGTCTTCCTGGCACATGTGGAACCAAGCCTGTGTCTGGAAAGGGCAAGAGAGTGGGGTGATCAGAAGGAAAGGTTAGGGTGTTCACTGCCAGCTTTTACAGCTTGCTGGTGGACCTAATGCACATGCCTGGTCAGGAGAGAGGCAGGGCCAACCAAAAGGGAGGCTGTGGCCATATTACAGGATGAGGCTTTGGACGTCTATAGGGCTAGCTGGGATGTACACGTGTCTGCCGGGTTTGGAACCTCTTTTTGTGTGAAGTTAATTAGCTCCTGTGGGTATTAAATTCCTGACCTCGGCCTCATTAGCACACATCCTCCCCACTCCAGCTAGCCAGCATCAAGGCTGATCTTATTAGGTTGTTATTTTTGCTGCTGAAGACTAAAAGAAATGTTTACTTTCTATGTAACCACACAGAGGATGAGAGGAACTTAACAATGCCTTTTCTCCCTTGATGTTTTTAGAAACTATGAATAATCTGACAAAATGTCACACTGCTCATATTTTTCTTTTCTGTTCATTTGGTCCGGCCATAGGGACTGAGGGTCCGAGATCAGTGCACATAGAGAAGTGCAATTTCAGAATTCCATTAAATAACAGGCTTCTCTTGGTCATAAATTAACTAAGACCACTCAGATCCAAACATGTAAGAACTTGAAAGTATCAAAAATATATTTCTTTAATTGCTAACTCTTAATTCACACATTTCTACCCAGTAGACAGTGCTGTTTGGTCTACAAAACAAACTGAAGTAAAAATGTGATGATTATTCCATCCACTGGAATCATATAAAAAGTCAAAACAGAGAATAAGGATTACAAAGTGGGCCAAATCTTTAATTAACTGGCTGACTGCCAAAATTCATTAGACTTTGTTCTGTGATGACACAGCCAGTGAGAACAAGCAAGCCATAAGAAAGAAGCTCAGTTTGGGAGGGGCAGGGAATTATATTTTGAAATTAAGCATACAGTCATTGACTTTTGATTGGGTTTTTCTGGTTTAATTTAAATCTTTTCATTTTCTTAATGTACTTTTTTTTTTTTTTTTCCGAGGTAGGGTCTCACTCTAGCTCAGGCTGACCTGGAATTCACCATGTTCACTATGTAGTCTCAGGGTGGCCTTGAACTCACAGCGATCCTCCCACCTCTGCCTCCTGAGTGCTGGGATTTAAGGCGTGTGCCACCACGCCCGGCTTGAATGTGCTTTTTTGATCAAATGTTAATTTGTTTTAAAAGAACACATGAATCAAAGCTCTGCCCGTTCTTAGTTTGAGCTGGGGTCTTACTGACACTGGGGCTTGCTGCTTTGTGACCAGCCCAGGCGATTGCTTGGTCTCGGCTTCTGTTTGTTGGACTGGGGTTAGAGGCATGTGTGACCATGCCTGAGGATTCATGTGGATTTTGAAGGTTCGTACTCAGGCAGTTTCAGGCCTCGGGCCATCATGCTTTTGTAAGGAAGCACACCTAACTTCACATCCAACTCTCCAGCCCTTGTTCTTGGTAGGGCTCTTTTAGATTTAGTTCTAGGGAGTGTCGTCAGTAGAACAGTGAGCTTGTGAGAGGGAAACGTGCTCAGAATAATAAAGAACACTGCATGTTCTGACTCAAAATGCATTCAGAGCTATTCTGTAATTTATTACAGATTCAAATATACCATTTTCCAAGTTGCTACAACACACACACACACACACACACACACACACACACACACACACACATTCTGTAGCTACTATTTAATGTCTTACACCTAGGATCTGGGGTTTATCAGTACTAAATGCAGGGTGCAAAGTCCGAGCTTCTGAACCATTAGGATTTGTGTTCTTTCCCTCTTTTGTTGGCTACCACAGTGGCTTGTTTTGCAGTCATTTCAGAGCATGTACAGACAGACATCCTCCCCAGTGGTTCTTCTCCATGTCGTGACTCAGGGAACCAGCCTCCTGCTCTGTTAAAATCGTATCATATTAACTCTGGGCTCCGTAAGTTGGCCTTAAAGGAGAGGATCTATTTTCTTTAATAAGTTAATTTGCATATTTACTCCAATGTAAAATAAGAAAGTGAAGTAACCGCATAATTTTGTCCCTAATGATACATCTACCCCCCCAAAAAAAACAGTAGGTACGGTTGGACCCATGGGCTGTGGGCAATCTTAAGTTAGAACCACTTGGTGCCAAGGCCACTCACAGTTCAGCATACAACAGGTCATTAACATATATTAGCTGAACCTCACAAATGAATTAAGAGAACATAAAACATTGAATCTGTCATTTATTAAGCTGTGTAATTTTAATTGGACTTGACTCTAACTTTGCTAATTTTTTTAGTACCCCTTGAGAATCACTTCGAAGAATGTGTGAGAAGAAAAAACAAAAAACAAAGGAATCATGACCAAGTATGGGGAATATAGATTAGAAGCACTGTAAAGGAAGAATTATTTAAACATACCCCCATGGCTGGAGTCGTAGCTCAGTGATAAAACACTCACCTAGCATGCTCAATGCCCTGGATTTAATTCTCAACACTGAAAAAAAAATCATTATAAAAGCATCCTCTTTTTAATGGCTTCATGGATGTATGATTATTTGTTAAATAGTAAAAAATAAAATAAAATAAAATAAAATAAAATAAAATAAAATAAAATAAAATAAAATAAAGGACTTTAAGGACTGAGCCCCAACTTATCAAATCTCCAGTGCCCAGGTCCTGTGAAGTTTCTCTCCATAGCCTAGGCCTTGGCCATACAACTTTCTCACATCTAGTGATGCAAGGAAGATCCTGTGTATCAGCCCTTTCCCTTTTGACAAGTTATTGAGATGGTCAACGTTAAAGAAGCCCAGGAGGAAACATCTGTCAGGCAAAGACTCAAAGAATAAGAGGGAGAATGAGGAAGACACCTGACACAGTCCTCTTGTCTCCACAAGTCAACACACACACATGCATGCACACCAGCAAACACACGTATGCCCCCACACATATGAACGTGCATGTATGAACACCACATACACATATACAGGCAAAGAAAAAAAAGCTCTAGATTGTGGGGATATAAAGGGATTCACATGATAAATGTCGGCCAGTCACATGGAGGTACATGTCGGCAGAAGCAGGGTGCTCTGTAGTCCTGTAGCCACCTGCAAAGATGGGGATTGTCCCCCTCACCTCAAATGTATCTGACTTTCATTGTTGGTGAATAATTATGACCTCTTAGTTCACTTCCTCTCTATCTCTGTAAACAGAAAAATGTTAGCCGTCTTTCACAAAGTCTGCAGTTGTTGCACAAATAAAATGCTGAAGTGTTCCAAGGGAAAAGTTCTCATTTTATATGTCACTGGACATTAAAAAAAAACAATTATCTTAAGCCCTAATGTCATTAAAATAGCACTTCAGAGGGAATAAAAAGCTGCTTCTTATTTGGCTATATAAAGGCTCATCCTTTCTTTTTGGTTGACAGAACAAAACATTTTAAAGTTGAGATAATGTTTGGTCTATGCAGCTGCAATTCTAAGCAACTGATCTAATGAACAGAGCCCCAAGGGCAGAGTTCAAAAGAGCAAGAAGCACTGATAATTGGAGATTTATCTCCATGTGAAAAGGGATATTGATAAAGTTCAGCAGGTATTCCCATGTTAGCATGCCTCTGGCTTCCTGGTCACAGTGCCTGTCACTCAACCTATGCTGCTTAGCAACACCAGCTCGGCATGAACCTGACAAGTCACAGGGGGAAATGGCTCATTCAGAGCCTCAGCAAATTGGTAACTCCACTCAGAATGAGCTGGCATCTTTGTCCTAAAGGGATTCTTAGGGTAGCTCCATCTTATTTATGGATTGACCCTTTTCTAAGACTTTTCAGGTAAAGAGGAAAGGCATTCCATATTTTAAAGATAATGTATAAACAGTCTTCTACTCTCTCTCTCTCTCTCTCTCTCTCTCTGAGGGTCTTTCTCTTATTATGCACACAATGAGGAGATATGCAGCCTGCCCAAGAGTATCCTTTTTATAGTCTCGGTAGAGGCCACTTGCTATTTCCGTAGATCCTAAAAAGCGATGTAAACATCATGAAAAATCTGATTAACAGCAACAAATAACATCTGCTACCATATAATCTGCCCACATACTGTGAAGATACTGTCTACTTCCCAGCAGCTCTTAAGACCTCTACCCCAGCCAGTGTGAGCAGGTACAACTTCTGGGCATTGTCCATAGAACATTCTAGAAGGACATAGACAGTCACAGAAACATAAACATTTCAGAGATCCTCCATAAAACCACTGAGGTGATTTACTCATAGAATCTGGTGCTTCTGACAATTCTATGAAGGAGGAGTTCTTCAGCAGGCAGTTGTTTCCTTGGCAACTGCTTTATAATAACTCAGTGGTTCCCAGGCCACACCTCTTGACCTAATGCTAAAATTCACCTCACAACAGGACTAACTCCATAAAGCATTAAGCAATGGTTTGTGGCATTGTAACAACACTTGTATGTGTAATTTTGCTCCTAGATTTTCAAAGCTGTAAGTTAGAAGACTTCTCCCATCCCCATATTAAGTCCTGAGTTGCCTCATTCACTCATTCATTCATTCATTCATTCACTCATACATTTGTGAGCCCTCAGTGTACATGGTATTCTAGAATCTACTGAAGTCATAAAAGACCTTCAAAACTTACAGTCCAGTTGCAAGCCAGTATACTTCTGAAGTGCAACAGACTTTTTTTTTAAGAAAAGCAATGATGCCAGGGGGAAATTTCTCCTTCATTTTGGCCAGCTTTCTCCCCTTACCTTGCTCTGATGGGTTGAGATCCTAGTCTGGGTCCCAGAGCACTACCGTTCCCAGGAGAATTCTTTCTGGCTAATGCTGGGGATATAGAAGTTGTTCTTTGAGGCACCTGGAAGAAAGCCAGAGGTCAGAAATATTTTTATAAAACAGCTTCCATAGGCTGCTGTCTGAGAAACCTCTTCCTATCCAAAGACTGTCCAGGCATCATGGAAACGATATAATAGATGAAACTATATTCCTCAAAGAAATACTAAATTCCCTAAACAAAATCAAATAAAGACTCACTGGAAAAAGCCAACGAGGCACAATAAATAACCATGAAGGGTCTTTTTGATCATAAAAACAAATTAAGGCAGGTTAAACACATAACTTTGTCTTACTGAGCTATAAGTAATTATCCTCTATTATACAGGCAAGAGTATTGATAGATAAAAGGCATGTCTTTGGTGGTGCTCTTACTTCAATGAAAGTTGCATTAGAGAGAGAGAGAGAGAGAGAGAGAGAGAGAGAGAATTGGCACACCAGGGCCTCCAGCCACTGCAATTGAACTCCAGATACATGTGCCACCTTGCATGCATGTGTGACCTTTTGCACTGTGTCACCTTGTGCATCTGGCTTACTTGGGATCTGAAGAGTCAAACATGGGTCCTCAGATTTTGCAGGCAAGTGTCTTAACTGCTAAGTCATTTCTCCATCCCCAATTCTATTTTTAATTCATATCAAAATTAACAATTAGATTATGAAATCCAGTGATAAATTGGAAACAAGTTAGACCTTCAGATAGTTTGTTATGGTCAATCTCTGGTTGTCAACTTGACAGGATTTAGGATCACCATGGGAACAAACTCTTGTCATGTCTGTTAAGGGGGTTCTAGATAATATTAAATGAGGCAGGAGGATCACTCTAACTGTGGGCAGCACCACTCATGTGCTGGGTTTCTGGACTGTATGAAAAGGAGAGACCTGGCCAAGAACGTGGCATTCATTGCTCTCTGCTTCCTCAGTGTTGGACTGAATATGACCAACTCTGCTGCCATGCCTTCCTGGCTATGACAAACTATGACCTGGAAAAGTAAGCTGAAATAAACCCTTCTTCCTTTGTACTAACTTTTGTCAGGTATTTTTTCCTAGCAATGAGAAGGAAACTAATACAAAGTCATGTACCAGTGAGCCCAGAGATTCTATTACTAGTATCACATGAAAACATCTGAATGTTTTCACCTCCTGATCAATGAGCTATAACTGTTTAAAACTCCACCCCCCCCCCAAATTATGACAATTAGCAAATGTCATAGAAAAGACTGATTTAATATTGAAAATACTGGAGGGGGCTTCAAATAGCCAGTGTGAGTACCGATGAGACTGAGAGATATAGTAGATAAATGAATTATTGTCTCATCTGGGAAAAGTGCAAGGTAGAATTCAAATATATTTCCTTTTTGGAAACATACAGGCACTGGCTTATAAAATCAAATATTGAAAGTGTACCAAAGAAGTCCATTATTTAAAAGAATCACTTTATGGATCCTACTATAGGAAATTACTTTCAATATAAAGTGCCATCCTGTAGCTGCTTTTCAAAAATTCTTTTATTATAATTTGCTTTAACATAGAGATGGGTCAGGGAAGCAAAACAGGATGATCAAATTGGAATGAATACCTGTACAAGATAAATCTTACTAATGCCATTTTCCCGTTTCTTTTTGTAAACATAAGTATTTGTAGAGAGGGGTCCAATACCTTCCTACAATCTAAGTATCTGAAGTGACTTGAAGTCTCCTACTGGCTTTATGTATGTATGTACACTCCTGATTTTAGAGGGTGGAGCAATAACTTCTGCTTTCATTTCTTCAGATTTTGTGTACAATTTATTTTTCATATTGAACTTAGCTCTTTTTGATGGAATTTCTGCTTCAATAAAAACAACAAAAACAACCACAAAAGCCATCATTACAGTTTTTCTTGTTAAAACAATGGAAATCCTGCTATGATATCCTTTTAAGAAGATGAAAAATATTTGTCCATTACTAAAAGCTATTCTTTCCAGAGTTAGTAGGATTCTTTTTTTCTGGAAATTGCAGGACATTCCATTTGTTACAGCTTCCTGTGCTGAGCTCAAGAGAGAGGATTCCTGAACCAGTATTTTAAAGACATCCAGGTGGTTTGTAGAAATATGCATGGGCACATTCCAGAACATTTGTTGGCATAAACGATGCTTTTATAGGAAACCAACAATAGGACTGTTCTGTAAGGTGCGAAGAACATTCACCTTTCCTTTCAGTTTAACCTTTAGTAGTTAAGAACGGCAGTAAATATGACGGGATAGAAAGAGCAATCTGCAAGTGGGACCACTAAAATATCCTAAAAGCAAGATCATCTTCTGAACCCAGGAAATCTAGTGTTAAAAATAATGGTAAGTGAATTTTCCACATTTTATCTGGAGGTTTGAATTCATCTAGAGGTAGATTGAGTGGTAAATAAAAATATGCAGGTCTCACTATAGCCCAGGCTGACCTTGAAGTCATCATCATCCTCATGCCTCAGCCTCCTGACTGCTGGGTTGATAGGCCTGACCCACCATGTCTAGCTTATCCATTGACTTTTTTTAATATTGACAGCAAAACAGTCAGGAATGACTAGCATGAGGAGGTCTGATTCTAGATATAAGACATACTACGTTTTAGGCACTCACACTACCTGAACCTCAATTCTTTTTTATTAGTTATGTATATAGTATATATTCAGCCATGATGGTACCATCGTTAGCCTTCTCCCTGTACTCCCCCCATGAGTAATGTGGGTCTTGCCTTATCGGAGTAGCTACCAGTTATGGGGGAGAGGCAATGAATCTGTCTATAATGACCCAAATCACGGCTCTAACAATCTTTCCGCCCCCTCTTGGGCCAATTTCCCTGAGCCATGTTGAACCTCAATTCTTTGGGGAGGGGGGGGAGGGAAATGACAGACGACAGTCCAAGACTAAAAGGACAAAGATAGATGTGAGAAGGAAGTGCTTTGGCGTGGTCACATTCGCCCTTACTCTGAAAGGGAAGAAAACACTGAGTAACAGCAACACTACCTTTGGTGGAATGTCTTCTTCCTGTCGTAACCAAGAACTTCGGTCAAACTTCTCGATGCGAGTGGGGAGAGGAGGGTTTTCCGAGGTGGGGTCCGAGTTCTGGCGTGGCATCTCCACGCGGTGAGAGGTCACGTTCAGAGACTCCTGGAACCCAGACAGGCCCTTGGTCGGCTGCTCGTGCACTGACTGGGAGGCGGTCAGGGCAGGTCCCTGGGATTTCACGGCTACCAGCTGAGGGATCTAAGCACAAATCAATATCAGGGCAGCACTATTACAAGCCAATCAACGGAAGGGGAAGCCAAGTTCTTGACAGAAGAATTGGACAGCAGAGCCCATCACAGTTTTCCACAGGACACTTTTCAGTTGGCAATAATTGTGACTCGGGTGACCTCATTGGCCGCACACAGAGCTGCACAACATGGCTCTCTGCAACACTTCAGACTCTCCCATTTGGTTCCTGGCAGCAGGCTAAATGGTTTAGATTGGACTGCTGAGGTCAGTGGAGTAGTGAGATGATTAACAGCAGTAACAATATTTAGGGAACAGCTACTGGCCAGAAATATATTTTGTAAGCCCTTCTAGCATTATAAGCTCCCTCTTCCAATCCCCAGCTTTGACGTGGAGTCCTGTTGCTCCGGAAAACTGCTCTAGTTTTCCCTCTTGTGAGCTCAGTACGTCCAACTGCGGTGGAGCCAACCATTTCCCTCATTTCACACATGACCAAGGTAAGATGCAGAGAAGCTAAGCCACGACCTGGAGGTCACAGATTAAGTGCTGGAGCCTGAACTGGAACCCAGCATTGTTCCACAGCCACAGCCCATGTACCTAACTTCTGTCGTGACCTCCTTTCTACCGTGCTGGCTCTCACCTTTGACCACCTTCACCGTCTCCTGACACCAGGACGTTTCTGGGAGAGCAGTAAGCCTCACCATGGGCCATGCCGTGTTATGATTCATGTAGGAGGTCTTGAAGACTTTCATGGGGGACTTCAAGGGGACTCACTAAAATAAGGACTCCCAGGGGCCCATTGCACCACCCCACTGCTCACACTTCACTGCGTCTTAGGGTTATTTGAGCCTGTCCCCCTACTTCAGGAAGTCTGCTATGCTCAATACTGGATTTGGAATCTATCCTCTAGATCTGGCGTGTCATCAATAAATCTTGGCTGGGAAAAAATATTCTAGAGTGCTTACTAAATTATGCTGTTAATTCAACAAGCATCAATTTGCTATCGGCTTTGTTGGTCTGCAATTTCAGTTGGAAGGTTATCAATGACAAGTCAAAGAATCCTCAAAGCTATGTTCTACTGAATGTATGGCTTCAACCAGAATAGACCTCGTAAAATTCATATTAGTGTAAATATCATTAAATATGTTAAACAACATCAAAGCAAAGCACATTAAAAATACCTAGTACAAAACACAGGCCCACTTTAAAAGAACCTCCCAACCCCTGCCAAAGTGAGTGTTGTCACAGTTTGTTCCCTTTTTTTCCCTGGTCACGTTCAGAAAATAAGCTTTCCAACTGTGCAACCCCTTTTACAAGTTAGGGGCTTTGAAAGAGGGGACAATCCTGTATAATACACTGTGTGTGTGTTATACGTCTAATGCATGATGTATGACTACTGCGTGTATGTTTGTGCGCACATGCGCACACCCCTTGTACACATGTCTGGAGACTAGAGGAGAGTGTCCTGTGTCCTCCTCTATCACTCTTCCATACTGTTACCTTGAGACAGAGTCTGTCACTCAATCTGGAGCTTCCCTTTTTAGGTCAGACTGGTTGACCAGCAAACCCTAGCAATGGTCTGGTGTCTGCCCTGCCCACACAGTGCTGGGGTTACAGGCATTTGTGGCCACATATAGTTTGTTTTTTTTTCCTCCCAGGGGACTGAGTTTGGGCAGTCTTAGGCTTCTCTAAGAATTTATGTGGCAAAGTGGTCTTCTCTACTGAACCTTTTCCCCAGTCTCTGAACATTTCCCAAATGTGCCCCTTTGAAGGATCAGCATGAAAGAATTTTATATGGATAAAAAAAAACCAACGAGAAGATGTTTTAAGCTGGCTGGGGCTGCAAAATCATCAATCTTACTCATTACAGCCAACTTGAAACACAAGAAATCCTTGGTTTTATCAGTATTCTTTTAAGCTGCAGTTCAAACAGCAGTACATATTTCAAAGGTGACCTCAAAATATGGTGAGGAAGTCTTACCACAGCTTGATCCTAGAAGACGTTTAAGATGTTTGGGTGAGAAAGGCTGTATTATCTTTATTCTTTCATGGAATTTCAAATCCCATTTCACTTCATATTTCATAATTTAAAAGTTTTACAGAACATCTCAAAAAACTTCCTCCTTTCCTAAAAGCAAAATAATATCCTTTTCTGACCCAATAGCTTGCAATAGTGGTTCTCACACTCAGAAGGGTTGCAGAATCATATGGAAGTCTTTTTAATCTGAGTGCCAGGGCCCACCCTGAGTGTTGGTCAGTAAGTCTGAAGTGGACCTATACATTTCTACCATGTCTACGGAGGATGAACTACTGATCTGGCGACCACATCTGGAGAACCATGGGCTTAGAAGGTAAAGTTGCTTATCCAAATCCACTGAATTTCTCCAGCCCAAATTCTAAGAAATGAAAGACTGTTTATGTGTATCTATCATACCTGAATTTCTATAATTATAACCAGAAGGATATTTATCCCCATTCTGCAGAATCTCCTAGAATATTCACAGCAGCCAATTTACCAAAAAGTGACTCTGTGGTTGACTCAAGATTCAGGGTAGTGACTTTTTTTTTTCAGATTCAGACTTTTTCAGCCTTCAGATTCAGTGGGGCTAGATATTGCTATGAATTCAATGACTAAAAGTATCATTTGATTGGTCCTATGTCTGAACCCATGTTAAAATCTCCTAGGCTTTTAGTAAGTTTTCTTGGATTTATATCTAGTGAAACAAAAAAAAAAAATTATACCTGGGGGTCAACAGGTCTAAGCATTGGGGGTGTCCGAGCAGGCTGAACCCCACTAATGCTGAAGGACTCAGACCTTGGGGGCAGGTTGGGGTCAGATATCCTGTTGGCAACCTTGTGAGGCATGGCAGGTGAACTCTGCCGGTTGAGTCTTGACCGTTCTTCTACCTAGAAGTCAAAGGAAAAGAGACTCTTAGGGGGTAGAAGTGAGGGCCTTTCTGGGTATTTTCTGCTGTCACTTGCACAGCCATTTTGTGTCCCTCTGATCGATTCAAAGAGCCCTGACTCTCCCTCTCCACTTCTGCTCTGTACCACGAATTTAAAAAGTCTCCCCCTCTTCTTTAGAGATGTCTAAATCACTCAAGCCACTGCCATTCCCTTACCGTTGTTATTGTGCATGACTTCAGTTAGCTAGGATTCCAAGTCTGTTGAGAGTTTCTCTTGCATTGCTCAAGCTAACAACATTGTGTCGATTGATCACAAAGCCGTGGGATAGGCAGAGATGACGTTCACCCTAGATTACCAAAGGCAACTGCAGTGGTCATTAAGACTGCTTGGGAGGGGCTGGAGAGACGGCTTAGTGGTTAAGGTGTTTGCCTGTGAAGCCAAAGGATCCCGGTTCAATTCTCCAGGACCCACATAAGCCAGATGCACAAGGGGGTGCATGCATCTGGAGTTTGTTTGCAGTGGCTAGAGGCCCTGATCTGCCCATTTTCTCTCTCTCTCTCTTTCTCTCTGCCTCCTTCCTCTCTCTCAAATAAATAATAAAATATATTTTTTAAAAAGACTGTCTGGGAACAATAGAAATTTGTTTTGTGTTGCCTCATGGGATGAGGGATGGAGAAGAGCCACAGGAATGACCAACAGGAGGGAGAGGTTGCATGCAGGAGATCTGAACTTCTAAGACTTCTTGTATCATTTTCTTTTTCTCCTCAGACCTATTTCAATTGCCTGCCTGTACCTGATCCCTAAAATATGTCACTCCTCCCCATTCTCAGCCTAAACTCCACTGCCTGGCACTCCTCCCAATTTCTACACACACACACACACACACACACACACACACACACACACACTCGGTGTTCATTTCCTTCCTGTCTCTTCTTTCCCTTCTTCCTTCTCTCCTCTCAGGTCCTTTTGTTTCCCTCTTGCCTTTTTTTCTCAGAATCTCTCTCAGCCAGGAACTTCCCAGGAAAGGCTCAGAGAGCCAGTGGCTCTTTGAAAACTGGTCAAAGTTACCACTAATCATATTTACAGCAACTGTTGCAGAGGATGGTTTTAAAGAGAAAAGAGATTGCCAAGATGGACACTGAAAGACATGGTGGAAGACCTCAGAGTCAACTTCAAGAGACCTAGGTTGCTTCCACAACCATCTGTCATGTCTTATATTTCTTTGTGCATGTATGTGGTATGCATGTATGTATGTATCCATGTTCATATGTATGTGGACAGGCATACATGCATGTGGAGGCCAGAGGGCAAGGTTTCGGTCCCCAATCACTCTTCACCTTATTTTAGGAGACAGGGTCTCTGACTGAACTTGAAGCTGTGGCTACACCAGCCACTGAGCCTTGAGGATTCTCCTGCCTCAGGCTCTCCAGTGCTGGGATTACAGGCATGCACCCCCATGTTAGTTTTTATGTGACTATTAGGAAGCTGAACTCATGTTTCGATGTTTGCTCAAAAGCACTTTACCAAATAAGCTATGTCCTCAGCCCCTATATATCTTTTATTTTCTGTTTGTTTGTTTTTCGATTTTTCAAGGTAGAGTCTCATTCTAGCCTAGGCTGACCTGGAATTCACCATGGAGTCTCAGGGTAGCCTTGAACTCATGGCGATCCTCTTACCTCTGCCTCCCAGTGTTGGGATTAAAGGCGTGCGCCAGCATGCCCGGCTCCCCTACATATCTTTAGGGTCAAATGGGTAGGTGTCGCAAACCTACCCACCCTGATGACCTATCAGAGTGAATTCTTAGATCTCTTCTGCTGATTCACAATGTAGGTCTGTCTGCACATTGCTATGCAGCAGCTACAAGTTTTCATTCATCTTGGTGCCTGAAATAAAAATTCAAGGAAATTATTCTTTCCTCTCTTCCCTGGCCCATGCTGACCGTTTCTAGAGGCAGACCCACTTTCCTATACATCGTAAGTAAGCCTGTAGCTTTCAAACCTCAAGTATGCTAAGAAAAACCACAGCATAGGAAACAGCCCTCCTGCCTCTACTGGGGGCAACCTGAGCTCCTGTTTCCTCATCATGGCTGTGTAGGACATGTACAAATGGCACCCAGTTGACTTTGGCTTTGAAATTCCATGTGCAAGAAGGTCAGGGACGTAAATCAAAATGTGTATTCTTTGTGTTTGTGTATACATACACGTGTGTGTGTGTGTGTGTGTGTGTGTGTGTGTGCATGTGTGTACACAAAGCATTACATTGGCTACAATTTTATAATACTATTTGGCTATTGCACGGAGAAGAACAGTCAGCTTTGAGATAAGACTACAAAGATACAAGAGCCCTACAAAGACAGCAAGAGCTCAATCAGAGCATACAATCTGCTGCATCCAAATGCCAGATGCTTTTGCAAATGAAGGTGAATATTACTGCACCATTGAAATTCATCTAATATTAGTCATTTTCTTTCTTTTTTTTTTTTTTTTTGGTTTTTCAAGGTAGGGTCTCACTCTGGTCCAGGCTGACCTGGAAGTCACTATGTAGTCTCAGGGTGGCCTCGAACTCTCGGCGATCCTCCTACCTCTGCCTCCCGAGTGCTGGGATTAAAGGCGTGCGCCACCACACCCAGCTAATATTAGTTATTTTCTTATTTCCAGGGTCTTATGCAAACCTGGCTGGCCTGAAACTCTCTCTATGTTGCTGAAGATGACCTTGAACTTCTAATCCGCCTGCCTCACTCTCTCAGATGCTGGGATTACAGGTTGGTGCCACCATGTCCAGCTCAGGAGTTGATGGGGATCAAACTCAGGGCTTCATGCATGCTAGGCAGGCACTCTGACCCACGGAGCTACATCTCCACCTTCCTCTAGGGCATATCTTAATAAAACATTCCTCGCACTACCCAAAACACTCAGACACATTTCAAAGAAACACCTGGTTTTTCAACTTCAGCACCTGCTATCCCAGACTCAAAAACCCAATGTGTTCAGAGTGCGGAATACTTGTGGTTATTATTAGTTTTAACTATCAAATATTCTCAGTTTTAAATACACAGTAAGAGGCAACATATTAAAAGACAACAGTAAGGCTGGTGGTTAAGGCGCCTGCCTGCTAATCCTAAGAGCCCGGTTCCAATCTCTAGGTCCCACGTTTAGCCAGATGCAGTGATGCAAGGGCGCAATGCCGCACTTGACCACAAGGGGGCACACACATCTGGATTTCGTTCACAGCAGCTGAGAGACTGGTGACACGCCCATCTCTATCTGTCTCCCTCTCCCTCTCTGTCTGTCTCTCTGTCTCTCTCCAAAAATAAATAAAATAATGATAATAATAATTTTTTTTTTGGTTTTTCGAGGTAGGGTCTCACTCTAGCTCAGGCTGACCTGGAATTCACTATGTAGTCTCAGGGTGGCCTTGAACTCACGGCGATCCTCCTACCTCTGCCTCCCGAGTGCTGGCATTAAAGGCGTGCGCCACCACGCCCGGCTAATAATAATAAATTTTTAAAAGACAACAGTAAAAAGTCTTTTTTTTTACCAAACTCCATCTTTAACAAAAATATTTTTAAAATATTTCATTTTAATTTTATTTATTTATTAGAGAGAGAGAGAGAGACAAAGAGGGAAAGAGAGAATATAGGTGCAGCAGGGTCTCTAGGTACTGAAAATGAACTCCAGATGGATGCGCCACCATGTGCATCTGGCTTACGAGGGTTCTGGAGAATCGAATCTGGGTCCTTAGGCTTCTCAGGCTAGCACCTTCACCTCTAAGCCATCTCTCCAGCCCCAAAATACTTTTCTTTTGAGATGAAAAACTTCTCTTTGCAACTAGAAGCAGCAACCCATTAGCAGAGTAAGCATTCTGTCAACCACAAGGCTGAAAGCTAAATGTGGTTCCAAGTCTGTCATCAAAAAGAAACAGTGCAGAAAGTAGGGTCCTAATTTTCATAGAAAATAGCGGTTTTGATTAGTTGGTTATAATGAGGTTAATGATGAGCTTCTGGAAACAATAGCTCTCATCCCAGATTCTACCATTAGTTTGTCTTAGCCTGCAACATCCTAAGAGCTATGGCGTGTAAATAGACAATTGTGAGTCAAGTGCTTGCTATATAAAGCATCAGGACCTGAGTTCAGATATGCAGCAACCACATAAAAGCTTAGTGTGGCAGTGGGTGCCTCTAATCACAGCACTGGAGAGGTGGAGACAGGAAGGTCCCTGGGACTTGGTCACTAGCTGAATTGGTGAGCTCCAAGTTTAGTGAGATACATTGTCTCAAAAAATAAGATGGACAGCAACTGAGGAAGATACGTGATGCCATCCTCTGGCCTCCAAATGCAGGTAGGTGCATACATGTACACACACCTGCATACTCAACAGACACATGTACTCACATGCACACATACCACACATCCATTCACACACGAAAAGAAAAATAACCAATTGTTATACTCAGTAAATGATGACAGAATGGGTCCAACATGCTGACATTTCCTAGGTTGGAGTTTATAAAAAGAAAGCCCACAGAAAGGTTGTAAAAATAAGACATCTGGCTACGTATTTGTCTCAAGAAAGCCTTGTCCTAAAGCCTTTAGGAAGGTAGGGCTGCCCAAGTCACCAGCACTGGAGAAGGGGCATTAGTGAGTGGCCGGAAGTGGTGCTTTATGGAGAGAAAGCTGAGCACCATAGGGAGCAGCTCCTTTAACAGCACGCAGAGGCCTGTCCCAGCCTTAGGATAACTTAAGTCTACTCACTGAAAAGAAAGCATATGTGTGAGAAGACAAAGTGTCCCCTCCCCAGGATAAAGATGTACACAAATAACAACTGGGAATCAGCTGGGCATGGTTGCACATTCCTTTAATCCTAGCACTTGGGAGGCAGAAGTAGGAGGATCACTGTGAGTTCAAGGCCACCCTGAGAATACACAGTGAATTCTGGATTAGAGTGAGACACTACACTCCCTCAGATAAAAAAAAGAACTGGGGAGCCGGGAGTGGTGGCGCACGCCTTTAATCCCAGCACTTGGGAGGCAGAGGTAGGAGGATCGTCGTGAGTTCGAGGCCACCCTGAGAATACAAAGTGAATTCCAGGTCAGCCTGAGCTAGAGTGAGACCTTACCTCAAAAAACCAAATAATAATAATAATAATAATAATAATGATAATAATAATAAATAAATAAATAAATAAATAAATAAGAACTGGGGTTCATTCCAGAACCACTTCATTGTGACTGAAGATACTTGCAGAACAGCTGCTCCAGCCTCCTGCTGCCAGGAAGATGTTAACCCCAGGAGCACCAGCACAGGGTGTCCCAGCAAGGCCAGATAAGGGGCAAGGGGCAAGACCTTTCCAGCAAAAGGGCTGTTAAGGGTTTGGGGGTCAAGGGATTATCAATGAATAAAAAAGACAAGATTAGTGGACACTCCTCGATTTCACTATCAAAGCAGTTTTTCTTCGTTTTAAAAGAATCTTTTTGTCTCTGTCCCTCTCTCTTCCTGATATTTCTTTTGATGTTCAAATAAATGTTTTTAAGCGGGAAAAAAGAATCATTCTAATATATAAACTAAAATAACCTTGACAAGGTTTGTGTCATCTCTGTAAGAATCCTATATCATTTGCTGTAATATTACAGACAAATGTTGGTTTCAGAAATAAAATTTGCTTTCACTAGGTACTCTAGGAAGACTGGTGAGATACATATACATGTGATATGTATATATGCTGTACAAGAATTATGATCTAAGCTGGGTGTGGTGGTGCACACCTTAAATCCCAGCACTCGGGAGGCAGAGGTAGGAGAATCGCTGTGAGTTCATGGCCACTCTGAGAATACAGAGTGAATTCCAGGTCAGCCTGAGCTAGAGTGAGACCCTACCTTGAAAAACTAAAAAAATAAAAGTAAAAAAAAATTATGATCTACAAGTAAATTGATTACAAGGGTTAGAAAAGGTTCAAAATAAGTAAAACTATATTTAAACAATATAGAGAAGTTTAGAGAATGTGTTAACTGTCAAACTGTTTGTACAACACAAAACAATTTGTACATTATAATGATTCATTCCACAATAATCAATATTTGTTGAAAAATCTCATAACAAAATTACAAAAGTACTTTGAAAAAAATTACATAGTGTATTTGCTAAATCATGTGGTGAGATGGCTTTTTATATTTCATATAAGTTCTGCACAGTAATGTGTTGCCCTGATGGAGCACTAAATATTTCATAATATGTTGCATTCACTGGGCCTATGCAGACCTTAGAAGGCAATGCTTAATTGATGAATTGAACATAATTGTGTAGGAATTGCTTTTTCCCCTGTAACTGGACACAATATTTTTTTTTTTTTTTTTGCCTTATTGGCAACACTGCAGAAAGACAATAAAGGCAACGTGTGTGTTTATTGGACATGCAGACACTGAGCCAGGAGTCACATAATTTTCAGGCAAAACCACACAAGCAGCTTTATATGAGCAAGACTGGAGCACTCTCAGCATAGGAAAGACTCATCTATCTGCAGTGGTGAAAATGCAGTCTTGCCTGCTACTAAGGGCCTGAACCAGTTCACCAAGATTCATAAAAACATTGAAGATCTTGTGTGAATGCAGCTAACAACTTAAAAGTGATGAAGCAAATCTTAGCAAGAAGAGATGGGAAGAAAGAGAAGCTGGGAAGTAGAGAAGTGCTTATTGATCACAGGGAGAGGTGAGGGAGGAGCTGGGAGATATATGTGTGTGTGTGTGTGTGTGTGTGTGTGTGTGTGTGTGTGCGCGCACACACACGCATGTGTGATCAAACCAAACATAGCACCACAACAACTAAGACCAAACACTTCTTGAAGGCTATAATGTCCTTGGGAACAAAACAGGACCATGTGGAATATGATATTTCATTTCTGTTTATACAGTGCCTACTTCTTTTTTTGTTGTTGTTTGTTTTTGTTTTTGTTTTTCAAGGTACAGTCTCACTCTAGCTCAGGCTGACCTGGAATTTGCTATGTAGTCTCAGGGTGGCCTCAAACTCACAGTGATCCTCCTACCTCTGCCTCCCGAGTGCTGGCATTAAAGGCGTGCACCACCATGCTCGGCTCAGTGCCTACTTCTAAACAGGCATGTGCACGTGCATTTTTGTCTATGACCCTCCCAACTGTGAAGTAGGAAGCTGCATTTCCAGAGGGCCATGAGACTTGCCCTGGCCAAAGCCTGGAAGGGAAGCACTTGAACTCAATTATCTTCCACATTATTTCCTTCTTGTTTTCTTTCATAATAAACCTTAAGAAATATAAACAGAAACTGATGCATGATAGGAGCCAAGCTGAGAACTCTCTAAATAGTAGCTGGGCGAATTTCACAAATAAAGTAGATTGTATAAAAAGAACAAAACCCTTATCATACCACAACAAAGAAATCCAAGTGAAGGAATTTTGTGTATGCGGATTTCAAAGTCTAAGGAGCTGATGGAACATAAAGAGATCTCTTGGCTCCGTTCAGGCATTAATTTGCCAAATACAACTATAGACAGATGACTACTATATACTGTAGACATGGAATGTGATGGGATGCTAAAAAATTAAAATATAATCTCACATAATGCTCATTTGAAAGAGATGGACATACCAACCCAGCCTCTTAAAGCAGATACATTCATGTTTCTTTTTGGCTGAAATCTAAAACTCAAAGCATTCAAGCCAGGAAGAATACTCCTCAAAGGAGGGACAGAGTAGTCCAACTTGATGTGCAAATGATGAAGTATATCCCCTTATTCTTATTGCATCTAACAGATGAATGGGAACGGGAACAAGGAATGCACCAAACTCTTCTGCTTGTGAAGTGATGACCCGAAAGCACAGTGCCACATCACATGGGTCATGAGACACTGTTGACTCAGATTGGCAAAGAAACGTGGCCACAAGAGTGATCAACAAAAGAAAAGACAGGTTTTGAAAAGAAGGCACCAAGCTGGAATAAAAAGGACTGCAATGGACAGAAGATGGATGGGCAGCATCTCCCATGGCATCCAAGCCAGAAGAATTCAGACTCTGTAGCACAGGGCCACTGGCTTGGACCCAGCTGCCCGGTCTTTGTTAGTGAGGATGTTTTCAAATTTATATATTGACAAAGGATGCACTGGAAAACGAAAAGTGTTACTTGTTTATTCTACCTCATAAAGAGTTTAATCTAAGTTTTCTTTATTGGTTGACAGTTAAAATATCAATAAGCTATACATTGTGTCCATATCTCAAGTCTTGAAATATGTGTTATTATTTGGTTACCTTAAAAAATTAAGATTCTATTTATTTGAGAGACAAAGAGAAATAGGCAGATAGATGATAGATAGATAGATAGATAGATAGATAGATAGATAGATAGATAGATAGAAAGAAAGAAAGGGAGAGAGAATGGGCACAACAGGTCTTCCAGCCACTGCAAATGAACTTCAGACACATGTGCCATTTTGTGCATTTGACTTATATGGGTCCTAGGGAATTGAACCTGGGTCCTTTGGCTTAGCAGGCAAGCGCCTTAAGTGCTAAGCCATCTCTCCAGCCCCGTTTGGCTACTTTTAGCCCCATTTTCCCCATAGTATAAAAGATCTACGAATAATACTTTAGAAAAAAATGTCCTATCTTGCTGATAAGATATATTAATAGATCAAAAAGATAAGGATCCTCACAGGCATTTTAATGTCTAACTTAAGATGTGGGTGTTACAAAATGATAAATCAAACCAAGGCAGATTTTTTTTTCAGTTCTTCATACCAAAGTTGTTTCAACCTCAAATTTAGTACTTTTATTTCTTTGTGACCTGAATATTTTCCTTCCTCTAAGATAGGACTGGAGAACTGGGTAGACAGATGGTTACTGGGAAGCTGGGTTGTGTTAACCACATCTAGGAAGAGAAGATTAAACATGAAATTACTCTAGACTGTCCCCACATGTGCCTGGAAGTGAATGAGGCTCAAGGGAAGAACACTGGTGAATGGAAACCTGAGCTCTTGGAAGATGTCACCCAATAGAGGTGGACCTGGTGGCCAGGCACTCCCATATCCAGAGTGCTTAATGACCTAGCTGTGTTTTTCAACACCAGGCAGCTAGTTTTCTTTTATTGCTAGGAGCCTGGTTAGGAAGCACAAGGAAAGGAAGAGGTCTATAATGCTGTTGTGATGGTATCTGCATTCATTTGTCCCCAAGAATGCCTGATCTTCTCAGAGTTCTGAATAGGCAGGGTGGGCCAGGAAGCTTAATGATGAGGACATAGTGTCAGAAGACAGTGCCATGACAGTGGAAAAGTTCAAAGCAGAACAAGCTGGGTAGAAGCTGATGAAGTTGGAAGCTGCACCTACCCTCCTTCCTCTGCTGGTTCATTTGTGCATGAGGGAACTGCCTAGGGGAAAGAAGGAATTCTGGGATGCTTTGCAAGGAATTATGGTCTTTTCTAATGGGATCTGCAGCTGTCCATTTCTTAAAGTGATGCTGGGAGATGGGAACACTGGAGGCCAGCTGACCATGCATCAAGAAGAGGTCACTTAGAGATGTAGCGTTTCTTAAAAGAGTCATGGTGCGGGGCTGCGGAGATAGCTCAGTCAGCCTTGTAAAGCATGAGGACCTGAGTTCTTTCCCTTGTACACATTTAGCATGGGGACCAATATTGTGGATCACACCTGTAATCCCAATGCTGTGGAGGTGGAAAAGTGCGGATCCCTGGAGCTAGCTGGTCAGGCCAATGAGAGACCCTAGTCTCAAAAATAGGAGGATAACACACCTAAAGAATAAGATCTGATGTTGTTTTCTGGCCTTCACATGTATGCACATATAATGCATACATACCTGCACACATGTGTTCACACTCATACAAACATAAGTGCACACATGCATGTATAACATACACACACATTGTAACAAAAAAAAAGGACACCAGAAAGACACATGAATTCATGTCTCTCCTGCCCTTTGGCCCATGACTCTAAGGCCCTCCTTAACTGACCTAATGGTCAAATGAGGACTTGTCATTTTGCAGATGGTATGAGAGGACACACCAGTGATGTTAGATCCTAACTCCCAAGTTGGGATATGCCCTTAGGAGAAAGATTGCTCCAGCCACCTCATGTTAGTCCTGAGGGCTTCCTGAGGCTTCAGCTCTTCTTCTAAGCAAACTCCAATGGGACAAGCTGGTCCCTATTCCTTCATGAGTGATGTTCAGAGATCTTGAGCCGCAGTCACTCAATGCTGTGGGTGCTGCTGCCATTAGCTTTGCAGATGTCAGGTTTGTAACCTTCTGAACACCTGCCAAGGCTAGATGCTGTGGGGCTGGCTTAGCTGAGGATTTCAACCCAGCATGGCTAGGAAATGGCTTAGCAGTGGGTGAAGATGGCACGGCTCTGTCAGCCAGGAAGCTATTTAATAGCACAGTGATTCTGCTTAGCTAGAAGAAGCAGGTGTATTATTAAAGGGCCACTACTATATATTAAATTTTTGATTGAATTATTGACCTAAGAGAAATTGGGAGGGATTACAGACAGGCGTGAGTAGATGGGACATGTTTGCAGAGCACAAGGGAATGTGATCAAAGATGCTCCTTATCTCAAACCAGAACAATTTTTTCATACAGACTTAATTCCTATAAATATAAAAGAGGTTCTTTTACCAAATCAGTACATTACTATTATAAAAGATTTAAACTGTATATAAAGTTACAAAATTTTAGAGCAAAATATCAGTTATTTGATAGCTGTCTCCTATTAACCATCACAATTAACACTGGACAACATCATTTCCAGTATTTCCTATATCTAGTAAGATAAAGTAGAAAAATAAAAGGAAATATTTTTATACAAATGGGATATTATGTAAGAAATCTAGTTCTAGTAATATTGGATTCTAGATCATTTTTAAAGCTCTAGGTGTAAATAACTAGGGAAGCTAGATAGAAATATGAAATAACCCCAAACACATTTTTACAATGATTAGCTATGCTCACAAGGAATTAAAGATAATTGGAGTTAGGGGAATAGCTCAGTCAGTAAAATGCTTTATTTGCAAGCATGAGGACCTGAGTTTGATCTCCAGAACCCAGATTAAAAACCAAAAAAAGCCTCGCATGGTGGCACATGTTTGCAATCCCAGCACTGGGGAGATAGAGATCAGTGGATTCCTGAGGGTCCCTGGCCAGCTAGTCCAGCCTACATGGCAAGCTCCAGGTCAGTGAGGGAAGCTGTCACAAAAAGGGGACGGTGTCTGAAGGAACACTATCTGAGGTTTCTCTGACCTCCCCGCACAGGCATGTGAGTGAGCACATACCCACATGAATGTTCAACTGCACATATATGAAAATGCACACATTATACATGCAAAAGGCCGAGAAAATTAAAAAAGGAAAGCATTGAGTGTCATAAACTGACAGAATTGAACACAGGGTGTCACGTGCATGAGGTGACACAGTGACTCCCAGGCAGGGTGGGTGATTTTGCATGAGGTTACTGTTTTGCTTGCTTACCCATTTTGTTGTCACACCTTTATTTTTCTCCCATGAAAATCATTTTAATTAAGTTTTAAAAAATAGCTCAGCACAGAGCCATGTCCCTGAAAACCTTCCTTGTTTAATGGTTGAGCAAATAGAGGACCATTGCTTTGGAAGTATTTGTGAACCACAAGTGACCTTGGGTCTTGAAAATGCACATTATAATTTCAGGTCCAAGGCCTGCTGTGAACCTCTGGTACCCCTGTGAATGAGGCAAGGGCCGGCGGTAGGGACTGTGACTGTAACAGCAGCCAGGTATGGATAAGAGGTGATTCTGCCCAGAATTACCTAAGTCTTAAACCACATTCTTCCAAGGTTATTCACTAGAATCCTCATGCCATAAATCCAACCGGACTCATCAAAATAAGGGCTTTTCTTCCTGCCCTTCCTGACAAAAATTCAACATACCCAGACACCCAAGAAAAGCACCATAAGTAGCATCCGGAGAGTCACCATTTCCCTGCAGAAATGACTTATATTTCTTCCAGAAGATAAGGCTGGGTCTCACGAAGCACCATCTTCCAACTTGACAGCACTAGCGGTCCACTGGATGAACTGATAGTGGGGAGCCTGGCCTATACGATATGGTCATGCTTTCTTACTGACCTCCTTGGCCCATGCTGGCTTCTCGCTGGGACTCATGCCCTCCTTGTAATGGTACAGTGGTTTCTTCTCCAAGGGCCTCTGCTCTTGTCGCTGATGCTGGAGGGAAACCAAATAGTCTCGCTCTTGCTTTAGCTGTCTCTGTAGCCGTTCTGCTTGTCTCTGTTCTTCCAATTGCTTGCGCTTATATTCCTACCCAGATTAGGAAGGAGGGGCAGAGAAAACACCACATTAACTACAGGAAAGCCATGGGGCAGCAGTGGTAAAGCATGCAAAGGAGGCAACATGTGCCAGTAACAGCGGATCTCACATACTAACAGAACTACGGAGATGATCAAAGAGTTCACAAACATAGGCTCAAGTCTGTGTTAGTGTCTACAGGACAACGTGACATGTGATAACAACACTCGCTTTCACAGTAGTCCCTACAGAACACCACCACTTACAAAGTGGTTTGTCCATGATGAGCTCCAAGGGAGAAAATGATCATGAGGCTATTGGATGGTGGGACATGACCCCTATGCAAAGTTCTCCACTTGCTAATCTAGTCATTAAGGCATAAAACATAGGCAGTCAAGTATAAAACTAAATGATCATCCAAATGATCTTTTGTTTTATAAAACGTGGACCAACAAAAGCGATTAGCAGCTTTATCCATGGGGCTAAAAAGTAACAGCATGCCACTGAATAAAAAGAAAAGTTAAAACAATTTTTTAAAAGATAGACTAAGAAGTCCATTTGGAGAGCATTATGATCATCATAATAAAAAAAGTACTTCAAGTGGATGCCGCATGAGCCAGGAATGTACAATATTCCCTCGTGAGGGTAAAACTAATAGTCTGCAAATGAAATATGACTTCAGAGCTGAGCGGGTTCTTAAGGGCGAGGTGCGTTTTGCTGTGATTGTATTCCAGCACGCTGCAAATGGCTGTAAAAATTACTCTGCAATAAACACAGTGGGCCTCAAAAGCCATTTGAACTTCGAATGAGGCTGGATTCATGTTAAAGTTTCACAAATAGATGGAGTTAATAAAGTGTGCTAACTGTATTAGGACTTGGCAATAAGGGTCAGGAAATATAAAGTTTCTATGAGACTATGCAGTCCAGGAGGCTGGGAAGTCCCCTGTCCTTTGAACTGGCATGTTAGGGGAAGGACACACACATGCGTGCGCGCGAGCACACACACACACACACACACACACACACACACACACACACAAGGCACGAGAAACACCAAGCAGGTGGGCTGGCGTGTGGCTTTCCCATTACCAGAAGTAGGGCTTGCTCATGCAGTAGCTGCTGCTGCAAGATCTCTAACTGCCTTTGCTCCTCCTCTAACTGTCGCCTGATGTATTCCTGGAGAGGCAGGCAGCAGAGAATTTGGAGGAACGGAAAGAGAGAAAGAAAGAAAGAAAGAACCAGTGATCGCAAAGATGACAAGAGTGGCAAATCAAGTAAATGCAGAAGGAAGGGAGTTAAAAACAAAAAAAAAAACAAACACACAAAAATAAAAACCACCCTGACACCACCACACAGGAGCAGTAGGCCCACACCAAAGCTAAGATCTTCAACCCAATCAAAAGCACAGCCCCTTGTTTGCAAGAACCGACTGAGTGGCTTGGCATTTGACCGTTCTACGTGGTTTTAATAAACCCAGCCCATGTCAGAGCTTTTCCGGTTACAAGCTCCTCTCTTTATGGACGACCTGGAATTAACAATGCTATAAAGCTCCGAGGCTCCCAGGCAGACAGCAGGGATGAAATATTTGTGGAATGCCACTGCTCCAGTGTTGGCTTCCTGCAGCCTCCCTTGCCTGCCTTCAGAGCATGATTCCAGCAATAAGAGGGACCACATCAATGGCTCAGAGTTGCAAACACCAGACACTTGCCTGAGTAGAAAAGCACCTGGGAGCAATGGAATAGTGGGGCATGACTCTTTTTTTTTTTTTTTTTTTTAATGTTTCAATGTCAGGCACGTGGAGGACTCTGGCGTGGGTAGAAGTCCTAGACATTGCTGGGGCCGTGCACTTGACTTTTTGAATAGGCGAGAATACTTGCTTGAGAAAGGGTAAAACCCTTAACAGAAGTTCCAAGAGAAGGTTACCCACACACGCACACAGAGCTGCCTGGCCTGGTGTGAGTAGGGCTGCCCAGACCCACCGACCCACCGTACCTGCTCCTGCTCGGCGCGCCGCCTCTCCTCCTCCCGGCGCATCTGCTCCTCGTAGTGCCTGCGCTGCTCCCTTTCCTGCTGCTTGCGGAGCTCCTTCTCCCGCCTCTGTTGCTGTGGGGTAACAAGCACACGCTATGATCTATGATCGCCACAGGCACCAGGGGTGCCAGGGTGCTGCCGGGAAAGCAGCGGGGACATCTGCCCTGTGTGGACATGAACTTTCAGGGAGAGAGGTTCACAGTGTTCCATGGTTCTCTCCTGGGTAGGGAAGGGATGATAGAGATTTGGGGTCACACAGAACACCCTGGCTTTTGCTACGCAGACGGACTCTCAGTGCACGCGCTGCCTGTGCTCTCCCTGTGGCAGTGGGGGTTTGCAAGCCAGAGGTTGACCTATTAGTCACGTTATCATACAACCACTTCTGAGGTCACCTTACAATACTTACGCCATCTAGTCTTTCTGATACCACAGTCACAAAGACGCAGAGCATATGGATCAAATGAGTGAAGTGGACATTCAAGGCCTTACAGGGAATAGAACCTGCTCACCACCACCCAGATCACACCCATGTCATACTTCTCTGATTGCTGGAGTGTTCCTTAAGTGGCAGCTGTACCTTCTTGCTCTGAACAGATCCTCATGCTCAAGAAACATCATTGTCACTGTCACCTCAAACAATTGATAAGCTTGACAAGGACACCTTCATGCTTTATCTTATTTAATCTTCACCAAAGACTTCCAAGGCAGATATTATTATTTCCACTTTATATGGAACAATGACTCATGGAGAGATTAATTGCTCAAGGGCATGGCCCTGTTCAAGGTCCCCTTCCCTGCCAGTGAGTGACAGTGTCTGATTTCAAAGCTTGCAATCTGACTCCAGCGCCTGCACTCAAGTGTTACCACAGACGAAGACACAGGTGGCCTGATGGAGTGATACCAGATCAACCTGGCTCTTCATTCTACTCTCAGGAAAGGCACTTTTAGAAGAATTAAAATTTAAAATTAATTAATTAAAATTAAGCCACGAGGTTTTCAGAGTGTATGTTTCTCACCTAGGGTGGTGGCAATCCCCTATCTCTGGAACAAGCAGTATATCAGCTCCCCAACTTGTAGCTGTGACAAAATACCTGCTAAAACCAACTGAAGGAAGGATTTACTTCAGTTTACAGTTCCAGGTTACAGTCCATCATGGTGGCAGCAGCATAAAGCAGCTGGCCACACTGCACCCCCGTCATGAAGCAGGGTGATGATAACCACTTCCTTGTTATTTGGTCCATGAGCTGAGCCTATGGAAGGGTGCCATCCACAGTAAGGGGGGGGTGCCCTGCCATCTCAATTAACCTAAGCTAGAAGATCTCCCATTGACATTCCCAGAGATTTGTTTCCATGGTGACTCTACATCCTGTCAAACAGACAACCAGAACGTAATCATCACAACTGAAAAGTATGAAGGGGTACGTGAGAGTCTGTTGTGGTCGTCCCAGTAACTGGTGACACATGACTGGCACTTAGCATGAGGAGTCAGACTGCAGAGGAGCACGCTGCAATCACATACAGGGTCATCACACAGTAAGCCTTTTCCCATGCCAGCATGCCAGCAGCACTCATTTTTGAGAAAAGCCACTGGCTTTTTTTCTGCCAGATCCATGTTCTAAACTTCAGATTTCTTCTTTGAACAGGCAGATCCTGAGGGAACACGTCAGGAGCCCATTCCCTGTGACAATGCCAGCGACACTTCGCTGCATGCCTGGGGAAGTCCATGAGGTATTCCCCTGTCCCTCGGGACAAGTGACTTGTGACTGCAACACACTAACAAGCCAGTTTTATGCAGACGGGGGACAGTTGATCTAAAAAAGCTGTGTTGCCATAGCTCTTGCTGTGATAAGCAGGGACTTTTGAGATTCCATACCAATCATTTCCACACCGATAATTACTTATCCATCTTAGATTCTGACAAAAATATCCTGGAGGGCTTCGTGTAGCCAAATGACATGCTAGGTAGGACTTGTATTTTCACAAGGACCCTGAACAGCTATGTGAAGGGCAGTACTGGAAACTGAAAAGCAGGGGACAGCAGATGTAGCCAGGAAATGGCAGGGCATCAATAACATAGCAGAGGCAGGCCAGGGATCTCTGTTCAACCTCTGTGCTGAGGATAGTGTTGTAGTTTAACTATGACATGTCTACCAGAGGTATGAACACTTGGTCCCCAACTGGTGGTGGTATTTCAGAAGGCTGTAGAGCGTCACTGGTGGAAGTGGGTCTTTGGGGACATTAAGGTCTTATAGTCTGGCCCTGCTTCCTGTTCTCTTGCTCTACTTCCAAATGTGGATGCAATGTGACCAGCCACCTCACTTTACTGCTGTCTCACCTTTCCCTCCAAGATGGACTGTATCCCCTAAAACTAGAGCCCAAATCAACCCTTCTTCTTAATTTTACTGCTTGTTATACATTTAGCCAGAACAATGAGAAAAGTCACTAACAGACAAAAGGGAGAAAGAGTAAAATGATTCAGATTTCCAGCAGCTCCAGCATGACCTGCATGGATGCCAACCTTCAAGTAGATATTACAAGCAGGCCAAAATAAAATAGGCAGAATTTGGTGACAACTGGGGCTTGGGAGAGTTGGTCAAGCTCTTGGCAAAGGAGCATGCGGCATAGTGAGACTGAGAAGAGCCTGGAAAGCACGTTGGTTTCAGACTAGCAATTATTTGTTTTATAGAAAAATCATTCTGGAGGACATGAGGAGGAGACGTCATCATAAGAAGCGACTGAATAATTTGGATGCCAGACCCAAAACACAGACGTTTCCAACACCCAACGAAAGCGAGTCTGTGCCAGCACAGAGAATAAAATAATTATGTGTACAGATCTGACTCCTGGCAGGAAATAGCCCTAATTTAGCTAACATTGCAAGTTTGTTACTCCAACCATTGGTCTCTTTCTTGAGGGGATAAAAAACAAAACAAAACAACAACAACAAAAAAACCCCAAGCCTTTTAAAGATTAAGCTGATTTTTTTATGAGGAGGATTGGTCTATTTTCATTCCTCTACCGGGAATCAATACTGTTTCATAATTACATGCCACTCAAGTCCCTACACAAGGTGTGTTCAGTATTGATCGCACCTGAAGAGGGCCTGGGCTGCCCAAGTACTCTGCAATTTCTAAGAAGGACATTTCGAAGTGATTAATAATTAACAGTGATCTCATCCGATCAGCCACTGCCACCCATGGAGCCATGTGCCAGGGCTTTGGTTCCCTTTGGTGAAGTTGAAACAATAAATGATTTCCCCAACCTTCTGAGGGCACCCTGCCCATCTCCAGCCGCTGTGACTCAAGGTTGATACTCTATCCTCCTGGGCATGATGCTGTCTGAGGGGGACAATCAAAACCTGCCAAAGAAAGTTTGTGGACTCAAGAAGACCCCTTACGAAGCTGCAATGACTCTTGCTAGAAGCAGCTATTTGAGAATAAGGCCCATGCTTAATTTCTGTTCAGTCTATGAGTTTGAAGCCAGCCAGGACTAGGTAGTCAGATCTTACCTCATAACCCCTGCCTCCAAAAGTGTGATTAGTTGGACAGAGTAAGAAACTTGCGGGCTGAAGAGATGGCTTAGCGGTTAAGACATGTGCCTTTGAAGCCAAAGGACCCAGGTTTGATTCCCAAGGACCCATGTAAGCCAGATGTACAAGGTAGTACATGCGTCTGGAGTTTGTTTACAGTGGTTGAAGGCCCCATGTGCCCATTCTCTCTCTCTATAGCTGCCTCTTTCTCTCTCTTTCTTTTGGAAAAAATAAAATAAAAAATAAAAACAAAAGAAACCAAGACTCTAACACAGTCTTCTCCAATTGTTTTGACGTATTTTCTTCCTATTCGTACTAATGGCTTATATTCCATCATAGTTTATGTTTTAGTTTGTGTATGTCTTTTTAAGTTTGTGATGTAGGTTGAAAGCTCTTTGAGGGTTGCTATTATTCCATTCAAGTTTTTTGGCATATAGTATGTGTGGTGAGGTGTGTGATACATAGGCATGAATGTGTGTATGTGGATGCACACGCATTGTGTGCATACATGGGGAGGCCAGAGGAGCATGTGGGGCATCCTCCTCTATTGCTCTCCTGCTTTGTCTCCTTGAGATGGAGTCTCTCACTGAACCTGGAGCTACCATTTGTCAGCAGGACTAGCTGACCAGTGAGCGCCAGCAACTCCCCTACCTCTTCCACCCAAAGGACTGGGGTTACAGGGGTGCATGGTCAGGCCCAACTTTTTACTTGGGAGCTGGGAATTGAACACAGGCAGCCTCAGGCCTCGTGTTTTTGCATAGTAGGTGCCCTTACCCACTGAGCCATCTTCCCCTGTTCCTCACACGGGGCCTGGCACTACAGATATGAGCTGTATTGAATACTATGCACCAGGCAAATGATTCAAGGGGTAAAAATGCTTCACAGAATTTAAGATCAGACCTTTCCTCTCTCATGCACTTCTGAGGGAGTCCTCACAGGGATCTTTGGGAGTGAGAACACACAGGATCAAGAATGTGCTTCTAAAATGAAATAGAGATGGTATACCTCCTTGCCCTCTTAGAGAAAAGTATGAAAATAAAATAAGGGATGCAAGCCTAAGCAAGAAGGAGTGGGAGAGCAGAGACTCTGTATTTTTAAAGTTTTGTTTATTTATTTACTCATTTATTTGAGAGAGTCAGAGAGAGAGGGAGAAAGAGGGACAGACAGACAGACAGACAGACAGAATGGGCACACCAGGGCTTCTAGCCACTGCAACTGAACTACAGATGGGTGAGCCACCTTGTACATCTGCCTTATGTGTGTCCTGGGGAATTGAACCTGAGTCCTTTGGTTTTGTAGGCAAATGCCTTAACCACTAAGCCATCTCTCCAGCCCGAGACTCCATATTTTTATGTTGTATGTGAATTATGTGTAATAATGACAAGCGGTCTTGTCAAAAATAATGGCTTCAACCAACAGGTTGAACAGCTCTGGGCAGATGCTCCACTCACGGTGAATGGCCTAGAAGCTATTCTTATCCATATCTTCTTGGAAGCAATGTCAAAAGTTATATCCCTTAAAATTAGATATTCTGTGTGTTCTTAAAAGTGTCTTCTTCCTCCCTCATTGAGAAATGAATAATAGCACCTAGCCTGTACATTTTCTAGGCTTAAATTATTGGTAAAGCCTTCCCACATTTTTTTTTCTTCTAGGGGTATACAACAATAATGACTTTGGTGGGGGGCGGGTGGCATAGATTTTCATTGCTGTAACAGAACACCTGAAAAAGCAACTAAAGGAAGGAAGGGTTTATTTTGTCTCATGGTTTTGAGGGTACAACCGATTATGGTGGAAAAGGCAAGGTGGCAGACATATGAAGTAGAAGGCACATTGTGTCCTCAGTCAGAAAGCAGAGTGACCTGGACACTTCCTCCTTCTTCCCCTTTATGTTGTGCATACCTCCCAGCCTGTGGGCTGTGTGGCTCTTTGCTCCTCAGTTAAACCTCACAGGAAACTCAAAGACACAACCAGAAATGTTGCCTCAGTGACGTAAAATCCAGTCAAGCCGACATGGAAGAATAACCATCACAGGGAGAAGTTAAGACCTCCCTGCGCATGCCCCTTCAGGACACCCCGTGTGAACGCTGTGTGACTGTACTTCCAAGCGAGCTGCCAATTGTCCTGAGAAAATGTTACTCTTATTTTCCTGTTCATGTGAGTCATAAAGGTAATACACGTACTCCAAAATGACTGTGCAGAATTCTTAGTCTACATTATTGCCACAATATCATCTCAACCTGGATATAAGAAAAAATGTCCTCATGGTTCTTCTCATAGTCACAAAATCTGGAGTATATGTTTCTCTTCTTATATTTTGTTATAATGCTCTCCTTGGACTACTTGTTTATTTATTCATTCATGTTTGCTCCTCTCTGAGGGACAACATGGATCTTGACTGCCTGTGTTTGCCTCTCTTCTCAGGTACTGGCATTATCATGGCCAGAGTGGACAACTGCACTGGATGCCTGGTTCTGTAGGTATTCTGTGAACAAGACCAGGTCCTGCTTTATACTCCTCTTATATTATACTGTATATGTGTTTCTATTTTATTTCATTTATTTTATTTTATTTTATTAATTTATTATTATTATTTTTTATTTTATTTTTAAAGAGAGAGAGACAGAGAGAGGTAGACAGACAGGGAGAGGGAGACAGAAATGGGCGCGCCAGCAGTCTCTCAGCTGCTGTGAACGAAATCCAGATGTGTGCGCCCCCTTGTGGGCAAGTGCGGCATTGTGCCCTTGTGTCACTTTGCCTCTGGCTAAACGTGGGACCTGGAGATTGGAACCGCTGGACATTGGAACCAGCATTCTTAAGCTTAGCAGGCAGGCGCCTTAGCCACTAAGCCATCTCTCCAGCCCCATTTATTTTATTTTTACTTGCCGTATTAACACTTGTAAGCTACAATAGTCTTCTTTTGGAAATGAAGAAAGTCACAGAAAAAGATTACCAGGTGAAAACCAAACCTTGGTCTTGGATCCATCTCTTGCATGCATCACATTTCTTATTATAAATACTCTGAGAAGCATCTACATTTTAGAATATTTCTACTTGTAAGGTACTGTTTCTTTGAGGGGAGGTCGGTAGGGAAGAAAGTGAGTTTAGGGAAATAAAATTCAGTAAGATGGTCCTGCATGGCCCCCAATAAGAACACAACAGTGCTCTTTAAAAATCCTGTTTACTGAATGAGTGAATGTTCTATGACCTCTTGACCTCAACCTTTAATGAGGTGGCCAAGCAGCTGACCTTTTATTCTGAGGGTCTGAGTAAGCAAACACCTACCACCTCAGAATGAAAAGAGTTGAAACAGTGTTCTGGGTGCCCTTGGAGAGCGCTTCTGGCTTTCATCCTGGGTGACTTCCTGAACATGGTGAGAGGGACGCCACTGACACTGAGGCAGACCTGGCCTGGCCTCCAGAGGACCAGAGAACAGCTGGTGCAGGATCAAGTCGGGTTTCTCGGGAAGTACCTCAAACCATCCCCTTAGCATGGGGGCTCTCTGATCAAAGGCACTCGGAATGAAAGAGCAGTGTGGTCTTTTATATTGCCTGTACATCACACGTTCCCCTCACTTGAAATAGGAATGTCCGCTCTAAGCTTCACAGTAGCTGGACTTGTGACACAAGGCATTCGAATCTCGGGGAATTCAGCTGTCCATTTAATATCTGCTAAAGTTTCATTTTTTTTTTTTTCCAAGGTAGGGTTTTACTCTAGCTCGGGCTGACCTGGAATTCACCATGTAGTCTCAGGGTGGCCTTGAACTCACAGGGATCCTACCTCTGCCTCCCAAGTGCTATGATTAAAGGTGTGCACTACCACACCCAGTTTGTATAGGACATTTTTTTTTGTTGTTGTTGTTTTGTTTTTCGAGGTAGGGTCTTACTTTAGCTCAGGCTGACCTGGAATTCACTATGTAGTCTCAGGATGGCCTCGAACTCACAGCGATCCTCCTACCTCTGCCTCCCGAGTGCTGGGATTAAAGGAGTGTGCCACCATGCCCGGCTTTAAAATTTCATTTTGAAAATACCATTGCAAACAAATCCCTGCAGAGCAAGGACACAATTCCTCCCAAATACAGCTGGAATTCCAAACCTTCTATTATGAATAGGGTGCAAGAATGATGAGGAGGTGGGCAGGTACCCCTGATTTCACTTCAAAACAATGTAATCAAAATACCAAAACAAATAAGAATCCTTATTGATAAGAAACTTCTGTAGTGCTTCCTGTATGCCCAGCAGGGTCTTCAACTTCACACTTAGTAATTCATTGTTCTCCCCACCACTGAGGCAGATGTCGCCATCACTCCCACGGCACAGATGAAGGAATGAAGGCGCTCAGGCCAGTATCTTGTCTAAGTTCAGTTTGTTGGTAAGTGCAAAGCCAGGTGTTGCGTAGCAATTTCCTCAGAATTCAAACATTCCCTCCTGGAGGGAGTGTTCTTAAGACTCAGGAAGTAAGTGAAACCTTCCAGGATCAGGAACTAACTCCCCAGTCTCAGGAAGTTTCTCTCCAAGGTTTTCTAAGCAGCATCAATTGTTAAGGAGAGACTCATCCACTGCCTACTGCGGGGATTCAGTTTTCAACCATTGTCACCCATGTGTGTGGTGTGTTTCCCAGTGATGCAACTGCCTGTGAACGAACCGTCATCCATTCTCCTGTAAGTAACCCTAATACACTAATTTGTTTACCAAACTGGACTTTGGTGGGATTGTTATTACCGGTCTGTCATTGATGCCCTATCTGGAGGTAAGAGATGGAGGTAAATCTGTACAACACCACAGCATACACTGTGCATCCGGTTCTGCTGAAAGAAGTGCGTTGTGGTGTCTCTATGCTCATATTCAAAGATGCCGTATGCTTTGTCTAGTCACCATGTTTTCCTCTTTCTGTCTTTCCTTCTTTATTCTGTTCTTTCCCTTTCCTTCAACAGTCACCAGAGAACACCGGAAAGAACCAGACAGGCTGGACATGCTTCATTCTTTTCTTTCTACATCACCCCTAATTAGCTGCCTCAGTGAAGTTTCTTTGCACTCCAGGGCAGCTGCAGACCAGTAGACAGTCCTTGGCAAACCACTGTAAGGTACGTGTACAAGCTGGTCTCAAGTTGGTCTCTAGGCAGACAGAAGAGGAGAGAGGTTCGAGGCAGACAGAACTGCTAGCAGGCTTAATGAATCTGGTTCTGTCTCTCTTTTTTTAAAGTTAATTTTACTTGTTGACTGATTTACTTGATAGAGAAAACACATATACACACACACACACACATGATCGGTTTTTGAATACGACAAAATATTCCCACAAAAGTAGAAAAAAAGCCAGGCATGGTGGCGCACGCCTTTAATTCCAGCACTCGGGAGGCAGAGGTAGGAAGATCGTCGTGAGTTTGAGGCCACCCTGAGACAACATAGTGAATTCCAGGTCAGCCTGGACTAGAGTGAAACCCTACCTCAAAAAAAAAAAAAAAAAAAAAAAAGTAGAAAAATCCCAGCCATTTCTTGTGGTAAACATAGGGTCAAACCCTCTGTGTGTATGATTTCATGTTCTAATAATAATCCTGTGGGATTTGGAAGGAGCACAATTGGAAAATTGGTGAGAAGGACATTTGGGGAAGGTGTATGTGGATAGAGCTCTCTGAATGGGCAAAGGATATAAAGATACCTGTGTCCCATGTTAATGCTCATCAGAAGATGACCTCATCAGAGGATGACTTTAATAATCAAGTAGATAAGCTGACCCGTTCTGTGGATAGTGGTCAACCTCTTTCCTCAGCCACCCCTGTCATTGCCCAATGGGCCCATGAACAAAGTGGCCATGGTGGCAGGGATGCAGGTTACGCATGGGCCCAACAACGTGGCCTTCCACTAACTAAGGCTGGTCTGGCCACGGCTGCTGCTGAGTGCCAAATTTTCCAGCAACAGAGACCAACTCTGATCCCCCAATATAGTAGCATTCCTCGGGGTGACCAGCCAGCAACTTGGTGGCAGATTGACTACACTGGACCTCTTCCATCATGGAAAGGTCAGCTTTTTGTCCTTACTGGAATAGACACTTATTCTGGGTATGCATTTGGCTTTCCTACACATAGTGCTTCTGCCAAAACTACTGTCCACGGGCTTACAGAACGCCTTATCCACCATCATGGTATTCCACACAGCATAGCTTCTGACCAAGGAACTCACTTCACAGTCAAGGAAGTACAGCAGTGGGCTCATGATCATAGAATTCACTCGTCTTACTATGTGCCCCACCACCCTGAAGCAGCTGGCTTGATAGAGAGGTGGAATGGCCTTTTAAAGAAACAGCTGCAGTGCCAACTAGGTAGCAATAGCTTGGAGGGCTGGGGGCGTGTCCTCCAGCAGGCTGTATATGCTCTGAATCAGCGTCCTATATATGGTGCTGTTTCTCCTATAGCCCGGATTCACAGGTCGAGGAATCCAGGGGTGGAAATGGGAATGGTCCAGCTTACCATCACCCCAAGTGACACATTAACTAAATTTTTGTTTCCTGTTCTGGGTGAAAAGAGCCTCTTCCTTCCACTTGGCTGCTGGAGCTGCTTGCTGCCTTTCAGCGTGGACTGAAGACCAGTGTCAACTGAAGACCCAGGTGGACTGAAGACCAGCGGCTCCTTAGGAAGCCTCCAGGCCTTCAGCGCTGGATGGGGACTGCTGCAGCATCTGGCCACGTGAACTGAGCAGCTACTGGGTTCCTTGATTCTCGGACCTGCCACTGCTATTGAACTACTGTAAGCTAATGCAATAAATTCCCCTTTCAATATAGTTCATTCTAGCGGTTCTGTTCCTCTAGAGAACCCTGACTAATACACTAAATATTATGTGTGAGGATGCTGAAGTTCAGAGAAGCAAGTTGTCCAAGACCACAAAGCTAGGACTAAACCTTAGCTTCCTAGCCTACCAAGCTGGGATACCTTAATTTCATCCTACCAGCTGCCCACTAAGACTTTTCCCCCCTCTTAATCCCATACTGAGTATGCGCCATAACAAATGTCCTTTTCAAAGCACAAGAGGGTGTCTGCCTGCACATGTTTATTTTAGTAATTGCAAGATTTCACTGAATACAAGTACCCATTTTAATGACATCAGCACAGCACTATTGCTGTACTCAGTTTTAGAGCTGTGGAAACGGAGGTACAGAAAAGCTAAAACCTATTCCAGGGCCATCTATCTAGTAAAGAAGAAAGCAGGAATTTAGATCTTGTCACCATACGGGCCTAGAGGCCTTTTTTCCTTGTCACCATACGGGCCTAGAGGCCTTTTTTTTACTTTGAGACAGGGTTTTGCTTAAGTAGCCCTGGCTGGTCTAGAACTCAGGTTACCTTAGAACTCACAGCCATCTGCATCCCAAATGTTGCTAACAAGAGACTTTCTGGAAGTTCGATATGTAGATACTGCACTGTGACCCTTCAAGAGGATTTCAGCTTCCCTTCCTTTCCCCTGCCTAAGGGCATCAGGAAGAAACCATTTAGATTCAGAGAACATCCACTTGCACCAGAGGGTTCTCTGGGTGTGAGCACCCACGGGATATGGGACAGCTTCTGTGAGCCTGGCCTCCCATCCAAAGTGAAAAGCACTTAGAGCAAGTACATGCCTACACTGACAACAGGCGGATGAACAATTAACTGCGAAAAGTTCTCCACATGGAAGCATGAGGTGGGTCCCTGGAAGTGTTTAGGTGGAATCTGACATTCTTCATAAGTGAAGTACATCTGTCTATTAGCAGTCAACAGTTACCTCTCGCCCATTTTTGTGAGGATAGCTTTGGCGTGGGGTGGGGGGCAAGCTTGGCCACTCAATGTTAGATAAAAGAGAGGGAGGGCCAGGGGACAGCAGGCTGGTTCCATGAGAGGCACTGAGATGAAATGCTCTTTTAGAATTAAAACTTTGTTAGAAGATGTCTGAAACCAGAGAGAGAGAGAGAGAGAGAGAAACGAGAGAACGAGAGAGTATAAGGGATGGGGGCCATGTTGCAGCAATTCAAAGAACAAAGGAAGGTTCTTGCTTTCTTTCTGTAAGTTTTGAGGGAGGGAGAAAATTGTACTCCTTGTGACTCCACTTATGTGTAAAGAGCCATGGAGGCACTACATAGGACCCACGGCCATACCCTAAGTGGCCTTGGGTGTGCCTGACAACAGGGGTATGGCTTCCCCATGTGGTCTTGGGCAGTTTCGGTGCTCTAACTAAGGGCATGTGGGAGCACGTGCCATCCTCACTTTAAAGGGACCTCTTTCCATTCCAAGTTCAGGTCCTTTAACTTCCAGAGAGGATGCTTCTCTTCTTTCAAACAACGAGGAAACGGAAGTGCTCTGTAGCACTGCCTCAAAACCACACATGCACTTCTTTGCCCCTGAAACCAGAGGCTGCTTTCTGTGGAGGTGATCCCTTCAATATCCTCATGCCGGCATCTCACTTGTCTGTGCTTTTTGAGCATGGAGCTCCCCTGGGATGTACCATCCACTTCCGGATCCATTTTCTGCTGGCTTTTCCTCCCCTCTTGTGAGTTCTAAGAGCTTAGCCCAGATTCTTTTCTCAATGTGTGCTTCTATTACCATGAATCAGCAGTTCCTGTTTACTCCCCATCTGCAGCCCCTCCAACCTCACCACTGGCCATCGTGTACACTTTAATCTTACTGCATGTGCGCTGAGATAACCCTTCTTCTTCCACCCACAAGTTCAGGCTGACACGGGGCGCTTTGTCTTTGCCCGCTCTTCCTCATGTCAGATCGAACCGATCACCGTGTCCTGTGTGCGCCACAGCTCTGGATCTCCTCAACTACGACCCACACAGTGTCACCCTGATGCCTGAACTAACTTGTCTCCCTTGTCTACTTATACTTCCGACCTGGGAGCAGCCAACATTCCACTTTGCAGAGGAGCACTGACTACACGTTCCCTTGGTGACGTAGCTCCTCACTCTTCTTAGAGTCGAACTCAACTAATTAACCTGATTCACAGAACTGGGCAGGAATGTACCAGGGGCTTCCCTGCTGAGCATCCTTCTTCCTTGGCCCGGCTCATGTCATTGTGATGTGCTGCTGTCCCAATGTAGTAGTCAATCTGACAGTAAGTGCCTAGTGCCCAATGCTGGTTTCCCTGTCAGATCCAGTCTTCCTAAGGGCAGCCTGTAGCTCAGCGGACAGCATAAGGCCTGCACAGCTGAGCAAGCTACACTTTTCAGGAATGACTGCCAACACGCTTGAGGGAAAGGTTTCAATTCCACCCCACATTAAAAAAAGATAATCTAGCCCAACATACTAGAAAATCTTCATCACAATTAAAACTTAGACATTTACAGGCAAGTCGTGTCTTTAGATAGCCAGTTTCTATTTTGAATTCTGTGCTCCCTTCTTGGTAGGTATAAAATACAAGTGGTATTCCTGTGATAGAACACACACACACGCACACTACACACACATACACATTATACACACACACACACATTACACACACATACACATTATACATACACACACACATACACATTATACATATACACACATATACACATTATACATACACACACACATTATACACACACATATACACATTATACACACACACATTATACACACACACACATATACATTATACATATACACACACATACACATTATACATACACACACACATTATACACACACACATACACATTATACACACACACATTATACATACACACACACATTATACACACATACACATTATACATACACACACATACACATAATACATACACACACATACACATTATACACACACACATTTATATACACATATACATTTTAGCTAGAAGCTTTGCTTTACCTCTTTTTTTAACATGTTTATATATGTGCATGCATGTATGTATGTTTAAGAACATATTTGTGTACAGGTGCCCATACATGACTGCATGTGTGTGTGGAAACTTGGGTGTCTCCTGTAATTGAATTTCTACCTTCTATTTTTAATTTATTTTAGAGAGTGAGCAAGACAGAGAGAGAGAGAGAGAGAGAGAGAGAATTGGCACACTAGGGCCTCAGCCACCATCATCGAATGCCAGACCCTTGCACCACCTAGTGGGCATGTGCAACCTTGCGCTTATTTCACCTTTGTGCTCCTGGCTTACATGGAATCTGGAAAGTTGAACATGGGTTCTTAGGCAGGCAAGCACCTTAGCCGCTAAGCCCGCTCTCCAGCCTTCTGCCTTCTATTTTTTGGAGGGGACTGAGTCTCACTCTGAACTTAAAGCCCACTGATTCACCTAGACCAGCTAGCTAGTAATCTGCAGGGATCATCCTGTCTCCACCTCCAAGTGCTAGGATTACAGGTACATACTATCATGCTCAGCTTTTAAATGTGGGCGGGGCTATGAACTCAGATCTTCAAGCTTGTGTGGCGAGCACTTTACCATCTCCCTGGCCCTGAGTATTTTGCTTTTGCAACACTGACAACAGTGTGACATTGATATTCAAGAACACTAAATGAGACCTTGGGCTCTTGAACAGCTTGGCATATTCTATGAAAAAAACTCACTGTCATGAGGTAGGCTGGTGTTCCTGGGGACAATGGGATTCATTTTTGGGACTTACAGGTACTCTTACAAAAACAGGGCTATCAAGTGCTGGTAGCAAGTTGAAATAAGCACAAATCACTAATTCGATTTCAAAATTCTTGTGCAAAATCAAACATTACCAAATTAGTCTGTAACCAGAGTAGAACCAGGGATTCCTGCAGAGGCCCATACTGACCACGTGATTGCCATGTGGGTGAAACAGGCTGTACTTGTTTCAGCTAAGTAACTTCTTACTAAGCTAAGTAAATTCTTAGTCAGCTGTATCAAAGGTCCTCTGGGTGCTAGTCTCACTACTGGTGAATTTATTCATCTTAGCCAAGTTCCTGGTACTTATAAATGGTGCCTTATCACTGGTCAAAACCTGAGTCTGACAGAGATGTTTTAGTAATAGAAGAAAAAGATGATGACATCAAATTAAAAGAGAGACTAATGGAGGGAGGGAATATGATGGAGATTGGAGTTCTAAAGGGGAATGGGGGAGGGGAGGGAAATATCATGCATTTTTTGTATATAAGTATAGATGTTGTCAATTAAAAAAAAAAACAAACCTGAGTCTGTCCCCATGATTTAATCAGCCACAAGCCACTTCCTTTTCATAAGAGAATACATGACTTCCTTCAGCTCATAGTCAAAGTCCTTCTAAGAACATACAGCCACTGGTTGGAGCTAAGCTATGCCCACATAGATGCCTGTAAACACCAAAGGACACACAGGACTTCCTTAGAAACCTCTGGGGGTGATGACATACAAGGTTACCAAACTACGAAGGCTATAGCCCACACAGTCCCCGTGTTACCAGAGGGTGGCTGGGAAGCCTTTATTCAGAAC
The DNA here is from genome assembly GCA_036365145.1 of Orientallactaga sibirica. Classification (NCBI taxonomy): domain Eukaryota; kingdom Metazoa; phylum Chordata; class Mammalia; order Rodentia; family Dipodidae; genus Orientallactaga; species Orientallactaga sibirica. The sequence goes on from JAEOAD010000008.1 coordinate 18,522,546, forward strand.
TAGAAGTGTAATTTCCAGGATGCCAAGAAAAGCCCATCTGCTCTCAAGAGAGCTAACTTCTCAAGCTGAGCTATAGACTACAGCTGTTTCTATGTGGGTGTGCCCAGGGCGGCAGACATAGTACAGGCTTGAGCAGGGGCAGGACTCAGGAGAGGAGTCGCTGGTGATAGAGGTGTTGTTAGTCAGGGACTGAATTCATTGTCCTTTGATCACTTAGTATTTCCTTTTCTTCTTTATTGCACTGCTGGGCAGGATAAAGAACCAAAAGATAAGGCTGGTATAATCACCTGATGCCCTATGTCCACGTGCTTTCTTGATTCTGCTGAGAAGCCAGGTTCTTGTCCACTATCACACCGCACAGAGGCCTCATGTCCTCAGGCATGCAGATTCCTTCCATGCAAGCCGGGGTGTCAAAGCCTATCTCTGGGGATGCTAAATTCACTGAGCTCATCTCTGACACCTCCAGGGGAGACATTCCCGTAAATGCCGTTGCAGAAGGACATGGGGAGGCCTTGCTGAGTGCTACTGGGCACAGCTTCTTTGCTCTTTCTCAGATCTCCTCCATTGTGCAGAGTAAAAGACCACAAAAGACCAGGCAGGTGAAGGTTACGGAAGAGCACACCACAAGCTATGACTTGGAGCTTGGGCTGCTCTTCCAATGTCTTCTTGAGCTGTGTGACTTGTAGCAAGCTGATAACCTCTTGTGGCTTGAATATAAAATGTCCTCTATAGTCTCATGTATTTGAACACTTGGACCCCAGCTGATGATGTTATTTTAGAAAGTTGTACAACCTTCAGGAGGTCGATCATTGTTGGAGGAAGTAGAACACTGAAGTTTTACAGCCTGGTCCTACCCCACCAGGAGGGACGGTACAACCTCAATCAGCAAGCCAAAACAAACCCTTCCTCCCTTAAGTCGCTTCTTGTCATGCATTTGGTCATAGCAACAAGAAACTAATAATAAAACTCTGTGCGACCTCCTGCAAATATTGAGACTGGGGATTATCATGGGGGTTAAATGAGACAGTCCATGCGAGGTGCTGAACAAAGTGACTGGCATACAGTCTGTGCTTCATAATCAATAGAAATTAGCACTGAGGGCTGGAGAGATGGCTTAGTGGTTAAGTGGTTAAGGCGCATGCCTGCGAAGCCTAAGGAGCCCAGTTCGATTCTCCAGGTCCCACGTAGGCCAGATGCACATGGTGGCGCACGTGTCTGGAGCTCATTTGTAGTGGCTAGAGGCCCTGGCGCATCCATTCTCACTCTCTCTCTCTGTGTCTCCCCGTCTCTCTGTCTCAGATAAATAAGTAAAAAAAATTAAAAAATCTTAAAAAAATAAAAATAAATAAATAAATAAAAGAAATCAGCACTGAAGTAGCTTGAGGAATAAATGTAGGGAGCTCACATAGATCACACTGAGGGGGAGGGGAATAGGAAGAAATGACAAATGAAAATAGAGCAAGATGAGGCACCTTCTGGGAAGACTTTGCATCAGCCAAGGACCTAGACCCAAGGGCTAAGAGCTTGTGGGTTAAAATTTAAAAAACTGATTAACAGAAAAAAAAAAAAAAGAAATTTCATATATATATATATATATATATATATATATATATATATGTATGTATTTTGTATTGCTGAGGATTTTAAATGTTTTCTGGGTTGATAGTAGGAATTTTATAGAGCTACATGGTCAGTTCTTTCAGCGTGAATAATGAATCAGGATCTAGAAGGAGAAAAGGCAAATGACTAAAGGCTTCAGGCTGTGACACCCTCAGTCGGGGGCCTGGGGAAGTGCTGGTCATCAGGCAGTGCCTAAGTAGGTGTCATCCCAGTGGGCAGGAAGCCCAGGGAGGTCATATTCAAAGGCAGCTACAGGGGTCTGCATAAGAGTCTCTGTGTGTCCAGGAAGAAACCAGAGATTTTACACACACCTTCCATTTCTGCACTTTGCGTGTCACTTCGGGGAGTGGCCTAACACACACCTGCACCCCATTTTATTGCCTTTGCTAACTTCTGAGGAGATTTCTGCCCCATAGCAGCACAGGGCCTCCATGTAGCACACTGTGAATCTCACACAGGACAGACAGCAGGTGGACTTCAGACCTCCACGTGATGCGCATGCTTTATGCTGACAGTATGCTAAGCTGACGCATAGGTTAGGGAGTGCTTTACACCCTTGATGCCATTTGCAGAAACCTCAAGGTCCAGTTCTAAGGATCAGAGTTCACGGCTCGGGTTACACACCTGTGCTCACTGCCTCAGCAAAGGCGTGCCAGAGTGCTGATGGAGGGGAACGGGATATAGCCTTTCTTTGCACTTAACATCAATCATTTCCTACCTCGGAGCCCAAATTTCCTCTTTGTTTTCTATTTTTTTTTAAATTAGTCCATGATCGTTTTCATTATAACATTTTAAATATGAGTATCACGTACTTTGCGCATATCTACCCCTCTATTATCCTTTGTTAAATGGGAACTATATGCACTTTGCCTGAAAGATACTGGATAGATGCAAAGAGAAAATTAAATACGAGATAGTGGATATAAGCGGCTACTTACATTGCAATTGGCACAAAGAACCCACTCAATAAGTTCGTCATTGCCACTGCTGCTGATCTGAAACTAGTGGTCCAAGGATGTAATGAGGATGTTGGGATTTACTGCAAAGTGGACCCGAGGCCCTTACAGACTTACCCAGGGAGTTTGGACCAATGTGTACCATTTAATAATCAATCTGGTCCCGTCGCCTGCCGCTCACCACCCCATTGTACCATGGCCACTTCACAGAGCAAATGAAACCATAGGCCCACGAGCTGGAGCAGGCTGCTGTTGGAAAACCTGTCAAATTACCACCTTGTGTCCATGCGGTTAGCCAGTCAACCATTCACGAGCTGCCTGATTTCCCAGGTAGCGACACACTCCTGGTTTCTCATTGCCTGGAGGCTGTGATTTAGCTCAGAGAGGAATAAGTGCTTGGAAATGCAGGAAAAGTTATGAGAAGGAAGCTTAAACAAAGGTCTCTATGAGCAAAAGGGTGGGAGACTTGCATGGGCCACACTATGCAAGAAACAGTGGCTGACAGTGAAGTTTCCCAGGCAGATGCCCTCAGTGCCTGCTGCTGATAGCAGGTCTTGCCTTCCAGCTGGTGGTGGGCATGAAGGGTGTGTGAGGAGCACCGTCCCCGGTGTTCAGAAGACAATCCATACTCAGGCTCCACTTGCTTCACCGGACCTTTCAATTATCTAGCTACGGTCGAATTAACACCTGTATTTTGCCTCTCGGTCCCTGACTCACTTATTTGCATTCAATCTCACCCATCCCACAAATGTTTCTGAGGTGTGTACTATGTGCTTTGTGTTGCTCTGGGCTCTAGAGTACACCAGAAAATCAACGGAAGTCTTATGTCATCACAAAGCTTCCATTCTAGTAGCGAGATAGAGGCGTGTATAGAACATGCTTGAAAGTGGTCATCAAAATGTAAAAGGAACAATGCAGGGAAATAGACCCCATCTCAGCGCAGTGGTCACGGAATGCGTCACCAAGCGGGTGATACGTGACCGTGACTTGGAGGCTGTTGGTCCTGTCTGGCATTCCAGGAGCAAGGGAGGTCTTATTTAGTGAGTCTTTGGACTCTGTCCTCCTCTGTGGTCAAAAATGTGTGTGCATCGAGCAGGTGGTGGCCCTAGCTTCGAGGTGGCCCATGCATCCCTCACCTCTTCCAGCCGCCTCCGCTGCTCCTTCTGCTCCTCGATGCGCTTCTGCCGCTCGGCCAGCAGCTGCCTCTTGTGTTCCTCGTTCTCGCGCTGCTGCTGCTCCAGCTGCTGCCTCCGCAGGGCCTCCGAGCGCTCCTTGTTGGCTAGCTGCAGTCTCAGGAAGTCCCGTCGCAGCGTCGACTCCCCTGGCAGGTTCAGAATGGAGCTGTGGACGGAGAAGAGCATGAGGATCGTGCATGTGGCAGGCAAAGGCCATCCTGTCTGTGGCTGCTGGGGAGGCTGCAAGAGACCAGTGTCCCACCTCCCTTTAAGTATGGCTACTCTGCACACACATGCTGTCTCTGTCCCTAGAAGGACATCACATTCCCAGAGTCATGCCCTCCCACACCCCCACCCCACGCATGTGCGCATACAGACACAGAGCAATGATTTGTTTCCTAAGACTTATTGAGCAAGCTGGGGAGATAGCTTAGTTGGTAAGGTTCTTCCTCACAAACAAGGGGACCCGGGTTCAATCCCCAATACTGATGCGCTGGGGAGATGAAGACAGGAAAATCCCTGGAGCTTCCTGGCCAGGCTAGGATTAACTCCAGGACAGTGAGACCTAGCACAAACAGCGGTGCATGGCGTTTCTGAGAATGACACCTGAGGTTGTCCTCTGGCTGCCATAGTCATGTACACACACACACACACACACACACACACACACACACACGAAAAAAAAGATTTTAGTGGGTGTGCAAGTCCTGAGCCCTAGATATATTTATCTCCACATATGAGAATGACAAGCAAAAAAAGGGAAACTTGTGAACAAGTTGAAGGAGTTGGTTCCAGCCACAGAGAATGCCACTGATTGCTCTGTTATGTTCAAGTATAATGTGGTGTGTGTGTGTCAGATCATATATATATATATATATCCATAATACTGCCCCTGTGTGTCACTGGTAATTTAGGGCTTCCCTACTCCAATCTAACTGCATGCATGAGGTCAACTAAGTCATAGGCTGTTTGGCTCTGGATAGTTACTAAGGAGAGGTGGAAAACGGCTCCTATTAGTTTGTTTCAATGTAGCCACTTATTTTGGAAGCCTCTACCCAAATAAATATGAAATACATATCTCCTAGCATCTGTCAGGTACTGTGACAGTAGTGTGAGATGCTCTAGAGGATGGTACCAGCCAGATGTTAGGTAGAAGACAGACATGAATGGGTGCAGCTCTGGGGTCCTAAAAGACAGCTCAGAACCTGCTCTGGCAGAGCCTTACAGGCTATTGGAACACCCTGGCCCCATGATAAAGTTTAATTTTCTTAATCGATAGACAGCCATGAGATCAATCATGGGACTTTGGGCAGTGACAAAAAGGAGTTAGATATGAGGTAACCAAGAAAACTCTCGCTGAATCTTGGTAGCGGTGTCTCCTGAGGGTCAGAATGCCTCTTTGTGCTTAAGTATCTTTAAGGTTGCAGAAAGGTTGTTATCAATATATAAAACTTAAGGGCCAGGGCACTTTCCCTCACATGTGAACTTGGCTTCCTTATACTATCATTTATATTGTGATGTTGACTCTCCCTCCCTCGTGGGCTTTTCTAGAGGATCTTTAGAAGCAGTATCCTAGAAGGGAGATTTGGTCCTCCATGATTTGGGAGGGAAAGGATCACTTTATTCCATGAATATTTATAAGAAGTTAAAATCCACAATGCAGAACCCATGTGCTACTAGACTTCTTCGGAACAACCCACTCCAATCAATCTTCACAGTGCAAGCCTTGCTTTATTCTGCTAAATACATTTGTTCCCTAAGACTTGTTGAGTAAGTTGGAGAGATAGCTTAGTTGGTAAGGTTCCTGCCTCACAAACAAGAGGACCCTTGAAACTGTCTGTAGACTGGATTCTTCCTTTGTAACAGATCAACTAATTCTTATTCCAGAGCTAAAATTCTCTTGTGTAGGGAAGACAGAGAAATTATTACAAATCATAAAACGTCAAAAATTAACAAGAAAGACAAGAAAAGGACAGCTTCAAAGGGCGATGGTTAAAAAGTCACAGTGGGGTTGGAGAGATGGCTTAGTGGTTAAGGCACCTCCCTGCTAAGCCTAAAACCCGGTTCCAATCTCCAGGTCCCACGTTTAGCCAGATGCAGTGATGCAAGTGCGCAATTCTGAACTTGCCCACAAGGGGGCGCACACACCTGGATTTCGTTCACAGCAGCTGAGAGACTGCTGGAGCGCCCATCTCTCTATCTCCCTCTCCCTGTCTGTCTGTCTCTCTCTGTGTCTCTCTCCAAAAATAAATAAAATAATTTAAAAAAATTTTAAAAATGTCACAGTGGCTGGGGGCTGAAGGGAGGGTTAAGGGGTCTGTTTACATGGGGTCATAGGGAAGATAAGAGTGAGTGGAGGGGAAGGATGTTCAGGCAGAAGGAAAAGCAAGTTTAGAGTCCATGTTAGAATTAGATGTGCCCTTGTCCAGGAACTGAGCACCAGTGTGTCCTCCCAGAGCTGACGGGGGGGGGTGGAGAAGGAGCATGGCTCAAGAGATGGCTGACTGGAGACACAGGCAGCTAGGGGAAGCATGCAGGGCATGGAGCCTCCCACGGAAAGGCTGTCAGCTGAGGGGCAATGAGCAGATCAGCTGGTTCCACAGCAGATAGCATTGTGCAAGGGGACCAGAGTAAGCATCATGCTTGCAGTTAGGACACTGGTGATGACTCCAGGTAAGAACTTTACCCAGGACAGGAGCAGTGGGGACAGAGTTAAATTATGGAGTGAGGGATGGCCTGCACTCCCAAGTGATAGTGCTTATATACACAGGCTGCACGCTCTGCTTTGTATACTTCACTTCCCATGCATACGAGAATGCCCCATTAATATTAACTGATTTTGAAGTAATATCAGGAGACCTGAGCTGTATTTGTGGTTCAACTACTAACTCTGTGTATGACCTGAGTGACATCCTTGAGCCAGTGCCTCATATCTAAGATAAGATAACCATTGTTTTTTTTAGTTGTTTAGGATTTCATAAAGATTAATTAATTGTATTCATAAAATAGGACTTGCACACATAATCTTCCATGTGATACAATGACATGTAATAATTGTAGCTGGGTGGCTCACAGAATGACCCCTGAGACACAGTTAGCAAGTATTGGATAGATAGTGGTTCTCGGTTATTTAGAGGGCGGTCAGAGGGCTGACCCGGTCATCTGGGCAAAGTGTCAGGAAACAGAGCATGGCTTCTCTGAAAACTGCCCTAGAGGTTCTGGCCCCCAGGAATACTCATGTCCCATGTCACTGTTGGACGGTGATATCTTTCTGCAGCTACATGAGAGAGCTAAGATTCTAAGATGGAAGGAGAGAATTCCCTTCAGTCTTTGACCTTGAGCAGTCCTGTGGCAGGGGAAGGAGAAAAGCGAATGGCCTTGTAAACTCAGTCTCACCCTCTCCTGCTCCATTAGCAAGAATCTAGCTTGCTAGGGGAGTTGGCTCCAAAAGAGAACACGTGGTGTCTAGCTCCTCCCAGCAGTGTGGCCCCTCCCTAACCAGTGATACAGCAATCACCCAGTAAATGCCACGGCACCTTTACAGTACTGGCACCCTTGGATGGGTATGCCTGGACCTCTTTCCTCACCAAGCTGCTGCCAAAAGACTTTTCTCACTGAACAGAAATCCCTGCCCTGTGAGTGCACCAGCCTTAATTATTTATAACACAGACTGAAAGGAAGTTGGAATCAAAGACAAGTCAATTTCAAGAAGCACAAACAACAGCCATTAAGGAGTACTCGTGGGTGGAGCGCAACGTGTGAACGCAGGATGGCACGAGAGTTTCTATTGAGGGGTCACCTCTAGAGTAATTGATTTCCTAGAATTCAGTTCTTTTAGGGTGCACTGAAAAAGCAGGGCCTGTGACATCTGAAAGAACTTTGCAAAGGGAAGTAGTAATGAGCCGAATTTGCCTCCTTTCCATTTCTACACACATGAAGAAACAAGGTCTTGAAGACAGACCATAAATCTCCGGAACAAGATAAAGAATATGCTGATATCCTCATTTTTATGAGAGTCTGCCTAGAGACATTTCCCCAAATTAATGAGTGCGTTTGTGGGCAATAAATTAAATAAAACCACCCAGGTTAATCTTAGAAATGAACTTATAACTCGGAAGGAAGGTGAATTTCACACAAGCACGATTTAGAATGTGGAAATGAGAAGGCCTGCTTTTGCCCTCATACCTGGGTTCCCCGGAGTCATTCTCTTCCTCTTCCTCCTCACTTCCGCTGTACTCGTACTCGGTCTCATCTGCAGAGAGACTCACAGAAGGTTATTGCCCAGGATGGGGCTGCTGTTTGGCAGTGAAGACTGTCCCCTTTTACACAGCCACAAGCTGGGGACCCACTCTGTGGTCAGTCCACAGACCAGGGATGCAGAAGCGAATCCCTACACTAACAAAGGAGCTAAAAATTCCGATCATCTAGTGGCACTGGAAATGTCCTAACCTCATAGCACAATTAATTCCTCACCTGTCTGTGGATGGCGTGAATAAACTTACTGAGCTGGCAGTCACATAAAAGTATAGCGATATGATCATGTATAGTATGCGCTACTTGATGGCAAAAATAAATGACTATACTGCTGGTTTATTTCTTACTACCATATACTGCTATATATATGTGTGTGTGTGTGTGTGTGTATAGAGATGTATATGTAAGCTTCTGCGGCTTGGGGTAATAGCATGCATGAGGCTTTGGGTTAATTACCACATTGCTTCTGGACAAAAAGATAGTTTTTATTTATTTTATTTATTTTTGGAGAGACACAGACAGAGAGGGAGAGGGAGACAGATAGAGATGGGCATGCCAGCAGTCTCTCCAGATGTGTGCGACCCCTTGTGGTCAAGTGCAGCATTGCGCCCTTGCGTCACTTTGCATCTGGCTAAACGTGGGACCTGGAGATTGGAACCCCGTTCTTAGGCTTAGCAGGCAGGCGCCTTAACCGCTAAGCCATCTCTCCAGCCCAAAAAGATAGTATTTGATTGATCCACTAGGGATATTCATTTACCTCACTAAAATACTAAACAAGCTAATACATAATCATTTAACTGAGCCCTTGCTTTGGAATGATAGAGAACATGGGCAAGTCAATTAAAAGACCAGGGTTTTCGTGATTCTGAAGACAGGGGATGAGAGGGAGAATAGAGGGGTATGGAAAATATGCTTGTATGAGTCTTCATAATACATACTTTTGTGGATATTTAAAAAGTCAAAATAAAGTAAGGGAATGAATATTGGTTGTGTCTCCTGTGAGCAACTGGTGTTAGATAATATAGCTATGTATACAATTTATTTATCACAGTCATCCTCTGACTAAAGGGCAATAGTCAATGAGAAGAGAGTAGGCTGTCTATCCAATGCCCTCACATTAGGAGAGGTCAGTCTGGGCTTTGGAGTCAGACCTTAATATGGAAGTTTTCCAGACTGAAAGTAAGTGGTTTAATTTTCCCCCTCACATAGTACATGCTAAGCAGAAAAGGGAACAAGAAATGACATAAAAGAGCAGCTATCGCCACTGCTCACGATGGCAGAAAGAAACAGTGATGTGTGGAGGAAGAAGTGACCTATGTGTTGGTGCCCCTTGTGCAGGCAGCTGCAGATGGATGTGCTGGCCATGAGAGAGGCTGGTCGTATCACAGTGTATGATACATTCAGCAAACGTCAAGTTCTGAGGAGCAAAGTGTCTGGATGTGGAGAAAGCAAACAGAAAAGGCCAGCAGGGGTATAATGAATCACTGAAGCACAGCTGCCAGGCCATGCTGAGGACTTTTCTTTGGGTAATGAGGAATCTTTGGAGGAGATCTGAAGCAAAGACAGTTGTCACAAGACTGTCTCTTCACAGTGGTGAGTTCATATCACCACCTTGAAGACAGTTGTATATCCCTTGGATGAACTGAAATTGCAATTTTGCTATGTCACCAGCAGGAGGCAGCATTCAAAAGGCAAGAGATACTGACTAAAAGCCTTGCCTTTCACGGTAATTACATACTGAGAAGATAATGATGAGTTCCAAGTGTGTTTCCTATCGTAGCGTTGCACGCAAGAGCAGCATACATTCAAACCATTTAAATCACTGAAAGAATGACGTCACCAACCTGCACAGTGCCTTTATGTTCCCTTCCTAGTTTAATATTCTAAATTTTTCAAAAATGGATAAACAAAGCCTGTAGTGGTGGCCAGCTGGGAACGAAAGCATGTAAGAGTTTAAGTGTACACCTTTAATGCCCAGCACTGGGAGGCAGAGGTAGGAGGATCGCTGATTTCAAGGCCAGAGTTCGAGGCCACCCTGAGACTACATAGTTAATTCCAGGTCAGCCTGGACCAGAGTGAGACCCAGAGTGAGACCTACCGCAAAAACAAAAAAAAAAAAAAAAAAAAAAAAAGATGTAAGAGGAATCAAATCCAGTCACTTGGTCAAGCTGAGAAAAGAGTCAGAAAGCCCACTGGACAAAATCCTCTTCCTTGTGAGATAGACAAAAATAAGAGCAGGACTCTGATTCTGATGCCCAGTTCTTTGTACTTTGACATATCTCTGGATTATACCTATTTCCAAGACTCCCACTCTTCCGTGCTACAGAGAATGAGCCGTCATGGTGGGCTCTGAGTTGCAGTCAAGGATTTGTGCCCCAAATGTGACTCCAAATTGAACCACAAACTTGCCCAATCATATTCATGGGTCACGAGTTCTCAGAAGTCAACCTTGGATAGCACCCAAAAAAATGATAGGCTAATAAAAAGCTGACTAAATGTAAGTGGCTAAGAGAGTTCAACCATGTTCCAGATATTATATCATTTATCATGTGATCTTTCTAATCTATGTAGTAAGGCCAGGAAATGAGTATTATTATTATCACTATGCTCCCAAGCCCTCTTTAAACAAAAGAGAACTAGAGCGAGTAGAAAGCACCGTCAGAATTTGAATCTAAAAAATGAGTTTGGGGGCTTGGGGGCTGGAGAGATGGCTTAGTGTTTAAGGTGCTTGACTGCAAAGCCTAAGGACTCAGGTTCGATTCCCCAGTACCCACATAAGCCAGATGCACAAGGTGGTGCATGTGTCTGGAGTTGTTTGCAGCGGCTAGAGGCCCTGTCATGCCCATTCTCTCTGTCTCTATCAACCTTTCTCTCTATCTGCCTTCCTCTCTCTCGAATAAATACATAAATAATAATAATAATTACAAAACCAAGTTTGAATATTGAACCTAGTTGGTATATCCATAGTATGATGAAAGTTGCTTCTTAGAGAAATTGGCATTTGCTGGTTGGCTGCATGGCACACTGCTCTCAAGTATTCTTTGAAATCTTCCGAGGTCATGGAGTGGTCCACGACCACAATGGACTATCCTAGAACTTTCTGACACTGACCTACAGACTTCTCCTCAGGCCCAGTAAATACAGTTGGGCTGGCCTCCCAGCTCCTTGAGGCCTGACTTGACATCTTATTTGTCCAACCCCCTAAGAAATGGACATGGGCAGTTTGTGACCTTCCACCCCTGCAACTAAGCTGACTGTACACTTTCACCTGAGCCCCTGAGGCTGGCTGCTGAAGAAGGAACTCTTCTCTGGACCAGTCACTGAGGAAGAGACCATTGCTCTTCCTGCCCTGGTCCTCTGCTGACCTTATCGTCCAACCCAGTCTACTCACTGCCCTAAACGAAGTCTACTCACTGCCCCATTGGCAGCCTCAGTTCACACCCTTTGCTGGGTTAGGCTTGTTTCCTGCAGAGACAAAGGAGGCAAGCAAACCAAGAGAGAGCAAGCCCCGTCCTATGCTGTCTGCCACCTCCACTGCCCCCTGCACTGGGTAAAGGGGAACAGGGTGTAGGAGAGGGCAGCACACCACCACTCATGCCTTCTGCTCAGGGACTCCCATGTCCTCCCATTGCTCACCTCTCCAGCCCTAAACTGTCTCTCACTACTGGAACCCAACAAGCCCTTACGGCTTGTCCTCTCCATTTTTCTCTTCCAGTTCTCCAGCCTGCCCTACTGCCCTACCTAATGTTCACGTGACCATAAACCCTGCCCCGACTGTGTGGGCTTGTACCTCACTCAGGGAGCTTGTGGAGGAGGTGCAAGTCTCCAAGCTGGGGCACCATCCCTGGACCCCAAATCTGGACTCAAGGCAAAGAGTATGCGCTAGAAGAGAAAAACTGTGCACCTGGGAATTACAAAAGTACACTTAATGACCTTCAGCTCAGAACCCTAATGGTATTTTATGTCAGTTCAACTACAGGGAGATGGGTGCTGATTTCAAAATAACTGTGTCAGAAACGAGCCTCAGAACACAAAAAAACTTAAATGTTGAAGACTGTCATTTCAGAAAAAAAAAAAAACCCTCAACTAGATGACTTTTTTAGGTTTCTGCTGTCGATTTTTAGTCTCCTAAATGTGAATATTCATGTGAATTAAGAAAATCCCGTGCCATTTTAAAGTGCTTCCTGGCTGTACTTCTCGTGGCTTTGTTCGTTGCCTGGAAGAGGCAATGTTCCTAGTGCATCTATTCTCTCGTGGGATTTGACTTGAGCAGTGATTTCACTCCAATAGCTGCTGTGACCCCTCGGGCGGCTCCTTCTCCTAAGGAGTGACACAGGCTCAAGTGAAATGCCAAGGTCACCTCTGGACCCAGGAGCCCACGGTTCACTCTATCTTTTATGTCTCTTGTTGAAACACACGTGTGCAGCTAACCTTTTTCTCCTCGCTTCTTCTTGGTTCTATCAATGTGGTCCTTCAGCTGGATGCGGACCTGTCTCTCGTTAGGCTGGTCTCGGATGAATGGATGCTTCATCAATTGTTCTGTTGCTGGCCGCTGGCTGTGATTCTTTACCAAGCAGCTCTCAATAAATGACTGGAATTTTTTTGACCTGCCAAACAAAAGAGACGAAACCCACAGATAAAAGGGACAACGATGTAAAGCGAAATAAAACTGTGTTTTGAAATGCTGGAATTAAGGGGGGGGGAATAAAACGGTCCCATCTGGTCAGCATAGGGATCAACCAATTGCAAAACGTGTCTCAGATTGTATTAGGTACAATGCAGATCAAAGATGTCATCACCATCAATATATAAATAAGGTAACATATGGTGGTTGTTATACACATGGAAGCACTTTCACAACACGTAGCTAGAACTTTACCGGGAAAGGGATGAAGAAGAAAAAAGACCTCTGTGGGAGTCATTTCTAGAAAGCCAGGCTGGTGTTTGCTCAGCAAGAATGAGAACCTGACTTCAATCCACAAAAGCCATGCAAAAACTGTCGGGCATGGTGGTGCAGGTCTGCAGTTCCAGCACTGGGGAGGCAGAGACAGGAAGAGTCCTACAGCTCACTGGCCAGTTACTCTGGCCCAACCAGTGAGCTCCAGGCCAATGAGAAACCCTCTCATAGAAAGGGTGGATGGTACCAGAGCAACAACACCCGAGGTTGTCGTCCGTCCCCCATACACAGATACACACATGCGCATATGTACCTGCACACACATGTGAATCCCCCTCCCTATAAACATGTACACATATGCATTAAAAAAGAGGTCAGGAGAAAGATTCTTCCCAGGAAAAAGAATGGTTTAGGTCGATGGGAAATCAGTGAAAACTCAAAGGTAGGAATAAAAGTATTGTATGTTAGGGAATATCAAAGAAAGCTGCCTAAATGAGACAGAAAAGTGAAGCCCAGGAAAGGTGCTGGGGAGTGGACTTTGTAGAAATGAGCAAGGTTCCCGTGTAATAAAGTGAACATGAACTAGGCAAAATGTGTTAACTGGTAATCTCAGAATTGCTTTTGGCTTTGTTTCCAGTTTATAAGAACAGTATGTATGTGTGTTTTTGCCTTTAACCAAAGGATTTGGAAATTTAACTTTAAAGAACTAAGCTCACACCTAGAAGCACATTTATGTCCTTCTAGAAAGACTCTATTTCTTCCAAAATCAAACTTATGCCAAAGAGGCTTGGGGGTAGGGAAGCACTGGACACAGATACCAGCATGAGGTCAAAATCATGGTGGACTTTGGTCATGCTTTACAAACTGGGCATGCATGTGCTTGCTGAAAGTTCCAGGGAATTACCAACAGTCATAAATAATTAAGCTCACGATTTGACAGCATGCTGTTCCAAGGCTGACAGCTCAGCGTTTCATCCCTAATACCTTGGTGGAGCCCTGGTCATCTTGCCTTACAGTAGGAGGGATCCACTTTGTGCTCTATGTCTCCCTCTTGTGGGTGCACTGATGACTGCAAATGCAAGATGTATATGTCTGCATTGTATGTATTACAGAATAGATACATATTCCAGAATTTCAGTATTTGAGTCTTTAGAAGTGTCCTCACTGCACATGACACCATATCCCGAATGCTATTCAACATTCAAACTTAAGATGGAACTTGTATGTACCTCTGTTTCTGTCTAGGTCAAAGCAGTTTTTCATGTTATTCTGTACTTTTCAAGTAATTAAATATTGGTATTTTTCTTCCTAATTTTTTAAAAAAAATCTGTTTTATTTAGTTGAGTGAGAGAAAGAGAAAGAAGGGGAGAGAGAAAGTATGAGACGGGGGGGGTGGGTGGGGAGGGAGAGAATGGGCGTGCCAGGGCCTTCAGCCACTGAAAACAAACTCCAGATACATGCGCCCCCTTGTGCATCTGGCTTAAGTGGGTCCTGGGGAATTGGACCTGGGTCCTTAGGCTTTTCAGGTAAGTGCCTTAACCACTAAGCCATCTCTCCAGCCCTATTCCTAAATTTCTAAGCTATATTTAAAGTTTAAAGGTAGCTTTCAAGGAAAAAAAAAAGCAGTATTTAATCCTTGGCTGCCACCCCCACTATGGGTGAGAAATAATGACAGCAGCGCGTAGATACTATGCACCTGCCTATGATGACGCTCCTCAGTCCATAACCCTGTGTCTTTCCCACTGGTAGCTCTCATCAGGGTCAGGAAGTATCTAAACTATCTTTATAGCATCGGGCCCACTACCTCCTCTACGTGTTTGATGAATGAACAGAAACACATAGGCAGAAATGCTGGACAAGGGCTATGCTATGGCTGTATTTGTGTTTGTTAGGGACAGAAAGGGCGATCTGGAGGGAGGATATGATTTTCTTTCTCTGATGAATCAAAAAAAATCCACACATGTATAAACATAGTATTATGTAAGGAGGTCCCATGGGGAGGGACATGATGAAATAAAACTCTCCTATGGAATAAACAGGAAAGCTTCAAAGCTACCTTGAATAGAGACAAGTCCCACACAGGTCTTTTCTAGGTACGAAAATCAGTATTAAAAAGATGAAAACAAAAGCAAATGATGGAAAGCTACTAAATATTCACAAGGACTGGCTTTTGCTTGCTGGTAGCTAGAAGGAAGCTCTTGTGTTTTTCTTTTTTAATAAAGTGCTGTGCTATTAATTAGAGGTGATAAATAAAATAAACCACATTCAATTTGAAAAGTGAGACCCAGACTTAAAGGCTATACACTGGCATCTTGAAAAAAAAAAAAAAAAGCCAGAGAAATCTACAGCCACCCAGGGCAGAGCATAGCCAAGGAATTCAGTGAAATGTGTGCTATGAGAGTCCTTCTATTTTTTTAATTTTTTAAAAAGTTATTTGAGAGCAACACACAGAGGGAGAGAAAGAGGCAGATACACAAAGAGAGAATGGGCGTGCCAGAGACTTCAGCCACTGCAAACGAATTCCAGATGCATGTGCCTTCTTGTGCATCTGGCTTATGTGGGTCCTGGGGAATCGAGCCTCAAACTGGGGTCCATAGGTTTCACAGGCAAGTGCTTAACCACTAAGCCATCTCTCCAGGCCCAAGAGTCTCTTTTACAGACCTCTCCTGGAGGGGAAAACCTCACAAGAGAATAAACAGAATTTCCTTTGTACCCAAAGATCTAGTGTACATGTGTAGAACTCAAAATTGGTGATGTATCTCATGTCTTAGTTCCAGGCATTTTTTTTTTTTTAAAGAAAAAGACCGAGAAGAAAGAGAAATAGGAGAAAAAATTTTAAAATTTTTTTAAATTATTTTATTTATTTTTGGAGAGAGACACAGAGAGAGACAGACAGAGAGGGAGAGGGAGACAGATAGAGATGGGCGCGCCAGCAGTCTCTCAGCTGCTGTGAATGAAATCCAGATGTGTGCGCCCCCTTGTGGGCAAGTGCGGCATTGCGCCCTTGCATCACTTTGCATCTGGCTAAACGTGGGATCTGGAGATTGGAACTGGGTTCTTAGGCTTAGGAGGCAGGCGCCTTAACCGCTAAGCCATCTCTCCAGCCCAGTTCCAGGCATTTTAAAAGAGAAAGTAATGTTTAAAGCACATCTTCAAGGCAGGCATGCTTGTAATATCAGCAGTTGGGAGGCTGAGGCAGGAGGATTGCCATGAGTTTGGCGTCATCCTGGGCTATGTAGAGAGATCCTATGTCCAATAAAAATCAGAAACAAACCAACACAAAACAAATCCTCTATATCTTTAAGAAGGATCCTCTATCACTTACTTAAGTCAGGGACCACAGAATCAATATGCTTAATTGCACATTTAATTACACATGAAAATACTTCACCCATGCTGAACATCACCTGACTGTTTCCTGAGTGCTTGAATGTGTTCAAATGTGTTATATAATTTTCTCACCTGAATCTCTACTGCTGGCAATGTAGTTTTATCTCTTGGACAACAACACCTGCCCCGCCCCACTCAGATGAGTAGCATGGCTTCTGGGAAGTGAGCATGGAGAGATGAGTGTTAATGACAGGTGCTCACAGTCCAAGGTTCTAACTCCACCACAAGTGTCATCAATGCTCTATCTTCTCAGATCTACCTGTTCCCACATGAAGATAGGGGAATTCAAAGTGCCATTCTAATCACATGGGCTAAATGTCTGCGGTCATCATCAAACTCCCTACACAGGATTTGAGCTCCATAATTTTGCAGTGGCCAAACTCTATTTTGCAGAACAACCCTCTCTTTCTCTACTTTGGGCTCCATTACTTCCTGGGTGGCTTAGGGAAAAATCACTTAACTTTTCTGTGCCTATTTCTCTGGGTACAAATGCAGATGATATTCCAATAGTTATTTCAACAGACTATTGTGATGGTTAAATAATTGAAGTCATGTGAAATACTTAGAAAAGTGTCTGGAAGCATCAATGCCTTTATCATTACTGTTACTGTAGGGGTAACATATCAGGTCTTCTCTGATGATCACTGGGTTTGAGAAACACAGAAAATGCCTTTCAAGACTTTGGTCTTGTTTATATGCCTCCATGAATGCTGAATAGAGCCATGCATTAATACCAAAGACGTGGTTTTGAGAAATGATTCTTGTCATTGTGCCGAACATCATAGAGTGTATCTGTAAAAACTCAGATGGCTAGGGTGTCATTGGGAGATTCTGTCTCATGGCACCACTAGTGTGGCCCATTGTGGACCAAAAACTTTGTTATGTGGCATTTGACCAGATAGCAGTTTTCAAGTATATTTGGGTTAGGAGATTATACAAGAAAGGATTTACTTTAAAAGCCTGTGCAGTATAGCAAATTCAGTGTATTTGAAACATTTCGTGATATTTGCTTTATGGCATCATTATTTTCTTTGGAAGACACACATAAATGTGTACACACATGCACACATGAACACACACACGTAAGAGCTTTATCATATCTCAAAGCGAAAGTGAATGACAACATGGATAAGAACTGAAGTTCGGGGTGGAGAGATGGATCATGTTAAGGCATTTGCCTGTGAAGCCTAAGGACCCAGGTTCGATTCCCCAGTACCCATGTAAACCAGATGTACATAGTAGCACATGTGACTGGAGTTTGTTTGTAGTGGCTCTATGAAGCGCTATAAAATAACAGGTGATAGTAAGCTTTCAAGTCAGAGCAGGAGGCTGGGATTTAGGGGCCCTAGCAATGCTGAGCCTGAGGCTGTATCTGATGATTTCCATACAGTTTCCCTGGGTCTCTAACTCTGCATCCAGAACACATCCAATCAGGCTAGACCAGGGGATCTTATGTAAAAGCAATTCGGATTTTTCCACTGGTCTCAGCGGAACCTTGCTTTTCCTTTGTGGACTCTTCCAACAAAAGGACCAACTGGAAAGAAAAAGACTGATCTGTGCTATTAGGAGCTCAGTCTCCAGGTCCCCAGATGTCCCTTAAGAGTAGCCCAGACACTGAGTATGCTGTAGAGGGGGTGGATGAGGGAAGAGAAGGAAGGAGGAAGCCTCTGGAAGAAGACCTGTTATCCATTGGATTATCCACACACACCCAGGAGACGGGAGAAGGAAATGGAGTCCCAGCTTCACTGTTGGCTCACTGCTGGTGACAAGGACACAGAGAGTGAGAAGATCTTTGGTTGTGTCCGATTCAACCACTGTCACAATTCTCTGAGCGTGCGTCACCATGTGGCTGTGCTGTCTAAGCCTCCAGAGATGCCCTAACTTCATGAATCCCCGAGCACAAAGGCTTCGCTTTGTCCCAGTGATGGAGGGAACAGCCATGTTGCTTTTTGTCCACATGGCTTCCTTCCAAACTCATTGTTTCTCATTGTCAGAAGTTTGAAGCAGGCTACATTCCCCCTAAAGTGCATTTCTCAGACTGGGGCAGTGCAAGCTGCACCTGTGAAAGCAAGGCCTGTGAAAACCAGCACTGCAGAAGAGTCTGCCTACTTGCCCTTCTGGGGCTCTGTGGGGCATTCAGAGGAGCCATCCAAGCGAAAGTTAAGTGGAAAGCAGAACAAGTGTAACAAGCACACGCCATCAGCTTTGGGGTTAGGAGCAGTGGCATCTGGGGCAGAAGAACTACCTCTAGTTCCTACAGGAGCTACTCAGCAGTGCAGTATTGTTTATTTTTAGGGGAAAAAAAGATCAGTCATCTAAATATTTTTAAAAATTATTTATTTACGTAAGAGAGAGTGAGTGAGTGTGGTGTAAGAGAGAGGAAGAGAGACAGAGAGAGAGAGAGAGAGAGAGAGAGAGAGAGGAGTATGGGTGCACCAAGGCCTTAAGCCACTGCAAATGAACTCCAGATGCATGTGCCACTTTGTGCATCAAGCTTTACGCGGGTTCTGGGGAACTGAACCCAGGCCTTCAGATTTTGCAAGCAAGTCCCTTGAATATAAATACTAAACTTAGCTGCCAAATTCTTCAGTGTTATCAGTGAAAGAAATATTTTAGGATTAGTGTGTGGA
The DNA here is from genome assembly GCA_036365145.1 of Orientallactaga sibirica. Classification (NCBI taxonomy): domain Eukaryota; kingdom Metazoa; phylum Chordata; class Mammalia; order Rodentia; family Dipodidae; genus Orientallactaga; species Orientallactaga sibirica. Next base: position 18,541,468 of record JAEOAD010000008.1, read on the forward strand.
TTCACTGTGCTAGTGTGACAGGTAGTCTTCAGTGTCAACTTGGCTGGATTTGGAATCATCTAGGACACACACCTCTGGGAATGTCTGTGAAGGAGTTTCTACAGAAGTTGATTTGAGGAGGGAAGATCTACCCCAAATGTGGGTGTGGTAGTTTGAATATATGGCCCCCGATATATTCAGTGTTTTATTAGTTTATAGTTTGCATCTGCAGCCATCTTGCTGGAGGCAATGTCACTGGGGGCGGATCTTAAGGCGTGGTGATGGTTTGCGATTCCATTGTAAAGATATGCAAAGTGTGCCTAATAGGAGTCCCTGAAGTGTGCTGTGGCTTTTGGCTGTAGTTTTTGCTCTGTGTGCTGTGCGCCTGGTGGGTTTTTCTCTCTCTGCTAGGCCCTGAGAAGGCAGGCCTCTTCTCCTACCATTATGGAACTTCCCTGGGATCTGTAAGCTTCAATAAATAAGATCCCTTCCTCCATAACTGTGCCTGGTCTGGAAGTTCATCTCAGCGAACCTGAAGCTGTCTGCTACAGTGGGTGACACTACCCCTCAGACAAGGGCCCTGATTAATTTAGAAGGAGAAAGGAGGAAGCCTGCTAAAGGCCCAGCATGCATCTTTCTCTGGTTCCTGATGGCAATGTGACCAGCACCTCTTGTTCCCACCACTATGCCTTTCCTGCCGTGATGGACTGCAACCCCTCAAAACATGACCCAAAGTAAACTCTTTCTTTCTTATGCTGTCTTTTGTCAGCTGTTTTATACAGAAGGAGAAAAGTTACAAAAAAATGCAGAAAATTGGTACAGGGAGTGATGCTGCTGCTGTGATAAACATGACCATATAATTAGTAGACATTCAAAATTGATTTGCTAAAGGAAGCTGGAAGTCTTTGGAGCTGTGAGCTAGAGAAAGCCTAGAATATTTCAGGTGAAAGTGGTGGACCATTCTGGTGGGAGTTCAAAAGAACAGAAAGCTCCGAGAATTGTGGACACTGACTACCTCATGAGTATTCAGCAAGGACTACAGATTCAATGGGGAGCTAGGCTGGAGGCCATGTTTGTTACATTCTGGCTAAGAATCCAGCTGCATTCATCTTGTGATGTGTTTTGGCATCAAGGTGACAAGTGGTACTCGTGAAGATCAAGCCTCATTGTCAATTTGATTGGATTTGGAATCACCAGGGAGACACACTTCAAACTGTCAGTAAGGACAATTCCAGATAGGTTCAACTGAAGAGGGAAGATCTACCTGAAATGGTGCCATCCCTCAGACTGGGTGCCCAGACTGAATAACAGGAAAAAGACACAGCTGAGCACCAGCATTCACCTCTCTTCGCTTCCTGACATGACCCAATGGGACAGCTTCCTCATGCTCTTTGCACATGGTGGACTGCATCCCCTCTTAAAACACTGAGCCAAACACTGAGTCTTTACGTGGCTTTGGTCAGGTGTTTTGTCACCTGCCCTGGAATAGGGAAGGGAGAGAAGGAGAAGATGAGACAGAGCACGGGGTGTAAGAGCCACTGTATACAGCAAGCTCTCCTGGGAGGCTTGGCACACAGTCCAAGCAGAAATGTGGCAGGAAGAGGTCTTTGCAGTGGCACTGTTGCTCTATGAGAGAGAACAGAACTGGCTCTTTTTTTCCGAGTGTCAGATCTGGGGAGGAGAGAGGAATAATCTCAGAGGAAAAAGGAAGGGCCCGCCTGCTCTCTGTGACCACATGCTGTATGGTGCCCAATGGAAGGCTGTTGCCAGGGAGAGAACTTGCCTGGTACCATAGTGACCCTCTGGAGAGGAAGGAGAGCGGGGAAGGCTCTGCCTCCCGGTTACCAATAGCAACTCACGCTCTCCTCTTGCAGGCCTGCCAACTCGGAGTCTGCCGTTTGTCACGGCTTTTCGTTTTCCTTCCTCTCTCTGTGCACATGCCTTTGCCCTGTTCTCTGTGGGTTGCTATGTCATTACCGGCTGATTGGTATTAATTAAGCCTTCTCTCTATGATGAGGGTGAACCTGTGGGTGGGAAATGTGAGAGCTCCAGGCAAAGGGCCTGAGCATGAAGTCACATGAAAAGAAACAAAGGACTTGGTCCTTCCTGGTCTACCTGTCCGGGGTGTATGTCTAGATAAAAGGGCAGGGGGTCACGGGTGGGCAGGAATCGGCTCAATGTGGGAGGAACCAGAGGCTGAAGAATATATGGGGAAGAAAACTCTGTCTGTCAAAGGGAAGGAGGAAGGGATGAAGTTGCGTTATAGAATAAGATATAGGAAGACCCTGCTGCAAATCTACACGAAAGTGAGAAGATCCTAAACTATAGAATTGTTTCCCGAACTTCAGCCATCATTCACTCCATACAATTCCCAGCATAAGCTTCACACCTCCCGAGCAGCACTTATATGTAAGAGTTTGTAGGAAGTCACCTTTTTTTTTTTTTTTGGCAAGAATAAAGTTAGTAAAAGCAAAGGTTACATCGCTACCACAAATCAGCAGCCACAGCAGCTGTCATACCAAGGCATAAAAGCACACCCAGAACAATTGCCCGTGCCAGAGAAAACACACAGAGGGTCAGCAGGTGTGCACGTGTGTGCTTAGGGAAGCACTGTCTGGAGGAGCAGAAGTCAGCCAACCGAATGGGCTGATGAGCTGACTCCAAAGCATCCCTGTCTCTGATGAGATGCGTCGTGCAGTGATATCCCCGAAGTCATAAATCAAGACATTTTCATGTTATGACTCGGGCTCCATTTTGGCTAATAGCTTCTTGCCTTAAGGTGCAGGGTTAATAACTTGCTGTAGAGACAGGAAGTAATGAAGCTACTGCTCTGAGATGAATGACAGCATAAGGAAAGTCACCTACCACGATGTGGGATTAGTTTAACCCACTGTAGAGGATTCCCATGGTCTGGGCTAACTCAACAGAATATCATGCTTAACCCTCTGATCTGGGAAACACTGAAGGTCAAACTCACCACTTCTTAGACTTGAGCCGAGGCGCTGGGTTCCGCGGGATGAGGAAGAGGGCTCTCATGGGATGCATGTCACAGAGAGCTGCAAGAGAGCAAAACAAGGGCCAGCTCCAGTTAGGTGGTCAAAGCCACATCAAGTCTATCCTAGCTGCTCAGCGAGTGCTACTAAATGAATCTCTGACTCCTCGGGACCTTTGAGCATGGGGTCAGAAGATCTACATGCTCCCATTTGACAAGTGCTTCATGATGGCTAATTAAGTGATACTCATAAAACACATACCTTCCGAACAGTAACATTCTTAGGGGGACATATGTTTACTTCATATTAAAGAAAGTGAGTTAAGGGCCAACAACTAGCCATCTTTTCTGTAAATAACCATATGACAGTCAATGTAAATGACATCAGATAGCAATTACAATGGAGTCAGTTAGGTTACTTGAGAAGGCTAAGCCATAATATAAGGAAGTATTCCCAACAAGGGTGCCTCTTATCCCCTGGGGACTTATGCAAGCACAGTGTGATCACCACACTGATCTAGAATTTAAAGTCCCTTCTCAGACAACTCTGCTTCCAGACTTCCCCATTGGCTACACGATCAGGTTGCCAAGATAGGTTTAGTTTTGTTTTGAAATTCCCTGGTCCCCGGATGACCAGAGCATTAAGTCAATCCCCGAGTCTGGCAGAAAAACAAAGTTATAAATATATCTCAACTTGTAAACTGACATAACCGTTGAGTGTGAGCATGCTTATGCCTTCTTATTTTAACCAAAATATGTTGTTAGTTTACTTTTCAAACAGCTGGAGTACTTTGTTTTCTCTGTATGCAGATTAAGAATATTTGCTCCCTGAACGCCAGAGGATTCTGTGGGTAAAAGATTATTTTTAGCCCCGTCTAACACTCAAGATGATAACAGAGTTTCCAGGGTGTGGTACATTACTTTTCTGATTCACATATGTCCTTGTGAGCAGAGGGAATGCTGTCAACAAACACGCCACATCAATCATGCGGTAGATGGAGCTGAGCAGCTCTAGAGATGTAAAAAGACAATGGTGTGCTGAAGGGGAAAACTTCTAAGTTGAACAATGGCCTGTCACAACACAGGTGAAGGGCCTACTTTAGTCTGGGTCCTTTGAGAAGCAGGGAGCAGGGTGTGGTATGAAACATGAAAGGAGGCTACTGGGGGAAAGTTCTGTGTGAAAGGAAATAAGACAGGAGCCACCCAGGGTCAGGGAGCATTGCTATGCAAGTCTCATCCTGAATGCAGGAGGGACTGCCCTGCAGACCAGTGCAGGCTCATACAAGTATTTGGGGTTTGCTTCAATCACAGAGGCCTGAAAAGAAATCTCTCTTCAACATAGGGTGTGCCTTGGCGTTCCTCATCATACTGGTTATCAAGACGGGTGGCCTGTGGGAAAGGCCGGCTCAGTGAGGAGCATTTTTAATAGATATTTGTATTTATTCATTTGTGAGGAGGGAGGGAGAGAAGAAGGGACAGGAAGGAATGAGAGAGAGAAAATGAGAGTGTGTATGAACAACTACAAATAAACTCCAGATGCATGAGTCACTTTGTGCAACTAGTTTTACGTGGGTATAGGGGAATTGAACCCTGAACTGGCAGGCAGGCTTGGCCAACAACAGCCTTTAACCACTGAGCAATCTCCCCAGTCCCCAGTGACATTTTCTTTATGGAATTCAAAGAGGTAAGGTCTCAGTTCTCCTCCCCACCAGAAGTGTTCTATAGTTCCAATACTCCAGGCCCAAGGGACTTAGGAGCATGTCAAAGTTATCTGAATCCTGGTCACCCCATCTCAAATATGCGCCAGAAAATCTAAAGCTGAACAGCAGTGTTTTAAGAAGAGGGACAGCCACTGAATTTGGGTGTCTGTGAGAACCGCACACTGAAACTCAGCTGTGAGGTTTGGGGCACTGGTGTTCACAGTCTTGGTGGTTGCTCCCAGCTTTGTTAGAAGTGTGTATGCCAAGAACGCTCCCCAAAATATGCTGTCTTCTTTCTTAGAAGAAAGATCCTAATGCAGAATGCATGGAGTCCTAGTTCACTCAGAACTCTGCTTTCCAAATAGGCCACATCAGACCCATGCTGAGCACTGTGTAGCAGAAGGAAAGCCAGCTCAGCCCCCGGCCAAGACCCTGTGTGACCCTCAGAGTCAACCACGACAGAGCTTACTCTAGAGGGAGGTACTTACGGGGAGCCCCTTCTGCCATCTCAATGGCGGTGATCCCCAAGGACCACAAGTCACTCTGAAAAACAAGAAGGCAAAGACACGCATAAATTCATCCGCTCAGAGCAGCCTGGTTAAACCTGTAGTTACTCCAGACCTGCCTACGGACGAGTCAACTATGTGTCTATACAAACCTGTGGCTTCCCTCCAGCTTCAAAGCCAAACTAGCTTCTTCACCATTTTGCTTACATGTGTGTGTGAGTATGACATTTTCATGTATTCATTTGAGAGAAAGAGAGGCAGAAATAAGAGGCAGACAGAAAGAGAGTGGGTACGGACATGCTGCCAGGGCCTCCTGCCACTTCAAAAGAACTCTAGATGCATGGGCCACTTTGTGCATCTGGCTTTATGTGGGTACCAAGGAATTGAACCCAGGCCATTAGACTTTGCAAGCAAGAGCTTTTAATGGCTGGAGCATTTCTCTAGCCCTACTTATATGTTGTAGTCTTATTTTATTGTCTATTTAGTATACAGCATTTTAGGTATCATTCTGGTATATTTTTTTTTTTTTTTTGGTTTTTGCGAGGTAGGGTTTCACACTGGTCCAGGCTGACCTGGAATTAACTATGTAGTCTCAGGGTGGCCTCGAACTCTCGGCGATCCTCCTACCTCTGCCTCCCGAGTGCTGGGATTAAAGGCGTGCGCCACCATGCCCGGCTTATTCTGGTATTTTTCAAATATAATTTTAGTTATTTCTCCTCCCCATTTCACCATTCGTCCCTCTCCTTCCCTGTATCCTCTCCATTTCTGTATATGTGTCACATGTGTAACAATCTCAGGAGAGCAATACATCTGAGCATGAAGATCAAATAGCCTAACTTGGAAGTAAGCAATTACGTAACATAGAGGTTTTTACACTATAGACTTCCTTACGTTCAGCTTCCTTATATATAATTTTTAAGGCCAATGCTCCCCCTTTTACCTTTCAGTGATCTCTACTGTACGAGAAGTCTTAAACCAAGGGATAAGGAAAATCAGGTAAGAAAACCTACAAACGACATCTGCTCTTCCCATGTCTCAGCAGCTGGGTAAGAAAATCTAATAGGAACTTTGCTTCCACGACCTTCGTTCTGATGTGTATGGTCTCATTCCTTACCTGTTAAACGTCTCATGCACTTTGTGCATTATTCAAGGTTCTTGCCTGTAACCTCACTCCGATTAGAGAGATCAAAGTTACGTTTCTTTGCTATTCCCATCAAACAGATGTCAAGAGTATATGAAAAAGAGGGAAGAGACGAGTAACTGGAAGAGAACTACGGCACGCATGCTGAGTCATTCTCCATCGTGGTGAGTGACAGCTAGACTTGTTCAGTATTGAGGAGAGTCCTATACAATGTGCAGGGCGCTCTCTGGGGTGCTTAGCCTCTCACCTAGACTGCAGTCACCTTGGAGCAGGTGGCTGCACACATGCTAGCTTGACACGGGGACTAAGGGGGTTCTGGGGTTCACTGGGGATAGTGATGGACCTGCAAGAACCGATGGCCTTGGATTCCAGAACACAGCTGAGAGTGAGGTTGCCCTTTCATTTGCTCCTCTTTTGGGACAGATCCGACGCAGACAATCCCCGTGTGTGCACATGCTAGCAAACGGACTGCTTCTCACGTCCCCTGGCCTTGTTTGTGAAGTCATTTCCGGAGCTAATCACCTGGGCCTTCCTGCTATTGGCTGGCTCAGGAGCAGTAACTGGCTCAAGCAAACACAGCTATCCCTCTTATACCTGGCTTTACAATTGACAGACAAGCAAGTTGTTTGGGAATGTGAAGCAAACACTGAGTCACTTCCTGTGTGGGCAGTGTCACTCAGGCAGAAGACAGCAAGAACAGCCAGGAAATGGAGGGTCAGTTCTAAAGGTCTCTGTGCTGCTCAGCATGCTCAGGACTTTGTTTTTCCCCCAGCTGTTACCCAGTGTCCCAGGAACTGAGTATCTTGGCAACATGAAAAGAGAGGCAAAGATGCAGGGTGACAATGGACTCCCACCCTAAACTGTCTCTGCAGGGTGAGCTTGGAGCTGGTGAGCCGCTCACCCGTTTAGAAGGAAATGATGGTGAAGAGGCTCTGGGGCAGGACGGAGAAGAGAATGTGTAGCAGAGAACTCTCTTGGCACAGAATTTGGCACACAGCGGGGCTCAGGAACACAAGAGTGTGAACTGCCTTCGCCTGCTACCTCCATCTTCGTGCTTTCCCTCCACGTGCTTAAAGGCACTTTCCTCTCTCCCTCCCTCTCTCTCTCTCTTTCTGTGTGTGTGTGTGTGTGTGCAGATATACCTGCTCCATGCACAGAGGAAGATGTTGGGTGCCTTCTATTGCTTTTCTGCTTTGCTTCCCTGAAACAGTCTCTCACTGAACCTGGAGCTCCTGGATTTTCCATTAGACTGGTTAGCCAGTGAGCCCCGGTGAGCCTCCTGTTTCTGTCCCCTTCAGAACTGGGGTTACAGACATCTACAGCCATGCCTACTTTTCTTTAATAGTCATATGACTTTATTAATTTTCATCTCAGGCTTTCCCAAAACCTTACCAGCAGGACTGCTACTTTGACCTGAGAAACTTATAAAAAGTAAAACTTCAACTCATTGTACAATTCTACAAACTTGGGAGAAGCAAACTTTTCTGACTTTGTTGTTGTTTATTTGTATACTGGCTACTCTGTTCCTGTTTTTTTGTTGTGGTTTGGATTTTTTTTGGGGGGGGGGCGAGGTCTCTTGTACTCCAGGTAGCCTACTTTAAAAAAATATTTTAGGGCTGGAGAGATGGCTTAGAGGTTAAGGAGCCTGCCTCCTAAGCCTAAGAACGCTGGTTCCAATCTCCAGGTCCCTCGTTTAGCCAGATGCAGTGATGCAAGGGTGCAATGCCGCACTTGACAACAAGGGGGCGCATGCATCTGGTTTTCGTTCACAGCAGCTGAGAGGTTGCTGGAGCACCCATCTCTGTCTTCCTCTCCCTCTCTCTCTCTGTCTCTTTTCAAAAATTTTTTATTTATTTATTTATTTATTTATTTATTTATTTATTTATTTATTTATTGAGAGAGAGAGAGAGTGAGAGAAAGTAGTGGATAGACAGAGAATGGGTGCACCAGGGCCTCCAGCCACTGCAAACCAACTCCAGACACATGTGCCACCTTGTGCATCTGGCTTACATGGGTTCTGGGGAATTGCACCTGGGTTCTTAGGCTCTGCAGGCAAGTGCCTTAACTGCTGAGCCTCATCTCCAGCCCACCATGCCTACTTTTTATGTAGGCTCTGGGGATCGAGCTCAAGTCCTCATGCTTGTGCAGCAAGTGCCTTTACTTGCCAAATCATCACCTGAGCCTCACTTCCATATTTTTGTTTTGTTCATGTATATGTCTATACTATGTATGCGTGCACATATGTATGTTCGTATGTGTGTGGATGCATCTGTGTGTGTATCATGCACATGTGTATGTGTGTGTGTGGAGGCCAGTGGTTGAAATTGGGTGTCTTCCACAGTCACTTTCTTTTCTTTCCTTTTCTTTTCTTTTCTTTTCTTTTCTTTCTTTTTCTTTCTTTTTTTTTTTTCTTTTTTTTTTTGTTGTTGTTTTTTTCGAGGTAGTGTTTTACTCTAGCCCAGGCTGACCTGGAATTCACTATGTAGTCTCAGGGTGGCCTTGAACTCACGGTGATCCTCCTACCTCTGCCTCCCACACAGTCACTTTCTAGCTTCTTTAAATTGAGTTTGTTTGAGGCAGGGTCTCTCTCTAGCCTAGGCTGACCTGGAACTCACTCTTTAGCCCAGAATGGGCTTGAATTCACAGCAGTCCTCCTATTTCAACCTCCTGAGTACTGGTATTAAAAGTGTGTTCCACCATGCCCAGCTCCTCTTTATTCTTTGAATAAAGGTTTTTTGAAATAAGGTTTCTCAATGAAACTAGAGCTTACAGAGCCAGCTAGACTAGCCAGCCAGTGCCAAGGATATCTGTGACTGCCTCCTCCATGCTGGGACTACAGGTATGTGCCACCATGCCTAGTTTTATATAGGTACTGGGGCTCCAGAACCACATCCTCCTGCTTGTGTAGCAAGCACTTTACTCACTAAGCTCATTTCCATTGCTGCCTCCATGGCAGTGCATACAAAAGCTACCCTCGGACTGGAGAGATGGCTTACGGTTAAGGGGCCTACCTCCTGAGCCTAAGAATGCCGGTTCCAATCTCCAGGTTTAGCCAGGTGCAAAGTGACTCAAGGGCGCAATGCCGCACTTGACCACAAGGGGGAGCATGCATCTGGATTTCGTTCGCAGCAGCTGAGAGGCTGCTGGTGCACCCATCTCTATCTGTCTTCCTCTCCCTCTCTCTGTCTGTCTGTCTTTTGTCTCTCTCTGTCTCTCTCCTCAAAAAAAAAAAAAAAAAAAAAAAAAAAGCTATCCTTGCCAGTCCTGGCTCCCGACAGCAAGTTAGCCGTGTGACAAAGTATGGTGAATAGGACATAAGTGAACATCTCCCAGGATCTTTTGCTTTCTGTCAACATGAAGATGGGGGGAATATGGCTGTTTCATGACAACTCTCCACTTCTTGGTGCCTTGAATGAAAACAGGTACCTAAACTTTCACCATCTATCTTGCAACCATGAGGCAACATGGCACCCAATGAATTATGACAGGGACAGAAAGGTCAGAGGCTGAAATTTGAAATGCCCATGAGTATCACAACAGCCTTGTACTGCTCGCCCTCAAAATTTCTGCTGGTGGAAGAAACATAATTTCAGGCACAAACATCCATAAGTAATCATCTGTATGTCGTGGTCATATGAGGACATATTGCTTGGCAGGAGGGAAATGGAGAGTTCTCACCTGCTAGTGATTCTGGGTGTATGCCGCAGAAAACAGGGATGGGCAGGAAAAAAAAGTACAAAACACACTCTTTAAACGAGATGTCCCACTACACCATCCAAACTCCCTGTGGAGAGCCTTTGTCAAGTCACATGACCAGGCCAGTCACATGGCTTCTTGAAGCCTTAATTTCATATCATTGTTTGAAGCATTTTTTGCTGGGGTTATCATGGTTTCCAAGAGGAATATTTATATTCCTGGCCATACAGATTCAGAGTTGTGTGTAAGCTATGCCTAACTGCTTGTGCTGCAAAGTCATAAATGTCCTTGCCAGGCCTTGCTCAAACCCCAAACACTTCAGAACTTAAATATGGGAAAATGGGCTCTAGTAATAATCAGCAAGACAGATCACAGGAGGCAAGCAGGGAAGAGGAAGGAATAAAGTAGGAGAGAGTCAGGGAGAGATAAGTTTCCTTTGTGGTTCTGGTGTGACTCATGTTGGCAGGAGCAGAGCCATTCATTATTCCAGAGGTGCTATGCAGCCTGGCCTATGACAGGATTAATAGCCCAGCCCTGTGAACATTACAAACAGAACAGAGACAAATTCCAAGGTCTCTGAGAGGCTGCCGCAAGGTATGACTTCTGGCTTGGCGGGGGGTACTGAGGACAGAGCTGGCACACAGTAAAATGAACAGAACAAGAGAAAATTTCTTCTGGCCTGAGCTGCCTATCACAGTGGAATAAATTCAACAGCAAACCAGACAAGCAAGTGGTACGAGAAGAATCTCAGTGTGCCATCCAGGATGGCAAAGATTTGTGCTACAGCCATAGCTGTAGCTCTGACAGTGCTAGTAGCTTGGTGATCAAGAGCAGGTATTACTGACTCTGAGTCCATATCCTCAACTGCAGCGTGAAGAGAATGTGTAGCTTGTGGTGTCTCCATGAGAACCACAGGAGGTATACACACAATGGATATTTAACACGTGAAGGGCAGGTGGACTCTCACGATCAGTGTTCACCAACTGGCAGTTCAACCAGCATACCTGAGCCAGGTAAGATGGCAACAAGCTGTACAAAGCATAAGTGGGAAACTGAGAGGAAGTAGACAGGGAATGGCACTTCCTCTTTCCTCCTGGTAGCCTGTCAACCCCTACGGGAAAAACCTGATGAGAAGTCGGATGGAGAAGCAGAAATGTGCAGACTGCACTGTCCCAAAGCAGGCCAGAATAGACAGGTGGGAGCTTAAAAAGGGACACAATCAGCACATCTCTACCACGTAGTGCAGGCAGGAAAATAGCCTTTCATTGGCAAACTTATTTGTGGGTATTTGATTCTTTCTGAAATGTCCTAGCTTAACAAAAACACAAAACGAAACTATATGCATTGTGTAAGGTCCCGATGGAGAATATCTTAATCTGGTGGTGAGAGAGAGAGAAGCAGGTTCAAGTTCAACAGAAGAAGGCAATGAGACATCCATCACACCAACCTGAGGCTGAACCTTATGAAAATGCTTGCTTTCTTGGGTTCAAAATGGCTGCAGAAAGCAGCGCTTGCATAGGATACATGAATATAAAATTACCATATATAACTTACCAAATGTTAGGCACTGTATGACCATATATAAATATATGTATATATGTATATATGCTGGTTTACTGTATTACAATGTGATATGTAATTCATTATTTCTTCAGAGATGTTACATAATTCCCTGGAGGTAATACAACAAGTAAAAGGCAAAATCTTTTTTGGTGTGTGTGTCTACATGTTGATGTGTGTGAGTGTGGACATGTGTGTGCTGTGCTGTGCATGCAGAGGTCAGAGGACAACTCTGGTGAGTTCTCAGCTTCCACTTGTTTGAGGCAGCCTCTCTTGTTCCCCACCCAGAATGCCAGGCTATCTGGCCTGCGAACCTCCAAGCGATTCTCTTGCCCCCATCTCCCTTCTTGCCCTGGTGTGCTGGATTATAGAATTGGTGCTTTGGCCTCTGACTTTAACATGGGTGCTGGGGTACCAAGCTCAAGTACTCATGCTTGCACAGTAGGTGCTTTATCCACTGAACCATTCCCCCAGCCCCAAAGTCTGTCTTGTGTGACCTCAAAAGCTTCACTCATTTACATATCACAGACTCATATGCTAAGCAATACTTAAACAAAATGAAGTTCAGGGACATTGAGTGTGTCAAATGATAGGCAGTTATTAACAATCCCATTTCATATATACAGCAAACTCAGGGGACTCAGGGACATTTTTCATTCCTGTCCATGTGAATTTGTTACCTGGTAGAAGGGAGACTATAGGAGACTGTGATTCCTCCATGGGATAGATATGTTGCTTGAAGAAAGAGCCAGCTGGGCCCGGATGAAACAATCTTGAGTCTGTGGCATGAGCACTGAGCCACAAAGATACACTGAGCTTCTTGCTGGTGCCGCTAACAGGGTACATTTATATTGCCTTCCTTCTGACCGAATAGGACAGACCTGTGTTTGGATCTCAGTACACTGAGGCCTGATCTTGAAGGTGTAAATGCCCCACTTGTCAACGTGCACACACAGCTCTTTCAGGTGGCATCTGCTTCACCATGACTGTCCCACTACACAGCTGCCCACTCTGGCTGAACCTCTTGCCCAAAGGAGTATTTCCACACAGCCTGAATAAAGCCTGAGTCCATGATGCAGAAATTGCTTGGTTGTTTCTCTGCAGCCAGGTCATAATTCCTCCACACACAGAGGACATATCTATACCTGCAAATGATCCACCACACCCGTAGGACAAGTGTCTTAAAAGAGTGTCGGTGAATGACACACAGTGTCAGCCTGGACCAGATCTGCAGGTAGGAACCCGGAAGGTGTGGGGGTAGGGGACAAGCTACTTCCTGGGCTTCTTGTACATTACCAGCTTAATATAAGAGCAAGCTCTGTTGAGGGTAACAATATCAAAGAGGGCAGAAGGATATATCAAATGAGAACGTAAAATTCACCATCCACATCACCTATTCACAGGTGAAACACTCCTAAGGTCTTTCTAGATTGCCTGTGGTGTGTGTGTGTGTGTGTGTGTGTGTGTGTTTGTGTGTGTGTGTGTGTGTGTGTGTGTTCATTGGTGGGTAGGGATAAGAATACATTATGAGTACTACACTATGAGTTGTTTTTGGCACTAATAGTTGAGTACCAACTACCCATGCTACTTCACTGCTTAACTGGTGCATACCATCCCATTGGACAGAGGACTTGGGCTTTATTCAACCAGTTTCCAGTGAAGAATGGCATTTGGCCACTGAGAACTTTCTTTGGTGTGTGGCCCTCTTAAGGCAATAAATACATGGGACTATAAAATGCCTGGCAGATTCCATTCAACTGAAATAAAATTCAAAGTAAGTTTTAAAAATAACAGTTTAAACAGCCTAGGAAATTTGAACAGTTTTATTAATTTCAAATCTTCTGAATACTTATTATGAAGTGGGAAAGCTTTCATTATTGCCCCGCACACTTATCAGGGAAATGAAACCTTTCCTTTCACTTGAAGTGTTTTGACAGAATTTCTGAAAACAAGAAAGGAAGGGCCTCCAGGGGAAAGCTAGCAGTCAGGCGGACGTGAGGCGAGGCGGGCACTCCTCCTTCGGGGAAGCTCTGTCTTCAGTGAGTTCCTTGCTGTGCCTGGAAGATCACATGCACAACCAGACTGCAGGAGAAAGTGCAAGCCCAGCTGACTGTTCCGACAGGAGCCCTCATCCCAGTGAATTGCCTTCTTATAAAAATTAAGAAAAAATCTGATAGCAGTTTTTAAAGACATTTCAAGGCAAGTCAAATTATCATCGATCAGTAATGATAAGTGCAAAATTATATAACAAAACCAAACTGTATACTTCTGCTTTTGCCTTTTGTGTTTATTTTTATTTTTATTTATTTATTAGCAACAGACAGAGAGAGAAAGAGGGAGAGAGAGAGAGAGAGAGAGAGAGAGAGAGAGAGGGAGAGAGAGAGAAAAGAGAGAATGGGTGCACTGGGGCCTCCAGCCACTGCAAACAAACTCCAGATGCATGCTCCTCCTTGTGCATCTGGTTTACATGGGTCCTGGGGAATTGAGCCTTGAACTGGGGTCCTTAGGCTTCACAGGCAAGTGCTTAACCATTAAGCCATCTCCCAGCCCTTTTGTGTTTATTTTTAAAGCCAAAGGACAACCTTGAGCATCATCCTCATGAATGTTGTCTGCCTTTTTTAGAGGCAGGGTCAGTCTCTCATTGGCTTGGAGTTCACCAATTGGGCTAAACTGGCTACCTAGCAAGCCCTGGGGACGTGCCTCTCTCTGCCTCCCTAAAACTTGGATTACAAGTGTACAATACCACACCTGACATTCTTACGAATCAAACTCAAGTCCTCATGTTAGTGAGGCAAACACATTACTGACCGAGGTCTCTCCCCAGTGGTCTTCAAATTCCCTTTTATTCTCTAGCATGTAAGAGTCCTAAGAGATTGAAGACTTCAGCTGGGTCAAACAGACTGTCAGACTCATGGGACACAATCCTTGAGCTTTCTGGGGTCTCAAGTGAACTCTCCATTTGGAAACCTCTTAAACAGAAAGATCTCTACTAATTCCTTACACACAGTAGGTATTCAATTAAATACATGCTGAGTGAATGAATTTCCTAGGAATACTGAGCAGAAAACAGGATAAGATAGAGTGCCAACCAAGAGGCAGCATTATCTAAAGGTTAGTATTCTCTTTTCCCTGGCTCAGAGTGAAAGCAGGAAGTGGCTGAAATAAATCTCAAAGAGCCCCCAACCTTCCTTTCGGCCTCATATTTGTTATCCTTTGGTCATGCGCCTTCACTTCCCCATGGCCGGTGACCACTAAAGTTCATATTGTCACCACGACTTTGTCCTCCTTGTGCAGAACCTACATATCTTACAATCCCAACAAACAAATTCACAAAATACTCAAAATGCCTGATACAGTTGAACATATTCTCTTAGTCGGGATCCTTTCTTTGATCATAAAAGACACAGAAAACAGCCTTCAGTTTTTAATGTCTCAGGATGGACTTAAAGTCAGTCCCATGAGCCTATTTTGATGTCACACTATAGCATGACATGCCCTGTGACTCCTCACACACGAGGCTTTCTCCACACCTAGAATAATGTTTTGTAGCACCCATTCTATGGTGTTCCAAAGAGAATTTCTAATCTATAAGCTGAGGAAAAGGAGGCTCCAGATACCAGTTTTACTCCGAGCTCTGGGTTGGTCAGAAGGAAGGATCCTTCTACTTACTCCTCTGAAAATGTCAGTCACAAGGCTCTGCTCTATGCCCCAGAACAAGTGGCCCATAAGGAATGTAGCCAATCACCATGCTTAACGTGTTAAGATGGGGATGAAAATCCAAAACATTCTGATTCCTCATGTATTTAAAAAAAATTTTAACTTTTAAAATTGATGTGTATGTGTGTGCGTGCACGTGTGTGTGTGGGGGGGGGCGTGTGTGTGTATGAAGGTACAGGTATTTGTGCAGTTGTAGGGCACAACTTTGGGTAGCATTTTCAAGAATGCCCACCCCACCTCAGTGTTGAGATTATAGGCACACAGCACTATGCCCAGCATTTTTATGTGGGTTTTAGAAATCTGGACTCAGGTCCTCATGATTGTAATTGCACTTTACTGATAGCTATCTCCCCAGAATGTGTGGTATATTTCTTTTTTAAAATATTTTTATTTATTTATTTGAGAGAAAGAAAGAGGAAGAGAGAGAGAGAGGGAATTGGTACACTAGGGCTTCCAGCCACTGTAAATGAACTCCAGATGCTTGCACCACCTTGTGCATCTCAGGCTTATGTGGGTACTCGGAATTGAACCTGGGTCCTTTGGCTTTACAGGGAAACACTTTAACCACTAAGCCATCTCTCCAGCCCATCATGGTATATTTCAAAGCATCCCAAAATATCTAGGGCCCACATGTAGACTAGTTAACATTTATTAAATACAGCCATGGTTTGAAGAATTGCTTATGGCCAATTATAATACATATATCTGGCCTGGGACGTATATTTTGTAGTGGAGCTTCTGGTGGGATTTGCAAATGGAATTATTGAAATGTGCTGATAATTAGCAGTTTAAATAAATGACATTTATTTTGGCAGGAGATTAATTTTTAACACAACAGCTGTTTTCAGACAGACGGCTGTCAAGTTATTAGAGGAACTAACTTTAAAGGAAGGAGGAGATGATTATGTTTTCAAGACCTTCAAACTTGCATTTCCCCAAAGAGGCAAATAATTTTGTCAATGCTCCAAGATACTGTGTGTAAAGATTCGGCACTGCATCTCTGTGACCTGATTTCAATAACCGCGAATGTAGAGGAGTAAATGATCTTTAAGAGGATCTCTCCAAATAGATAATCTTTGTTTGGGAAATGGATATTTATAGAGACGCCTAGGATACCTCACACAATACCCGCGCCCCGTAGACTTGTTTCCTACAGGCGCCTGGTGCTGATGCGTTGCTTTAGTTTTGTAAAATTTGCAGCAGTTTTTAAAGACATGAATCTAATAAGTAATCAATATTAAACAATAAATAAATCACATGACAAGCCCACACTCCCCTGCAGGAGAAGGAACCTATTGTAAACAGATTAGAACAAAGTGGTGGGACAGGTGGGATGTCACCAACTGGGTATTCACTGGTGAAGACCTCCCTTCTTCCTCTGTCAGATGAGCGTGTTTAATGAGGCTCAGTAGCCAGAAGT
Source organism: Orientallactaga sibirica (assembly GCA_036365145.1). Taxonomy (NCBI): domain Eukaryota; kingdom Metazoa; phylum Chordata; class Mammalia; order Rodentia; family Dipodidae; genus Orientallactaga; species Orientallactaga sibirica. The sequence continues at coordinate 18,558,179 of JAEOAD010000008.1, forward strand.
CCATGTTCCTCCAAACTAAACCACGATAGTTTCAAGTTTGCCTACAGGGTGTCTCCCTCCCTTCCTAGGGCACAACTGAAGCCTATAGTTCTTGTAGATCCGATGGTCCCCACTCAAGAAGAAACCATGCCACCGACACTACTGCTGTGACAGGGGAGCAACCTCAGCTCATGTTAGAGAATTGGCTAGGGGAAGAGAAGAGAACAGAGCTTCCTGGCAAATCCCCCTGCACCCTGCTTGAATTTATAGCAGATTTCCAGTTTATAGCCCAGAGTAACAAAGGCACACTGAATTTCTATGGAACGTCATGTCACACTATAGAAATACCATAACGTGCTTACCTACATCTCATTTTATTCTCTAATGGGGAAGAAAGCCCAAATAACATACTGTGTGCAGTAAAAGTAGAAATGAGAAGTCTCATTACTCTCACTTACAAAGAAGAAGCCTTAGACAAATGCATATCTTGGTTTCATTCAACATAAAAAGCTGTCAGAATATAAACTTTGGAGGTGGGGATAGAAAAACGTTGATCAGTGTGTACTATATTACAAGTAGAAAGGAACAAGAAGCTCTTGTGTGTCATTGCACAGTGAGGATATTGTGAATATCAAGAACGTACTGTCCATTCAAGAAGCCAGAAGGAAGGACTCTGAAATTCTTTACCTCAAAGAAATGATAAGTGAAGGAATGAGTGAGCTGCACTTGATTTTAACATTATACGATGCATACACATATTGAAACATTACTTGGTACAATACATTAATATGAAAAATTGGTATATTTTGTGTATGAGTTTAAAATAAATGCGAAGTATGAGTAGATGAACAAAAGGAAAAAAAAAGAACAGACTTTGACAAAAACTAAACTATAACTAAAATGTAAATCTAATCTATTTCCAAGAATAATATAAGAAAATTCAAAAGTATAGAGAATGGGTGCCAGCAGCCTCTCAGCTGCTGTGAAAGAACTCTAGATGTGTTCACCCCCTTGTGGGAAAGTGGAGCATTGCACCCTTGCATCACTTTGCATCTGGCTAAACGTGGGACCTGGAGATTGGAACTGGCATTCTTAGGCTTAGCAGGCAGGCGCCTTAACCACTAAGCCATCTCTCCAGCCTGTAATTTAAGCTTTTTAAAAACTAGATTAGCAATCAAATATGATGGGTAAGTTCAGTAAGATGATTCTACTTCAGTGTCTTACAATGGTAAATTCAAACAAGGTTTTTCAGTTCTCCCCTTGGCCATATAAATAACAAATCTAAAAGCATGTGAAAATTCTCCCACTGTCACACACAGAATAAGAACTTAGTCATAGTTTTTCAAAGCACAATGAAGATGTCATACCTTGAAATCATATGTGGCATCTGGGTTTTCATCACAAGCAATGACTTCTGGTGCCATCCAGTAGGGTGTCCCAATGAAAGTGTTCCTCCTGCCCACTGTTCGATCTAGCTGGGCACTGACTCCAAAGTCCACTGAAGAGGAAAAGATGATTGAGTAAATCTATGTCCTTAGGGTGGATGATAGAATGAATCTGTGTTTTTAAATTAAAAAAACATTTTATTTATTTATTTTAGAGAGAGAAGAAGAAGAAGAGGAAGAGGAAGAGGAAGTGGAAGAGGAAGAGAGAAGAGACAGAGAGAAAGAATAGGCATGCCAGGGGCTTGAGCCACTGCAAACAAACTCTAGATGCATGTGCTACTTTGTGCATCTGGTTTTGCATGGGTACTGGGGAATCAAACCTGGATTGTTAGGCTTTGCAGGCAAGCACCTTAAACACTGAGCCAGCCAGCCTCGAATCTGTGTTTTCTTATGTGGTAAAATATACATAACAAAAAGTAACCATTTCATCCATTTTTCAATATTCGTTGCCGTGGCATTAAGCACATTCAGATTGTACAACCATTCCCACCACCCATCCCAGAATTTTTTCCTCTTTCCAAATAATATTCTATATCCAGTGAGCAATAATTCCTCATTCCCTATACCCCAACCCAACTCATTCTTTGGCTCCTGTGTCTATAAATATGACTACTCATATAAGTGGAATCATATAGTTTTTGTCTTATCTCACTTAGCATAATGTTCTCATAGTTCACTCACGTTGTGACACATGTCAGAATTTCATTGACTGTTAGTGCAGAGTAATTTTCTATTGTATGTTACAGGCTGCATAAGTTTAGTTTTCCTCTATCAATGGGCATTTCAGTTGATTCTACCTTTTTTTTTGGAGAGAGTCAGAGAGACAGAGAGAATGGGCACACCAGCGGCCTCTTAGCTACTGTGAATGAACTTCAGATGTGTGCGCCTCCTTGTGGGCAAGTGCAGCATTGTGCCCTTGTGACACTTTGCTGTCTGGCTAAACATAGGACCTGGTGAATCAAAAGGGCATTCTTGGGCTTAGCAGGCAGGCACTAAGTCATCTCTCCAGCCCAGTTCTATCTTTAAAAAAAAAAAAATCACTGTTTTTTATTTTTGGAGAAAGACACACAGAGACACAGAGAGAGGGATAGGAAGACAGAGAATGGGCACGCCAGCAGCCTCTCAGCAGCTTCGAACGAAATCCAGATGCATGCTCCCCCTTGTGAGCAAGTGCAGCATTGCGTCCTTGCGTCACTTTGCATCTGGCTAAACATGGGACCTGGAGATTGGAACTGGCGTTATTAGGCTTAGCAGGCAGGCGCCTTAACCACTAAGCCATCTCTCCAGCCCCCAGTTCTATCTTTTTAATACATTGAACATGTACTTTTTAACTTATATGTGTAAAGAATATCAATAAGAAATGCTCCAAAGTGTTACATTTGCTTACACAAAGACTCCATGGAGACCAGACATAGGTGTTTAACAAAAGCCAAGCTGGGTGGCCATAAAGGATAGTGCAGAAATAGTGATGGAGCATTAAGGGCCAGAATCAGACTGCCAAAGCTTACATAGTCCTACAGCTCGCCACCTCTGACCTTGGGCTTCCTAATCTATTAAAAAGAAAAAGGCTCATGATATCTACATAGATGGCTTTTATATTTGCAGGAGATAATTAAGTGTCTTATAGAAGATGTGGCATGTGATATTCTCTCAATAAGTAATGTTAAATTGTTATGAGTTAACCTCTTGGATCATCCAGTCAATACATATGTAACTCCTTAGCCTGCATAATGTATGCTGTTGTTCTTGTAAGGGAATATTTATGAGATGAAAGTTTAGCTCCAAATGCTAGTTAAAAAAAGGGAATTATATATTTAATCAAATGGAGGAGCAAATGTTCAGAACTCTTTGTTATTATTATGGTGTGTGTATGCATGTGTGTTCATGAATAGGAATGTGGGCTTGTATGTGGAGGTCACAGAATAACTTTGGGGTGTCAGTCCTCATCTTCTACCTCATTGTTCTCATTCATTACTCATTCTGCCATACAGGCTGGCTGTCTTGCTTCTGGGACAGTCTTCCGTCTCTGCCTCCTATGTTTCCCTGGGAGTACCGGGATTACAGAATCACGCCCCGGCTTCCAGGCTTGAGCAGCAAGCACTTTATCCACTGAACCATCTCCCCAGCCCTCAGATTGCTTTGAAAACAATTCTATAAACTGTGACCCTGTTCTAGATAACAAATGTGCACCCTATAGGATATTTGTGAACTCATGCTCCAACTCAGGCAGGCAAACACACACTAGAGGCACACACTAGAGGATTCCCAGACTTGCTGGGGGAAGGCTCTAATGGATATGCCAAAGAAAAAGGTGCTCCCACGGACACCTCTGGAGGGAAGAGAGAGGGTCATCAATGTGTTCCTGAAGTTGACTATAAAACCACTATTCTAAACAGGTGCTAAGGGGAATTAAAAAAATCAATGTCAATATAGTTTAAGCTATGGAAATATAGCAGGAATTGATGATGCTAAATATATTCAACTGAGAATATTTTCAATAAAAAAAAACTAGAGTCATCAGCATTCTGTTGTAGAGGCAACAACATAAACAAACTGAAATACAGGAGCTAATTTCAAGGTCTGTCACTTCTAATCATTACTGAAAAAAAAAAAATCTCAATTATTTCTGTTCAATGCTAAGGCAGATGGTCCTGTTCACTATACTATATACCATTCATTCTTCACAATGGTTTTAGAAAATGTTTTTCAATTAACCAAAGCAAACCTTTTCCTTTTCGTTTTTAAGGAAATGCCCTTTAAATCCACAGTGACAAACTTACCTTTATTTTTTTTCTGAGAAGTGCTGTTGAAATAATGCTATAAATTCCAGCAATTTTGAGGCTCACCGGATTCTGTTCTTACCTAGTTTAACTTCTGCATTTTCAGTCAGCAAGACATTCTGCCCTTTAATGTCTCGGTGAATCACTTTATGCTGGTGTAGGTGACTCAGCCCCTGAAGGGATGGAGAGGTAAGTGAGGTAACAGGGACATATGTAAACACACAAACTGTGTGCAGTGTGTGCATGTATGTATGCAGATGCTCATGCTATCTGCATACATGTGCATAGGCCAGAGGAGGACACCTGCTATACTTCTCTGTTGCTCTTCTGCCTTACTCTTCCTTGAGACAGTATCTTTTACTGAACCTGGAGCTCAGTTGGATGCACAGGACTAATGAGTCTCTTCCATGCCCAGCACTAGGGTTAGACATGTACAGCTTTGCCAAGCTTTTTACATTGGTGACGGGGCTTGAACTCAGATCCTCATGCTTGTACAGCAAGTGATCTTACCCAATCTTACCCACTGAGTCATCTCCCCCGCTCTGAAAACAAACTTTTGAATGTTAACAATCTCTTGAAAATCAAGCTCACCTTGAGATACTTAAGAAAGTGCATTCACATCTGTTATATGTTCATAGGGCTGTGCTGAACTGCAGGAAAGTGCTCAGCATAAACTGAAATACACAGATGTGCATGGTGCTGTACTGAAAAACCATCTGGTTCCTACCAGAATGAGTTTTGGCTATCAGAGTGCTATGAGACATGAGGTCTGCCTGTATTGGCTAGTTTGTAACCAAAACTTGAACAGTCTGCAGTGAAAACAAACCAAAATTCACTCAATTTAACCTTCAGGGACAGTATTTGAATTTGAGTTACAAGTTATCTTCTGTTGCACAATTTTAATTAAGCACAATGAAGTATGTTGGAGGCTAGTCAAGGACTTTCCCAATGGTTTCAGCCACATTAAAAAAGAACCTCATGAAATTACAAAGCTATTTCACAGCAAAGGACACTGTGAATAGAGCAAAGAGACAACCTACAGAATGGGAGAAAATCTGTACCAGCTATACATCAGACAGAGGATTAATATCCAGGATACACAGAAAACTCAATAATAAGAAATCAAACAACCCAATTAAAAGATGGGCTATGGAACAAAACAAAGAGTTCTCAAAAGAAGAAATACAGATGGCCTATAAGCATCTAAAAAAGTTCTACATCCTCAGCCATCAGAGAAATGCAAATTAAAACTACTTTGAGATTCCCTCTCACTCCTGTCAGAATGGCTATCATCAAGAAAACAAATGATAATAAATGCTGGCAAAGATGCAGAAAGAGCAACCATTTCTACACTGCTGGTGGATATGTAAATTGGTCCAGCCATTGTGGAAATCAGTGTGGAGGATCCTGAGACACCTAAAAGTTGATTTACCATATGACCCACCTATTCCACTCCTAGGCATATATTCTAAGGACTCTTCTCACTACCTTAGAGACACTTGCACATCCATGTTTACTGCCGCTGTTCACCATAGCTAGGAAATGGAACCAGCCTAGATGTCACACAAGTGATGAATGGATAGTGAATATGTGGTACATTTATAAAATAGTGTTCCAGTCAGTGGTAAAGAAAAATGGAATTATCAAATTTGCATGGAAATGGATGGATCTGGAAAGGATTATACTAAGTGAGGTAACCCAGGTCCAGAAAGCTAAATGCCACATGTTTTCTGTCATATGTGGATCCTAGTTACAAATGTTTAGACTTGTATGCGAGTTGGAATAAAAATCAGTAGCAGAAGCCAGTAAGGTAAAAAGGGGCTATAAAGGAGGGAGAAGGGAGGACTTAAGATGGTAGTGTATACATGTAAATAGATGAATGGATTACTGGGGGTGGAATGGCCTAAGTGAGGTTGGGGGAAGAGATTGAGTAAAGGAAGAGTGGAGGGAGGGTTAATCAAAATTTAAGATGTTTTGAATAAGCCATATGGAAACCTACTTTTTTGGATAATGGCACACCCAGATGCCATATATTGTTACTAGAAAAAATTTTCAATGGCAGGGATGGGATACCTTCCAGTGAGTTGTTGGCCAGGGAGGTCCCTGATGCCCTCAAAACATTACAGGCTATTGCCAAGGCTCTTGGTTTCCCACCAGAAATAGATAGCAAGACCCTTTTGCTGAAGATTATCCATACTTGTGCTACAAGATCACTGAAAAATCAAGCTGGAGCTGATCTGTGAAAACCTCTTCCCTGTAGACCAGCTGACAGAAAGCTGGAAAAGCTATGGCACATTCATCAGTGGAGGTAAACAACAGTGGACACTGCAAGCCTTAAGTTTGGCCAGCCAGGCTAAATGACCCAAGGGGTGTAATAATTGCATGTCTCTTATGGGGAAACCAACCACTCTCTGATTTGACTAGAGGATCACTCCAAGGGAGAGAATACATGCTTGGTACTGAAAACTTATTCAGAAGCCTATGGCAGGGGAGGTCACAAGCCCTAGGGGTGTAATGCCTGCTGTTGCCTGATTAAATGCATGCATTATGCTCACCCATCTGCTATGTAAGCACTTTTCTTCATGTTCATGGACAGAATTTTTTTTTTTTTTTTTGGGTTTTTCGAGGTAGGGTTTCACTCTGGTCCAGGCTGACCTGGAATTAACTATGTAGTCTCAGGGTGGCCTCGAACTTACAGCAATCCTCCTACCTCTGCCTCCCGAGTGCTGGGATTAAAGGCGTGCGCCACCATGTCTGGCTTAGAAATGGTATTTTTATAATATTGAATAGCCCTATCCATGAAGTGGCCATAAATCTTCATTTTTTAAAGAGTATTTTCTATTTCTCTCAGGAATATTATATATGTATAGGGTAGAAGTCATTCATCTCCTTCTATAAATGTATTTCTAAATATTTAACTTGTCCATGCTTATCATTATAAATTTCATCTTGTCTTGCTTAGATGGAGAAGTGGGGGAGAAGAGGGAGAGGGAGGGAAAGAGAGAAAGAAGGGGGTAGACAGAGAGAATGGGCACGCCAGGGCCTCCAGCCACTGCAAATGAACTTCAGATACATGTGCCACCTTGTGCATTTGGCTTATGTGGGTCCTGGGAAATTGATCCTGGGTCCTTTGGCTTTGCAGGCAAGTTCCTTAACCACTAAGCCTCTCTCCAGCCCTGGTCATAATCTTTTTTGTTGTGGTTGTTGTTTTTTAAGGTAGGGTCTCACTGTGGCCCAGGCTGACATGGAATTCACTCTGTAGTCTTAGGGTGGCCTGGAATTCATGGCAATTCTCCTACCTCTGCCTCCTGAGTGCTGGGATTAAAGGCGTGCACCACCACGCCCGGCTTGACATAATCTTTTTATACATTCCTTTTTTTCTCAAAGTTCATTCATCTATATATCCATAGCACCTAATCTGTGTCTCCAGGTGACATTTTGAACACTCAATGAAAGCAATTTTAATTTGAATTCCCTTAAATTAAGAAGGCAGAGTTTATAAAGAAATAATTATTGTCAGGCAGTCTAATAAGAATGCTCCATACATATATTCTATTCTCTATGTTAGTGGCAAGAGATTATACTGCTCCGAGTGAACTAAAATGTACCCAGTCAACTTTTCTTCCTAAACTTACCTCAGTAAACATGTCACTGTTGTTTTTTTAAAAATATATATTTATTAAGAGAGAGAGAAAATGAGTTTCCAGGCCTCCAGCTGCTGCAAAGGAACTCCAAATGCATGCCCCACTGTGCATCTGGCTTTACATGAGTACTGGGGAATCAAACCTGGGTCATTAGGCTTTGCAGCCAAGAACCTTAACTGCTGAGCCATCTCTCTAGCACCCTGTTGTCTTCAGTGACTGATGACGAGATTTGTCAGCAAAAGTGGATGAGTACTTGGCAAGTTTTACCCAACTATTACATTTAATTTATTAGTTTATTATATTTCATTTAAATCATTGAGTCCAAAAGGTTTTGTAAAGGTAAAATTTGTTAAACTAGCTAGTTTACACAGAAAACAGTAAATTGATATAATTCTTACACAGGTTACATTCTAGGGAGGCATTACAGCATTCATTATGATGAAATTATACCCCTCAAATGACCAACTAAAATATGTCTTAAAATAAGACATTTCCTGAAACTAGGTGTGGTAGATAATGCTTATCATCAAGCACTTGGGAGGCTGAGGTAGGAGGATCACCATAAGTTTGAGTCTAGCCTGGACAACAGAGTGAGTTTCCAGTTAGCTGGATCTTGCCTCAAACAAACAAACAAAAACAAACAATACAATTATTTATTTATTTATTTATTTATTTATTTATTTATTTATTTATTTATTTATTATTTATGGTTTTTCGAGGTAGGGTCTCACTCTGGCCCAGGCTGTCCTGGAATTCACTATGAAGTCTCAGGGTGGCTTTGAACTCATGGCAAGCCACCTACCTCTGCCTCCCAAGTGCTGGGATTAAAGGCTTAAAGGCCTGCACCACCACACCTGGCTCACAATTATCTTTATGATGTAAAATCAGATTTTGATTTGGAAACATCACTGGATTTGCTAAAAGACATCCTGTGTTGACCTTTCAAATGAAAGGACACATGGTCTATCCAGAGTGGGCCTTGGACCATCAGAGCAGCCTTGCAGGCCAGCCTCTATCACCATAATCACTGTTTGAATAAACTTATTCATTCATTCATTCTCATTCATCTGTTTGAGAAAGTATCCCTGAATTTTTTATCTTTCTGCCTCAACCTTTACAACGTTAGGATGACAAGTTTGTGCCAGTATGCCCAGCTTGTTGAATAACCCCCTTAAAGAGATCTCTGCTACACTTAGGAATTTCACTACAAGGTTAGGAAAAAAAAAGGAACATCTCCCAAGATATCCAGTGTCACGTGAAGACATTGGGAGTCAGCCCAGTGTCTACTTATTACTTACCCGTAAAATCTCCCTGCAGATGTAGGCAATCCACTCCTCCTTCAACGTGTTGCCTTTCGTGTTCTTGATCAGGTCAGTGACAGAGCCAGCGCCACAGAACTCCATCACCAACTGGTAAAGGAAGGGAACAAGCCATTACCACACTTACACTCACAGTACTCATCAGCTAAGGTTCAGAGGAAGCATAGTATGTTCTAGTTGGGTATTTTAGAATGGCATTCTAGAAAGAAAAATGTCTTCATAAAACAGAAACTTTGATGTTTATGTAAACTTTTAGCTTAATTTCTTAGAAAAAATTCTTACTTTTTTTTGACCTGTTGGAAGGGAAGTCAAGGAAATTTTCCATTATACATAATATATATATATATATATATATATATATATATATATATATATGTGTGTGTGTATATATATATATGTGTGTGTGTGTCTATATATATATATATATGTATTTATATATATACACATAATTAGAGAGAGAAACTTACCATATTATATACATATGCAACTTTCCATATTGTGCAAATATCTACATATTTCCATATATGTATACACACATATGTAGAATGAGAGCAGGAGGTAGCTCAGACAAAGTTGAGAATATCTTTGTTTTTACCCAGCCACTGAACCCATGTTTCCCACAGAAGCAGGCTTATTCCCTTCCCTTCTCTGTCACAAGAACTCTGGTCCTCCAGTACATCTCAAGCTGGGTGCATGCTGTTTAGGTTATTAGTCTGGATGTGGCACTATAAGCTGTCAGAATAGGGACTATCTGTCTTTAATTAACTCCAGCAAATGTTCCCAGGAGGTTGGGCACACCAAATAAACTCAATAAACAATAAACTCTAATTTAGCACCTTTCATCCAAAAAGCTCCAAGCACTCTATAAATACAAACTCATTACAGTATTCTTTATAAAACAGGCAGAAAATAAACACTGCCCTTACTTAATGGCCAAAGAGGACTAGAAGAAGAAAAGATGTCTAGGTGCTTTCACACCCATTTTCTAGGCTAGGAAAAAAAAATCCACTCCAGTCTTTCTCCTTTAAATAATTTTCAACAACTGCCTCCTGATGAGGTACTCCCATTGCTCTTTTGTAATCATGCAAAAAGAAGCTAGAATAATTATAATCAACTGTAGACTTGATAGTTAGAGGCGGAACCAAAACCAAGGTGTACTAAAGCCCACACGTACTTCTCTGGTATTAGAATTATGGTACTAGGTCCTTCAAGTTACAGTGAGGTGCAAAATCTTCACCAAGAAACAATGCTTTCTTACATTCTACATGCTTAATAGAAACTCAATGAAAACTCATGAAATGAGCTTCATGTGACTTTCTAATGCCTGCAATACATTCTGGGACTTGATTGGTGATTGAGGAAGGGTTTCACATGAGACCCTTGTTATCTTTTTTTAGGGGAGGGTCACTGGAAATCTCAAGGCTTACAGGAAGCTTTTTTCAGGAAGTTTGGAAAGTATGACAATATAGTATATTCCAACCACATACAGTTGGACATTTTTCATATGTAATAGCCAGGGAGCTATCAAAGACTACAAAAATCATGTCCAAAAGATTCAGTGTCAATTTGAAAAAAACTTGCACTCTCCAAAGTTAGGGTAATTTGAGCAGTGACAAGAACAATAATGGTCTTGTCTAAAAACACATTAACTATGCTTAACGAAAGGAACTGACAAGGTAAATCATCTGCCCGATAATAAAACTGGAGAAACTAGAAGGAAACAAAGACCCAAATTATGATGTCGAGAGCTGGCAAGTGAAGGGAAAACTCAAAATTGTACCCTGGCTTTCTTATACAGATTCTAAAACTGGGTAATTACATACTGAAATATGGAAAAGGTCTATTCATAAACATGAGCAGACTACTTCATAAATGAGAAAGATATAAGCAATTTAGCAAATTAGTCTTCAGTGCCTTTAAAAATATTTTAGAATTTATTTGTAAGTAGGGAGAAAGAGAATGGATATGGGGGTTCCAGGGCCTTTTGCCACTGCAAATAAATTCCAGATGCATGTGTCACTTTGTACATCTGCAGTTACATGGGTACTGGGGAATTGAAACCAGGCCATCAATCTTTGCTAGCAGGTGCCTTTAACTGCTGATCCATCTCTGTAGCCCTCTTCTGAACTTCTTAAAGGTATAGGTAGTAGTCATCCACAGCTGCTAATGTGAAAAAATCTAAGAAATTATTATGAGTTGCAACTGTAAGATAGTAGTTCTAAACCAAACCAACCAAACAAACAAATAAAACAAAACAAAACCACAAACTTGAATGTGTTCCAACCATTAGGTCCACCCAACCAACAAAGTACAGGAAATCAGAAGACCGAGGGACACATGACATCAGGAGCATGCAACCAGAAAATCTCGACTAGCACACCTGTCAATACAAATAGTGTCATCACAAGTGAACTGCAAGGAGGAAGGAAAAAGATACGGAAGGAAAACCAAGGGACATAAAAACACTTGAACATACATCAACAGATTGAAATGCTTATTCTTTATTTAAACACTGATTTTATAATTAGCCGTTAAAAGGCTGGGAAGATGGCTCAGTGAGTAAAGTGCTATCCCTGAACACATGAGGACCTGAGTTCTGATCCCCAGCAACCACGTAAAAGTCAGGTAGGGCATGTGCTTGTGATCTCAGTACTGGGGAGATTGGGAAAGCAAATCACTGGGGCAGGCTGGCTAACTAGTCTAGTTGAATCAGTGAGTCCTAGGTTCAGCAAGAGACTCTGTCTCAAAGATCAGGTGGAAAGTGACTAAGGATTACACTCAATGTTGACTTCTAATTTCTATATGAATGTGCACACATATGTGCCCTCACATATATGAACATGTATACACACTTGCATGCACACTACACATGCAAAAATTTAGCTTAACATTTTTGAGAATGTTAGTCTTTAATGTACATGTTGACATTTGATGATACTAAGAAATTGGTATTATTGAAGCGTGATAATGTTTTTCCATTTGACAAGAAGCTTGCTGACATCTTTTGTGCAGTAAAGAACATGATTAAGGAAGTAAAGTGGGCTGGAGAGATGGCTCAGGGAGACCGAATATCCAGAGTAAACAGCTGGACATAGCCATGTGAGCAGAGACCCAGGAATCACTGGAGCTCGTGAAAAAAGAAATGGCAACCTCTACCATGGCTTAAATAAGAATACGTGGAAGGATGATGGAGCAGGACACCTACTTTCCATGCTGGCCATTGTAGGCAAGCCTCCCCCCCTCCACTGTAGGCGAGCAAACGAGCACTACAGGGACACATGCAAGTGTATACACCACCCCCACTCATACCCAAGCAAAAGTCAGTTTTAAAAAGCTAATGCATACAGTATTAAAATATTTACAAATTGTACACAAAAGCGTCTATGGAATATCTGACAGACTCTTAGAACTCAATGCCAAAAATCATGCAGCTTAAAAGAGTTTAAAAGTGAGCAGAAGAGTCAGGTGTGCAGGTGCATGCTTTTAACTCTAGCACTGGATTGCCTTGAGATGGAGACCGAGGCTCCATAGGTGAGGCTCTGTCTCGGGAAAAAAATTAAAATTAAAAGAAAGAAAGAAAGAAAGAAAAGAAAGAAAGAAAGAAAAAGAAAGAAAGAAAGAAAGAAAGAAAGAAAGAAAAAAAAGAAGGAAGGAAGGAAGGAAGGAAGGAAGGAAGGAAGGAAGGAAGGAAAAATGAACAAAGGACTTGCATGGACAACTGGAAGACATATAAGGACTGGAAAGGTGGCTCAGTGGCTAAAGGCACTTGCTTGCAAAGCCTACCAGCCTGGGTTCAATTCCCAAGCCACCCAAGTGAGCTAGACACAAAAAGTAGCACATCACGTGCAGTGGCAACAGGCCCTGGTACACTCATACATACTCATAACACACACTTGCAAATAAATAAATACATTTAAAAAGGAGACATATAAATGACTGGTTTATGAAAAGTCATTTCCATCATAAGTCATTAGGAAAATGCAAATCAACGCACAGTGAGATATCATTTTATACCCACAAGGATGAATCTAATTTGTGAAAGTGTAGAGAACTTGGGACCCTCATACATGGCCAATGGTGCAGCATATAAAATGGTGTAATAACTGTGGTAAGTAGTTTGTGAATTCCTTAGTAAGTTAAACAGAGGACTCAATCTTGATTTATAGCCGGAGAACTGAAAACAGATGTTCAAGCAAACACCTTTGCTAAAATACTCCAATTAGCACTAGTTGCAGTAGACAAAAGTAGAAGCAATCAAAATGTCTATCAACAGGTAGATGATGAGAAAACAAGCTGTAATATGTGCACACAACAGAATGTTATTCGGCCATGGAAAGGAATGACTGTTTCATTGTACAACATGGATGGATTGTGAAAGCATACAGTTCAGTAGATGAGGCCAAGAATAATGACTGTATAGTATATGATTCTATTCATATGAACTGTGCAAAATAGATTAGTGAATGCCTAGAACAGTGGTGGGGAGAGATGAAGTGACTGCACAATGTGTGTAGAGTTTTCTTTCAGGGTAATGGAACCAGACAGTGGTGATGTTTGTGCAACAGTAAGAACATAGCAAAGGTCGATGACTGACACATTTTAAAGTTGAGGCAGATCTGATGCTATGTGTATTTTGCCAGAATAAAAAAAAAAATTTTTAAGTGTGATTTGTTTCAAACCAATTCCGCAGTGGGGGAAATAGATGCACATGCAGATGGAGTGGGGCTATCCACTGGCTTAAGGCTCCTGGGGTGGGTTTGGGCTCCGCCTGATGCTGTATGTGGAGGCATCCCTCATCCAACAAGGTTAGAGAACATGTCATTATGCAGCACATCACGGCTCAGTGTCAGTGGGATGGAGCAAAGCCACACACTGAGGTGGAAAGAAAAGAGCACTTTCCCAAGTGAGCAAAACATGTGCCCTTTCTCCAAACCCCATTTTAAGAAACACAGTGACCAAACCTCCTGTAAATGCATGCATGGCTCCTGGGTGAGCTGTAGAAAATGCCTTGCCCGTGGGCCCAATTCAGCTGTGTAATTATAGTCCCCATGGAAAGCGGTGGAAGCCCAGTAACTCCAGTCTCTCAAAATTAGATTGGACAAAATACTTTCAAATATTCAGTAAGAAACAATCCAACTCTAGCCGGGCACTAATGTCAGTGATTTCTGCAATTTGCCTCTCCATTCAGCTCCAGCTGAAGGCTGCTAAATTCTTTTCATCTCACTACGGAACAAAATGACTGTTAAATTATGTAACGGGATTCTTAACAAAAAAGAAAAAAGAAAAGAAAAAGAAAGAAACCAGAACTTGCTAGCAGTGTGTTCCTGCGGCCTCACAGCAACACTGATAATTACTGCTACCACACAATGGGTACCTTTTCTCCCCACCAGTAACCTCGTCTCATTAATAAACAGAGACAAGGCTCAACAGGCCAAGCCCAGCCGCAACCAGCCACTAACTTTGCATCTCAGCAAGAAGCAATAATGCATCATGAGAATCCTCCCTGAGAAATCGTTCTCGAAGGCTCTATACTGGGGCAGCAATACTCGCTAGAATGTACGGAGAACTTACCATGGACCAGATATGGCCCGAGTGATTTACGGTTTAGTGACTTACTCACATTTAATATTGATCGATTATTCTCCTCCCCCCCAATTCCTTTGTACATCCTTGGAAATATAGTTTAATATGGTCTGCAATCTTATCCACGGTGAACACTCGTTAAGTACCTCCATCAAGGGAGAAAACCTGTTGCTTTCTGTACTACCTTTGTGAGCTTAGACGTGTTCCTTAACCAATGTGGGTTCAGCAACGTCCCCTCTCCACCATGAGTACTATGATAAAATACAAAATAAAAGTATCAACCTCAATAAAACTCCCAGAAATCTCAAAATATCTGTATTGGTTATTTTGCTAGCCATTGGTCTGTTTGCGCTTACAGAAAAGCAATGAGATAAGAGTTTTTGACTTGGAGGACAGTGTCAAGAGCTCCTAGAGGCCCACCTCACCTGGATGGTAACGACACAGAGAGAAAGGGCAAAGGGTAGGCATTTCTAGCCCTGTTAACGAGGGAATGCCAACACATGTTGTTCAAGTTCATACCACACAGCAAGAATACATGGCACTACATTCCAGACAATCATTCGGTTTGGAAGGTAGTGGTGACGGAGGTGGGGAGAACAGGGATATGAAAAAGAACCTTATGAAAACTCATAAATATCAAATAACTAGGTCAGAAAGTGAAATAGCATTCACTCCACTGGGGAGGAAAGAAAGGAAGTTCAGTTGAAGGGGGAAGCAAGGAAGGGTTTTAGGCAGATGGGGACCAGTCCTGGACCTGAAGGGAGCATTCTGAAAAGAGCAGTGTTCCACAAACACACTCTCAGAAGGATTGATGGGATTACTTGGATAGGGGTAGTTATTTCTGTCTAAATAATATTTTTAAAAAGTTAGTGTTTAAAAAACCAGTCCTGACATAGTTCACAACTTGCATGGTTGATTTTTATATATTTTTGTCAGCTATCTTATATTTCTAAGAAAGTACAGTTATTTTTCTTAGAGATGTGGAGGTAGGGATTGGGGCTGCAGCACATGCCTAGCATGTGTGGAATCACTAGCACCACAATAAAATAGAGGTGAGAGCCGGGCGTGGTGGCGCACGCCTTTAATCCCAGCACTCAGGAGGCAGAGGTAGGAGGATCGCCTTGAGTTCAAGGTCACCCTGAGACTACATAGTGAATTACAGGGCAGCCTGAGCTAGAGTGAAACTCTACCTCTAAAAAAAACAAAAAAAAAAAAACCAAAACAAAATAAAAGAGAGGTTAAGAGGAGACTTCTTTGCTCCCCAAACCAGCAGGACAATGTCTAAGGCATGGTCATTTACAGCAGATGACCCCAAAGGAGTTTCAGAAACTCTGAAACAGCTCCAAGTTTACCTCCTTACAGGCCATGCAGGCCAGGGACCTTGGAATAGAATCATGAGATATGGTCACTTCTAACCTTCCCTTCAAACCCCAATAACATCTAAGGTAATTTAAGAAGGTTAATTCTCAGAAGCTAGGGTGATTTTTAAGGCCCCTGAAGTGTTCACTCGCTTGCTAGTTAATTGGTTTTAGGTTCCTGTAACAAGAAACAAGGCCTCAGGATGGTATTTTAATACTTCAGGCGCTAACCCAAAATAACCTGACAGAAGCTTGTTCTTCCCAAATGTCACTCTGCAGTCACCTAGGAGGGTAAAATCACTATTAACAGATCTTTTCCCTTAATGATGAAGGGAGGTTTTGGAGGAAGGGGTGGAAGAGAAACAGACAAATGACAATGCACTTCAAATGAACTGAGCAGCTGAAGAGCTGTGAAGAAAAGATTACATAGACAACTTCCAAGAACTCACAGCTCTACAAAGAGCCAGCCTAGTGACCTTGAAGGTCCAGAAACCTCCGTGAGGCAGGAGATATTTTTATGTGTGGTTGGGAATAGCCGTGGAGCCTATCTGCATGATTTATGAAGGTGTGAACCAAACTCCAATTCAGCAACTTTATAAGAAAAAGCTGCCTCATTCACCAGAGGTACTTTAAATCTCACCATATAAAATGTCTGTGTCAGAAATACAAAAAGTTGTTGTGAGAAAACCTGGGGATCACAAATTTGAAAAGCAACTTCCAACAGTCTTTTGTACTCATTTTTAAACTAGCATATATTTGGGGGGGGACTCTTTTTGGCTTTTGGATTTTATTTTTAGACATGAAAAGAGAATTCTTGGACTATAGATTCTAAGTTGTCTGAAGATAAGACCATGGATCTCAAGGATGTAGTGTGTCTCAAGCGTTGTGGAAAACAGACGAGTTTATGTGCTGAGAATCAAATAAAGCCCTTCTGAATATTTTCAGCCAACTGGTATTTTTAGCAACTAGAAGCCTGCCCACAGGACTGGCCCACCCAACATGTTCAACAGTCTCATGCTTTAAGCACACAGGCATCTCAGAGTCAATGACAGCATTCAAGGAAACGCCAGAGGAGTCAGCCAAGTTTGGACTCCAATTTCATAGCAGGCAGGCAGGCCTTAGATTTTTGCTTGGTAGGCAGGAGGAACTCATTCTACACATTTTGTTCACACATCCAACCATAGGAATTAACCTTAAAGGTGGAAGAAAGTTAAATTCCGCATTTCAGAATGATAAACCAAAGAGAAGAATTCTTTTCCTTTTCCTTTTTTTTCTTTTTGGCATGCATGTGTCTGTGTGTGTGGTGTGCACATGTGTGTACATGTTTATGTGTGTGGGTACACATTGTGTGCACATGTGTGGAGAGCCTAGATATTGACACTGGGTGTTTTCCTTAGTCACTATCCACTGTTTTTTATTTTATTTTTTATTAGTGTTCAGAGATGTAGGTATCATTCATTCTGGCATTTTCGAATACAACTTGTCCTAGTTGATTTTTGCTTCCCCTTCCTATCCCCAGCTTCCTTGGTCCTAGTACCTTCCATCCTCTGTTACAGGTCACATGTGTCCTGTCCTTTCGTGACCCCTCTTCCAGTTCATCTTGCTATATTCTGTTTTTGGTTATAGTTCTGCCCTTATGGGTTTTATCCACATTTCCCCCAGATTGCAAGCTAAAATCTGTATACCAGAAAGAACATGTGCATTTGGTCTTTGTGAGTTTGGGTCACTTTAGTTGATATTATTCTTTTTGGAGTCATCATCCATTGTTCTGCAAATTTCATTATTTTATTTTATTATTTTATTTTAATTTTTTTGGAGACACAAAGAGAGACAGACAGAGAGAGAGGGAGAGGGAGACAGAGAATGGGCACACCAGCAGTCTCTCAGCTGCTATGAAAGAAATCCAGATGTGTGCACCCCTTTGTGGGCAAGTGCAGCATTGCGCCCTTGCGTCACTTTGCATCTGGCTAAACGTGGGACCTGGGGATTGGAACCCCGTTCTTAGGCTTAGCAGGCAGGAGCCTTAACCACTAAGCCATCTCTCCAACCCCATAATTTTATTTTTATAGTTTGCCAAAAGGCATTCTCTTGTGTCTATGTATCCCATTCTCATTAGCCATTCATCTGTCAATGGGCATCAAGGTGGATTTCAATTCTTAACTATTTTAAATAGAGCTGCAATAAACATGAATGCCCAAGTATCTCTATATTAGTGTCTCCACCTTACTTTTAGAGATTTAGAGCTCACACCAGCTAGCCAGTGAGCTTCGGGAATTCCCTATATCTATCTCCTCAACACTTAGATTTCAGGTGCATAACTACCATGCCCGACAGTTTTCATGGGTGCCGAGCATCCAGATGCCAGCCCTTGTGCTTGTCTAACAGGCATTTTGCCTACTGAGCCATCTCCCCAGACCCCCAAATAGAAATTTAGGCTTGGGAATAGGGGAGCAAGTTTTCAGACAGGTCAAAATGGGAAAAGATAAAACAAAATAAGAGCTAGTCTTACGGATTTAAGATGAAGCATCTTGTTAGGTGAGGCCCTTGAGAATCACAATATACTTAGGAACATTTAATCTAAAAATGACTTAGAATGATTACATCAATCATTCACAAAAAAACTTTGAGCATACAAAAAAATCATCTTTTTGTCAAGGTGAAAAGCAGTTTAAACCAATTCAAATGGAATTTGTTGGGATCACAGAAGAAATTAGTTTGCCATTTTTTTTTTCAAAAAATCATTCATCAGTTCATAAAATGGCTGTTTTAAAACTGAACTCGGGTTGGAGAGATGGCATAACTATTAAGGCACTTGCCTGTGAAACCTAAGGACCCAGGTTTGATGCCTCAGTACCCATGTAAGCCAGATGCACAAGGTGGTGGGTAAGTCTGTAGTTTGTTTGCAGTGGCTAGAGGCCCTGGTGCACCTATTCTCTCTCTCTCTTTCTCTCTCTCTCTGCCTTTCTCTCTCTCTTTCTCAAATAAGTACTTTGAAAAAAAAAACTGAACTCAGGACCTTGCAAGTTATTAACTTAGGTGCAGCTTATATTCTGTGTTCATACCTATAATCACTTACAGTCTGTCTCCATAGGTCATGTGATGGCCCCAGAGGCTGAAAACTATCTCTGTTACTGTTTTCGACACCCCTGTACTTACTAAGTTCAACCTCTTAAACATCTCTGCTCACAGGCTGAGGAAATAGCTCCGTTAGTAAAGTGCTTGCCTTATAATCATGAGGACCTGAATTAGACCCTCATTTGCATGTAGAAAAAAATGCCAGGCATGATGGTGCATGCCTGTAATCCCAGTGCTGAGGAAGCAGAGGCAGAAGAAATCCCTAGAGTTTATTGGCCAGCCAGTTGCTTAATTAGCAGGTTATAGTCCTTTGAGACCCTGGCTCACAAAAGGTGGATAATTTCTGAATAATGGCGCCCAAGGTTGTCTTCTGGTCTCAACTTAGGTGCACCTGCAAACTCATCAACGTACACATTGCAAATATGCCTCTAACCAAGTGAACTAGGAAGGAAGCCCTTCGCCTGTAAAAGTGACAACTACTGATTGAAACAACTTTTCAAAACGGGAGAACATCATTTCTGATACATGAAATTAAGAGAAATTCGAATTAACTTTTAAAATGCTCACCTAAAGGTGGCTGAATTTTTAATAGCATTTTACACTAATGTCATAAAGCAGCCCAGACTGAAGTGGACATGAGTTCTGCTACAATGCAGCAGCAATAAAAATCCCAAATATAGCAGATTTAGGCTTGGGCACTGGGGCTGACATTCAGTGCAGATTCTAAAAGGTATATCTCATTGGTAGTTAAATGAGTCAGGTCTTAGATTACCTCATTCTTTATTCTAAGATGACCTGACACAGGGACTGGGTGTGGAATACAATGCATGGAGTTGAGTATGTATGGAAGAGAACAAGGGTCCTCTGGTACATACAAGAGTGACTGTCTTCTACACAACTGGGAAACTGCTGTCATACAGTTTGGGATTTCGTGCATAATAGGGACACTGATCTCATCTATTTGAGATTTCTGGCCCAATAGTTTAGGATCATTTGATTTTTTTCATAAGTTTTCAAGGAATCCAGGCTTTAATATGAAACTGCTCCCATTTTCTAATGTTTGTGTAATTAAAACACTACTAATTTATGTGAATCAAACATATTTAGTCTTTGGGTTGTGAGTCCGCAAACTCAGACCCAGTTCAATGATAACTCTGTGTGTGTGTGTGTGTGTGTGTGTGTGTGTGCATTACTGTATGGATATGCATGGGAATGTATGTAAGTGTGTGTGTGGGGGGGTGTCAAGTATCTTCTGTGACTGTTCATGTGAGAGAAAGAGTCTCTCACTTGAACCCAGAGGTTGTGCCAACTTGTCTAGTCTAGCCAGCTTTCCCCAGGGATCTCCTCTCTCTGCCTCCTGAGCACTGGGTTTGCAGGTGTGTGTGCGGCCACACTGGCTTGGCATTTAGGTAGGTACAGGGGAACCTGAATTCATGTCTGTTCACTCACACAAGCAAGCAATCTACTGAGGAATTAATATCCCCAGCTCCTCCAGTAATCATTTAAAATTTTTTTTATTATTATTTATTTTTGGAGAGAGACACACAGAGAGAGACAGACAGAGAGGGAGAGGGCAACAGATAGAGCTGGACGCGCCAGCAGTCTCTCAGCTGCTGTGAAGGAAATCCAGATGTGTGCGCCCCCTTGTGGGCAAGTGCGGCATTGCACCCTTGCGTCACTTTGCATCTGGATAAATGTGGGACCTGGAGATTGGAACCAGCGTTCTTAGGCTTAGCAGGCAGGCGCCTTAACTGCTAAGCCATCTCTCTAGCCCCTCCAGTAATCATTTTAATGAGATAGAAACTAAATGCCAGGGTCCCCACCTCTGTTAAGGCTAGACTATAAATCTGTGCATGACCAGGTCAAGCCCCAGTAAACTCAGTGCCTCTCAAATGCATATGACCTCTTAACTCTCAAGTCCTGAGCACTGCCATGTCTTACTGAGCCATTTCAGCCTGCCATCTTACTTGACCACTCTACATTTCAGGAGCTAATGAGAAAAATGCATTTCCTTGTGAACAACAGTCTAGCACTCGGATTGTTATGGTGGCCTTAGAGGGATGGCAGAGTGTATGCAGAAGGCTGTCTTCTGGATACCACATGCTCATTACCCTCAGTAACTCACGGCAGCTCTGGTTTCCTGCATAAGATTGAGCCTTTCTGTATTTCCTCATGGATGGGAAGAGGTTTGTGAGATCTCAGACCTCTCAGAGCAGCCAGTGACAACTGGTGATTGCTGGGAGAGGATGGGTCATGCGGTCACTGGTGGGTTGCCCATTCTCCAGTAAATAACCCATGACCTTGCAAGTGATCCTAATTTAACTTGCTGGATTAAGAAAAGAAAAAGGCATGGGAGTAGGAGGATGGGTATTAAATGGAACAAGGGTTTTAGTGGGAGAAGGAATGCAAGAGGGTAATTGGGGAGGAGTGGTACCAAAATGCATTCTCTACACATGTGAAAATGTCAACGAATTTTTAAAAGGAAAAAAGCGTGTTTATGTTTTGATTTTATTTTTATTTTTATTTTTATTTTTGGTTTTGCGAGGTAGGGTCTCATTCTGGTCCAGGCTGACCTGGAATTCACTATGTAGTCTCAGGGTGGCCTCGAACTCTCGGCAATCCTCCTACCTCTGCCTCCCGAGTGCTGGGATTAAAGGCGTGCACCACCACGCCTGGCTATGTTTTGATTTTAGAGAAATTAGTCCATTTCATGGGTAGCACGTCTCCCTGCCTCCTGGTACTGGCCTGGCTTGCAGCAAACCCGAGGAACTTCACAGACCTGTGACAATGCGATGGCAGTGCCGGGTGTCAGAGCCCACTTGTTTCCTAGCGATCAAAATCTTTATTGAAAAGGATCCCTTTTTTTTTTTTTTTTTTTTTTTTTGATTTCCGGATCAGGCCCCAAGCAGTTGATAAAGGAAAATTACATGGCCATTATCAGAAGTAGTTGTGTTTCCACAAAGAGCTGGTACTAAACAAGAGCTTATCTCTACAATGACTGATAGAATTCACACGGATTATGATTCAATCAGACACCTGCAGCAACACATATATTGCCTGGTGAGTTATTACAGCCCTCTGAACTCCAGCTATGGCCAGAGGAATACCTGTGGAATAGTTCATGACATCGGTCTAAACTCAGGGAATAAATGTTAGAACCTGCTCTTCTTGGTTGTATAGGCTAAGTTTTTATACACTACATAATAATCTTTTATGCTATTGAAATAGTGGCAAAATACTACCAGTCGAAACTATAAATGTCTAAAGATAGTCCCACAAGGCCTAATATACTTTTCAAGCTAATATATTTCTCCAACTGCATAGTAGTCTTATTAATAGCTAACAGGACTTCTACCCCGTTTGAATACTGAGGAAACTGAGAAATAAAGATTAAAGCTAAAGTTGACTTAAAATCAAGCCAAAAGTCTCCTCCTATCTGGAACACCAATCTTTGACAACAGAACCATTTTCATGATCAAAAGGAGAGAGGTATTTGTTTGCTTGTTTGTTTTTTGAGGTAGGGTCTCACTCTAGCCCAGGCTGACCTGGAATTCACTATGTAGTCTCTGGGGAGAGGGGTGTGGGGGGAGCCTCCAACTCACAGCGATCCTCCTACCTCTGCCTCCAGAGCGCTGGGATTAAAGGCATGCGCCACCATGCCCTGCTTATTTATTTATTTTTTTTATTTTTGTCTTTTTGGTGAAAGAAGTATTTTGTTGAAGGGCTTGACTCTGACATCAGACAGCTCCGAGTGATGACGAGCTGGTCAATGAGTGATGTCGACTTTGGACAATTTTTTTTTTTTCATTTCTCTGAGCCTAATTTCCTAATCTTACAATGAAGATAATGATACTTAATTTGCAGAGTGGCTATAACTATCTGTTTAAATAATATGACAATGTTATTGTCAAAACATTATGATATAACATTAGCAGAACTTAGCATTGATAAGTAGGTGATAAGTGCTATCTAGCGTTGTCCTCATTAACAGAAAATGACACAAATATAGTGAGGCAGTGGCCCTGGAACAGGAAAAGCTATTATATTCTGTCATCAAATACCCACCAAATTGCAATCTAATAGTAGCTTCCTGATGATTGTGCTTCCATATTGTCTTTACTACCTCCCCCCCAAGTTCCTCATGAGTTTGCCCCCACATAGAAGTGCAACTAGGAAGAAAACCATTCGTCCCCGTCCCCCAGGAGGTCTTTCCTAGCCTTAAGTCACCCTCAGTGATTTGGAAGCAGTTTGACAACAGCTAATGACGTGGTCCGAATGTCTGTCTTCCTATCCAGCAGAGCCTCTTACTGCCACCTTTTTGTCATTTCCCCCTTTACCAAATTCAGGAAGCGGGCGGCAAATTCACTAAAACACTCTCCCCGTGTCTACTGGGACCCCATACCGTCTTCTCCACCCAGCAACCAAATTGGTCCCTCCATTTTGTGGGTCTGATCCCATCATGGCACCTTCAAACTCCTCAAGTGACTTTGCAAGTGACCATGCAGAGTAAAAGCTGACATCTTTGCAAAGGCAGGTTTCTCCTGAGGCTCTGTGACTAAGTACCAGAAATTTCGCATCGTTCTGGAGGCTGCGTGGCAAGGTTCTGGTGAGGGTCACCTTCTGTTTGCAAACCACTGACTTTTTGACGAGAGAGTGGGAAAGCTCTCTTGTAAGGGCATTCATAAGAGATCCACACTCACGACCTAGTCACCTCCCCAAAGGCTTCCCACTGTAGTCTGGAGGAACAGATCCGTAGTAGAGGACTCGTCTACTAAGTTCAAGACCTCAGGTTAGCTCCCCAGCACCACCAAGAAGCCTTGCTCCCCAATCCGTCACGGAGAGGGAGCTCAGGGTCTTGGTAAGGTTTTGCCATATAAATTGGGGAGCATGTTCTAAACATTCAATTCTTAGCACCCTGCAATCTGACCTGTACTCTCCTTTCCCCCCTCGCTATAACAGGCACTTACCAGCCTCCAGAATCTTCTGTAATTGTCTTATTCATCACGCTTATTGCTTATGATCTGCAGTAAGACCGTAACCTGCATTGAATTATGAACTTCAATCATTTATTCACTGATGTGTCATGAGTGCTTGGGAAAGTATCTACACCGAGTGAGTGTTTGATATACATATTATGTTGGATGAATGAATGAATGAATGAGTGAGTGAATGAATAGCGACAACTATGTAAATGAGCACATACATATCCTTGGTTCTCAGCAGCCACATCATTTCTACAGGAACACCAAGTGGCTAAAATGAGAACGGAGCAGTGACTCATATGCAAAGCATACTTCCTAACCTCTCCTCCGCCCCATAAAGATGCAAAAAGGCTTCCTGCCGGGTATGGTGGCACACGCCTTTAATCCCAGCACTCGGGAGGCAGAGGTAGGAGGATCGCGGAGAGTTCGAGGCCACCCTGAGACTACATAGTGAATTCCAGGTCAGCCTGAGCTAAAGTGAGACCCTACCTCTAAAAAAAAAAAAAAAAAAAAAAAAAAAAAAAAGGCTTCCTGCTTTCCTCAAATGGCAACTTTAAGATAGAAGATTTTTTTTTGGGGGGGAGGGGCAGTGGGAGAAACCAACGCCATTGCCTTCACAGATTCTGAGATCAAACTAAATTGTCACATTTCACACTATCTGCATTTTATTCCCCTCTCATCCTTTAGGGAAGTTTGCTATCTAGAAAAGTCAATTACCTTCACTGAGACCCAGCAAAAGACTGACAATAAATTGTCCTTTCAGCTTAAAAGAAATGTAGGGCTTAGGGCCTGGGGAGATATCTCAGTAGGTTAAGGGCTTGCTGCACAAACAGGACAACCCGAGCTCAGATCCCCAGCACCCATGTAAAAGCTGTAATCCCCCAGACGGAGGTGGAGGCAAAAGAATCCTTGGGGCTTGCTTGCTAGCAAGTGTAAATGAACAGTGTGCTCCAGGTTCAATGAAAGATCCAGTCTCAAAAAATAAGGTGGAGTGACAGAAGAAGAGAACCAGAGCTGGAGAGATGACTTAGTGGTTAAGGCACTTGCTTGCGAAGCCTAAGGACCCGTGTTCGACTCTCCAGATCCCATGTAATCTAGACGCACAAAGTGGCACAAGAGCGCAAAGTCACATATGCATACAAGGTGGCACATGCATCTGGAGTTCAATTGCGATGGCTGGAGGCCCTGGCATGCCAATTTACTTCTCTCTCTTTTTCTTTGTCTCTCTCCCCTCCCCTACTCCCCCCATCCATATTTAAAAAAAAAAAAGGCCAGTCTATTGAGCTTGCCTCACAAAACATTTTTAAACAGAAGACACCAACGTCAACCTCTAACTTTTGCATGCACCCACATATACACTATGGCCACACACATGCAGGGGGGAAATGTCGAGGGCTTAGGATAAAGGTGAAAACCAGTTGTCTGTTTGATTACTCCTCTCCTTCCCTCAATCATAGTTTGTAAATAAATCCTCAAACCCAAGAAAATGTACCCATCCTATTTATTTACTCTCATAAAAGGAAAGGATTGGCAGGTGACTCTTCTAGAAACAGCTGCATTGCCTCAAGCAAGGAGCTGGGAAGTGATTCAAAAGTTACATTCATGTTTGCATTTAATTAGAACTACAGCCCTGACCACAGACTGCATAAAAATAGCCATGCCTCATCTATTGTGAATAATGCTGCGCTGAACTAATGTGGGTGTGAAGATAGCTCTTGGACATGCCTGTTTTCATTCCTTTTGGCTCTACACTGAAAATGGAACAGTTGGTTGATATGGTAGCTCTAGTTGGATTTTTTTTTGTTGTTGGTTTTTTTGAATGACCACCATAGCTTTTTCCACAATGGCTCTACCATGCCATTCCCACCAACAGTGTTCAAAGGCTCACTTTTCTCCACAGCCTCACCAACATAATACAATTAAAAATATATTTTCTTTATTTGCAAGCAGAGAACAACAGAGAGAAGAGAGACACAAAGAGATAATGGGCACTATGGCCTCCAGCCGCTGCAAAGGAACTCCAGATGCATGCACCACTGTGCATCTGACTTTATATGAGTAATGGGGAGTTGAACCCGGTTGTTAGGTAAAGTGCTTACACCTTAACCGTTGAGCCATCTCTCCAGTCCCATTATACAATTTTGTTTGTTTGTTTGTTGGTTTTCAAGGTAGGATCTCATTCTAGCTCAGACTGACCTGGAATTCACTATGCAGTCTCAGGGTGGCCTCAAAACTCACAGTGATCCTCCTACCTCTGCCTCCCGAGTGCTGGGATTAAAGGCGTGCACCACCACGCCCGGCAACAATTTTTGTTTATTAATTATACTTCACTGAAAATGGGAGAGGAGTCAAGATAGGAGCTGGGGATGGAACTCAGTGCTAGAGCACTCACCCAGCCCGCTCAAGGCAGTGGGCTTGATCCCAAGCATTGAAACAAGGTTAACTGGTTCCCTCCTGGGTGCTGGTGACTGGAAGGGAGCACAAGGGTGCTGGCAAGGAACTGGGGAAGTACAGCTGTCATTCTCTACATGTCATCTGTTTCAGGCCACAGGGTCCCTGCTGAAGTGCTGCATTCCTGACAATGTACAAGTCCTTGGGAAACACATGGGCAATCTAGTTCATGCTAGCGCTTCATTTTCTGCAGAGCCTGCATGCAGGTCCCAGGGAAGCTGCATTTCAGAAAGTACCAGACACAACCAGGTTTGAGCCAATGAGACTGCTGTATCCATAAGTAAATGCCTTTCTTGGCTCATGCTGTTACCCAGTCCCTTCCAAGAGACAAAGAAGACAGAGATGTACAATGCCAGCTGTCATCATTGTGAGGAGCCAGGACGATCCAACAAAAGATACTAATTTACAAAAAGGAGCAGCAGTGGCCCTGATACCGTGCCCAAGAGAAACACAAGGGGGGAAACCAGTTTGAAAATTAAAAAAAAAATGTTTCAAAAGTTAAATTCCTGGGCTGGAGAGATGGCATAGCAGTAAAGGCACCTGCCTGTGAAGCCTAGGAAAGCCCATTCAATCTCCAGGTCCCATGTTTAACCAGACACAAAAGTGACACAAGCGTGCAATGTCGCACAAGGGGGCACACGTCTCTGGAGTTTTTTCACAGGGGCAGATAGACCCTGGTGTACCCATTCTCTGTCTCTCTCTCTCTGTCTCTCTCTCTCTGTTTGTCTCAAATTAAAAAAAAAAAAAGTTAAATTCCTAAAAATTACCAGCAAGAAGTAGATGCCTTCACCACGTAAGAATTTTCTGTCTCTAAGTACTGAATGCTCAACACCAAATGAAATGAACAGCTTATTAGTTTTTGAGCTAGCATTATTGGAACTTTTTTGGTCACCAGTTGTAGTCACTGGATACGATTTGTCTTCTCAGTTGTACTGAAAATGTCATATGCATTAACATGGTAATTTCTATCCAAAACTGAGCTCTTTGAAAAATTTCTATGAAATACTCACCACTATAGCCCAGTTGCTGGCATTTAGTAGGCACCTAACTAAGAGTGAGTTTTGTGTATTAGATGGAGACCATGGCCTCTGGAAGATGAGCATGAGAGTAAGTGGCTAAAGGGGTGTTTCAGAGTCATTCATCCAACGGCATCTCGCGAGATGAACAAAGGCTTAAGAGACATAGGGGAGGTAGATCAAGTAGTTTAGGGCCTGCACCAGGAGAACAATTAATTACAAATTGGTTAAGGAATGCCAATCGCTTATAATGCTACCACATCAAGATGGTGGTATAAAACTGCTAAAGCACTATGTGGAAAAAAAAAAAAAAAAAAAAAAAAAAAAAAAAACTTTCCAGTGACAGAAATCAGGAATGTGAAAAGACAATCTGAAATGTGTGCATCAGAGGTAACGAGTGGTCATGGCGGGGACCAATCCTGCTGTTTTTTTTTTTTTTTTTTTTTTTTTTGGTGGGACAGTCATTCAGAATGTTCTCATAGACTGCCTACGATAGAGAACGAGGGCACAGGCACAGGGTGTTTAGGGAAGGAAACAACCTTTGCCAAGCCCTTTCAATGCTATCAGATACTGTGTTATGTGTCTGACTCATTAAGAGTTGAAATTTAGGGGCCGGAGAAATGGCTCAGCGGTGAAAGGTGTTTGTTTGCAAAGCCTGACTGCCTGGGTTTGATTCCTCAGTACCTATGTAAAGCCAGATGCCCAAAATGGCACATATGTCTGGAGTTTATTTGCACTGGACGGAGGCTCTTGTGTGTCCATTCTCTTTCTTTCTCCTTGTAAATAAATAAATAAAACCATTTAAAGAAGAGTTTAACTTTCTCTTTCAGAGTTATCTACATGTCAGTGCTACCTAAGGAGAAAGAATAAAGAGCTCAATAAGATCCCAGTACCACTGCGGGCTACACCTTACTCATCCTCCATGTAAGCCTAGTTTCATCCCCTTAAACTACTAACGCTGTCTGTCCTCAGTGAACAGGAATAAATGAAATGAGACATAAACCGTAAATAGCAGGGTGCCTAAAATACATAATACCGAAAGATTGCTTTAGAAGAAAAAGCAGGAGTTAGTAACTGGCTTTGGGGATCGTCCGTACTAAGGAATAGAATAAAGATTTAAAGAAAACGAAAGGATGGAAAGGTTTTCAAGAAAATGGGACAAAGCTTTGAAGAAACAAGGTTATGGAAATCATGGGGTGAAGGTCTCAAAATTATTTACTTCAAGTCTAGTCAAGAGGGTAGAGAAACTTGCTGCTAAGTATGCCGTATAATAAAACCCTCTCTGTGCAGTGGTACGTACCCATAGTTGGTCATCCATGCCCGGAGGGTTCTTTTTGATAAAAGCACCATAGTATGTTGCAATATTCCTGTGATGAGAATATTTCTTCAACATGTTAATTTCTTGTTTGATTTCTTCCTCTTCATCCTGTATTAGAGCAAAAGATAATATTCATAAAGACCCGTCATTATGAGGAAAATCCCATGTTTCAATATCATTTATATCAACAAAGTAATAATCACTCTTTCCCAAGATTTTTTTTTGTCCATGGGTCTGAAAGGGATAATTATGAGAGTGGACTAAAATAAAAATAATTAATTAAAAAATAATTTAAAAAAATAAAAATAATGATAATTACAACACAGCACATTGGTACACAAGAAGGGTCATCTTTTTCTTTATTTTTTCTAGTTAAAAAGCATAGCAAACTACCAGCTGGGAGGGGGGAGAAATCAAATCTCTCCCTATGGAGAACAAGATGTTAGATTATGAGATGAAAGCCACACTTGGACTCAGGGAACTAGGTCTGTCTGTCCTGTATCTATCACTGATCATATCCACTCTAGGAAAGATGGAGGAAAGTGACAGAGAAAAAAGGCTCTCAGATTTAAATTTTTTCAAATATTTTTATTTTTATTTATTTATTTGAGAGAGAGATATAGAAATAGGTAGAAAGAGAGAGAGACTGAGAGAATGGGTGCACTGGGGCCTCCAGCCACTGCAAATGAACTCCAGACACATGCTTCCCCTTGTGCATCTGGCTTACGTGGGTTCTGGGGAATTGAACCAGGATGCTTTGGCTTTGCAGGCAAACACAGTAACCGCTAAGCCATCCCTCCAGCCCCTCAGATTTGCATTTTGTTAGGTTCATTTTCTTTGAAGTCTACTTTTATTGAAGTGCCCGACTGAAGCCAATGAAAGACAGGCAAGGGAGCAAGAGAAGTTCTCCAGATCTGAGGAAGTTCACAAAGCAGGAGTACCCACATCACCTTCAGGAAACTAAGCATGAAAAGAAAAGAGAGAAATGCAGAGTGGACATGAAAAGAGACAAGTCTCCTACTGAGTCAGTTTCCTGATATGCAAGTTTCATTCATTTAGTTTCTACTTGGAGTCTACCAACTTGATTCTCACATTACTGGTGGAGTGTGTGCGTGTGTGTGTGTGTGTGTGTGTGTGTGTTCTCCCAGAATTTGCATTTATTGATATGTTATACAGCAGTGTGTTTTATTTTTGAGGTTGGTGGAAAAGTTTCTTTTCCCAAAATAATTGTTGGAGGTGCGATAGAAAGTGCAGACTATCTTTGATTGCAAGATGTTGCATTATCATAACCTGAGAGACAGGTGTGTCCTCTGCCACTTCACCCTTACAGCCTCTTTCAGGGGCAACTGTATTACTCAGGCATTCTACAGTTTCACATGGGCGTTGTCTTATTTCCCTGTCTCTTCACATGACTTTTAGACATCGTGGCAGACTCTGTTTAACTGACATCTCCCAAGAATGTAGTCCCCGATTCTCTCAGGCAATGTCAAGTCTTGTCTTAGCCGCCCCTCAACTCTTCTTCACACTGAATGGAGGTGTGTGTCATGCAGTGTTGTGGTTGTTCTGATAAATGACTCTCTTCTCCATAGATTTAACTTTCCTGCTTTGTGTGTGTGTGTGTGTGTGCGTGTGTGTGTATACATGCTATGGTGTAAGTATAGATCTGAGAGGACAACGTCAGAAAGAATGTTTGTCCTGTCCTTCTACTTTGATTCACATAGGGCCTTTTTTGTTTTCTGCTGAGAACACCAGCCTGGCTGACCCACAAGGTTTGGAATCCTTCTGACTCACCTCCCACTGCTGTAGGCACTGTGGGATTACAGATACCTGTGCCTCTGTGTGTGTCTGGCTTTACATGGGTACTGCAGACCTATAGCCATCAGGCTTGCACAGCAAGTGCTTTAACCAAGGAGCCATCTCCCAGCCGCTGGGGTTTGTTCTTTATAATATCCCTCACACCCAGCAAAATGCCAGTGAAGCGACATGAATAATGCATACCTACAATAGGCCCAACGCTAAGAGCAGCATGGGATAGTAGAAGAAACAGATAAAAAGAGAAAGAGGAAAAATAAAATGCTGACATTTCCTGACCGTGCAGAAATAAGTTTTGGTGCACACAATCCTGGAAATGTGCAAACCCAAAGGAACTGAAGCATATTATACATTGCGAGGCTGAACTCAATGGAAGACCAGGTGGTCTCAAGACAAAAACATGCAACTGGGATGCTGAGCTAAGGAATGCACGTGATTTGCAACAGTGGTGGGGGTGTGCGGGGCTGCGCTGGTGTCTGAGGAAAGGATTGGATGTTGCATCGCTGACCAAGGTGTTCCTTCCCAGAGCTCTTTCCAGCAAGCAGCACAAAGAGTCCACACCTTCGCTGCAGGTCTCCAGAGACAGTACCTTCACACACCTTCAACTTGCTGATGGGTTTTGTCAGTGCACCTCAAATAGCTGTTTTAAACTGAGTAGAGTCAAACACTTGTGAATGGAGGTAGGATCTGTGTGGATGTACTTTAGAGAAGCTTAACTAGGAGGGGAGAAAACCATCCTGATGGTTTTTCTGGACAACCCAGTCCTGAAAGCTGCTTCTGCTAAGAAGGCAACTATGCGTAGGTAGTGCCAGGCGCTGCGACGTCATGGATATCCAGGCCATTTTGTTTCTGGAAGAGTGCATTGTAAGGAGTTCTACTCTCCCTTTGGCTCTTACCCAAGACCATCATAATAGGAGGAAAAGATGATGACATCAAAATAAAAGAGAGACTGATTGAGAGGGGGAGGGGATATGATGGAGAGTGGAGTTGCAAAGGGGAAAGTGAGGAGTCATGATTTATAGTCTGTAATTATGGAAGTTGTCAATAATAAAAAAAAGGGGAAAAGAAGTAACTACATAAAAGAAGAAGGCAACTATGTGGGGTAATCAAAGGCAATGATTTTTCACGGGCAATGGGTGGTCGTGGCTCCCACCAGCAGTGTGAAGTCAGGCAGGCTCTACAAGGGTTTGCGTCCTGCTTCTTGGCCCTCAGCAGTGATAGGCTTTCAACAGGCCTAACATATCATTAAGCAAATAAGACCTCATGGAGCAATTAAATTACAGTGTCCTTCAGGATGTAATTCTCAAAAAAAAAAAAAAATAGCATTGAAAGTCAGCACATTCCCCATCATTGTGATGCAAGGGAAAAGGAAATTTCCCACCAGGAAAGCATATGTGTTTAGGGCCAGAAAAATAAGTTGGACAGGTTGGGGGCCATTTTGAATTCTAGCTCCACTTTCCTTTTGTGTGTGTGTGTGTGTGTGTCTGTTGCAAGATCTCAAAAAAGGTAACTTCTCTGGAACCTGAGTTTTTCTCAACTATATTGAAATGCAGATATTACAAGCCTGTATTTTTGTGTTAAGTAAATGAGGCATATGAAAATTACAAAGTATACTACAAAAATTAACGTTACTATTAATCTTTTCAACCAAAAACAATCAATAAATAACAAGGCTAGGAGGGCAGGGGTGTACGCCACTTTGAATTTTAAGTTTAAATTGTATTATTTCCAAACACAGTTATGGAAGTCTGGGTCACTGTGCTGCAGCTGCAACATATAACCTTGATCTTGACCTTCCATGGTCTTGTAAGGGAACACACAATTTATCAGAGCTTCAGGGCTACTTATTATCCAGAGTTCTAGTCTGGGGCTCTGACTGCCCCAAGTAATTCAGTGAAGCAGAGAGGGAGGCTATGACAACTGGTGACAAGGGCTTATTTAACGATGTCACATGCTGTCCAGCCTTATGACGTGGTCCAGTGAGACAGATGAATTACAATGCTTCCATAAAGACCATGAGAACAACTGAGGCTACAACTCCACGGCATAACTTTAAGAGGAGGGATATCCTCTATTTTGTAAATGAACGCCTTTTATATCCTAAGTATTATGCACAGAGAGGCTAATCACTTCTGGATCATACCAAAAATACTATCATGGCACCAAATGGTTTCTACTTTAAAAAGAGAACAATTTAATAAGCTGATTCTCACACTTTGGATCAAATGCTTACGGGTTCACAAATGAACATCACCATTGGATGCAAACCCTTTACGGACTCATCTTTGTAGTTTAGGGATATAGACAGTAGCCCCAGGGTCTGGCCACCCTACTTCCTCCCTCGCTCCTTTCATCCCTTCTTTTCGTTGTAAATGATCTCCTAAACATGTGAGTATACATACACAGCAAATCCAGTATCTAAGCCCCGCACTCAGCATTCAAGAATGTATGCAGAGACCCAGACATGCATAAGCCACTGAAGGAGTTGAATCTGTACCCATGAAAGAACAGATGCTGACGTGTGCATGGAGTGGGAGGTTCAGCTGGTTCATTTTTAGTAGCAGAGAAGCCTTCCAGGTTGTACATGCAGTACAGAGTTGCATCACTGGCGACAGTCCCAAAGGTGAGGACATTACAGAGACAAAAGGCATTTGTTTCTCTTTTCTTTGTTAAAAGCTTTCACCGTGTACTTTGTCTACCTGAACAGTCCTAAAAGAGAAGTCCCAAGGTGCCTCTATTACAGAGGAGCCAGGCTTTGCTTAACCCTTCTCCCACCACTGCTTCCCCTGCTAACTAAAGGTCTACTCACGGAGCTGTCATCTTTCTCATGGTACGGAGAAATACCGTTTTGCCCACCCTGTTAGATTGATTTTCTCTTAAATTTTTCCTTACTACTGTGTACACACTTTGAAAGCAAATCAGCCCTTTGATTAAAGTTGCTACTTAACACTTATGTCTTCGGCTCTTGTTGGAGTGTTAAGATTCAAGGAGATAGCGCCTTGTCTGCCTTGCTCACTGCTGCCATTCAGTATATATAGCACCCTTCTACATTAATTGGAGAGTATACCTTTGCAGTTCGAAGCATGGAATTAAACTGCTCCAGCTGCAATAGTCACTCCACTATAAAATAGCCAAGCTACATTGAGCAAGATATTTCATACACCTGGCTGTCGCAGGTATAATGGCTTTTTGTTAAATCATTGAGGAAAGCAAATTAATTAACAGATACAAGGCATTTGAAGGAATTATGGAACATACTAGTCAAGGTTTAGCTTCTACTACCATTATTATATGAGTATGTATATGTGTGTGTATGTTTGTATTTATATGGGTGCATATGTGTGTGGATGCCATGGACACACATGTGCACGTGCATGTGTAGGCCAGAGGTTGGCATTGGGTGTCTCCTTCTATTTCGTTCCACCTTACTTGTTGAGGCAGCATCTCTCATTTGAACCCAGAGCTCACCTGTCTGGCTAGTCTAACTAGCCAGCTTGGCTCAGTGTTCTTCTATGTGGCGTTTACATGATTGTGAGGATCCAGTGCTTACACAGCAAGCGCTTTACTTAACAGAGCCATCTCTCCAACCCTTCACTATTATATAAAAATGAAGCTAGAGAGCTACCTAAGGCCCAAATCAGTTTTGAACACACTGTAATGATATAGAATTGGATTCTCCTACCTAGCGTCTTTCCCACTCATTTCTATAATGGCTCTTGGGGTTTTCTTTGAAGTGTAAACCCTCCCAATTCTCAAGCACTATGATAAGTTTGAGAGGCAGGCATGTAACCCTGACCTGGCTGAAAGGAATCAGAGATTCATTCAAGGATGGAGGCGTGACCCAAGAGAGACTACGGATATTCAGACTGGCGTTTTCACGGAGACTCCTAGTCAGGAAGGAATAGAACACGAATCTGGAAATGCTGATGGGAAGAAAGCAGAACCCAGAGATGGGCAGAGACTAAATTCCCCATCATGCCATGGAACCACTTGGACCCAGACGAGATTTCCTGTTTAATTGTGTTTGGGGTTTTTTGGAGTGTGTGTTTAGTGAATTTGTGGTATGCAATGTGATAAGATGTATATGTGGTGTATGCATGTGTGTCCAGATGCATGGGGAGGCCAGAGGAGAATATCAAGGATCCCCCTCTTTCCAGTCATTGTCTATTTCCTTGACATGGAGATTCTCACTCAACCCAGTGCTGCCACTTCAGTCGGAAAGCCCCAGTGATTCTCAAGTCTCCTTCCCCCAGACATGCATGGGCACGCCCACTTGTTTATGCAACTGTCAGTGAATCAAACTTAGTTCCAGTTCCAGGCCCTCATACTTGTGCAGCAAATGCACTGAGCCATGTCCCCTCTGCTGCATTGTAGCATGCAAAGAACAATAAATTTCCCTTTCAGTTTCCTTCAATGTGAGTAGGGATTTGTTACCACAACCCCCAAATCCCTGAATAATATAATCATGACTAGTCAGTGTTAAAGTGAAAGCTTATCAAATGGCTAGTATTTCACTCAATCCTGTTTGCAGTTTTGGGTGTCGTTATAAAGGGATTAGTTGACGCTAGAAAATTTTACTCAAATGGAAACGAGGAACACTTCAAGGTTATTAAAGAAGTCTAGAAAAGAGATCCCACACAAGCAAAGGCCTATCTGTGGTACATGTGGTATCCCTCGAGGAGTTGTTTAGAGAAAAGGCAGAGTTGGAGGCCACACTCTGAAATTCTACAGCACACCCAGAAATCTGCATGTCTTGTGGACAACATGGGGCCACGGATGGTCCTCAGAACCTGGCAGTCTAGTTGGAGAAACATGACTCCAGATGGCCCAGTTCCTCTTGTAGGTAAATCTAGGAGCACAAATCCAGCGGGGGAAGGCATCCCTACAAAGCAATGAAATGGGAGAATTTCCATAATGACTTTGGTGTTTGAATGAACATTAAAGATCAGGACTGAATGTAAGCTGTAATCGTGAAGCCAATTTGGCAAATTTTAAAATGCCTCAGCTCTAAAACTGGAAGGCTAGAGGCACTGTAGCTGCTTCTCTTTGTGACTGTTTTCTATATAAAGGAAGCTGTACAGAATAAAAACAAGAATTTAAAAATTAATTTCAAGTTTATAGCCTCATCAATTTCATTACAATAAACTATAGTAGCTTCACAGTGGGTTGCAGCATATAATCAACAAAGACAACCTTTGAGAATTCAACTCAGTTTTTAACAGAGCAGCTATCATGAGCACAATTATAATAATTGGTAAGAATTGCTTGCCGCATTCCATAGTACACAAAAGACAACGTGACAAAATGGAATAGATTGTTTCTAAAGGCAACATACTGAGTTCCACAAAGGAAATCTTATGTTGACTGTGATGTGGAGGGGATGATGTAAACCTCATCTGATACCCTACCAGATGCCAGGGCAACAAGAAAACCATTTCCTGCTGTGTGTCCATGTCTGTTTTTTAAATATTTATTTCTATTTATTTATTTATTTATTTATTTATTTATTTATTTACTAGAGACAGAGTGAGGGAGAGAATGGGTGTGCCAGGGCCTCCAGCCACTGCAAAGAACTCCAGAAGCATGCGCCACCTCGTGCATCTGGCTTACGTGGACCTGGAGAATCAAACCTGGATCCTTAGGCTGTGCAGGCAAATGCCTTAACCTCTAAGCCATCTCTCCAGCCCCCATGTCTGCTTTTGTGGAGAACAAGTGGTTAAGTAATGGCAGTATGGTGACTAAACCATGGAGCCTTATCTAGCTCTTCTGGAAGTGGGTTCTCCAAGACCATTGAACTCAAATACTATACAGTATGCATCGTCCGTGCATTGTATCTAATGGGCCAGCTTTTCTATCCACAAGCATCTATCTGTACCAGCCTTGAGACCACTGAGAAAAACACCTCTCCATCATTTTCAAATACTTCCCCAAGAAACCCAATTTACAAAGGCCAACTGATGCTCCTTAACTCGAAAGTCTATACACTGGAATAAACAATGGGATAGGTCCAAGGATTAGTGGAATCAGTGGATAAAGTACTTGTTTCTCAAGCCTGTGCACCTGAGTTTGGATCCCCAGGCCTCCTGTAAAAGCTGGGAGTGGTGGCAGGCTTCTGTAACTAACCCCAGTACGCTGAAAGCAAGAAGAGAGGTGGAGACAGGAGGATTTCTGAGACTCTAATAAATCAACCTGCCTGGTGGACGCAGTGGTGAACAATGACAGGCACCTTTAAGTTGTCCTCTGATGTCTATGTGTTGTAATATACATACACGCACACACACATGTGTGTGTGTGTGCAGCAGAATGAATGAGAAAATCATATTAAATAACTGTATGACCTTTTCAATCCCAAGCAAGATGACAAACAATTTAGAGCCTCACTAGGCAAATGAAGACACTTGAAGAGTAATAATGAATATCTGTTCTCATGTCACACTGTGCCCATCCACAGGCCACTTTATGCACCAGCCTTCACGGTGCTAGTGGAACTCAACCGTACTTCTGCAGAACCACACAGCAAAGCTATCTACATGGATGCCGCGGTCTCTATTTGCAACCCTTAACTGTTAAATTGCCAAGCTCATCTCATGATGCAAACTGAGATCTGAGTCAGTTCCAGGCTGATATCTTTGAATTGTCTCCACCCAAATGGCAGGATGAATTCTGACTTGTTCTGTGGCTGGAGCTTTGTTTACTTTGGGTTTCTAGATAGAGGGTCACACAACCAGGCTGTGATTTTTGTGTCTGACTCTGCTAATTCACTATTCCAATATCCATTCCGTCTTCATTTGCGACTTATAGAAACCTGTATTTTTGACTGGCTTCATTGGTAGATAACAGCGTACACACCATAGCCTCCTTTGCTGCTAGACATAGTGAAAGCAGATGTGGTGATGTACACAAAGAGAAAAAGAAAATTTGCTTGGAAGTTCTCTCCTTATGTTTCGGTGTGTGATTAGTGGAAATAAGTAATGACCTTGAACCATGAAGTGATCCTAATAGGTAGGGACGCTGAGTACTAATGACAGAGCAGAAAGACAAAACCGTCCTCTGTCCCACCACACTTCTGCCATACATCCATGGACCATCAACTGCTAGATTCCTTGCAATGTGAAAGAACAAGGCACTTCTATGATGCTCAGTCCTCTGTGGCAAGTGGTAAAGCACAACTCTAGGTTACAGAACCCACATGCATTCTTTAGTTAAGGCCAAATGACTGAATAAACTACTATATATTAACTGTTTGAACTGGGCTATATTCACTGGTTTTAGTCACTGAAACAGAAACAGTGTGTTTAACACAAGTAAAAAGAAGCTGATGTCACTCAACTGGTCATGAACATATTGGAACAAGGTTTTGCTTTTTTTTTTTTTTTTGGAGAGAGACAGAGAGAGGAAGACAGATAGAGATGGGCGTGCCAGCAGCCTCTTAGCTGCTGTGAATGAAATCCAGATGTGTGCACCCCCTTGTGGTCAAGTGTGGCATTGCGCCCTTGCATCACTTTGCATCTGGCTAAACGTGGGACCTGGAGATTGGAACCGCTGGAGAATGGAACCAGCGTTCTTAGGCTTAGGAGGCAGGAGCCTTAACTACTAAGCCATCTCCCCAGCCCAGGTTTTGCTTTTATTAGTTAAACTTTTCCAATGGGAATTAACGTGGAATTGAGATCAACAAGAAGGAATAAATGAGTTCATAAAGTGTATGCTGTAAGTGAAAATTAGTGAACGTGGTATCATGGTAGACCACTCAACATGCTTCTCCACAAGCAACACACCAGGGCTTCTAGGCGTATATGCAGACCGACTATGTATATTATTTTCTTATCTGTATCTTGGTTCTTGATACTTTTGTGTGATTCATTCATTCTATGCCTGTTTCTATTCAGTGTTCCACTTCTGGGCCAAATGGAGACTTTGGTCTTTTAGCTTTTATGTACAGCAGACTGACATCTTAGAAAAATTCCCAGGACAATAGAACATTATTAGCATGCTTTTGATGTCCAGTGAAACCTTTCAAGTCTGATTTCCATTCTCTCCTCTTGAAAAGGTATTAAAATATTTTTAAAGGGTCCTAGCAGAAGGATTGAAAGCATTAGATTGTATTTAAAATGAAAAGTCTATTCTTGAAACTGCTTTTGATCAGCCCGGCAGAAATTTGGTGCAATGTTGCTCTACAGTCAATGAGAATTTGTGGTTATGTGATGATTTGGTAAAAAATATTTTGTTTTGGAGAATATTCATGTCGACTATCCTACTAGCATTTGGGGGATGTCCAAGCTCTTGTTTATTTTTGTGTTCAGAAGATCACTGGGGAAACTTTTAAGACCCATCCCTTCCATGTAATCTCAATATAATTCTTTTAATACTTTGCAATCCTTGCTGTGCCTTCATATGCAAATATCCACAGTTATGTTTATGTAAATTATCAGCACACATTATTCACTCTAACAACCTAAGGCTGGGTATTAGTGTTGGATTTAATTAGTGATTTTTCCATGGTCTCCTCAGTCAGCTCCTGGCATTTTCTTACTTTTTAATGTGAAGCAACATAGGGAAAGATATTAAATATTCAGGAAGATTGCTTTTTTGGAAAATAATCTTTTATCTACTACTTATTTCTTTGTTATAAATAAGGAGCTTTTGAGATGATAAGATAAAGGTATCTTACCCCTGTGACATCCATGACCTTAATGGCTGCCAGCTGGCCCGTTTTGACATGACGACCCTATAAGGAAAAACACAATTTAAGAAGATTTAGCTGAAATGAACAATATTAGAGTGTAGTTCTAACCATATAAAAACAATGTCGGTGGCTAGACAGACAAGCACAAAAATTAAATGCTTTGAAGAGCCAATTCTAGTTAGTGCTTATTTTATAAAATATTCCCCATTTTGGATATATTTTCAAGAAGGATACCAAGTTAAAAAATGCTGAGAAATTTGGTTCTCCTTTTCTCAAAGGATTACATGAGAGGTAGATACATGGAGGGGACACACACACACACACACACACACATACACACGGGGACACACACACACACAGAGAGAGAGAGAGAGAGAGAGAGGGAGGGAGAAAGTCTGGACAGGCCAGGGCCTTCTGTCACTGCAAACAAACTCCAGATACATGTACCACTTTATGTATCTTATATGGGTACTGTGGAATCAAACACAAGCCATCAGGCCTTGCAAAGAAGTGCCTTTAACCCCTGAGCCACCTCTCTAGCCCCACCTTCATAATTCTTCAAATATTTTGCATTGTGGGCTGCAGATGTTTATTGGTAAAGCTTGTATGAAATTAACAAAATCCTCTGGATATAACTGCGATAATTAATCTGAACTTTTGACTTATCTTTAAAGGAAGCCTTGAAATGAAATACTTAATCCAAGCTGTGGTCAGGGAGATAGGGCTGAGTTTTAACATAGCCCCCTAGGTGGGCCTCTTTGGTTTTCAGAATTACAGTAAAGCAGTCATTACACAGTGGAACCAGAAGAGACCGGGTGGTGGAGTGGATGCAACCCCAGAAGAGCTTTTTCTTTGCCTGCTCCTTGAGGAAAATTAACATGTGCATTAGACTCTCAGGCACCAACAATGACCATCCCGTTACTTCCAAATGCATTTTCCTATGTCTCCCCAAACACATCTTCTACAAAATGAGTATTCCTTTTAAAAAAGCTTGAAACTAGATGTTTTCCTATTTTTCTTTCAAATTTTGGAATATTTGCACCTACATAAAGATATTTGTTGTGCGAGACTCAAATCTAAACACAATACCCGTTTGTATTTTTTTGTACAATGTACATACATAAGCTTGAAGGTAAATTTAAGCAATATCGTGCTTGAGGCTTGACTGCAACCTGTCACACAAAGAAAAATGTGATTTTTGATACTGTGTGACATTATATTGGTACTCCAACAGGAACTGGGTATTTGATTTTTCCATTAAGAATCTCAGTCAGGCTGCCAGGGGGCATATTAAAATTTCAAATCAGCTCAGTACAGCTCCCATTATAATCTTAAACAAATCTTTCTTTAAAAGTTCTTTTATTTCTTTACTTATTTGAGAGAGAGAGAGAATGGGCACTCCATGGCCTCCAGCTTCTGTAAATGATTTCCAGTTGCATGTGCCACCTTGTGAACTTGGCTTATGTGGGTTCTGGGGAATCAAACTTGGGTCCTTAGGCTTGGCAGGCAAGCGCCTTAACTGCTAAGCCTTCACTCCAGTCCTTAAACAAATCTTTGGAGCCTCAGTTTTCTCATCCGAGAAATGGAGATCCAAATACCTAACTCAGAGCACTGCCCTGAAGATGGAATGAGACATACTGGGGGTGCCTAATATAGTTTTGCTAGTAGCATACACTGGCTGTCATTACTGATTTTTAATGCTGTCTTTCTTGCAAGGCTTTGCTTCATGAAGGCAAAGAATTGTCCCTCGTGGGACTTCTGGAGCCTGGTCTAGTACGTGCCTACCCACAGACGGTATGGAAGAAGGCTTATACATTACCAAAGCAGGGATAGAGGCTATTGAGGATACTGTGGCTGGGAAAAGGTGTTTGGTTTTGTGTGATTTAGATCTAGTGGATGAATTTAGGGAAAGCATGCTAACTTGGTTGAACCTATTTTATATATGTGTTTGTGTGTACATGTATGGCGTGTGTGGTGTACGCACACACACACACCACAGCACATATGCAGAGGTCAGGCAGGGTGTTTCTTTTGTTTGCTGCTGTGAACACCAGATTAGTTGGCCTGTGAGCTTGGGGCTTCTCTTGACTCTGCTTCCCACTGCTATAAGCATGTTGGGTTTAAGTAGACATATGTGATATTTGCATCTGGCTGCCTGTGGTTTCTCAAGATCTAAACTCTAGTCTCAAGGCTTGAACAGATAGTGCTTTTAATCACAGAGCCATCTCCCCAGACCCCTCATCAATTAAAAAAAAAATCAAAAGCATCATTGGACCAATGTTCTAACTGAAATCGATTGTATGTGTACACTCTTGAATCTTTCCCCTTTCTCAGCTCTTCTCCTTCTCTACCTCCTTCATCTTCCTCTTCCTTCTTTCCTTTTCCCTTCGTAAACACCTCAGCATCTAAAATCTACTGGCTCTGGCTCTAATCTTGCTGCCTACTCTTTTCACCCCTCATTCAAATTTCTTTTTGTGCCTTATCATTTGGGAAAAAGCACAAAGATGTTAACTCAGAGATGCAATATGGTCGCAGGCACCATCCTTCAGATTTATCTCAATTTACAGGTAATTCGAGGAAGGGGTTGGTAGGGATTGAGCAAGGAGCCTCTAACCAGAATTCCACCGGGCCTCATATCGGCTCTATCTATGGATGCTAGATTCCCCTGGGCCCCTGGTTTACCACTAGTGGAATGTATGAAGCCTGCGTTCAGTGGGAATAGGGCTTGCCACTGGAAACCCCTTCCATGCCAAGGAGCATCTGGAAACTTTGTTTCTACTTAGCACGGGGGTAGGGGACTCTAATTCCCCTGCAGAGCACAGGCAATATCTCGGAAAGAAGCTGCTACAGCCGCCCCTGCTGAGACACACTGAGTGACCTACAGAAGTCAAGCAAGCGGAGCAGAGAAATCAATGGCTTGTTAGAGTAAGGACCATAAACCCACACTTTCAACAATGTCGTTTCGCTCCTAAAGAAAGAAAAGAGGGCAGGGGACTTGTGGACAAAACAAATGGTCCATTTGATATCACACAGCTGATAGTCCTTGAAATTCCCTGAATGATAGCATTGGGCTGGACGAGGGCAGTCTTTGCACGTGGTTCGGAGGGCCCCCCAAAGGCTGAGCTCTTTCTTTCCAAACGGCGCTGGGAGCTGTCCACCTGCTCTGACTCTGTGGCCCCACCATTTGCAGTTCTTTAAATTCGTTGTGTTTTTAGCCTCTTGGATGGGTTGTCTCTTTGCTCTGGGATGGCCTTGGCCTCCCCAATAAACTTGCTCTTTCTAGATTTCACTAAGG
This sequence comes from Orientallactaga sibirica, assembly GCA_036365145.1. NCBI lineage: Eukaryota > Metazoa > Chordata > Mammalia > Rodentia > Dipodidae > Orientallactaga > Orientallactaga sibirica. The sequence continues at coordinate 18,600,919 of JAEOAD010000008.1, forward strand.
CATCACTTTGCTGGCACCTCCCTCCCTGTCAGCTGTGTGCCACCAATGAACATGTCCCTGTTGCCATCATTGCACAGAGTCCAAAAATCACGGGTCCCCTCCCTCTCTCTGTTTTTTTTTTCCTCCTCCTTTCCTTCCATCCCTTTGGCTTCATTATCAGTACAACCTTTCCCTCCAATCAAACCTTAACTCCCCTGGTCCAAGCACAGCCACATCACTTAAGTCTAGACACACTCTGCCTCTCAACTCCTCTCCTCTCTATGGGTGCCCGCGAGGCACCTCTGCCAGCATGCAGTTTGCGAAGCTGTTCACATGGTTGTTATAGCCTTCACCAGCACAAGAATCTCCTCTGAGTGAATAACTTGTTACAGGAGTATCCCAACATCGAGTTAAGAAGCAGTACACTATGGTGGAGTGGAGCTTGCCTACAGAATGGTACTGGTCCGAGCCCGCAGAAGACAAGAGAAAACTGTTCATGGCATATTTTATACAGAAGATACTGGAAAGTTTGAAAACAAGGAACTGTCTGCTTTTTTTTAAAAAATTAATAGTACATGGGCTGGGGAGATGGTTCACTCAGTAGTATCTGCCATACAAATGTAGGACCAGAATATGGGTCTGTAAATGCCAGCTGGGCATGGAGGAATGTCTGTCATCTCAGTGTGCCAGAGGCAGAGACTAGGGAGTGCTGGGGCAAGCTGGGTAGCTAGACTAGTGGAACTGGTGAGCTCTGGACTCAACTGAGAAACCCTGCCTTAGTAAAATAAAGAAGCGAGTGATCCAAGAAGACACCCATTAACAACCTCTGGCTTCTGCACACACATGCATGCATGCATGCACACCCACACACGGGCACCCAAATGCACAGACATAATCATATACACAATTAAGAGTGTGTAATCATTTTGGCTTTAACTTTCAGTGAGCACTCTGAACAGATAAAAGAAAAATAACCCTTTTGTTTTCCACTTGAAATTGCATTTCCAAGCTGAGATAACAGTGCATGATGGGTTTGACAGATGACTGAAGAAGGCTTGTGGAGATGGTGGTCTGGGCTTAAATGAGTTCCTGCAGGCAGAACAATGAACAGCCTCGGTTGTATCCCAGGCAAAGGTGTCACCATGAGGGGAAGACAGGCTGCCGAGCTGTCAAACTCTGATGGTTGGGAGGGCCACAAAGGACCACAAAGGACCCTGACTGCATCACCAGAGGCTGTCAGAGCTGGTTAAGATCCAGGTTAAGACAGAATCAGCTGACCTCAAGATCACTAAAATCCCGCGGCACCATCATGGTTAAGACAGTTTTCAAACAGGCAACATCATAAAAACAAAAATAAATAGAGGAAGAACAGACCCCTAAGGCACCCAACAATGCTTTCCTTTGTGGAGATGAGACAACAGTCTCACAGCTAATGAGACCAGTCCCTCAGGATGCATCCAGCTCCTGGATTATAAATCTGTGCCAGTGGAATTTTAAAATGATTTTTAATTAATTATTTTTATTTATTTATTTATTTATTTGAGAGAGAGAGAGAGAGAGAGAGAGAATGGGCACACCAGGGCCTCCAGCCACTGCAAAGGAACTCCAGATGCATGTGCCACCTGGTGCATCTGGCTTACATGGGTACTGGGGAATTGAGCCTCGAACCAGAATCCTTAGGTTTCACAGGCAAGCACTTAGCTGCTAAGCCATCTCTCCACTCCTTAAAATGATTTTTAAAAAATATTTCTTTAGGGCTGGAGAGATGGCTTAGTGTTTAAGGCACTAACCTGCAAAGCCAAAGGACCCAGGCTCGAATCCCCAGGACTCACATAAGCCCAGTGCACAAGGTGGCACAAACATCTGGAGTTTGCTAACAGTGGCTGGAGGCTCTGGTGTGCCCATTCTCTCTCTGTCTGCCTCCTTCTCTCATTCTCTCTCTCTCTCTCAAATAAATAAATAAAAATATTTTTAAAATATACCTTTGTTTATTAGCTTGTGAGCAGCAAGAGAGAGAGGGAAAGAGGGCACAGAGTCCTCTTGCCATTTCAAACTCCAGATGCATGCGCTACTCTATGCATCTGGCTTTACATGGGTACCTGGGAATGGAACCCTGGCTGGCCAGATTTGCAAGCAAGCACTGTTAACCACTGAGCCATTGTCCAAGCCCTATTACTTTGTATTTGAGACGATGTCCCACATACCTCATGCTAGCCTCAAGTTTACTAACAGCCAAAATTTCAAATGACTTCGAAATCCTAATCCTCCTGTCTCCACCTCCCAAGTGCTGTCAGTATAGCCTGCACCAGCATGCCTGGCTTAAATGATAGTTAAAAAAGATTGTTTGTAGCCGGGCGTGGTGGCGCATGCCTTTAATCCCAGCACTCGGGAGGCAGAGGTAGGAGGATCGCCGAGAGTTCGAGGCCATCCTGAGACTACATAGTGAATTCCAGGTCAGCCTGGACCAGAGTGAGACCCTACCGCACAAAACCAAAAAAAAAAAAAAAAAAAAAAAAAAAAAAAAAAAAAAAAAGATTGTTTGTTTAAGAGAAAGAGACAGAGAGAGAGAGAGAGAGAGAGGGAAACAGAGAGAGAATGGGTGTGCCAGGGCCTCTAGCCACTGCAAATGAACTTCAGACTCATGTGTCACTTTGTGCATCTGGCTTACTTGGGTACTGGGAAATTGAACCTGGGTCCTTAGGCATTTCAGGCAAATGCCTTAACCGCTAAGTCATCTCTCCAGCTTTTATAAAAACAAACCTTTCATATTTTAATGTTTTCATTCATAAGCAGGGTAGTGAGGGTGGATATTACCATCACAGGAGAGTACTGAAATGAAAATTTTAAAATATTTTATTTTTATTTATTTATTAATTTGAGAGAGAGAGAGATACAGAAATAGGCAGGGAGAGAGAGAGAGAGAGAGAGAGAGAGAGAGAGAGAGAGAATGGGCATGCCATGGCCTCTAGCCATTGTAAACGAACTCCAGATGCATGCGCCCACTTATGCATCTGGCTTACATGGGTCCTGGAGAATCAAGCCTCGAACCGGGATCCTTAGGCTTCATAGGCAAGCGTTTAACCACTAAGCCATCTCTCCAGCCCTGAAATGAAATTTTTATATTTCTACCAACTTTAATTGATTTCTAATTACATGAGAAATGAAAAATACAAAGAGAGACCCACCAAAATTTGAGTCTAAAATGGTATCCCCAATGAAGGGCTAAAAATTAAATTTCTATGAAAAGAAAGCAATTTCTCAAGGGAGTCCAAAGAGTTAAAAATATTCTCCACAAAAAAGATGAGAGACTATGTCAGATGGTAGTCGCTGAGTCATTTCTTAATAAAAGAGTGAACTACTGAGATACACAACATTAACAAAGGTTAGCGAATAGGCTGAGATCTAGAAGGAAAAAGAAATGGTCAAAAGCCTAATGTCAGAAAATGTCCTAAAGCATAATGAATCCGTTCATAAGAAAGGGTGAGTAGGGGCACTAAAAGGAGGGAAGATAAAGCATTTAGGGTCACGGGTACTGAGGCTGTGGGTCAGACATACTCCTAAGCCCTCCCTGCTCCCCTTCTACCTTTTTTTTCTTTTTTATTTTCTATTTTTCTTTTTATTTTGAGGTAAAGAACTATGTCGGCTGTTGTTCCATATGAGACAGCTCAGCACTGAGGTAAAATCTAGCTCATGCAGGACCATAATACTTCATCGCTTCCTTTGTCTCCTCCCTAAAATGAATGTGAGGCAGAAACAATGGCTGCATGGGAGATAGCTTCAGAAGCTTCACCTCTGTCACGGCTGTTATTTTCTAAGGAACAAGCAAGACGGCTTCCAAGCTGCTAGCCCGAGGCTAGCCTCCAAGAGAAAGCGCTTTCATTTCTAGGTCACGGAAAAACATTTGTTTCCAGTGGAGCAGGCAAGCAAATGCAGACAGTCCCCTCACCAGGACCATCTCACCCTCCCATCCAAGGTCACGGGCAGGTAGAGGGCTCATTCTTCTTTGAATCGGCTTGGGGACCATCGTCTCTTCCGAGAAAAGCTTCTGCAATTTCCTAGTCGCGAAGGAGTACACCACCATGGTATATTTCTGCCACACTCTATGTTAACCTCGCTGATCACAGCCAATGCTGTGGACGTTTTTTCTTCTTTTTTTCCAAATGTGCATTGCCAGGAATCACAAAAATAAATTAAATCTAATAGGAGGACTGAAAGTGTGGCTCAGTGGTAGATCACTTGCCTAGTATCAACAAGGCCCTCGGTCCATCCCAGCACTTAAAAAGAAAAACAAAATCACATCAAAGAACATGTAGTAATGGCAGGTGTTGTTTGATAGATCAACCGTTCTGGTTACATCTATCGAAGTCTAGCCATCTGTCTATCTATCAGTCCCTGATGTTGTGGGGTACCACCCAGATTCTCCAGAACAGACTCGAACACACCATGGCTGTCACCCAGCTCCCTCTCTGGGAACTGCTCTCAGCTTAACGGGCCATGCTCCCTTCGGGAGAAAGTTGAAAGATGATGGCCACAGGACGAGAATGACGTAGTAGAGAATACGAGACGTACACAGGGCCGAGAGAAACCCAGAAGGCCAAAGCAGCTGTCTTGGGAACAGACTAGACTTACACTTCCCCCGTCTCTTCCAGTATAAGACACAGAAGGGATTCAGCAAATATTGGCTAAATAACAGATTGAATGAGTGAAAGAGGGAGATGTGAAGATCGTATTTGAGTTCTTGGTCGGTTCACATGTCCATATCACTTTCCCCTACTGCCAGCTCCCTCGCCCTGCCACTTCTGCTCAGCCACCAACTATGGGACCAGATGACTGGGTAATATTGTAAACATAGATGACAATCATTTCACTCACACAGAAGGTGAAAAATGAGTTTCAGTGGACACAGTTCTTTTAAACTGTATGGATAAGCCTTTCTCTTCTCTACATGTCACAGAGAAACAAGAAATTGGTTGTCCGCTTTTCTCCGATGCAGTCATGACAAGAACATGGGTGAACTTTGATTCCCTGCTTCTGGTAAAGAGCAACAAAGCCTGGTTAAGATGCCTGACTCTCTGGATAGCTTCAGGAATTCTCCCTTCCTTTGATAAAATCACATCTTGAGTTAGAGAGGTAGGCAAGAGAATTTTGCAGAGAGATTCCAAAGATCATTAAAATAGGATCACGAATATTCAGAGAACATTCTCAGCACAGTGTCTGCTTGTAGGTTTTTCCCAGGTCAGAGGCAGCCCCTGTGTTCCCTTGGTTGGCACTTGCCACTCACTGGTAGCTTCAGAAGCTCTACTTAGCATGTCTGGAGAACTGTGACCCAGCTTCACAGTAGCTCCCAAACTGTGGCAAAGGTGAAGCAAGGTGACACAGGAGAGTCCCCATGTAACTGCTCGACACGTTCCCTTGTGAATTCCTCTGCCTGGCCTGGCTCAGGTTTTAAGACTGCTCCAGGCTGGGCCTGCTGAGAGCTAGGACTTTCTCATAGATTTAGATGGGGAGCCGGTGACAAGAGATTTCTTCTTTTTCTTTGTTGGATTTTAGGATGTCTCAGTCTTCCTGGCTGTCAGCCTGGCTCAATTTATAAATCAAAATGGTTGCTTAAAGCCAGGTGTGGTGGTGCACACCTTTAATCCCAGCACCAGGGAGACAGAGGTAGGAGGATCACCATGAGTTCGAGGCCACCCTAAGACTACATAGTGAATTCCAGGCCAGCCTGAGCTAGAGTGAGACCCTACCCTGAAAAACAACAACAACAACAAAAAAAAAGAAAACAAAAAAATGGTTGCTTAAAGAGAAGTGAAACGGTCACAATTTTTAGCAGACAATAGTTAATGTATGCAGATTCTGTGGCAGGAAGCCTAGTGCCTGTATCCAAGAACAGCATGTACAGCTGACACGACAGCAGTGACAGGCAGACAAGCTGAGAGGTGAGGAGAGCGCAGAAAGCGACAGAAGCAGTCTCTGGGCCATGGCCCGAAGCCAAGAACACGTTCCCAGTTACCCCTTCTCAACCCCCAAAGTGAGCACAAAAACAGCACTCTCACTGGCTTCTCATTCATGGCGTATAATGACCATGGTCATTTGTCACTCTCCTCCACTCATTTCTGGGAAGACTAAACCCCTTCGACGTGGCTTTAAACAACGAGGACATCGTAGGCACAGCACAACTCTGATCTTCCTAGATATTTTGTCCCTTCCCTCCCAGCACAGTCATCTTCTCTGTCCCCTGAGTGAGGAGGCAGAACCTAGGGCATCAGAATGACACCTGAAAGCCCTCAGAAACAAAATGAAGTTTATAACTAAGTGGCAAAATGAGAAAAAAAAATACATATAGAAGGATCTCTGGTAACTTTTGTCAGGAAGCAGGATCTAGTCAACTTAAACAGGACTCACACTATAAATATTTTGATATTAAAAGGATGCACCAGGCTGGAGAGATGGCTTAGCGGTTAAGGCGCCTGCCTGCTAAGCCTAAGAACGCTGGTTCCAATCTCCAGCGGTTCCAATCTCCAGGTCCCACGTTTAGCCAGATGCAAAGTGACGCAAGGGCGCAATGCTGCACTTGCCCACAAGGGGGCACACGTATCTGGATTTCGTTCACAGCAGCTGAGAGACTGCTGGCGTGCCAATCTCTCTGTCTGTCTCTCTCTGTGTCTCTCTCCAAAAATAAAATAAAAAATAAAAAGATGCACCAGTGAGATGTCCATTTGGAAAACTTAAAACAAGGTAAGAACTTGATGCCGCCTTCCAATGGTTGTTTCCAGTTTTCCACATGCATGTGGCCGAGTGAACTGTTACATTCCATGGAATCAGAGTCCAGGAATTAGCGTTTGTAAGGTATGTGGATACAGGAATGGCAGAGAGGTGGTGACTGCCACAAAGATGACCTATTCGAAGTGTGAAAGTGAATAGCCCTCCGCAGCTTTGAGCAGCTCCTATGCATTGTATGGCAACACCCCCTCTCCTCTCTGAGTTTCCTCATGCCCTTGGTCTTAAGATTCAGGGTCCTGGGCAGCTGGCCCCTACATCATAGAAGGACAAGTATCTCAGAGGAGGGGAGTCTGCCTGAGGTCTATTTAATCTTCTGCCATGGCCTTGGATAGCTTCTCACAAAAAGGTAAGTGCTTATCATGAAGTGAACCTAGCATTTCTAGGCTTGATGGACCCAGGGTGTGTTACCACAAATCACCAGTAGTCTTCAGTGATGCATGGGGGTGGGGAGGCTTAGCCTGGGAGGAGTCTGATAGAACTTGACCCTGCTTAAGAGTGATAAAGGAAAGCAGCCCATCCCTGGAGATAAGAGCCATGTAATCCGAGGGTTTTTTCACAAGGCCTTGTTACATTTGCTTTTCCAGAATGTCTGAGCTGCACCCCACTGGTTCATAATTTCACTGGGTTCCCTGAGGACAGGATCAGGGATCTATAATCTTCTCTCCTAGCTCTGCACAGGTTTGTCAGTGACACCTGATACTGGACCCCGTAGTTGGAGATTTACAGCCTGTGGGCAGGAGTGGGAGGTGTTGGCTGTGGACCATAAGGCACCATGGGAAGGTGGACTTGGGAGGATAGACGACAGTCATAATAAAAAGACAGCGCTGTGTTTCAGAAGGAAGCTGTCCACCCACAGCGTGTCTCAGGCACCCTGCAGATGCCGTGCAGCAAAGGAGGGCTGCACGCTCAAGACTGTTACAAAGCACAAGGGCCACAGTGTTCCCAGCTTGCGGGCACTAATGGGGACCCAATTGACTCCTCCTGGGGCTGCTGATGAATACACCCTCCCCCACGTGTCCTCAAACCTCCAGAAGTCTTAATTAAAACAAAAGAAATGTCAGCTGGGAAAGCGCAAGAACATAATTAGGGCCCAACCAAATCTAAAGTAATATGGGAGGGGGGAGACCAGTAATGAAAGGGAAGCTTTCATGGCCTACGGAATCTCTGCTCTGCTGCTGACACAAAAGTCAATTTCAGTGGGCTTTAGTTGGATCTGAGCAGGAACAGGGGTGACGGATGAAAGTCAGAGCAATCTACTGAAGTCATAATGATTCCCGATGAAGAAAGAGAGACACGGCAATGACGGCTGTGAATCAAATGTGTTCTCTATAAGAACATGCATCACACACACACACACACACACACACACACACACACACACACACACACGGGGAGAGGGGAGGCTGTTTAAAATGTAGTGCACATTTTATGCTAAAACCCGCAGGTACACTGTACCTCAGACACTCTAAGGCAGTGGTGTTCAACACAGTCGTGATGCCCTCCAGGTTACATGTGACAGTGTCTGGAGGCATCTGATTGCTATGACTTCTGCTATCTTTTGTCATCTACTGGCTAGGGAGGGGCCAGGCATGCTGTTGAACCATCCTTATTGCAAAGGCTACTGTCTTTTCCCTAACAAGGAATTATTGAGCTTTAAATGTCAATGGGCCAAAGGAGAGAAAAAGAGTTTGACATTTAATGGGTACCCAGTAGGTACTGGAGTCTATGCAGAAACCATTCATGTCACGGAGACGACAAGATAAGACCACGCTTCAGGAACGGCTCATGGGGTGAAGGCAGGGGAAACAGCAGTGACCTTGTTCTTCCTTTGCTAGTAGCATTTTACAAGTAATATATATACATATTTTTTTTGGATAAAGGAAATACTTCTCACATCCCAAATGGCCTCCCTCCGTCTTTAGGACTCATGTAATATACTTCCCAATGCTATGGCCCCTGGCCATGATGCATCTCACTGGCCTCTTCCAAACTCTTCAATGGCTCCTCCTGATTAAATACATCGGCTAGAATTTTAAAACTCAGATAAAGTAGCATTAGTTCTAAACAGAACCTGGCTTGTGATACTTGGACATAAAGGTACAATTTCTGCTGACTGTATTAATTTTGGAAACCCTGTCCCTTTGAACAGTTTTGTCTTATTTTACTTGGTCATGATATTTAGTTCTTAATTAATCTTCATAATCTTTATAAGTGTTCATAGCTCTCTCTGTCCTCTGACATGTTTATGGGTGTTAACTATTGGCAGCTTGATGCAATAACATATTATTTTGATTAAAATGTAAATCATGATGAATCCCTAAGCTAAAAAAAAATGTAAGAGGATAAAGGTATCTGCCTTATCCAATGTATCCAAGTTCTCAAAACCGAGTGTATGATCTTGCAATTGCTGTATGTGATCTGTTTCCAAGAAATATGGATCGTAGAATTCAGTTTTTTTAGAAAGATGAAGTATTATAGTCCTACATCACTGACAAACATTCATCACCTTTGAGTACTTAAGCACATGAGAACTGAAGTTTCTTGGAGGTGGCTAAAGAACCCAGTAGCTAAATACGAATCCTCCCCTGTATATAGAGAGATACTATGTCCTGATGAGTATTCCACCTTAAACAGCACAACACCTAGCTCTCTGCATGGGCTGAAACGTCCCCTATCCACAGATGCCTCCCATGCTGACACAGACCGTATCTTCAGTGGTCATTTCTGAATGCAGAACCTTCTTCCTGTTCTCTGAGTATGAGGACAAGAGGACAAAAAGGACATTGGACAACTAACAGTTGTGTTATGAGTGTAAAATGGTTCTTCCATGTTCCTCTTTCAATGTGCCCCATTGTCATAGACTAGCAACTTACTAGCCAACTCACCCATCCCTAGGAAGTTAGTTGCTGGGAACAAGGATCCAGTGCCTCTAAGAAATGTGTACCCTTCCCTATAAGGTAGTAATGCTAGGAATACTTTTGTCTGAAATCTTGGAGGGTGGAAGCTGGGTGAAATATGATATCATCCTGAGAAAGAACAAGGGCTCTTTTAAATTAGTAAGGCATGCCCTGGGTTCTGGGCAGGCCTGAATGGGGTGACAGCTGATGAGTTAGCAAATACATTGATCTATAGCTAAATTTAGCTGCAATATGACTGCCTTGCCAGGTAGCTTTCTCTCCAGGAGGGTGAGGTTTCCCTGACTCCAGTGAAATTCTCCTTTCTGCCACATTTTCATGCCAGCAGCTTATGCTGAGGAACCAGGGATTGAGAGAAGGGCAAGGAGAGCCTTCGGCTGACTGTTCTGACCCTCTCCTCTTCTTAGCAGGCCGGAAGACATAAATCTGCAGCTGGGCTCAACAGGCCCTACAGAGCAGAATAGAGAAAGAGAAAAGTTGCCCTTGGATGACTTGCTGGGTCCTAGAGTGACTTCTGCTTTAGAAGTTCCTTCTCTATAAAATCGATATAAAATAGTTAGCTCACTATATTACAGTAAGGGATTAAATTAACATATGCAGAAACATTTGGTACCATGCATGGATGACAGAGATATCAAACTGATTTTTAGTGGGTTATGAGTCTATTTCTGATCTTTTCTCATGTTGTGTCTCTCTCACCACACTGCAAACCCAGTGCTCTTCTCTAACAAAGTACCCAAAGGGCCTTCAGGTCTAAATGCCAGTGTCACCAAAAGTCTTTTCCTTGACACTATATCCAAAATTTCAACTCAACCTGGATTCCTTTTTTTAAAAAAAAATGTGTGTGTGTGTGTGTGTGAGAGAGAGAGAGAGAGAGAGAGAGGGACAGAAATCAGGTACATGTAATGGTCATAGGACAATATCATGTGCTATCCTCACCACTTTTTTGAGACAAGGTCTCTTATTGGCTTGGGATTCACCAATGATGCTAGACTGCCTGGCCAGCCAGCTCTAAGGATCCTCCTGTCTCAATCTCTCCAGAGTAGAGTTTAGGTGCATGCAACCATTCTCAACATTTTTGTATGTTTTGGGGATTGAATTCAGGTCCTCATGTTTATAAGGCAAGCACTGTACCAAGTGAGCTATTTCCCTAGCCTCTCCACCTAGATTCTTTATATATTTAAGAGTGAGAAAGAGGCAGAGAGAGAGAGAGAGAATGGGTGCACCAGGGCCTCTGGCCACTGCAAAAGAACTCCAGATGCATGAACCACCATGTGCATCTGGCTTACGTGGGTCCTGGAGAATTGAACCCGGATCCTTTGACTTTGCAGGCAAACGCTTTAACTGCTAAGCCATCTCTCCAGCCCTCCACCTGGATTCTTGCTGCCATTTCCTCCTGCCTTAAGGATCAAACTCACACAGACCTCAGACCTCATATTTATTTAGTGTGTGTATTAGGCATCTCCTGCACCACAATGGAAGTGTTTGAAGGTCAGGGACTGTTCAGTTCATCAGTCCATCTTCAGCAGCACAACAGGGCCTGTAGTGTGTGCTCACAAACAACTCACGTGTTCTAGCAATGAACTCTTTACTTTTCAGATCCTCCCCCAGTGCTTCTCTCTCTGTGTGTCTCCCTCTCTCTTTCTGTCTGCATTTCCATCTTGAAAGCATAACAACTACGACAGAAAAAGGACTCTAATTAGAGAAGGCAACCGTCCAAGAGACAATCTTGAAGGTGCTATTGTTTTCTTGTTTTGACCTTGCAGCAAAGTAAATGAGGCAAGAAAAGTATTGTCTTCCTTCCTTTATATGAATTTTCTCTAAAGCTTAAGGATTACATTAACAGACTTAGTGATCAAAATGATTTTATGTCAAAGGGAATTAATTTATGTAAATGTATAATCATTGTATTTATATATTAACAATATGAACATTGAAAACTCACACTACAGATATAGACATAAAGATGACCACACCTCCAAATTTTATTCCTACCAACAGAGCTGATAGATGTAACCTTACAGACAGCAAGAATGAGGCAATGTTTTTAGAACCAAAACATTTGACAACCATTTCTTGACACCAGTGCGGAAAGAGGGAGCTAGTCACTACCAGAATCAATCATCTGAGGTCGCCTGCATGGAAGTGTGAAGAAGTAAACTTCCTTTCCCTACATCCTCCTCCCCAGCTGTGGGTGAGGGCAGGCATATGGCCAAAAACTCAGAAATAATGCCTGTTCCAATGGCATCTTGTGTGACAATAGCGAGCTTAACTTCAACCTGTTGCCAGGACTGGACTTTAACCACTTTGAGAGTCAGGTATCTACCTACTATTTAGAAAATGAAATGTGAATTTCTTTAACATTGAATTCAAAAATCTACATTTGCAACATTAGGGGTTTGTTTCTTGGTGGTCCTATCTTCAGGAGGTACAGTAAGTGAGCAAAATAGCCAAGCTTCAGGTTAAGAACTATTGAACTAGACCATATGACACCTTAAAGCCCTTAGCCAAGAAAAATCTCTCTTAGATATAATAAACCAGTGATAGTAATTTAATACTAGTAACTATATGAATGTATCATCCTTGATGGTCAACAGATTCTAGGTTTGAATATTTAAAAATACACAATGGTATGGGTAAAGTTTTTAAAGGATACAGAATACTTTTCATAAACATCATATTTCTGGTTTCATAATTTTAAAAATTATTTTGGGAAAAGATTTCAGGAAGTAAATTCAGAAAACATAAAAAAAATCTTTGGAAGATAAATTCAGAAGAGCCAAAGGAGTGAAAATGCATACATTCTGTTTAGAATTTTGATCGGTTTTCAATTTTTTAATAAAGCTCTAGGCAAATCTCTAACTTTTCATGAGTTTTTAAAAATTAATTAAGTTATTTATTTTAGAAGGAGAAAGCGAGAGAGATAATTGGCATGTCAGGGCATCAGCCACTACAATCAAACTCCAGACGCTTGCGCCACCTAGTGGGCATGTGCAATCTTGCACTTGCCTCACCTTTGTGCATCTGGCTTACATGGGATCTGGAGAGTCCAATGTGGGTCCTTAGGCTTCGCAGGCAAGTGCCTTTAACCACTCAGCCATCTCTCCAGTTCTTTTCATGCGTTTTATAAAGAAGGGGAATAGAAATCCTTGCTATACCTTTTCCTTTTATAAGACTAAGATGCAAACAGGAGTGACCAGATTGAGTGAGTCCTTGTGGCTAATCTGAGTCAACATTTCATTTTTGTTGTCCACAATAAATTCCTGTGTAGCTATCTACCCTTTCTTATTCCTTTACAGGAGTTCACAACCTATCATAAGTGCAAACAGTTCACTGGTCTATTCCTAAGGAAAAATGGCATTTAATTTAAAAAATGTGAAATGACATCATTTCTATACATTGAAATGGAGTTCAATGCACACTGAAATGTTGTGCTCAAGTTTTTACCAAAAAAGCCTTAAGGACAAAAAATACTAATTTCAAGGCTGGAAAGATGGCTCATCAGTTAAGGCGATTGCCTGCAAAGCTTAGTGACCCAGGTTCAATTCCTCAGTACCCACATCAAGCCACATGCACAGAGTAGCACATGCATATGGAATTCCTTTGCAGTGGCTGAAGGCTCTGGTGTACCCATTCTCTCTCTCTTTCTCTTTCTTTGCTTGCACATAATAAATAAATAAAATATTTTTAAATACAAATTTTATTTTAAAAAATGAAAATAACCTCTATAGTAAACTTAAAGCAAAACAAACACAAGACCAAAACCATCAAACCACCAGATCATTACTCAGCTCTATAAACTCCAGCAACCACTATGTCCAACTCTGAGAACTCTTCATCATAACATAAGATAATTACTGAAATTATTTAATTTCTTTGCACAACCAATTTAATTTCACCTTAACGGATTTTACTCCTAAAAGAAGTTAAGAAGGTATGCATGGTTTTTATTTTTTGTTGTTCCATTTTCAGAGACCTCCTCAAAATCAAGCCTGACCAACATCAATCATGCCATGTAGTGTGTGTGTGTGTGCGCGCGCACGTGTGCAAGCTCATGTGTGAGAATGCAAGGTATCCCCTTGTTCCCCTGTGTTCACCAGCCTAGCTGGCCCAAGAGCTTCTGGGAAATTCTTCTGACTCCACCTCCCACCTAACTGTAGGCATTTTGAGATTACAGAAGCCTACAGGCACCTCCTGCTTTTATAGTTGGGTCTGTGAATCTGCACACAGGCACTCACACTCGGGAGGCAGAGGTAGGAGGATCGCCTTGAGTTCAAGGCCACCCTGAGACTATAGAGTGAATTCCAGGTCATCCTGGGCTAGCACGAGACCCTACCTCAAAAAACTGAAAAAAAAAAAAGATGAAGAAGAAAGAAAGAAAGAAAGAAAGAAAGAAAGAAAGAAAGAAAGAAAGGAAACAATTCTGAGCTGGAGAGATGGTTTAACAGTTAAGGTGTTTGTCCAATGAAAAGCCCAGTGACCTGGGTTTAATTCCCCAGCACCCATGTGAAGCTAGGAGCACAAAGTGAAGCATGTATCTGGAGTTCGTTTGCAGCAGCTACAGGCCCTGGTGTGCCTATTCTCTTTCCCTCTCTCTCTCTGTTTGTCTCTCCCTCTGCTTGCAAATAAATAAATAAATAATATTTTTAAAAAGAAAATATAGCCGGGAGTGGTGGCACATGCCTTTAATCCCAGCACTCGGGAGGCAGAGGGAGGAGGATCGCTGAGAGTTCGATGCCACCCTGAGAATACATAGTGAATTCCAGGTCAGCCTGGACCAGAGTGAGACCCTACCTCGCAAAACAAAAAAAAAAAAAAAAAGAAAAAAGAAAAAAGAAAATACAATTCTAACTTCCCAGAACATCTGCAAGAAAGAAACTGACCTAGTTTTTCTCATCCAGGGGACCTGAATATTCCTCCTGACTTTAAGATTGGAAGTCCTCCAAAAACAGCCTAAAAGCAGAGAGCAACTCACATCGACAGCACTGTAGCACTTTTCAAATACTCTCACTTATTAAGGGCAGATTTTTCTCAGATAGGGTAATAAATGCTGGTAACAGGAAAGGGACTTGTTGCATTTGAGTTTAAATTATTCAGCACAATATCATTCTCAACTCTGGCAACATACTATTTCTACCATAGCTTTGGGTGAATATGTTAGCTGGGCCTCATGGTAGAGGTCTGTAATCCCAGCAACTTGGGAGGTTCACAAGTTCAAGAACTGCCAGGGCTACACAGTGAGTTTAAGGCTCATCTGCACGATTTCATGAAATCTTATCTCAAAATAAAAGGTAAAAAGAGATGTGGGAATGTAGCCTAGTTGTAGAACACTTGTATAGCATTGGGTTTAATCTCTAGTATGGTCAAACAAACAAATCATAATAAAAGCATCCTTTTTGACTTATAATTCAGTCCACTGGCCTCTGAGTTACAAAGGTCATACGGAAATGAACTTTATTGCTGTATTTAATTGGCGAAGGCATGCTTAACACACTTTGATTTTTAGAAAAATTAATTCAATAGTAACAGGATCATTTCCTTCTCTGCCCAAAGATGCATTCACTAACCACTGAACTCCTACTCAAATACACATATGAATACATGATATTTTTTTGGCCTCACAGAACTTATACTCAATAGTTTTCTTTCGATGCACATTTTAATACTATGAATATTTTAATGAAAGTGCATGAACATGACACCCTATTGGACGTGACCAAGAAATAAGGAGATGTAGGAGTGGGTAGTTGAAAGGAACTAGAGGTTTGTGTGGAGAAGCACACACAGAAGGCAAGAGTAAGGGAAAGCTGGATGGAACTCCTCCAGAGGAAGTAGAGAGGTGACACAGGGAGCTGGAGAGGTGGCTAAGTGGTTAAGGTGCTTGCCTGCAAAGCCAAAGGACCCAGGTTCAATACGACAGGACCCACGTAAGCCAGTGGAGCATGAGCCTGGAGTTGTTTGCAGTGGCTGGAGGCCCTGGAGTGCCCATTCCCCACTCCCTCTCTGAAATAAAATCCAATAAAAAAGAAAGGTCATGTAGGAAGAAGGGTGAGAGACACCAGAACAGGAGAAGAAGGCCTTCTTACACATGCAGGGGAAAGTCTTGCAGTGAGACGGGATGGAAGAAAGGAAGATCAAAGGTGAGCCTGGGAAGCTGGGCACTGAGAGGCGCTCCTCTATCCCATGCACAGCAGCTGGCCTCTGCTGCTACTTTTTCTAAGGAGCCCAGAAACAGGTTCTCTGCACACTGTTGTGAAGGCAGGGGCTGAAAAGAAGGAGACCAGAGAAGAGGTGAACTTTCGGGCTAAGTAGTTCAAGGCTTGGATGATGCAGGTAAACACAGTCCCCTAGTGAGTAGCGCTGGGTGGAGTTATGGAGCCAAAATAGAGAAAAGAAATTGGGCATGTAGATTGTTCTTCGGGTCTGCAAGGTGAATGATCTGAAAGAACAAAGGGCTAAGGAGATTGTACATGTTGGCTAAAAATGATTAAATTGAGGAATCATGAGGCTTAAGGCTAGAGAGACAAGTTATGAAAGTTTCATGGAGTCCGAGAAACCAACAAAGGAGACGGGAGGGCTTATTCAACAACAAAGAGCAGGTGTGCAGAGTGTGAGACAGGGTAAACCAGAGGCATCGAAGGCTGTGCTCTGAGACTGGAGCACTACCAATTTATGATTCCAGAAGCAGAGTGAACCTAGGTCATGATGAGTCTATGGCCTGAGCAATAAGAACGTGATGTCATTCCTGGTTCTCTGCTACAACTATGCATAATGTTTATCGCTTATAAACAAGCCAAAATTTGATGCCTTCCTCAGAATCTCAGGTAGTTAATGGCAAAGCCAAGGTTGGGATGGAGGCCTTTGCTGCTGAATCCTGTGATCTTTTCATATTAAATCATCTCATTTAGCACCTTTTTTATTTCACTCTTTGAACATGAAATAATAAAATGGAGATTTTGCTTTCAGACAAGGACCAAGTTCTAAGTGAAAGAAAGCTATAAATTTGACTTATCATGCAAGTGAAAGTGACAGTTTTATTTTCAGTATTCTGGCTATTACCTGGAGTGTGGAAGCTTATGAAATTCTGCTAAAATGTATCTTTGCATAGTGTTTTCTTATTACAGAAGCATTTAAGGCAGCTAGCTAGCTAGCTAACATGGCAACAAAAATAGTTAAAAACCATTTTACCTCATAAAACATAAATCCAGCCCAAAGTGGCATGTCTGCCATCATTTCTCAATAGCAGATCCAACTACCTGTCAACTATAAGGCACGGTCTGGATGATTTAGGAAGATAAAGCAATGTTAGAGCACGTATTTTCAAGCCAGGTACATTTCTGGATGCAAATGTGAATATGAGATTCCTTCAGATGTTAATGGAGCTGTCATTTTCTTTGATTAAGAATCTCTTAGGCCCTCCATTACCAGAGAAGACAGAGCACCTGCTGCCAGTCCAATGGGTGGAGGAGATGGGGTCACATGGAGGAAATGGCAAATGAGGGGCTTCATTTACAATTGGTTACTGCTCTGCCAGTCTTGGGCAGCCCTTAGGATATTGACAGCTCTAAAGGCACACGTAATGAAACAATGGCGGTAAACATTGCCAACTTCCACCTTGAACAATTCGTCACAAAAACGACAAATGAGAAAATGTTGAATGTGCTGCCTGTGACATTCCTATTACTGCCCTCTGTTACATGTTTCCATAAAAGGCCTGTGGGAAAGCGTCTTCACACATTCTCACAGACGATTACTCCACAGCTATTTGTTTCACTCATTCTTGAGGCAGACAGGGTCTTCCCCTGCCAGCTGGGGCTTCTCCACCCATCCAACCCACCTCAGCACTTCTCTCCACCTAGCATCGTTACCGTAGTTTCTCACAAACCCGTAACCAACGGCTAGCTTTAGGGAGAGTGTACTTACTAAGCTAAGGTTTACATGGATCACTGCCTAATGTCCGTGTGAAATAGATCCGCACAACCCCATTCGACAGCGAGGAGAGTGAGGCAGACTCCCTCAGTTGCAAGGGCTAGGTTCTCTGCCTTTCATATGACTACACCCAAGGTCACTGGACTTCTCCTCCATAATGCAGACACCATGCATTCAAAAAGACTTTCCATCGACTTCAGTCCAGCCTGACCTCTCTTTTGCCACATGCAGCTCATTCCTGTCTGCACGGAAGCTCTGTGTTCTGGTCGTGATGGTCTCCTTTAGCACTTATTGGGGCAGGCCTAGGGGAGGCAGATGGCTCTGTCCACCTGAGATGGTGGTGCTGATGAAGAAATCAGCTTCTTTCACAGAAGCTGGCTTAAGTAGCTTCAACACCTCAAATTTGGCTGTAACCCAAGCCCTGGTCCCCCAACATGTTCCTGGATTCCTAGCAAGCAGGATCATGCTCATTTTCTATCTCTTTTGCTCAAATCTGATAGACTTGAAAGTCTGGGAAAAAAATATCAGGTCCATTAGTGACAGTGGGACCCACTAATATTAACCTATTCCATCACATTCCTTCCAGGCCACGCAGCTAACTCGAAGGACAGAAGCGACTCCGGCTCTGTCAGCCATGGAAGGCAAAAAGAAGGCTGCACCTGTGACCAGACAGCCTCCAATCTGTGCCGTGACCCTGGGCAAATCACTCACTTCTCCTTGAGCCTCAGTTTCCATTAGGGAAACCAGAGAAATCATATCAAAGGCCATTATAAAACTAAATTTGCTAACATCAAAGCCTTGAAAATTTATACTGCTCTAAAAATGCTACAAATTTTCATTATTCGTCTACATTGGGAATTTCTGCCTTTTGCCATAAAATTCTTTTTTCAGTCCTCTGTTACATTAATCAAAAATAGATGGTGCCCAAGACTACTATCAGATACAGTATGTCCTGTGTAAAGGCTTTAAATAACAACAAATGGTCACAAATTTAATGTGTTACAGTACATCTGAAAGCAGATATGTCACCATAGAATGTTTATATATGTAATCAGCCAGTTTATAGGCAGGCAACAGTCCACTGGAGGCAAGACTATGCCAAAGCACCCACTGGTACCTGCATGGAGTCTGGAAAAACCTCAACCAATGGAAGGTACCAGGGCATAGGTATGAAAGCCTTCCAAAGGAGGAAGAAGTGAGGAATCGATTAAGAAATGATGATTCCAGCCAGGTGTAGTGGCACATGCCTTTAATCCCGGCACTTGGGAGGCAGGGGTAGGAGGATCGCTGAGAGTTCGAGGCCACCCTGAGACTACACAGTTAATTCCAGGTCAGCCTGGACCAGAGTGAGATGCTACCTCAAAAACCAAAAAAAAAAAAAAAAAAAAAAAAAAGAAAGAAATGATGATTCCAGAGCACCATGGGGCTGAGGAGATGGCTTAGTGATTATGACCATTTGTGACATTGGCATGAGGGCCTGAAACTGCTAGAGTTTAATTCCCCTGCACCCATGTGAACAGTTGTGACCCTGATCTTTGGGGAAAGTGAGATGGAGACCAGAGAATCACTGGGTCTTGCTGAAAAAAAAAAAAATAAAAATAAAGCAGAAAAGGCAGCTATAAGTAAGAAGTCCAAGAAGCATTTCCAAGAAACAGGGAGATGATGAGTAAAAAGCAGATGGTGCTGGAGATGTTCTCCTCTGGACTCTGTACACATGTTCACAGGATGAACACACTACACATACATCCCAGCGCACACCACAACACACATGTGCACACAAAAAAAATAAAAAAGGCTGCTACGACTCATGTTCTGGAATGAAGCTACTCCTGCATGCTGTCAAAGACCTGAGATGACTGAACCTGGGATGGTTCCAGAACATACTGTCATAGTCGTCATCTTTACTGTTACTATCTTGGGAGCGTTCTTCTGACCTTACGCAGGTGGCTATCTAGACAGGGGCATGAGAATGAAATAAAAGCTAATGCCAGATACTCATTAAGATGAGATTTTTTTCCCACATCCAACTCAAACCTGCAGAGCATATGCACTTAGGAGGGCCCAATGATCACGAATGGACTTTCACACACATGCTATCTGATACTTAATATAAATAGTGCATCCAATTTTACTTAACAAAATTACCAGGACTTACACTCGGAATGGATTTTGTCTCTAGGCACTAATACTATTGATGCTTAAATCATTGTGAAATTGCCATCATCGCATCCCTCTGAATATTGAAACAGAATAATGGCCCATCTGTTGGGGAGTATTTTTGATTTGTTGCATTTAATATCATTTTTAAGCCAGTATGGAAAAGGGGAGGGGATCAAGTTGAATAAAAACCACTGGAAAATGAACATGAATAAGAGACCACAAAGCAGCTTTTGGGTATGTACAGTGGATCACCAAAAGATAGATCCCCGAATGGAGAGCCATGATAATGCTGTTCAAATAAGGGGCGGGGGCAAGCCCTTTCTTTGAGAGAAAGAGTATTCTGTGAGACAAAATTCTGTTGTGTGTATTATCTGTTTGTGCCAGTTCTGTACTTACTAGCTCTGCCAAAGACAGACTTTAAAAGAGATGAAAGAGTCTAGCTTTCCTCCAGTCAATTTTCTCCATAACTGGTATTTTCATACTGCTTCCACACGGTCACGGTGTTCATCATTTCAGCAGCTGGTAACAAGCCAGTGTCAGGCATGTAGTAGATACTGAGGAAATGGCTGGTTGGGCTCAAACTTTCTCTCTATTTAAATCTTCTAAGCCTAAGAGCTAGGGACGACAGAGGGCTGGGAAGCTGGTGGAAGACTCATATGTTCACTTGTAATGGTAGGTATGACTAAAATGGGGAGAGGCAGAGGGAAGGACAGGATGAAATTGAAATCATCAAAAGAACTGGCATTCTGGGCCTAATATTACCTGCAAAATACTAGATTTTCATTTCATAGCATTAAGAAACTACCTTTTGGGAGGCTGGAGAGATGACTTAGTGGTTAAGGCATTTGCCTGCAAAGCCAAAGGATCCGGGTTTGATTCTCCAGGACCCATGTAAGCCAGACGCACAAGGGGGCGCATGCATCTGGAGTTCATTTGCAGTGGCTGGAGGCCCTGGCGTGCCCATTCTCTCTCTCTCTCTCTGCCTCTTTCTCTCTCTCAATTAAATAAATAAAATATATTTAATAAAAACAAAAGAAACTATCTCTTGATAAGACAGGGAGTGTATGCATTAATATGTAACTACATATCACTGTGCTCACACTGAATTGTTCCTCCCACTTAGATGGTAAAGCATTACAGTCAGCATTGGCCCACCAGCATGAAGAACCTTAGAGCCATATTTGACATCAATGTATGGGACTGGTTCTTTCTCACTCACATTTGCTGCAGGAAGGAAGCTTGGTTAGTTCCATTTTTGTGTGCAGGAAACTCTTGCCCAAATTTTGTCACAAAGCAAAGCAGAAATGGGGTTGGTGGGTGGCAGCTGCCTTAGGTTCTTGTGATGCCATCCAAATCCTAAATATTGTGAGACTCAGCTAGGATCTTACTGAGCAAGGACACAAACAGGCATTTAGGAAAATTGAAGTCGTGTGGGGCAGATGGAAGCAGTTATATGTTTTAAAATGCACAATTTTCCTTGGGTAGAAGGAAATGACTCTCATTGAATTTGTCAAAATCACTGAAGTACATGGTAATATTAAAAGCAATCATTTTGTGCCTATCATCCCCAAAAAGAATAAATTGGACTCTAAAGAAGACTTTAACTAAATTAACCCTAGAGACCTGTGAAGGATGGATGGGACTCCTTCCCTTTGCCCTGTTAAGGGCCAGGTGTATCCCTTATGTAAATGTATGGATAATACCCCCCCATCCTGCCCCAGATGGATCCTAAACAGATAACTGACTTTACTCATAAAATATATATATATGAAAGCAACTGTTATGGCAGACTCAGTGGGTCTGGGAAGATCTCTGTCTGAAGGTAAGAACATCTCTTCGCTCCTTCCTTCCACCCTTGGATTGTCTGGTAAGTCAAGCCCAAACCAAAATCTACAATGAGGTCTGAACTTCCTCCTCTATTACCGCAACCCCTACTTTGTACTTAGGACCAAAGACCCAAGCTATGTCGTATGTAGTGGTGCATGCTGGTCATCCCAGAGCTTGAGAGGCTGAGGCAGGAGGATCATGAGTTTGAGGTCAGCCTGGGTGACACCTCAAAAGGACAGAAAAGGGAGGGGAAAGGGAGGCAGCTAAGTTAATTTTTTTTCCCATAGAACTGATTTTAGAAGACACCTTGTATTATTTAGTTTCCCATTGTTGTGATAATATCACTGACAAGAAGGACCTTCAGGGTAAGTTTATTTTTGCTTGCAGTTTCAGGGGATGTATTCCAACATGGCAGAGAAGGAGGGCGGCAGGACTAGGAAGCCATCTGGTCGCATTGTACCCACAGTCAGGAGAGAAAGCGAACAGGCCGTGGAGCCACACTATAAAACACCAAAGCCCACCCCCACTGACCCACTTCCTCCAGGAAAGTGTCACCTCCTCAAGCTACATGACCTTGCCACATAGCTCGATGGGCTGAGAACCAAGTGTTCAAATATGTATGAGCCAGTGGGGGACATTTCACATTCAAACCACTACACTCCTTTTAAAGATTTCTCTCAAAGCACGACTCAGCAGTTAAAGGTACTTGTTTGGAAAGTGTGTCTGTCCAGTTCAGTTCCCCAGTACCCACATAAAGCCAGATGTACAAAGTGGCCCATCTATCTATGGCTTGGTTGCTGTGTCAAGAGGCCCTGGTATAGTGCCTGTTTTTTTTTTCTCTCTCTCTCTTTCCTTAGAAATAATATATATATTATAATATATATTATATTATTATATATATATTATATATATTATATGTAATATAATATATAATATATATAATATATTATATTATATATATATTATATTATATATTATATTATATTATAATAATATATATATTTATATATATATATAAATAATATATATATATATATATATTAATAGTATCTCTCAAATGTAACAGCTAATAAAAGAAGTTTCAGCTGGGCGTGGTGGCTTACACCTTTAATCCCAGCATTCAGGAGGCAAAGGTAGGAGGATCGCCATGAGTTCGAGGCCACCCTGAGATTACATAGTGAATTCCAGGTCAACCTGAGCTAGAGTGAGACCCTACCTTGAAAAACAAAAACAAAAAAAAAAAAAAAAAAAAAAAAAAAAAAAAAAAAAGTTTCAGCTGGCGGGATAACCAAGACCCCAAGGGACTTTTGAATAACAAATATTATATTTTCCATCATCTTCCCCAAGGGAAACCCTCATCAACCAAATCCAGCCACATAGTTCCTCAAAAATGAAACTTACAAAATTAACAATTAGGTGCTGGGCTGGAGAGATTGCTTAGCTGTTAAAGCACTTGCCTGTGAAGCCTAAGTACCCAGTTTTGACTCCCCAAAACCCACATAAACCAGATGTACCTGGTGGAGCATACATCTGGGGTCCCTTTTAAGTGGCTAGAGGCCCTGGCATGCCCATTATCTTTCTCGCTCTCTCCAATTAAAAAAATAATTAGGTCTTTATGATTGGGAAACTGACTTTATGAATAATACTCTGGACATGCTAGTAGTGGAAAGAATGTAGTTGGGCAGCCTTCTATCATTTACACAAAAACAGAACTGGAAAACATTTTTAGTGTGCCTTCCTCTATCTGTTTGCTGGACAAAGGCTCAAACAATCAGACATTAATATGCCCATTTGCACTTCATTTCTAACAATCTGCCTTTAAGGCATTTAATTCACATCAAGATGTAAATGACTAATACCTACATTACATTTTCTTTTCTTTGATGCATACATTCATTTTAACAGGAAAATGATAGCAACTTCTAGCTTCTGTAAAAGACACCTTCCATCACTCATTTATACTGACCTTCTTAATGTACACTGGCTACATTGAAGACATTTTATAAAACATGAAAGTAATCTGGAAAAGATAAATTGACTTTCTTCCCATCCATTCTCCTATTCTTCTTACCCCAATGTAGCCCAAGCTGTCTTCAGTCTCCAGTTCTCTGGCCCTTTCTCTATCACATCACTACAGGATGAAGGGACAGTGAACAAATTTATCCCATATGAGGTTCTTCCACTAGGAACGCAGAACTGAATTCTTAAGGTTTATTTAATATTTGCTCACTCCTGCCCATATCTACCACAGAATCTCACACCTAAGCCCAGATTCCCTACTTAGAACTATAAATTCAATTTTTAAGTACATTTATCACCGAAATAAAAGTTAGGTATAAACATAACCTGTATGTTTTGCACTGTGTTCATGCTAATAATCCCTAAATATTTGCTTTTTGATCAAATTTCCCCTCCTGAATGAAGATTCTGACCTAATGCCAAACACAGGCACATATACCTACTTATCACTGAACAAGGAACATTTAAGGCCTAAATAAAAATTCTGTTTGTTTCTTTAGCATATGTCCATCATTTTGTGATAAAGTTTGTGAATAGATAATGAAAAATAAGGAATTCATTCTTTTAATTTTATCTCATAATCAAAGAAGGGCTGGAGAGATGGCTTAGTGGTTAAGGCACCTGCCTGCCAAGCCTAAGAATGCCCATTGGATTCTCCAGGACCCACGTTTAGCCAGACATAAAGTGATGCAAGGGTGCAATGCAGCACTTGCCCACAAAGGAGCACATGTGTCTGGAATTCGTTCACAGTGGTTGAGAGACTGCTGGTGCGCCCATTCTCTCCCTCTCTCTCTCTCTCTATCTCTCTTTAAAAAAAAAAAAACAGAAATGATATGCAAGGGAAGTGAATTGCAGAAAATGGGATCTGGGTTTTCAGTGTGATCAGAGAAGATAAATATGTTTATTTGTAGTATGCTCATGGATTTGAGAACTGTGATTTGAAAAGTAGAATAAAAAGTAATTTAGATGCAGATTAATCACATGGAGTTTACAATGATTCAAAATGACAAAGCCATTTTGAATGTATCTGAAAATCATCTAAGAGTTTTAAAGCCACCTCATCTCAGCCTTGTTACCTAAATTTAGAAAATAAACACATCTTTTAAAAAATTAACTATTTTGTTTACATTAAAAAAAAAAACTTTATTTTATTTGTTTGAGAGTGAAAGAGAGAGGGAGAAAGTCAGATATATAGAGAGAATGGGTGCACCAGGGCGTGCAAACAAACTCCAGATGCATGCACCACCTTATGCATCTAGCTTATGGGATCCTGGGGAATCGGACCTGGGTCCTTTGACTTTGCAGGCAAGTGCCTTAACCACTAAACACTGTCTCTAGCCCTTGTTTATTTATTTATTTATTTATTGAGAGAGACAGGCACACACACACACACACACACACACACACACACACACACAGAGGATGAGCATGTCAAGGCCTTTTGCCACTGCAAATGAACTCCTGATACATCTATCACTTAGCCCACCTGGCTTTACGTTCGTATCTGGCTTTATGAGGGTGCTGGAGAATTGAACCCAGGCCATCAAGCTTTGTAACTGTGCATCTCTAACTGCTGAGACATCTCTTCTGCCCCCAATAAACACATCTTTTCCTGCAGATGGCAACCATTAGGTTATAATATGTTTATTCAATGTCAATTCAATTGGGAAAATAAAGGAGTGAAATTTCCCAAAGAAACATCTGACCACAAAACCTCTTATAGTTAGAGAAAATATGAATTGCCACTTTGGATTATAGAAAATCCCGGGTTCAGATAAGCCAAGAAGATTTTTCAAGGTCTACACCCCTACTTCCCCTGAGGAGAGAGTCAATTTTTCTAAAATGGTCTGAGTTCAAATGCTAATGAGTTCCAAGTGATGCATCATAACTTATCTAGATCTAAGATAGTTGCAGACTCAGGCTGTGCATTATTTTGAAAGCAACCTGTTTTGCCAACACAGGATATAAACTTTAGCAATGTTTCTAGTCACTACCTAGGCATCACCTGCTCATCAACAGATTTTCAAACATCTTGCAGAGGCAGATTTCCAAAAAAGGCCTTGCTAGGTAGCCCAGGTACTTACCTACCATACTGCCTCTTCAGAACTGCTAAGGATAAATAGAATATTGTCTCATGAGTCAAAGGATGAGGCAGATTCAAGCTCAAAGTGTCTAAACCAGAACATTTCATGCCACAGGCTTAGAGAAGCAAAACTCATTCTAGTTCCCATTCCCAGGCATCATGGCCGCTGCTTAGCATTTCAGAAGGCATTTTCTATTGGAAAGATATGGAAAAGCCATTATCACAGAAAATGTTTGCTATGTCCTTTCTAAATTCTCTCTAGTTTTCAGATTTGTCCCATCTCTTCAGTTTCTACTTAGAGTGGGGCAGGCAGGATCTGATACTCTGGGAGAACTAAAAGGATGGTAGCTCTATAGACTCACAGAAAGGAAGAGAACTGCAAAATGAACTATTCTGAGACCCAAGAAAAGAGGCATTTAATAACATTGACACGCAGGAAGAAAACAATAAAAATATAATTCCCAACAAGGCAAAAATAAAACGCAACCGCTGCTCTATTCCCTGACCTGTTGTGAGCCTGGCTATTGCTTTATAGCTCGTCTTGAAGTTTTACTTCTTTCTCAAGTATGTCCCACCTGCTTCCTCAAGTATTTTGTCGACTTAATGTACATAAGAACAAAAAGCAAACAACTAGAAATTCTCACACTGCCAGAAAGTCACCAAATGACTCTGCAATTCTCAATGCCCACAGTGCAGAGAGCTACCAGCTGAGAATTCAAATTAGAAGAAGCAAAATTTATAAAGAGGTGAGCTATCTGATGTGGCATAGTCCAGGAGCTGGAACATTCTGCTAGAAAAATAATCCAGAAGCAAATGGAGAGATGTCATTTTAACCAGGTATGATGCTTGGGGAAATCTCTTCTATAATACTCATGAGTACTCAAAAGTAAAAGCTGCAGACATGAAGGACGACGGGCTGGCCATGAACAGTCCTGGGGACCTACTTCATAAGCTCCTCAAGAAATATTCCATCCTCCTATAGCTACCTTCTTCTAAGTGTCATGGTTGGAGAGCCTTAACGTGGATTAATAATTGTAGTATCATCTGACTGACTTCCTACTGACCTAACAAGAAACCATTGATTACTGTTGGAGGAAACGGATAGCTTCTGAACCATCGCCATTTCATTCTGAGAGCCGGGTTTCTTCATCACTCCATGTGTGTCCACTGCCTTCCCTGCAAGTAGTTTACCTGGGATGATGACTGGTGATGAAGTCACATGTAAATATAAACTAAAGTCTGAGAACGGTGCTGTCACGTTGGCCTCCTTCACGAGGAATGCTCCAGCCCACCAGGTTGAGGGTGTGACTTGTGTTTTCAGTTCAGTGTGAAAACAGCACTAGCCAAAGAGCTGTTGCCGAGATACATGCCGCCTTCCTCAGATCTGCACATCCGTTCCCCACTTTCTTTAAACTTGAAAGCCCCCAGTCAAACTATTTACTATGGATGGAAGCTGGGCTGGCAAAGCAAGGAGCTGCAGAGTTGTGGCCAGGAGAGGAGAAATAAAAATCATGTAGGACACAGTTGGAGCCTGTTTCATCTCAAAGGAAGGCTCTGCTCACCAATGTGCTGAGGACTGCAGAGATCTTAGTGTCCTGGAGGAATCAAGGAACTACAGAGGTGGTACTAATGAAGGTCTCTGAGACTAGAAACTCATTCATTATCCATGGGCTCAACTGAAATGAAGTTTAAATGAGTATATGCAACTGTCCATAGTAGCAGTTGTAAATTTATTCACTATCCCAGGAGCCTAAATCCCAGTTCTGCCCTTAGCACTTGAACCACTTTTGGACTCGGTGTCTTCATCTGAGAATGGCAATACCTCATTCCCCAGATAGGAGCTGAGGAAGTCCATGTGACATACAAGGTAGATGCTCACAGAATGACCCCTATCTCTGTCATAGTAGCTCTCTTTGAATCATATTTATACCCATCACAACACTGTCCTTGTGATCTTCTCAGAATGGAAAATAACGTGCTGATGGCAATGAAAGCATGCTAGATGTGACGGGTACTTGAGGATGCGTGCCACTTGCAAAGCCCAGCTAGGGTTTCCACTGGCAGCTAAGAGCCATGGAGACCAACTGCCTAGAGCATCTTCTCTCAGGGCATTAACACCCCATTCATCTTTGCCATCAACTAAGCTGCAATTGATCTTACCCTGTGGAATGGAGTCATCCCTACTCTTTCGTTCCTGCCCAGACTGATCACATTACACTACAAGGGGAGATGGCATCCCATATAAATATATATATAGCTGAGGCAACATAGCTTCTCTGAACACCTCCATAATACCAACTGCTGGTTGAAGTTCTGGTTTCATTGCTGATGAATCTCATTCCCAAGGCACAAGTCACAGAGCCTTTTATAGACCCTGAATTCAGACTGTCCCTTGCCACTATAGACAAACGTATCATCTTGTGCTAACGGATCAGTGCTTCCTGCCTTCATCTTCTTCTTTCCACCGCATGAATGACTGATGTTCTGCACCCTTATGAAAAATGATGGCAGCAAAATAAGAAGCATATGTGTCATCTCCAGCCAGACACGTGGGCAGTAAAATCCAGCTATCCCAAGGCTCTGTGGTCATATCTCTTAATATCTCTGAGCAACTGGAAATGATAAAAAAAATCTTTTATGATTAATATTTTATCTAGAACTCCTACTACCGTGAAAAAATAGAACAAAGAAAAGGCACGCTCCACAACCCTTTGGCATCAATAAATACGGAACCCGTAAAGAGCTACTCTATCCCACTAATGATTTCCCTGCTGACCTGAATCAACTTTCAGACAATATGCCAGTAATAGAGGCCGAGGAGATGGGAGCATGACTGATTTGTTTTTCATTCTGTTTACTAATTCCCTTCACCGGTTTCCAAGGCTACCCTATAAGTCAAAGAACGGTGGGCTGAAAGGGACCCTGCCCTCAAAACAGCTGCTAGTTGGGTGTGGTGGTGAACGCCTTTAATCCCAGCACCTGGGAGGCAGAGGTAGGAGGATCGCCATGAGTTGGAGGCCACCCTGACACTACATAGTGAATTGCAGGTCAGCCTGGGCTAGAGTGAGACTCTACCTCAAAAAAC
Organism: Orientallactaga sibirica; assembly: GCA_036365145.1. Lineage (NCBI taxonomy): Eukaryota > Metazoa > Chordata > Mammalia > Rodentia > Dipodidae > Orientallactaga > Orientallactaga sibirica. Next base: position 18,629,696 of record JAEOAD010000008.1, read on the forward strand.
AAACAAACAAACAAACAAACAAACAAACAAACAAACAAATCAGCTGTCTATACCAACCGCACAAGTCACCTATGTCGTCATTAAAAGCAAACCCAGGCCAGACTCCTCTTGGTTGGGGGTCAACTAAGTTCCAAGTTGCAACAGTTAAAAGACATTTCTTCCAAGCAGGACCCACCAAGATCTCCTCTCCATTTCTACTAGGGACTTCTTCCCAGAACATGCCCAGTTCTGCCCAAGCCACATGGTTCTCATGACTTTTTAAATTTTTTAATTTTTTTTCATCTGTTATTTTCAGAAACTCTGGGAGACTTAACTATCTTCCTAGTGAAACATCAGCTAAGGCAAGTTAATGATAGTAATCTCATTACAATTTTATTACCAATTATTCCTATTTACTCACACATGGCTCAGGAGTTTTGTCTGTTTCCTCTACGTACACAAACACATACTCACCCACACTCCTGCACACTGACAGAAATGTGCCATCTCAGTTTGATTTCTCCCTAAGAATGTCCAGGTGGAGGGAGGGTTAATCAAAATCTAAAAGGATATAAATAAGTCATATGGAAACCTTCTTTTCTGGACAATGGAACACTCAGAAGCAATGGATTGTTACTAGAAAATTTTCAGTGCTAGAGATGGGATACCTTCCAGTGAGTTGTTGGCCAGGGAGGCCACAGATACCCCCAAAACATTATGGGCCATTGCTGAGGCCCTTGGTTTCCCACCAGGAATAGATGGTAAGACCCTATTGCTGAAGACTCTAAATGCTTGGGCTGCAAGGTCACTGAGAAATCATGCTGCAGCTGAGCTGAAAGCCTCCTCTATGTGGACTAGCTGACAGAGAGCTGCAAAAAGCTACACTGAATGCACTTCAATGGGAGAGAGAGAAATCACCAGTGAAGATACTCAACAGTGAACACTGCAAGCTTTAAATTTGGCCAGCCAGGTCAAATGAGCCAGTGGGTGCAATACTGGCATGTCTGTTATGGGGAAACCAACTGCTCTCTAATTGGACTGAAGGCCCGCTCCATGGGAGGGAATACATCCCTAATACTGAAAATGTACGACAGGCGTAGTCATGAGCCCTAAGGGTGTAATGTCTGCTGCTGTCTGGCTAAATGTATATACTATGCTCACCCAACTGCCCAGTAAGCACTTCTCTTAATGTACATACCCAAATATTAATGCTACTCTCACTTTTGGTTAGAGAAGCTTCTCTTTTCAGAGGGTGGTGACCTTGGGATGACTCAGAAGGCACATTGGGGCTGAGAAGAAGGGACAGAGGAGTGTTCAGCACTGAAACATGTCTAACACACCTTCCAAGGCTCAGGGTCCATTGCAGAAGAGGGGGCAGAAAGAATGTAAGAGCCAAAGGAAGAGTAGGACTCCTTATAACATGATCCTCCAGACATAAAATGGCCTGGTTATCCATGACCTCATAGTGCCTGACACTACCTACACAAGACCATCATAACAGGAGGAAAAGATCATAACATCAAAATAAAAGAGAGACTGATTGAGAGAGGAGGGGATATGATGGAGAGTGGAGTTTCAAAGGGGAAAGTGGGGGGGGGAGGGAATTATCATGGGATATTGTCTACAATTAAGGAAGTTGTCAATAAAATAATTTTTTAAAAAAAGAGGATATTGGCCGGGCGTGGTGGCGCACGCCTTTAATCCCAGCACTCGGGAGGCAGAGGTAGGAGGATCGCCGAGAGTTCGAGGCCACCCTGAGACTACATAGTTAATTCCAGGTCAGCCTGGACCAGAGTGAGACCCTACCTCAAAAAAAAAAAAAAAAAAAAAAAAAAAAAGAGGATATGACAAAGATTCTTTGCCTGGCCAAACATTTGTCAGGCTTCTGAACCCTCTCCTAGGCCCATCTATGCATTTCCATGTACTATACAATTGTAGCAAAAAACCCTGCTCGGTTTGCTTCATCATCAATATCCAAGTCTCCCCAGTGTCTATTCATGTTCCTCATGCTCTTCCTTCCCACATGCAACCTCCCATCACCTGTCTTGATAGATCAGTTTAGCCAGAACCCACCTTACCTTCGATGGACGTTTCCACTGACACCCATACTGCTCTCTGCTCTAATTTGCTACTTGACCATGCTGTATTGAGAGGTTGAGCCAAAATCCCTTTCCTGTACTGAAAAACCTTACGGCAATGATACTTGGTACCTTTCCTGATGATCTTAAATCTCTCTTACTATGCTTTAACCAGTATTACTGAATAATGTACTCCATTACAGATTAAAAATCCAGGAAAATGATGTCCCTTCCTACTTCACTCCCATTCTCATTCTCCTTCTCTCTCTCTCTTCTCCTGAAAGCATTAATTTCCAAGAGGGGGGCAGATGCTCAGCTTTGGCCCATATGCGTGGAGAGGGTAACTAGGGTACAGGGGCTTCCAGAATAAATAGCATCTTTGTACTATGAGTTCTGTGGAGCTAAATTGACACACACTTTAGAAAACAAGAGGGATATGCTCAGCTCACAATGGTAGCTGTGCCATCTGGTTTCCAATGAGTTTTTTTTTTAGCTAAATTTTCTGCTAGATTTCTAAAAACCTAAGAAAATTCAGTGTTTGTTTTAAACAAATGGGCTCACATATTCCTTTTAGAAAACTCAATAGAACTTTTTTTTTTTTGTTGTTGTTGTTGTTTTTCTTTTTTCTTTTAGTGGGTCAGTTGTTTTACAAAATTTCTTTGGGTCAAATGGGGTATTTTTCCAAAGCTAACCATTCAAAGATTTCACTGAATAACTTTTCACCAAATGACTATAGTTATTGCTGAAATATTACATGTGTTTATTTTCAAATCTTTTCCTAGAATGAGGGTTGATTTTATGAAGTGTTTAATCCAAAAAAAAAAAAAAATCTAAGACCATTAATGACAGACTACTTAAGAGGTGATGAGTCATACTTCACAGAGATTTTTATCTGCTTACTTCCTTCCCCTATCCAAAGCATACAGTGTGCACTGTGGAAAGGGTGGGGACTCAGCAATGAGTTCACAGTCCACTTCAATACTGCAGGGTGCAGCAGCCCGCAGAGGCACTGGCACCAGAAGGCCCAGCCAGGGTCTTCTGAGCCCCAAGTGCAAGTCCTTGTGCAGCTTTTTGGTCTGTTAGTTTGAGACAACCCCAGCCACCTCTACCATGGTAGGGCTGAAACAGGAATCTATGTAAAGTATTTCCTTAGGTGGGGTTGGTAACAGACAGGAAAGTGGTGGCTTCACCAACATTATACCATGAATGCTACCTTTTTTTTTAAGTTTTATTTTTTATTTGTTTATTTGTAAGCAGGGGAGGGGAGGGAGGGAGAATGGGTGTGCCAAGGCTTCTGGCCACTGCAAACGAACTCCAGAGGCATGCGCCACTTTGTGCATCTGGCTTTATGTGGATATTCAGAATTGAACCTGGGTCCTTAGGTTTTGCAGGCAAGCGACTTAACTGCTAAGCCATCTCTCCAGCCCCAAATGCTACCATTTTGATGGAATCTTTGCTTGGAGATGATCTGCTTGACCTTCAGCCTGTCATGTTTGACATGACATGATATGACATATGGAGAATGGTGGATTGAAATAAATGTTTTTATAGCACAATTTCTCAGAAAACTTTATGACATACAATAAAAGAGCACAAATCCTCCAAACTGCCTTCTACCTGGTGGTTACAAGAAACAATGACAACAGGAAGTTTGGTGAGTTCATATATGTATTTTCAGCCTTAATGTCCCATCTACTCATAAGCCCTCCTGCAATGGTTAAATTCTATGATCAACTTGATCAGATTAGAAATCAAGTAAGAGACACACCTCTTCGGTGGCTCTGTGAGGGTATTTCCAGAAAGTATTGATGGAGGACTGGAAACCTTCCCCCAGAGTGGGCAGCCTTTGTGGTGGTAGATTCTATAGAAAAAAGTACTGAGAAAACACAGGGCCTTTCTCTTGGTTGCCCGTCCTACTTGCTGATGCGTGCATCTACCCTGTTTCTGCCGTCCTTTGTGGACACTGGACTCCAGGTTGATTAGCCTTCCCGTGTGGACTGAAGAATCCAGTCCTTCAGTGCTGGATTAGGACTATTGAGGCACCCAGCCTTGTAGACTGATCACTGTCAAGTTCTCAGACACCTGAGGCTTCAGACAGGTATTATTGGACTTCCCAGCCTGGATCCTGTAAACGAACCCACCAAAGCTCCTTTATCATATGTGTTAATTCTATTGGTTCTATTCCTCTGTTGACTCCTGACTAACACAGGTCCCATCCATTTGCTTGTCATCTATCTGTCATACCTCTCCCTACCTCCTTCCTCTCTGTCTTCTCAGAACTGAGGATTGAATCTAGATCCCGACCTATGATAGGTTAAGCACTCTACCATTGAACTCCATCTCAAACTCTCTTTTAACTTTTCATTTTGAGAAAGGGTGTGGTGGTTTGAATGAGATGTCTTCTATAGCTTCGGGTGTTTTGAATGCTTGGTAACCATTTGGTGGTAACTTGGGAGGTGGAACCTTGCTGGAGGAGGTGTGTTGCTGGAGGTAGGCTTTGAGGTGTTATAGCCCGGTTTTGCCTTTGCCAGAGCTCAGTTCACTCTCTTGTTGCTTCCTGCCAGCTGCAGTGGTAAGATGGCAATGTCCAGCCTTTGCTCTGCTCTGCTTTCCTGCAATGCTGAAATGTCCCCTTGAGACTGTAAGGCAAAGTAAAGCCATCAGCTGCTTTTGGTCTTGGGTTCCTCCCTGCCTTGCCCTCTCAAGGGATTAAAGTCCTGTGCCATCAGGTCAGTCTTTCCATCTCTTTAAAAAGATGATAATCCAAAGGGGAGGTAGAAATATCACTGGAAATTTCTAGAGTATAATTCTATTGGCTGCTTTCACTGACACTGTTTAATTCCTTGGCCTGCCAATGGCTAAGCTGTGGCATGCTGGACACCAGTTCCCTCTATTACCCTCAGGTCCTCATCTGTGCTCACTCCATAGGGCTTTCAAGGTCCCGAAATGAGAAGCTCCTATAAAGAACCAGGAGTGGTGACAGGTACACTTTTGGGAAATGCTAAAGATGTTAGTTTACTTATCCTTATGTCCTTACATCACCTCAATCACCTACTAATGCTCACAAATATGTTTCTTATTTGTGGGTTTGTTTTTTTAAAAGCGTTTTGCTTTCGATTTTGGAGGTGGTGATGGGAGCATAGCTATTCTAGGCAAACACACATGCCTATTCTTCACATGACTCAATCACTCTAAAGTAAATTAATCTGTCTCAAGTCATTACATACAAATAAGCATACCCACTGGAAGCATCAACATTAGTTGTACTGAAGGCCACACTCAAAACCAATAGAGCCTTTCTTATCATTGCTTGCATGTGATCATAGGGCTAAGTTTACATGCAAACAGAATCTCTGAATCAAATGCCTGGAAGTCCTAATACTGCCAAGAATTAGTAGTTCCTCGTCCATCATCACTGCTAACTGTGTAGGCTATACGGGAGCAAAAGATGAACAAGAGCATTAACAGTTGAACCCCACATTCAGCAGCACAGAAATTGGCACCTAGAAGACTGAGTCTCAGACTCTACCACAGAGGTCTTAGTAGGTCACATTAGTAATAAGACCCTGACTTCCTAACCAGAGCTCCCCACTCTGGAGCTAATGGCCTCTTAAGATTACATTTCAAAGAGAACAAAAGAATTTTTTTGAGAGAGTGAGAGAGAGAGAGAGAGAGAGAGAGAGAGAGAATGGGTGCGCCAGTGGCCTCTCAGCCACTTTGAACAAACTCCAGATGAGTTGGCCCCCTTGTGGTCAAGTGCAGCATGGCACCCTTGTGTCACTGCGTCTGGCTAGACATGGGACCTGGAGAATCGAGTGGGTGTTCTTTGGCTTAGCAGGCAGGAGCCTTAACTGCTAAGCTATCTCTCCAGCCCCAAAAGAAATTTTAATTCGAGAAACCTCTGCATAGGAGATATTTCAACAGGACAAAGAAATTTCCTTTGTAATGTGGCCTTAAAATCTGTCCACTCATATCTTGGCTTTTACCTTCTTCTTTGTGACAGGCACATCAAATACACACTTAAATATACTCAACAAACGCAAACCTATATGGGTGACTAAATGGTGGTGAGTTCATGGATGTTCAATCTATCTGTTGCCTCACTTGAGTCATCTTATCAGTTTTCTAAGTGAGTTCTCTTTCACATGACAGTCCTTCAACCACTTAAAGATAACTCAACTATTTTAGACATCCTTTCCCAAGATAATTACCCCTGGTTTCCTGATGGATCTCAGATTCTTCACAATTCTTAGCTGTTTTCCTCCACTAAAGTTCCCTCCCCATCCCCGCATGGTCAATCTCCCTGCTAGGATTTGGAGACCCAAAGCCAACCTTCCTTCATGGTGGGCAAGAAGCAGGCAAGGCTGTTGGTTTCCCTGAGGTGGAAGACGACCACACAGGCTTATGCAATGTCATAGTGTTTCCACGTTGTGAAGACAATTGTAATGTTGTTGGCGCACAGATGTGTGATCACAATCCCTCTTGTGCCATCTATAAATTCTATTTTTCGTACTTCAATATATTCATCAAAGACACTGAAGAAAATAAATGGATAGCTGCTAGTAGAAGTCCTATCGGATAGATAATAGTCCATAGATTAACCCAGGACTATATGAGAAACCATGCATCAAGCCAGCTCTGTTCTTACATAATCAATGAATTTTCATTAAATGAAACTCTAAAGCATAACTCTACTAACTACATTGCTTGGTCCAAATTTTTCTTAAAAGCTCCTCATATTCCATGGATGAAAGTCAAAATCTTCAGTGTAATATACAAAGCCCCCCACACAGGGCCTTTGTCTGATGTCTGGTTTGAGCTCGGGTACTGTCCCCAGCTTCACCTTCCTCTGGACAAGATGACTTTGGGACCATTTGAGATCACTGCGCTTCTTTTCCATGGAGTTTCATTTCATGTTGTCACATCTCAATACCTTTGCTTATGGGAATTCCCAGCCAGGGTGCTTTCTATTTTCTTGCTTGAAAATGGCAATGCATTTGCAATCTAGCTTATGCATTACCTTCTGCATACAAGTCTTCCAATGTTTATTTGCAGGTAGAATCAGTTTGTATCCTCATTGCCTTAGTATGACAACTCCAATCATGATATATATTCACTTATTTCTTACTTATGTGTCTGTCTTCTTTACCAAATGTCAACCTACTTTCCAACAGGGTCCTCAGTCCCAAAGCGTTTCTAGTCATTAATGAAGAACGGTTGGTTGGTGAGATCATCTAATGAATATGATTTTTACAAAATCAAGGTAAATGGTCATGTCATAATTCCAAGTGTAATCTACTTTAACTTCCAAACTTTCTAGTTTTTTTTAAAACGTGTGATTCAGGTATTCATCCAATATTTATGTAATAGGTGACTGCTCTAAATGTAGAGGCAATATTAATGGGTTAGGCAAACAAGGGTTCTCTTTATATGAGCTTAAAGATGAAACAAGCAAATGGAGATCATTCCAGATAATGATATGTGGTGTCAAAAAAAAAAAAAAAAAAGAAAAAAAGAAAAGATATCAAAACACAAGAGCAAGTTGGTCCAGGGCAAGAGGATGCTGTGGTGGTTTGATTCGGGTGTCCCTCATAAAATTATGAGTTGTGAATGCTAGGTTTCCACAGCTGATGGAGATTTGAGAATCAATGCCTCCTGGAGGCAGTGTATTTTGGGGGGCAGGCTTATGGGTATTATAGCCAGTTTCTTCTTGCCCGTGTTGGGCACACTCTCCTGTTCCTGTTGTCCACCTGATGTTGGCCAGGAGGTGATGTCCACCCTCTGCTCATGCCATTGTTTTCCTTTCTACCATAAAGCTTCTCCTTGAGTCTGTAAGCCAAAATAAAACCATTTCCCCACAAGCTGCTCTTGGTCAGGTGATTTCTGCCAGCAATGTGAACCTGACTGTAACAGATACAAATTTTAGATTAGGCGTGGTTGGAAAAACCAGGATGTGACATTTGAGGTGACTTCTGGATAAGAACATGCTAGGTCATAGGGACAACAAGAGTCAAATATGAGCAGTCCTATTCATTTGATTTCACTGACCTTTTAATAGAGTGATCAATTCAGATTTAGTTCTGCCTGATGGCCGCCATTGCATCCCATGCCACCCATGTTCTCACTGGAAAGAATCTGAATGTCATTCTCCATCATTTTCACCTGGACATTGACAAGAAGAACAAAAGCTAATGCTGAACATCTCAATCTGTCTAATCTGGCGGTTTCCTCTCTCTCTCCTTGAGCTCACAACACCGAAAAATACTCTGGAAGGGGAAAGATCAAGATCTGGAAGCAACTTCTCTCAGACATTCAGGACACACTAAACAGGTGAGATATAAAGCTGTCATTAATTTTGAGGTTCTTCCACCTGGCTCCCCAAGCTAAGCAGCATTTGCTAAACTGGGGTTAAAACACAAAGGAAAGCAATCACATTACTACCACTAAGGAGAACTGTGAAAAAATTAAGTCTATTAACAAGAAGTCATCAATTGCCTGCCACCAGATCATCCCCTTCTTGTTTGAGAAGGAAGCCTCAATGTTGTTCTAGTAGCACTGACAGGACACTATGCCTGATCCATCCTGATAACTCAGCATTCTTGCAAGTGATTGCTTTAAGGGTAGGTGTGGCATCTTCTGGCCAAAGAACTAAGAAGAATTGGCTCTCAAAGGCTCCTGGGAATGCTACCTTGCTGAAAAATCTACCTGCCACATGGGTGCAGCAGGTCCATCTGAAGACAAACTGAAAGCTTTCCGACTGATAGATAAAGCCTTCCACCTGGAAAATTCACCATATGACTTCCAGCCTTAAACACAAGTACACATGACTTTAAGCTCCTTCTATTTCAGGAACTGTGGGATTCTCAACCCACAGGCTGTCTAGTACTGTTTTTGTTAGCAAAGACACTATTGATGTATGTGATGCTACCCATAAAAATCTCTCATGGGGCCTGGGGAAATGGCTGAGTGGGTAAAGCACTTGCTCATTAGCCATGAGAACATGAGATCTCAATAGCCATGTAAAGCTGGCCTTGGTAGCTCATGTCTATAATCCCAGCACTTTATAAGTGAGAAGAGAAGCAGAGACAGGGGAATTCCCTGGAAGCTCATGCACCAGCTAGCCTGGCACACACAGAAGCAAATAGCAAGAAGCCATGTCTTAAACAGCTAGCAAGTGAGGACTGACATGCTCTGTGGCACATGTGTGCCTGGCATGTATGTACCTGCACACACACACACACACCTCTTCCGAGATGAAGAAACACTGGAGGAGGGGTTGTTCCTAGGAGGATAAGAATTGGGATTGGTTCACCTGATATCTTTCAAACTTATCTTTTGGAATGAATCAAGAATCAGAGGCTGAAGGGCACTGGTTAGAGAGATCTGAAATGTATACCAGCTGAGCCCAGCTGCAGCTCTGTTAAGAGAGAGGAACACTTTGAAGACCTGCAAAATCAACAAATGAAAAATAACTTCAATGATGTTAACTTTTTTTGAATCACCCATTCATGTCTTTTTATCCAGTTGATAAATATTTAAGGAAGACCTAGTGTTTGGGCAGGCACTGCCTAATGTACTAAGGTTTGCCGTGCTCCTCAGGGAGTGAACAGTATATGACAAGACTCATTATTAGAAGCTGGAAAGAATGTGGCAAATCAGACACAGGGGACCAACCCCAGGCTGTAGAGGTGCTGGTGGGTTTCCTCGTGGAAGCAGGAAGGCAGAGCACAGTGGGAGCAGTGGGAGGGGACTGGTCCACTGGGGGACACTAGTATTTCAATCATGCTGGAGTATCTGGTCTTAGGCAGGAAGCTGTGAAGCACACGAGGTAAAAGTTGGAGCAGGTTGTGTGAGACATGCTAAAAAGCCGGTGAGCTTTTCTTAGCACTTGGAAGAACTCTGAAGCAGAAGAGACTGTCTACAGCGCCTGTCTTCCTCACCTAGTTCCAAGGACTCTTCCTGCTTGAAGCCACTTTCCAAAGGCTGGAACAAATCCCAGCTGGCTAGCTTCTACTACGATATACATGAAGAAAGGAAGGCAGTGTAAAAGGGCACAATCTCCTAATCATGGAAAAATGAAGCTACAGTGTAACAATTACACTGCGATTTGGGAACCGATTTCCAACCGGTGAACTTCACAGATATAGAAAATAAGAACCCCAAAGTGATGTAGAATATTCTACCAGGTTGTCATGGCATTTCACACCTCTACCATGACTGGGAGGAACTGTATTTGGTGGTGGTTGGGGAGAACAGGACTCCCTTAAAATCTGCCATCAGGGCTGAAGAGATGGCTCAGCAGTTAAGGCACTTGCCTGCAAAACTTAGCCGCCCAGGTTTGATTCCCCAGTACCCATGTAAAGCCAGATGCACAAAGTTGCACATGTGTCAGGAGTTTGTTTTCAGTGGCTAGAGGCCCTGGCAATCCCTACAATTTTTCTCTCTCTTGTTCTCCCTTTGCAAATAAATACAATATTAAAGAAAAATCTGCCATCAGCTAAAGAGAATAATAGCCTTTTTGCCTTCCCTCACCCAGAGGTCTCAGGAGGATCTGAAAACAAAGGTTTTACATGGATTTGCACCATATTGGGCACTGTTAAGCATTTATTGGAGGTATCTAGGACTCCTGCTGTCTCACATGCAGTGTAAGGATGGGAAATGAACTCAGGCATTCTCTAGATATAGGAACAAACAATGGAGTATAATTCATAAACTGTGTTTTCTAATGAAAATGCTAGCAAATGACAATATCCAAGAAAACTGGCCCAGCCATTTTGCCACTTAATCAAAAAGTAAAAATATTTCTAATAAATGCAGAAAGTCTAGAGAAATCATGATATAGGACTGATTTTACTTGGGATCTCTAAGCAGAAAATATTCCACTTAAAAAGATATGGAGGGGGGCTGGAGAGACGGCTTAGCGGTTAAGGTGCCTGCCTGCGAAGCCTAAGGACTCATGTTCAATTCTCCAGGTCCCACGTATAGCCAGACGCAAAAGTGATGCAAGCACGCAATGTCGCACATGTTCTCTCTCTGTCTCTCTCAAAAAAAAAGATATGGAGGGCAGAGGAGTAAGAGCACCTGCAGTGAAAACAATGAGGGTCTGAGTTGGATCCCCTCACACCCATATAAAAAGCCAGGTGCGGCCATGCACACCAGTAACCCCAGTCTTATGAAGGATGGAGACAGAAGTATCATGGCACTCACTGGTCAGCCCATATGACTGAATAAAATGGCAGCTCCAGCTTCAGTGAGAGACTCATCTCAAGGAAATACGCTAAATCTCAGGGAAACATGTTGAAGAGCTATAGAGGAGGACACCCAATTCTACCCTGGATTCCGGAAGCATGGCCACATGATACACACCCCACACCACACATACACACATGATACACACATGATACACACATGATACACACATGATACACACACACACACACATGATAGACACACGATACACACACGATACACACATGATACACACCCCACCCCACACCACACATACACACTTTTTTTTTGTACAATATGGAGATGCTCATTATCACAACATCTTCTGGCTTCCTCTCAGAGCAGCCCCATGCCATATGAACTGCCTCTGTGAAACTTGATTTTTTTTTTTTCGTCCTTAATGCTGACATCAGTCTGTAGTTTCAGAACTCCAGTCACTCTGGCAGACACACATTTCAGAACGGCCACTCTCCAAATACTTAATTTCTTTGGGATTCAAGCATGTGCTTCCAATGAATACATATTCAGGAGTTGCTAAAGTTTTTGAGAAATTAGTAACTGAAATCATCTTCACACAAAGATGCAGTTCTGAGCAAGTATCAAAGAAAGGTTAGCCAATGTTAATTTCAGCAAGGTTACATACATAGGAAACCTTAAAATGAGACTAGACAGAAGTTGAGGCCTCAAGGAGGAGTGGCTTGAGTCCCTAGTGTTTAAGGACTACTTTTCCCCTTTGTTAAGTCATGGTAAGAGCAAGAATGACTGGAGAAGAATCTCCCATTACTGCTGGGTTCCAGACACATCAGCCAGACTGTTTGAGAGCTCAAATGCCGACACACATGTAGGCTCAAGCACATCACCAAGAGCAGTGGGTGATCAAGAGAGGGCTGATGTGAATTTGACATGAGCTGCTATCAATATTGAGAGAGAGAGAGAGAGAGAGAGAGAGAGAGAGAGAGAGAGAGAAGAAGAAGAAGGAGGAGGAGGAGGAGGAGGAGGAATAGGAAGAGGAAGAGGAGAGGCACACAAAAGAAAAGATTGAGCTTGAGCAAGGATAGAAGAAGGAATAAAAGGAAAGATAGAGCAGGAAAAGGAGGGCTCCTCAGCATAAATGGATCAATGTTGAGAAGGTACAGTGGGCAGGAATTTTAGAAGAGAAAATATAAAAATCATATATCCAAAGTTTCCTGGAATTGTCATTTCCCTTACGCTTCTTAGGGGATAACTGAACAGGAGAAAAAATAAATCTGAAAAAAAAGTTTAATGCTTTTATTTATTTGTTTAAGAGAGAGAAAGAGAGACAGAGAGCAAGAGAGACAGAGAAAGAGAATTAGTATGGACACTTTACTTTTTTTTTTCTTTCTCACTTTTGCAGTAGCATTCTCTACATGGATACTGGAGAACTGAACCCAGACCATCAGGCTTTGCAATCAAGTTCCTTTAGCCACTGAGCCATGTCTTCAGTCCTCTGTATCTATTTTTTAACTAAAAGAAAAAATATTTTTCAACTGAAAGGAAGCTACATTAAATGTCTAATATGTGGGAACATTTTTGAAAAGCAAGAATGGTGTTGCTGGAATGGTAACACATATACTTCCTTTTTAATATTTTATTTTATTTATTTGAGAGAGGGAAAGAGGCAGAGTGAGAGAGAGAGAGAGAATGGGCCACTGTAAACGAACTCCAGATGCATGCGCCACCTTGGACATCTGGCTTATGCGGATCCTGGGGAATAAAACCGAGATCCTTTGGCTTTGCAGGCAAGCGCCTTAACTGCTAAGTCATCTCTCCAGTCCCAGTAGCGCATACACTTCTAACCCTAGCACTCAGGAGGCTAAGGCAGGTGACTAGTTTCAGGCCAACCTGAACTACATTAAGACCATGGTTTCCTTTCAAGCCGCTCCCAGAATGGGAGATGGTTGGCCCCACTTTGTCACCTGAGCACTCAGGGCAGGGCTGGGCTCCTCTTTTCTGAGATGCCTGCTGGGACTCTCTCCGCCCTCCTGATTATGTAGTCAGCTGACTCCCCTCCCCCCTCCCCCAACGCAGCTCTGCTCTCCCACACTCCTGAGATGTGCCAAGTGCTGAATCCAAGCGCATTGTGAAATCTGGCCGCGTGTATGGGAAAACCTGGTCCGAAGCAGGAAGGAGAGGACATTTCACACAAAGGGAACCAAACAGAAATTTGGAAAAACAACCTGAAAAAAAGTCTTGAAAACACTTCCCCACTTCCTTCCTCTGGCTTTACTTGAGACATCAGAAGTCAGCGTCTTCCAAGTTGAAAACCCCATCCAGTTCCAGTTAAACTGGCTTCCTTCTGTTCCACAAAGCAGATGATCGGAATGTTAGACTCTTCTCACCCTGAGTCTGTTCAGAACAGCCTGGCCAGTGAAACTCCAAAAACAGTTCACTCTGATGGCTGCATCAAATGTTTCTTTTATAATGAGAAGCCTACATAAGGCAAAAGCATTTTCAGTTGACCTTGCTTCGATCCCCAGCACCACATAAACTGGACATGGTGATGTATGTGTAATCCCAGGGAAGTAGAGGCCAGAAAATAAGGAACTTGTCATCTCTAGCTACAAAGCAAATTTAACACTGGCCTGGGCTACAGGACAGCCTGTATTGGAAAAAAAAAAAAATGACCCAGATAAATCTGTGCTTTATTTAGTGGGATAAACTTGATTTTTAAATGCTGCTTAAAATGAATGTTAAGGGTATAAACTGAAGGAGCCTTTAGATCAAGTCATCTTGGTGTTACAATAGTATTCACCCGACGTGGCAGAGATGAGTCACAGTGTGATAACTGGGAAACAGTCTTGCAAGGGGGAGCCCAAAGGTTCTCAGAAAGCCAGCCAAGGCGGTTGCAGGTCTGCTCTCTGCACTCGGCTTTGTTCAATCCAGTTCCAAAGAACTCCTGGCTCAGCAGGTTCTGAGAGAACATGGGCCAAATTGAAATTTCCAAAATGAAAAAAGACCCCGCATAGGAGTATACTTAATTTAGCAAAGCAGAATGGCAGAGCTGAAAGGAGCTGGCACCAGAAATCAGAGACTTACGGGTCTGATTTGACTCTCTCTATAGGGAGCAGGTTCACTATCTGATAGGCGTTCACTCTTCCTGTCAAGGGAACTCACTCTACAGTGAGCTAGTGGTATGGCAAAATGCTTTGTCCTTGGGTTTCTGACTCCAGAGATGACATGCGCATGTGCGTGCGTGCGTGTGTGCGTGCATGCCTCCACCGATCTGGGATGACAAGCATGCCTGGCTTTTTTAACATGGGTTCTGGTGAACAAACTTAGCTCTTCATACTTGCACAGCAAACACTTTACTTATTGGAATATTCCCCTGGCTCCATAGACTAAATGCCTTTCTGACAGTCAATTTACTAACACTATGTCATCATATGGATAAATTACTGTTCTCCCATGACCATAACATTTAGATAGGGCAGGTAAAAGAGAGGTGAAAATTTACCTTAGTAACTTATGAAAGGAGGCAAGAGAGGAGAGCAGAGTTTTCCAACTTCTCAAGTGCCAGTTAATTACCTTGTTGGTGTCCGGTAGCTAAATGTGGTGGTCACAAAATTTGGAAACAGTAAAAGGTTTGTTTCTGAATGCATAATGATCAAAAATTGCTTCGAAATCAAACAAGTATTGAATCTGAGGTGTTTCTGGCAGCGCTTGCCTGTGTTGCATCATGGGACTTCAGGGCAGCCTTAGGTCTGGACATGGGACATGCGCACTCTACATTGAGCATGCCCTTCTACCACGAAACGTCAATAAGTCCTGCCCGAAGCACCTTGTCTCCTCTTTGACACTCCTGTATATTGTGGATTGCAATGATTTTTTTGTGTTGAGTTAAAAAATTGCAGTTTGAAAGCCCAGCATTATGGCACATGCCTATAAACCTAGTACGTAGGAGGTAGAGACAGGAAGATATCCTTGGCTAAGTAATGTGTTGTAGGCCAGCGTGGCTACATGAGACCCCACTTCAAAACAACAATAAAACATAAAAATGCTGTTTAAGAGCCGGGCGTGGTAGTAAACGCCTTTAATCCTAGCAGCTGGGAGGCAGAGGTAGGAGGATCACCATGAGTTCGAGGCCACCCTGAGAATACAGAGTGAATTCCAGGCCAGCCTGGGCTACAGTGAGATACTGCCTTGAAAAACCAAAGCAAAAAAAAAAAAAATTGCTGTTTAAGTCACTTATATGAGTTTCATTTAAAACTCAATAAATGGAGTTGGAAAGATGGGTTAGCAGTTAAGGCACTTGCCTGCAAAGACTAAGGACTCATGTTCAATCCTCCAGGCCCCATATAAGCCAGACACACAAAGTGATGCAAGTGTGCAAGGTCACATATGTGCACAAGGGACACACACATCTGGAGTTCGATCGCAGTGGCAGGAGGCCCTGGCACCACCAACTCTCTCTCTCTCTCTCTCTCTCTCTCTCTCTTCTCTTGCTCTCTAACATAAAAAAAATAAAAAGCCAGTCTATTGGACTGCCTCAAAAAAGAATCATTAAACGACTAGAACAGAATCTATAGCAATATTTGAAATGGCTCTAAACATATTTCTGCCATTTTGTGCTACAAATGTGACACAGCATTCTCAACACTGCAATTATAAAACCAAATCAAAATTTTGATCAACTGAAAATTTTGAAGACTCTCTACATCCTGGATGATCAAATATCCAACCAAGATCTCATTCATCATGCAAAAATAAGCAAACTATTCAATCTCACTATGCAAATGTCCCATTATCATTAATGAATGATAAAATATATGTATGCCAAAGAATGTTTTAAAATAAGATTCTTTATGACTTATTGTCAGTTAAAGCTTGATTTGTATATATAACTTTTTATATATCTATATACCCATGGCCGTGTACCAGTTTCTGGGGTGAACAGGGCCATCAGTAGAAAAAGTATAAGAAGTCCTGTCTAATATATTTGGCTAGTACATGAGTTCTCACTGTTTATGCGAAGCTGTATACTGAGGGTAGGATTCACCATAATGAAAAAAAAAAAAAAAAACACCAACCTTACATCCACTCCCTGCCAAATCCAATCCTCAGCCATGGTACATCCTTAGCTCCTCCCATCTCCTCATCGGAAGAGGAATCCAGCACTGTTCTTCCACTGTGTTATAGCAGGACTCCATTCTCAGTGGTCTTTCCAGAAGACTCTCTCAATATAAGCTTGATTTGGAGTCTATTTCTCCTTATTTAAAATAGAATGGACAAGCACATTTAACTACTGAGGTTCCCTATCTGACCAAGCTTTGGTCAGGTTTTACATTCTCTTCCCAATTAAGCCTTGAATTTTGGACCTGTGTGTTTGCCTTTGCACCGTGCAATTTTAGCAAGAGTCCTATGGAGCTGGTTTAGCCAGAATCCTCTACCCTCAAAAATATGATCCCCCTTCTTCTTCCTCCACCATCCTTCAGGTAATATCTGGGCTCTGGAGCCTGCCTGCAGCTAGAATCTTCTTATGCCAGTTAGACAGATACTCTGACCCCATAACTTTCCATCTACTGATCTCACCCCCACCCTCACTCCTTGGCTATAAATCCTCATCTCTTCTGATTTCAATTCAGTTCTAAAGCTCCTTTCCTCTATTGCAAAAGTGCTGAATAAAATCTGTTTTCAATGTTTTAGCTACTTTTCAGCTCTGGTTTTCTTAGACACCAGCCATTTAAGCCTGAACACAATGACTTCAATCGCCCCATGAGATCCAACCTAGTAGAGAATAGCTGTGTGAAGGATCTGGAATTTCCTTCCAGGAAAAAGTGACCCAAGAAGGGAATTGCAGCAAGAAGACCTTGGCTGCGTGTTGCCAGAGAAGGCACTGGACCCACCAGTGATCAAAGCTCCGGGGAGTAAGAAAGGCCCAGAAGAACAGAGGCAAGGCGAGCCCACAGCAATGAATACTTTCTCAAAAGATCTCTCTCCATCCCTGAGTAGAAAACTCATCTTCCTTTTTGAGGCAGAATCTCATGTAGCCCAGACTGGTCTTGAACTCAGTATGTAAGTAAGGATGAACTTGAAAATCTCATCCATCTCTCTCCACCACCTGATTGCTGGGATTATAGGCGTGTGCCACCACGCAGTTTTATGCAATGCTAGGAATTGAACTCAGGGCTTCATGAAGGCTAGACAAGCACTCTACCAACTGAACTATACATCCTTAGCCCTAGATCATCGATTTCAGAGTAATTAAGTTTCATTTGATATAGCCCACTTACGTTACCAAAGTTTTCTTGGGAATAACTCAAATGCTTTGAAAGGGTCTTCAAAATCCACTGAAAAGCTTCAAAAATTATAATTAGATGTACAAAATGGCAGTATTTTAGATACTTGAAAATATCTATAATTTTTCTTACAATGAAAGGGAATAATACTGTGTAATTTATTTACAGAGTCTCTAGTGTAATGCAGACATGCATATTAAACACTATTTCATTTCATCTGTCTAAGTGAATAAATACATTATAGCATCCAGACACACAATGGAAACATTTCCCTGAGTATTCTTTAAATACAATGTGCAAGATTGCACTGGCATCATGACTGATAAAATGACAAAGATGCTATTAATCGAGTGAATACAAAGCAACATGAATTATTTATGCTGATAATATTTGTAGACATACACATTATATATTGATGCCACGTTGGAGTATTTAGTGTTTCAGCCAACATTAATCATACAATGTCCCCCACCCACCCCCCAATTTAATCCTTTGGATAGCTCTAATTCATGTTACCACTCAGAACCATAAAAACAATATTTCTGGCTGTCTCAAAATTCATTTTTCCATTATTATGTAACAGTTGTCCCACAAAGCATAATCATGGCTCGCCTTTTTTCAGAACTCCCTCAGTGAAGGAACAATGAAGTGGCCTCTGCTACAAAGATGGGCACTGCCCTTACCTTGCCCAGAGAAGGGGGCATGAGAGTTATTGCTCACATGGTTTTTTCTCAACACTGCACTGAGATCAGAATGGAGACATTTACAGGAAAGGAAGCAGAGGCAACTCTTAAGACAAGGACCACAGAGATTTTCCTTTGTTACTCTAAGAGCTTCAGAAAACTGCCGAAGTCCCGATTATCTAGGAGATTTCACACTCATGTGCACTGATCCCTGATTGACACATGCACACTCATGGTCACACTCATCTGCACTGATCCCTGATTGACACACGCACTCATGGTCACACTCATATGCACTGATCCTTGAGTGACACACACACTCATGGTCACACTCATCTGCACTGAACCCTGATTGACACACACACACTCATGGTCACACTCATCTGCACTGAACCCTGATTGACACACACACACTCATGGTCACACTCATCTGCACTGAACCCTGATTGACACACACACTCATGGTCACACTCATCTGCACTGAACCCTGATTGACACACACACTCATGGTCACACTCATCTGCACTGAACCCTGATTGACACACACACTCATGGTCACACTCATCTGCACTGATCCTTGATTGACACACACACTCATGGTCACACTCATCTGCACTGATTTCTTATTAACACCTGCACACTTATAGTCACACTCATCTGCACTGTTCCTTTATTGACACATGCACAGTCTTGGTCACACTCATCTGCACTAACTCTGTATTGACACATGCACACTCACATCACACTCATCTGCACTGATCCCTTTTTGACACATGCACACTCATGGTCACACTCATCTGCACTGATTCTTTGTACATACATGCACACTCACAGTCACACTCATCCACACTCACTTTGAATAACTTAATTCCTTGTTGGAAACCATGAAAATCTTTTTTTTTCCTCAGCTCACCCCATCTTCCCATGTTTTGAGGGTGCTATGTGGGTGCCACCACAGTTAGGCTGGTCACCCATCAAACTATACATTTCTCAAGTGTTGAGGTCAAGTGCGATGATCATGCAGGATCTGCTTATTTAAAATGATGTTTGAATTACAAATTTGGAGTTTTTTCTTTTTATGAGTATGTGTATGTATGTATGTATGTATGTATGTATATATGTGTGATATGCATTGTGTGTGCATGTTACATGGGTGTGCACGCATGTGTGTGAAGACCAGAGGAAACCTCCCATCTCCCTTTTATAGACAAGGGTCTTTCATTACTGTAGCTCCCCAATTAAACTAGACTGGTTGGCCAGAGAGCCTCAGGCATCCTCATGTCTCTGTTTCTCTTACCCTGGGATTATGGGTGCACACTGCCATTCCCAACATTTTATGTGGATACTGGGGATTGAATACCATTTCTCATGCTTTGTGGGGCAAGCAAATTACCAACTCCCCAGCTTATAGAATGGATTATTTTTTTAATTTTTAAAAAATTTTTTTATTTATTTATATGAGAGAGAGAGAGAAAGAGGCAGAAAGAGAGAGAGACAGAAGAATGGGCATGCCAGGGCCTCCAGCCACTGCAAACAAACTCCAGATGCATGTGCCCCCTTGTGCATCTGGCTTACATGGGTCCTGGAGAATTGAACCAAGATCCTTTCGTTTTGTAGGCAAATGCTTTAACCGCTAAGCCATCTCTCCAGCCCTTAGAATGGATTCTTAATGAGTAACTGAACTGCTTAGAGAAGGATGGTCATACTTGATCTCAGGCCTTATTGAGATCCACTTCTTGGTTCACACAAAGATGTATATTCAAGATACCAAACACTATCCGTCCATGTGATGAGGAAAGTGGTCAAAGTGTGTGGGTGTGGGGGGAATCTTGTTAAACTCTTCAAAACCAAACATCTCCATCATGAGAAACCCCAAGTAACCATCACGCCAGCAGCCCAAATCACATGAAATGCAAAATCCCAATCTAATCTCCAACCATCTTCCTGATGTTTTCTCCATCCAACTCCATGTGTTAATTTCACTTCATGACTTCTCTCTCACCTCTTTCCACTACCCCAAGTCTTTTCTGGAAAGGTCATGACTGACAACATGAGATCAGGTTTGAATCCTGTTTCTTCCTCGCCTACTTGGATGATGTTGGGGAAGTCACTTCATGTTGAGCAGCCCTGTTTCTTCCCCTATGTAATGGGACAACAAAAGTTACTGCTTCATAGACCTATCATGAAGACTGAATTAATAATACAAAATAGTCACAAATAGCATCGAACATAGTAGATGGTTTTTAAATGACAATTATCATTGCATATGTAAGTTTGTTTCATAGCTGTACCTGCCAGTGACTTAATTACAGTACACAGTTTTCACCTGTCTGCTTCTGCTATTGAACTGAGTTTAGGGAACATTTCTTCCTAACCTATTGTCCTCTGAGCATAGTGCCTGCTAACATGGTAGAGACTACTTATGGGAGATGACTCCTTTACATTAAGATCCTGACTCAGCTGTTCAGCTGTTTTCCATGATTTTCCTAAATGCATCTCTGCGAGAGAGCTTCTAGATTAGCTTATTTGAGGTAGAAAGACCCACTCTACTTGAGGGTGACACCCTCCCCGAGGCTGGGTTCCCAGAATGACTAAAAAGGAGCAAGCTCAGCAATCATTGCTCCCTCCTTCCTGACCGCAGACAAAGTATGACCTAAGCCTCATGGTCCTGTCACAATAACTTCCTATTATGATGGAATGAGCCAAAACAAGGCCTTCCTTCTTCAAAATTGCTTTCCACAAGTGTCAGTCACAGCATTGAGAAAAGTAACCAGTACAAAGTCCAAAACCAAATGCTATTTAGTCACGTGAAAGTTTTCTCTACCTTCCGTATTGCCCCAAAGCTCTCTGTGGGAAAGCTCTTTTTATTCAAGTTCCCAAGGCCATTCTGACTTTTGTTACTTATATATACTAAGTTCATTGACAATGGGGACCATGTCTTAATCAGATCTGTAGTCCAGGACTACCTAAATTAGTGTTTCACAACCTACTATACACAATTATCTCAGAAAGATTAAATGAGAAAAAATTAATAGAAATATAAGATGTTGTGACTCATATCTGTATACCAGCAAATTCAATGAAATTTCATTTCTTTCTCAGAGTTAACCTTGAGTGTTAGATGTTTGCCCGAGAGCCAACGTTTGACTGTAGGCTTCAGAATCTCCTTTTTATGTTCTAAAACATCCTGTGCATGATATACGCAGAAAACATTTGTGGAATGTAAGTGTTGAATTGTTTCTTTCTGGAGAACTTGGGAAATTGCATCAAGCTAAGGGATTCTCATGACAATAGCTACTGCCTTGCTATGGTAATTATATTACTTGATATCAACAAGAAAGAAAAGCTGAACTAGTTCGCTGTCTTCAATTCCTGGTTGTCATGCAAACACATGCAACCTTGAAGACCATCTTGGGCTTGTTCCCATCACACAAATGGAGCCATAACTAGTGTTGGGACTGCCAGAGACCTCCTGTGCTGAGGTCTGCAGTGCAAGGCATGGGTGCTAAGGACTTCACGCTCAGAGAAAGTAAATACATTGTCAACTTCTGGGAAGCATAGGATCTGGAAGCCATTTTCTAAGTAGGTAGGACAGAGGCTTCTGGAGTCAAGCATCAGCTAGAGTTTGTTGGTTATGAGACTTCAAGACTTCATCCTAAGATGGCATGGTATAAACAAGAACTGAGGTGCCAGGAAAAGCAATCTCTCAGGAGGCTGTTTTCAGGATGACAAGGTGAAAGTCAAATATATATATACACACACATTTATATATATGTTTTTAAGCTTTTTAACCCAAAGTATATCTGATTCATTTGCCTTTTTGTCAATTGTTTTCAGTCTTTACCAATCTTTGAAGAAGTGTCCCACCACCATTTTAGCTCAGTTTTAAAAGAAAGACCCCCTAGTGCTTGCCAATTTCCATGATGCCCATGTTATCATCATGGCCAATCTGATGCTACCAACAGCCTGTCAACAAACTCAGAACTGCTAAGAAATGAAAACCACTTAGATGCCTTTAGAATATCTTTGTGCTTCCTTTGACAGTACCACTGAGTCTGTTAGCAGATCAATCTGGAAGCACCTATGCCAGCAAGAGTCACCTTAAACACAGACTTTGTTGGAAAAATCTCTGTTTTCATTATGGAAACCAGCATATCTTTAACACATGCACTCATGCATTGAAATTCCAAGGAAACAGGAAGTTTGATGTAAGAAGCCAGTTGTGATTTAATATACAGCTCTTCAAAGATATCCCCTTTCGTCTACATAGCCTAAGAATATGCAAATCTTAATGACATAAAGATTAGTTAGAATTTTTGAAACTTGGAATGGTATACTACAATATCCTTTATCATTGTTATAAAGTATAATCACATAGTTCTAGCCGATCAAATATAAAGAGCAGTGATATGCAAGCTATACTAGAGTGTGGGTCAATAATATCCTATGAGTGTGGTTCCTCTTCCCTGACCAAAGCTCTTCCATTGGTTTGATTGCAACAAGTGGTGCAAGACTGTTTTAAAAATGGCAGAACTGGGCTGGAGAGATGGCTTAGCGGTTAAGGCGCCTGCCTCCTAAGCCTAAGAACGCTGGTTCCAATATCCAGCGGTTCCAATCTCCAGGTCCCACGTTTAGCCAGATGCAAAGTGATGCAAGGGTGTAATGCCGCACTTGACCATAATGGGGCCCACACATCTGGATTTTGTTCGCAGCAGCTGAGAGGCTTCTGGCACGCCCATCTCTGTCTTCCTCTCCCTCTCTCTCTGTCTCTCTCTGTTTCTCTCCAAAAAAAAAAAAAAAAAAAAACATGGCAGAACTACAAAATGAGAGTGGTACAGGTCCCAGAATCAATGAGGGAAAGATGCTTTTCCTACAAGGAGCTGTAAGGACCAGCTGAAAAGAAACTATTTACATAGATGAGCTAGCTAAGTATTTATTTATCTACACATTTGTTTTTACAGATAGGATTAAATGGTATATTTGACAATATCCACTAAAGCCTTGGGTTCCTACTGAAGATCATCAGAGTACATTTGTACTCTGGCAAAAAGTTACATTTATATCCATGAAAATGATATAGAAGAATCTAAACTCTTCAATCTGATGTGGCTATATTGTGGACTTTCACTAAGACCTTAAGAAACTTTTTTTTTTTAAGAGGATGATTTTCAGGCTGATAATGCTAACATGAGAACTAGAAAGAAAAAGTAGGAAAAATTAGGAGAAGGCTAGGGGACGAGAGCAAGGACCCGTGCCTTGTTGATGACATTAGGCTTCTTTGCCCATAATGTTAGTGTGGTTTCTGTTGTCATCATCACAACACTAACTACTGAACAAGAAGCTGGGAAGACAGCGGGTAGATTGTGCCTTCTGTGGGTCCAAAGTAAGGAGGCCAGATCTCAAGCTTATAGTTTTTTTTTTACTGTTAGAGACCTAAGGTGAGGAGGAAGAACATCAAGTAGCAAGAGAGCATGTGCACACTTCGGGTTCTTCTCCTTCTTCCTATAAAGCCACCAGGATTGAATTCATGGCCTCTACTCTAATACTCTGATCTAATCCTAACCACTTCCTAATCTCTACCCACCATGGATGGATGAACTAAGTTACCACCCTCACAATACCTCAGAACAAAAAGTAAATTTCAATACATGATGTCATGGGACACACACACACAAATCATAACCAAACCATAGTAACAAATGACAAGATAAAAATTAATAAAAGAATAAAATATTTTAATTATGCTGTATTATATTTACAAGTTGGAAATCTCTACCAAATATTTTCAAAGTCATATTTTAATATTGCCAAATCTTATTAAAAGTTACTCTATATTTATTTACATAATTATGAATAAACAGAAGACAGTAGTACCACATAAAGGCCACTGACTTGGGTTAAGTGTGTCCCATTTTGTACCACATTATGCTTATTATATATTTTCCCTCTATAAAACATATTATAATTATATCCCATAATGTAATTAACATTGCAATGGTAACATTATGTATTATAGCTGCACTGTATTATTTTCCTAACCTGCCACTATTATTAGCTCATCAGTGTCCTGAGGGGTAGTGATTATGACCTACATTGAAGTTACTCACAACATCTCACACAATGCCGTCCTACCATGGGCAGAGCAAATGTAGGACGAGTCAATAAATATGCAGGGAGAGTAATTTTCTCAGGGCCAATTTGTAACTTCATTAGTTTTAATGCCTTTTATGATGTCTGATAAGAACTTCTTCCCTTCGGAGCCCATGTGTGAATATGGATGCTTTCTAGCAAGGGGACCTCCTAAAATCAGGATTGTCATAGCAAGTCATCTCCTGTGAGGAAGGGCTACAAAGTACCTATTTATAAAGGTGATCAAATTTTAGCATTAGGGCATAGGACAGGGGGAGCTTGTGGTCTGCGGAAACAAGTGTATTAAGTTTGCTAGCTGTGGTCTCTTTTTACCTAACTTTTTATTTCTCATTGCATTTTGGTGCAATGTCCATAATAGTGGGTTCGATGTTCAAAGAGACTCTCCTATCCAGAAAGTGTCTTGTTTAAGTGGAAGACCATTGCAGACTAGCCATGGGTCAGTACTAAGAAGTTTTCTTGTAACTGTAAACATGACCAGTTACCTTATGGTGTTGGGAAAAAGCACCCAATCAAAGTCAGCTGATGGGAGGAAAGTTTTATTTTGGCTTACAGTCTTGAGGGGAAACTTCATGATGGCAGTGGGAAAACACAGCCTGAGCAGAGGCTGGACATCATCTCTGCTAAAGCAGGTGAAAATATCAACAAGGGAGTAACCCACGGAAAGCTGGCTATAACACCCCCAACAACACACCTCCTTCAGCAAGGCTCCACCTTCCAAATTTCTACCATCCAGGAACCAAGCATTCAGAACACATGCGTTTATGGGAGACATATTATTCAAACAACCATACCAGGTTTCTGAAGACAAATCTAGACAAACTCTCTGAAAAATCTATGCACACTGGGCAAAGGGAAGGGTGTTCTCATGGGTATTTTTCTAAACAAGAGATGTGGGTGTGAGAAATGAGCTCACACTCATACACCAGGCGTATTAATGTTCCATCACTGTGACAAAATTATGAGGAAATCAACTTAAGAGAAGAAAATTTTATTTTGTATCACAGTCTCAATGGTTTCAGTCAGTGTTCACTTGACCCTATTTATTTTAGGTCAGTGATGAGGTATACTATCTGGGTGGGGAGCATGTGGGCAGATGGTGGCAAAAAATTGCTCGACTCACGGAGGCTGGCACAGAGATAATGAAGTAGTCACAGTGCCAATACCCCTTTTGAGGGCATTCCAGGGGCCTAATTTTCTTCCACTAAGTCCAACTCCCTCAAGCTTGCTTCACAATAAGCTATAGTTCTACTGCTGAAGGCTATTGGGCACATTGAAGACCCAAATGAACACAAGGCAATGGGCTCAAGGAAGAATCAGATGGAGCCTCTTCTGTGTATAGAATGCCACTGCCAAGGCTTATCAGGAAGCCTCATGGGAGACTGTGTCAGTCACTTCCTGAGGTGGTGTCAAGGCTTCAAAAATTAACCTGTTCCCGGGCTGGAGAGATGGCTTAGCGGTTAAGGCACCTGCCTGCTAAGCCTAAGAACACCGGTTCCAATCTCCAGGTCCTACGTTTAGCCAGTTGCAGTGATGCAAGGGCGCAATGCCACACTTGACCACAAGGGGGCGCACGCATCTAGATTTCCTTCACAGCAGCTGAGAGACTGCTGATGCGCCCATCTCTGTCTTCCTCTCCTTCTCTCTCTCTCTCTGTGTCTCTCCAAAAATAAATAAAATAAAATAATTTAAAAAAATTTTTAAAAATAACCTGTTCTGAAAGCAGAAACCTTCAGTATTTTTTAAAAAAAACTGTGTGTGTGGTGCATGAATGTATGTGTGCATGTACAAACATGTGCCACAGTGCTCATGTAGCGGTTAAAGAACACCTGAGAGCTGGAGAGATGGCTTAGTAGTTAAGGCGCATGCCTGTGAAGGCCAAGGATCCAGGTTCGATTCTCCAGGTCCCACGTAAGCCAGATGCACATGGTGGCACATGTGGCTGGAGTTTGTTTGCAGTGGCTAGAGGCCCTGGTGTGCCCATTTTTCACTCTCCCCCTCTCTCTCTGTCTCAAATAAATAAATAAATAAGTCTTTTTTTAAGAAGAACAACTCTGGATGTCAGTCCTCACCTTCCACCTCGTTTCTGAGGCAGGGTCTTTTGTCCTCCTGATTCTCCAGTCTCTGCCTCCCACCTTGCACTAAGCATTCTGGTTCTAGACACCAGCACCTGCATCCAGGTTTTGTATGGGTGCTGGGGATCTGAGCTCCATCTGGTACTGCCATTTTGATGGCAAGTACTCTATCCACTGAGCCATTTTTCCCAGCCTTGGCTTTTTTTTTTTTTTTTTTTTTTTCCCCAGAGAGCCTCACAATTTACAATTCTGGTACATGTTACAAAAATGAAAACCAAAACAGGTACCTTTTTATTAGGGGAAAAATGTGAATATGGATTACAAAAAAAGTGGCACAGGAATGATGCAGCTTTGTGACAACTGACAATAAACCTAGGAAATGATTTGTTTTTCCACAAGGGAAACCAGAATGAGAAAAATCTGTGTATTAACAGCTTAATTTACTTTAAACTTTCATGAGGAAGCCTGGAACGATCAGCCCAATGTAAATCCTCCTAAGGGGCCGTGGACAGATGTCCTGGGTATCTCGTTTCTCGCCCTCATTTGACAGCCCCCAGACACTGAGCCAGTGCCTCTCTCTGCATTTATGGTGACTCAAGCTCTCCCAGGTCCCATGTCCCACAGGGAGATCAACTAAGAGCTGAGGAGAATTCACAGTAGAGGGAATGTTATAATGTAGGTCTCTCATGTCACAGGTTTTGACCAATTCTCATGTAAGTGAAGGTACAGTTAGCAGGCCAATCCAGATACAGCTATAATGTGGATAGCAGAATAAAATGTTGTTTAATGATACTTTGAAAATAATGTGCACCAAAGAATAGTGGCATCTGATGCCCACACACAAGCTTATCTTCTCTCCTTCCATCAGCCTCACTAAAAAAAGTGGTGCATGTGTTTGGAGTTCATTTGCAGTGGCAAGAAGACTCTCTTTCTCTCTCTACCTGTCTGCCTCTTTCTCTCACATCTTTCCTTCTCAAAATAAATCAATAAAAATATATTTTTTTAATGTTCAAGAAAACTTACAACATTTAAATGAAAAATGTGTGGGGCCCTGTGGAGGTCCAGACAAACAGTTCTTTCTAGACGTCAGAGGGAAGATAGAAGAGCAAAGACTATGTTATAGAAAGCCACCAATGGGCTCTAAAGGCCTTGCAGAACTCTGGACAACACTTTCCTGGAAAAACAGAGGAAAGAAGGAGACGGAGTGCAAGATAAAGAAATTATCTGGGGCCTGGAGAGATGGCTCCATGGTTAAGAGATCTTCCTGTGCAAGCATTAGGGCCTAAGGGGGCCTGAGATTGCCTGAGTTCCATTACAAGAATCATGTAAACAGCTGGATATGGCTGTGCATGTCTGTAACCTCTGCCCTGCGGGGAGCAAACACCAGAGTCTCTGGGATTCACGAAACCAACCATCTCCAGAATCCATAAGAGAGTCCATCTTAAGGAAACAAGTGGATGTGTGTTGGAGGAGGGACACCCAATTTTCTCACTGGGTGACCGCACATGTGGGATGATGTATTTGCAGACACATGTACATATACCACACATAAACACCACATAGCATATCACACTTATTACATGTACGCACATGCATACCCCGCCCAAATTATCATGTAACAACTAACCAATAAGCCCTCCCATATGTCCTGTTCCATTCCACTGACAAGTAATCGGATCTTTGTCCTCAAAGGAAAGAATTTGGAGTCCTTTTTTTTTTTTTTTTTTCTGAAAATATTGAAAAGCAAAAGGCAACATATTCGGGGCCAACTCAATCACCATAAAACAAAGTCCACATGGAGAGTCACAGAGATGTTGGTGAATGGTTTCTCAATTACCAGTGGGTAACCAGGGGTCACCACACATATGAAGAACCCCCCTCCCCAAGGAATAGCACGAGCAGGATGCATAAATGGAGCCAGAAGAAACCCGTCCCGAAACTAGTTTCAACATCTTAATGAGAGTCAGGGAAATGGCATCCAAGATAAAGCCTGCCTGTAAGACGGAAGACAGAAGTACCTGCTAAGAGGTTACTCTTCCGCTCCACCACTTCTGCACGGTTAACCGTCGAAACATCTGGCAAGACAGCCAAGGGATCCTAACTATAATCCCAGAACTCTACATGCCTCATGTCCACCAAAACCTTCCAAATATTGCAGGACTTAGCAACATTCAGCTCATCTCACACCCTTTCCTCACAAGATTCATGAAGCTAGACATAGCTGAAGCGGAAGGTGGCTGCCAAGCAGGACAGGGTAACTTTGGAGGTGCAGTGGATCTGGAAAAGGAAATCTCTCCTAGAGAACAGAAAGATGGGGAGCTGGGGTGGAGGAGATCCTGCGAAGGGGCCAGGGAATGGACGGTGTCATGGACGAATGTCAGACATTGACCTTGGGATTCAAGGACCAAAAAGGCAAGCAAAAGAGTGGAAGACAGGAATCCCCTCAAAGACAGAAAGCCTTACAGATACAAACATGGGAATGATAGCGCCCATGAACTCTGCTGTCAACGAGTCAGTGTGTTACTTTAGTGATTTTTCACATTTTACAATCAACCTTTTGACAAAGGACTAAAGAGGTATGCTGGTAGCATAAGACAAAGTTTCGAGGGTGTTGTTATTAAAAACAAAAAAGTAAAAAGAAATGCTATACATTTCGCCCTCCTGGGTCTTCTTTCACTGCATTCCTTCTTGTAGTTGAAGGAAACTTTGGCTGTGAATGTTCATTTCAGTAGCAAATGGATGGAAAAAAAATTATCTTTATGAAAAAGGGCACTTAAGGGTATCAGGTAACTAAATCCTCATCTATCCTAGCAGGAAGTCAGCAGTTGTCTGAAACTAATAAACTAGAAAAAAAAAAAGTATTACTTTATGATTTGAAGGGAACAGCCAAAAGAAACAGCAAAAAGATGAAGAATCTTTTAGGAAAGAGATGTGAAAAGTGACTTGGTGCTTTGGGACATTTTCTAGCATTATTTTGATTTAACAAATTAATAAATTTTAAATAAAACAATATTATAAGTATGTTTCTCAGCAACTTCACAGAACAAGTATGTATGGATTGGTCTAGGAAATGAAGGATTGTTTACAGCAAGGGTTAACTATCTCAATATCTTCATGACTGTTGGAAATAAAGTTTCATTGGAAGGTGGTTATACTCATTTACACATTGGCTTAAAGCAGTAGAGCTAAGCAGCTGCAACAAAGATGGTCCAGTCGACAAAGACTAAGATATTTACCATCTGTTTCTCCATGAAAAGCTCAGTGTGCATCATAACTCTTTAGTCAAATAAAAAGAATGAGAAGAAATAGTTCATTGATCCCTGATTGCAACATAGATTTTTCTGTAAAAAAAATGTTTACTGTAGTCAAGTTAATTTTTAGAAAATTCTCCAACGGAGAGAGAAGTTAGAATTAGATAGATGGGATGGCCATAGATATTTTAGAGAGAAATTTATATGCCATCCCATCTATCTAGTTCTAACTTCTCTCTCCATTGGAGAATCTGCTTATCTTTTTCAGATGGACAACAAACCTGAAGGGAGGATCAGCCAATCACACCTCACCAGGGCCCCAGCTGAAACCATAGAACAACGCAGGGGAAGGACAAGAATACAGCGTGCTTGGTGAACAAGACACCAGAAAAAGGCTGAAGGAGATAAACACAGAGAACATCCACCTCCTACTAAGCCAGATATCCAGAGACACAGAGGCTCCCAAAACCTCATCACTGAAGTAGAACTAAAATGACCCCAATGTGGCTCAGGGAAATTTGAGGAAGAGGGGGTGGAAAGAATGTTAGAGCCACAAGTTGGGGCATTATGCACAGAGACTTGGCCTATCCCCCATAAGTCTTGACTACCCCCACAATGCATGACCCACATTCCCCATTGGTGAGGGTCCCTGTGGAAGTGGAAGGATAGGGAGGAGGAATAATGGAGTCACCATTATGAATGTAAAATTAGAATATGATAAATAAATAAATAAATTATTAATAAAAATATTAGAAAAAAGTCCATTTCTAAGTATTCTCCCCTCTCCCTCTCCCTCTCTCTTACTGAAAATTAATATGAAATGCCTCAGGATGTGGTGACAATTGTTTACTTGTTGAGAGCAAGTAAAAGGTGCTCATGGGATCCCTGTCTCCATTAGACAGCAATGAGAACAATGTGTCTCTACATGTAATTCTCCTGACCTCACATGACAGTCACATCTTAGCCCCTGCATTTCTGTTGCTAGACACTGGGATGATACCTGTCAGAAAACAGCAGTCTTTCCTTCCTTGCATCAAAATGACTTTTGCCTGCATCTCAATGTGGACATTAGAATGAAATTATTCCACATCACCATCACCATCACCAGCATTCAGCATTCTAGGCCAAACCTCATCAGCAGGACAATAAGAAGACATGCGGCATATATTTGTATAAAGAGGAAGGAAATATGCCAGTCCGAATGTTATGTCTTTGTCCTGTTATTCAACCTAATCCTTTATGCCTGGCGGTCAATTCAATTTATGGGAATAGCAAATGGAAAAGAGGCCAGTGATGTGCTGAGGAAACCATTTACAAAACGGCAGTGCTCCTCCAACAGTTGAGGGCCGACTTGGCCCTAACTTTGTATTCTGAATGAACATCAAACCCAGTTTCCGGAGCAAACCTGTATAACTGCCTTTCCCTCCCCCCAAAAGTGTAGGCCCATTTTTGAAAGTGGAATTGTTAATCTGTTATCTCTAGCTTTAGAGAAACTCTTTACATTTGATAAGAGCTCCTGTGTGTGTGTGTGTGTGTGTGATGTGTATGGGTATGTATGTATATATGTATATTGCTTGCTCTTTTGACTTGTGTATTATCAAGTTTCTCAGTCTCCATAAATATAAACCTTTATACATTAATAATATCTTCAATAAACCGCCTTGTATATAATTTAAGTATCGACACTGTTTCTGAAAGCAGAATTCCTAGGTTACAGAAATTATACCATTTCAGAATTATTTGTGCTTGCACATGCGTGTGTGAGTGCGGGGGGACGTGCCAAGGTCTCTTGCCTCTGCATATGAACTTCAGACTTCGTGTACCACATTTTCCATCTTGCTTTATGTGAGTAGTGGTGAGTTGAGCCCAGGTCAGCAGGCTTTGCAAGCAAGTGCCTTTAATTACTGAGCCATATCCCCAGGACCCCGTTCAGAATTTTTGGTAATAAACTTCTTAACTAATCCCCCAAGAGTTATACCAACATACCCTGTTCCTGCAAATTGTGCCAAATGCCCACCCACTGGCTTGTACCCATTTCAGTTCTGCTGTTTTAGAGACTCTCCCAGCGGTTCATAATTTGCTATTTGCTGCTCTCTCTTAAGTTCATTGTTAAGTGCACTTAGCATCTTTGACAACAGTAATGACAATGATGATTATGCCAGAGTGTCATTAAAAGAAATCTTTGTTTTATGCATTTCACATGTACTATCTCATTTAATAAATCCAGTAGCCCAATGAAGGGGTATTATTATCTTCTCCATTTTACAGATGAGGCAACTAAGAGATATGCATATTGCCTAAGCAAATAAAGATAAAATTTAGATTCAAGGGGTTGGAGAGATGGCTTAGTGGTTAACTGCTTGCCTATGAAGCCTAAGGACCCCGGTTCAAGGCTCAATTCCCCAGTACCCACGTAAGCCAGATGCACAAGGTGGTGCATGCATCTGGAGTTCGTTTGCAGTGGCTGGAGGCCCTGGTGCACCCATTCTCTATCTATCTGCTTCTTTCTCTCTGTCTGTCGCTCTCAAATAAGTAAATAAAAATGATTTTAAAAAACTTTTAAAAAATTTAGATTCAAGCCCAAGCAGTCTGTCTATATAGTGTCCTTACCTTCCTAGACAAAACACAGCTAGGAGAAAAAACTATGCACCATATAAAAAAAAAAAAAAGGCCACCAAGAGACCTGCATGTGCTATGCTGTTCCACAGAAGCACACTTACAGGAATGCAATCAGTAAAGTAGTTTCTGGTCCAGAATCTGTTCTCTTTCCAATCAAAAATTATGTCCTGGGGCTGAAGAGATGGTGTGGTAGTTTGAATAGATGTCCCCCAATATATTCATTGTTTAATAGTGTTTGTAGTTTTTATTTGCAGCCACCTGGCTGGAGGCAATGTCACTGGGCAGATCTTAAGGTGTGGTGGTGGGTTTGAGATTTCAATCTAAAGATATGCAAAGTGTGCCTAGCTGGAATTCCTGAGGCTTGCTGTGCTGTGTGGCTTTCAGATTTTGGTTTTCTCTCTCTCTCTACCTGATCCTATAAGAACAGGCCAACTTCTTCTGCTCTTATGGAACTTCCCCTGGATCTGTATGTTTCAATAAATATCCCTTCTTCCATAACTGTGCTTGGTCTGGAAGTTCATTTCAGCAAACCTGAAGCTGTCTGCTATAGATGGCTTAGCGGTTAAGCTAAGCCTGCCAAACCTAAGAATGTCCTTTCAATCTCCAGGTCCCATGTTTAGCCAGATGCAAAGTGACACAAGGGCGCAATGCTGCACTTGCCCACAAGGGGGTGCACACATCTGGATTTCGTTCACAGCAGCTGAGAGGCTGCTGGTGCTCCCATTCTCTATCTGTCTCCTTCTCCCTCTCTCTCTGTCTCTCTCCAAAAATAAAAAAAAAAATTTAAAAACCATCATGCATTAAAGTCTAAACTGACTCTTAAAAGTCTTCATTCAAGAAAGAAATCTTTTAGAAATGTATCAAAAGATGAAGTAAACACATTCAACCCTTCAAGGGAATCAATGCTAATACATACTAGCATGTGAAATTTTCTTACTATCATATCTGTAGGCCTCAGAAATATGCAATTACTACAAATAAGAACTGGTACTTTATTACTTGCCACCCAATACATATCAATTGTCAACATTAACACGGTGTTTATAAGTTGATAGCAGATATTAATAATTATTAATGCACTTGTGTGCCATAAGTTTTAAAAATAAAAGCAGATAAATTGGAATTTCTCTATTGCTATATGTTATATGTGTGCTGAGATGGTACTATAAAGCTGACTCGGGATCAGGAAGAAGTAGACAACATGTAGAACAGGGAGAGAGACAGTGTGAAGGTGAAGGCCTGGATGGAGAAAAAGCAAAGCCAGAGGCAGCCTTCCATATGCTTTCTCACAGGAAAAATTCAAAGCTGGCAAGGAAGAGAAGCAGCAGTCATTGTGACCCCAGGAGACCACAGTTTTCCAACCAGAAGTTTCCTTAGAGTGAAGTATGAAGGATTTTGCTTTCAATTCTGACAGACATGGGTTCAAATTCTAATGCTATTTACCAGCTATGAAACGAGTCAGTTATTTATATTCTTCCACGTCTCAGCTTTTTAATCCACCATGAAGAACCCACCTTGGGGCAGCTGTAAGGATGAAATAAGGGAGTAGAACAATGGTTCCTACTGGGTACCTTGTTCAGAATGAAAAGGGAACACCCCTCAAATACTACTAACATTTCTCATGTCCCCCAAGTTAACACCAAACCTGTACCAAGTATGTATTATTTTGCTTTCACACACACAAATACACTTCCGTTGGCATGTCAGATAGCGTTCCAGATTTCATTATAACTGTAGGGCAGTGAGAGTGATATATGATACCACACTACACATGCACTGCTATATATTTTAACGTGTATTTGTGCACATGTGTATGTGTACATGCGGGAGACAGAGGACAACCTTGGCTGTCATTCCCTCAGGAATTCCATCCACCATTTTGAGGCAGAGTCTCAAATCACCCTGGAGTGCATCAATTAGGATAGACTGCCTGGCCAATGAACCCCAGGGATCTGCCTATCTCTACCTTACCAGTGTTGAAATTACAAGCTCATGCCACTGTGCCTGGCTTTTTCACATGGGTTCTGGGCACTGAACTCAGGTCTTTGTGCTTGAAAGGTAAGCACTTGAACAATGGATCTATTTCCTTAGCCTCACATTCCAGCTTTCAAACAGTGATGATGTGAGCAATCCTCTCCCCTACTCAGGTCACAAACTTGACAGACACTGAATTCTGGTGCTAGATGGAATCCTCCAATCTAAAATCAGCATCTTTAATTCTACAACAGAATAAAATCTTTGGTTATCATAAAAATAACATTTTATTCAAGGCACTGGTCCAAGATCTCCATTGCAGAGAATCACAGAGGAGAAGCCAAGGCAGCGTGCAGTATTTATAGGTCATTGCCTTGGGGCACGGCCAAAAGAATTTTTGTAACCATCATCTCTGCCAAAAAAAAAAAAAAAAAAAAAAAAAAAAAACCCACTATCTCTGTATTCTCTTAATCATATCCTTTTGGAGGCCTTTTAAAAATAGCAAATGAAATGAAAAGAAAACTAGAGGTAACAAAACACAAAACAGTGATAATGAACTGTTCTCTGAAATTCACGAGCAAATGACATACAGTCTGAAAAATTTAAACAATTTTCATTCCTTAGAAAGATTCCCGGAGAAAATTTATGATATAAAACTCCAAGTCAGATGGCTTAGCGATTAAGATGTTTGCCTGCAAAGCCAAAGAACCCTGGTTTGATTCCCCAGGACCCACGTAAGCCAGATGTTCAAAGGGGCGCATGTGTCTGGAGTTCATTTACAGTAGATGGAGGCCCTAGCATGCTCATTCTCCCTCTCTCTCTGTCAGCTTCTTTCTCTCTCTGTCTCTCTCTCTCTCAAATAAATAAATAAAATATATTTTTAAAAAGGAAACTGCAAGTGAGAAAGGGAGAACGGTGGAATTCTGGGGTAGGAGTGTGGATAGAGCCGTAAACTTATAAAAGGCCTAGAGAACTTCTGTATATAATTATACAGCATCCAAGGGATGTCGGCTGGCTCCTCCAAGGCTGGGCCCATCTGCACAATGACTAGAACTGTGATACACAGAGGCCCATTTCTGTATCACCTTCCAATGAAATCAAAATTTCTTATGAATAAGCAACAAAGGGTTCTTTATGAAAAAGAATCTTTTGCTCTTAAATTGTGAAAACTGAATATCCTTGAAGTTTTTCTTTTGAAGGATGGGACATGTTAGCAAATGGCCAAGCTGTCCTTGAATTTCACAGGGTCTAAGAACTCATGCAGTCCTCTGAAATGTTTCCCGAATCATGTTCTCTTTTATTCACAGAAGTATAACTATCTCGTTTTCCTATTTTTTTTTTATTATGGGAATGAGAATTACATAGGAGGATTTGGCAACTTGCACTTATGAGAAGGCCCTGTATGACTAAAGGAAGTAGATCCATGGGATCATTGTGTTAGGGGATTTCAGCCATCACTGAATGCCCCATCTTTCCTAAGTCGGGCAAGAACAGGTCAACATTTCCTTGTTATTTCTGCTGAGGGAGAAGGAGTATGCATCCGGTGACACTTCTAACGTGCCTTCAAACAGCATGTCCATCTACGGCCATCCCACACCCTCAGTGCGTCCAGCCTCCCATTCTGCCCTGAATGCACCCAATCATGTTGGAGATGGCAGATCCCAATTAGCAGGACGGTAGACAAACAGAGAATCTGGGTTAGCTGTTATTCTTAAAAGTCTCCTCTCCTCCTCCGTCCACCACAATAGCAGACACAGTACATAGGACAGGAGTGAAAACAAAAACAAAACTTGCAAAAGCCTTTGCTATTCACATGAAGGTCAGTGGGGAGCATGTTTTGGCAGGGGTACTAAAAGAACTTATTCAGATATTTCTGGAAGCAATATAGGTCATCCCAATGTTCTCCAGAGTTTAAGTCATTCTTCTATACTCTAAGAATGCAAGGATGCCCATTGTAATTTGAAACAAAATTGTAGGAGCATGTCTGCCGTCTTGGAGAGAAATAGTTGTTTAACATTGGTGCTGGCTCAATGGTTATGACCTGATACCATATACACACCAAATTCACATGCAGTGCATCCAACTACGCAGTAGCAATGGCCGTGCAATGCTGTATTTGACAAGGTCTGTGGCAGTCATGGGGACCACTGGTGCCAATCAATATCTGTACAAGTGTATCAACACTAGAATTTTATTGTATGTTTTCGTATCTTTTTATATGACTTTTTGTTGGTGAGAAGGTCAATGCCAAGTCTTTACTCAGTAAGGCTGCTCCACCTCTCAATGCTGTTCTCAAAGTAAAACTTATCTATAGCCAGGGCTGGAACTCAGTGGGTACAGTGCTTGCCTAGCCTGCAGGAAGCCCTGAGTTTGGTCCTCAGCACCTCATGAAAACTGGATGTGATGGAACATGCTTGGAATCCCAACACTTGGGAAATGGAGGCAGGAGAATCAGAAGTTTAAGGTCATGCTCAGCTACATAGTGAATTTGAGACCATCTAGTTGAATTTGAATCAGGGGTACGTGAAACTTTGTCAAGAAAGGTAGAGAGTCAGGGCTGGAGAGAGGGCTTGTGGTTAAGGCACATGCCTGCGAAGCCTAAGGACCTGGGTTCGATTCTCCAGGTCCCACATAAGCCAGTTGCACATGGTGGCACATGTGTCTGGAGTTCGTTTGCAAAGGCTAGAGGCCTTGGCACACCCATTCTCACTCTCTCTCTCTCCCCCTGTCTCAAATAAGTAAATAAATAAATAAATAAAAATAAAAGAATCTAAAAGAAAGGTAGAGAGTCAGAGAAGAAGAGAAGGAGAAAGAAAGAAAAGGAAAAAGGAAAGAAGGGAGGGAGGAAGGGAGGGAGGGAGTGAAGGGAGAGAAGGAGGAAGGAAGGAAGGAAGGAAGGAAGGAAGGAAGGAAGGAAGGAAGGGAGGGAGGGAGGGAGGGAGGGAGGGAGGGGGGAGGGGATGGAGTGACAGAGGGAAGGAAAAATCACACAGAGTGATCTATTTACCAATATTCACTTGGTGGCATTGTTTCTAAGAATATGTTCAGGCAGAAGGCTGGGGAGACCCACTATGTTCCTCAGAGCAACACAAGATTATCCTGAGGTTTTTTTTTTTTTTTTTTTTGTTGTTGTTGTTTTGCTATTGAAAACTTTTTCCGTTCCCGAGTAAGTTTCAAAATGTGAACAAAAATACTTACTGTTAATTGTTAAGAAAGTTCAGACCTCTATTCTTAGAATATTATATCAACTCCTATGTTATACATGATCCTTTTCAAATTCATCAAACTCAATGTGCCTAAAATATGCCATTGGATGAATCTAATCAATTACTTTTGCTTCTGTTCCTTCATTTTCAATCTATACTCTGGAATAAGAATATGCAAGAAGGTCATCCAACTTGTAGAGAAGAAAATCCAATAATATTCTTGTCCCTACTGGCTGTAACTTGGAATACTGGCTTTTACTTAGAACACTGGCTCTCATCTTCCTCAAGCATTTCTGCCAAGTCGCGTTTTAAGACACCCCTTGAGACTTGGCTGTGGATTCTGCTATATTCCATGATGCCTTGCTTTAGATTTACAACTTTTGATTCCAATCAAATCTAGCAAACAGCAGGTCAAGTGAGGTCACTACTTTTTACAGTACTGACAACACGACTGAACGAGGTCAGAGTGAGTGAGCTCCTCCTTTATCTCGTTCCCTCTTCTAGCTCGTTAGTAGTCTTCAGATCCCAACTTGTTCCAAGATGACTTAACTTTCGAAAAGACAACATGCACACTTTCATCCAAAGCACCTTTCGGGAACAATACTTCAAAAGGCCCAGAAGGAAGCTTCTGCAATCCTTTACCAGAAGTAGTAAATGAAGGGGGAGTGGCAAGGTTATATCCCCAAATGGGAGTTAGGATAAAAGGTTCTAGAATGACTGATTGTATGTTCTGCCTCTGAGTGGACCTTAAGTTGCTTGTGATTTGGGAAGCACTTGTGAGAAGATAATCAGAGATGAATGTTCTCTAAGGTTTCCTCTGACCTTTATAAGGCTATGATGCTAGAATGGAGCACAGTGCTATGCACATATAATCACAGACCTTGGGAAGCTGAGGCAAGAGGATTATGAGTGACAGGGCCAGCCTGAGCTACAGAGAGAGACCTTGTCTCGAAAACAAGAGAGAGAGAGAAAGAGAGAGAGAGAGAGAGCAGAAGGCTATGGTATAAAGTAAACTTGTAGTTTGGTTTTAGTAAGATCTTAACAACTCTCCATCATTCCAGTTGAAAGTGTCCAGTTTTCCTGTGATATCCGCCGTGGCATTCTAGACATGACTGGCTGGGATAGACTCTATTCCTAGCTTCTCACTAGCTTGACTTGGCCAGCAGTCAGTTCAGAGCTGGAACCCTTAGAAAAACACTCCTTCATCCCCAGGTTCCTAGAGTGGAGATTCACATTCAAAGTGTAAGGCGAGGCCTCAGTTTCAATTTGAACCCAGACATGTAACTTCATATCCAGCCCCTTCAAAAACATACGTTTGAGCGCGAGTTTATTGCCTGATATAGTGGAAAATAGCAAATCGTGCTGGCAAGTGTGGTCAGACTGTAGGCTGATGTTCTAAGAGACGTAGAGGAGGGAAAGAGCTTCGCACACTCTGGACTCCTGCTCAACCCTCACCATGAACACTGGATGAGAGTTTGGGGAGAAACTTGTTATTCTGTGGTGCTCAAAAATATCTATGGATGAATGATGGCGAGAAAGCAAGTGTTAACACTGAAATGTGATAAACTTCAATCAGGGAGAGGTGTGGGAAGGGATTCTGACTGAAGCCAAGCTGGATGTAGAGCTTGCTACCATCATCACCTCCATCATCTCACCAATTCAGTTCAGAGTCAGGGAGCCGGGCGTGGTGGCGCACGCCTTTAATCCCAGCACTTGGGAGGCAGAGGTAGGAGGATTGCCGTGAGTTCGAGGCTACCCTGAGACTACATAGTGAATTCCAGGTCAGCCTGGACCAGAGTGAGACCCTACCTCGAAAAACAAAAACAAACAGAAAAAGAAAAAAAAAAAAAAAAAAAAAAAGAGTCAGGGCCCAGCATCAGAACCTGGCACATGATAGGGACTAAGATAAGTCAGTGGTGTGTATGAAATACGGATTTTATCATGTAGATTTGGACATCAGATACCACCTACCCACTCCTAATAATATTATGGACTTCCCACAGTAATCTTTACTTTTAAACTGCAGGCGCTTATCTCTAAGAAAAGTTGATCTCTGCAGAAGACACGTTATCTATTTTTCTCGGTACGACACTTCCATGTCCTCCTCTCCATAAGTAATGAGGGAACAACATTATCACCATGAGAGTCACATACTTGTGGAAAGTGAGTACACATTGTAACAAAGTCCAGTGGGGGCCACGAGACCAGTTAATCCAATGAAAACATCCTGAAAGGAAGAAAGGATGGAGGGAAGGAAGGAAGGGATGAAGGAAGGAGGGAGGGAGGAAGGGAGGGAGGGTAGAGGAAGGAAGGAAGGAATGGATGGTAAACCTTCTATGACATCCATAGAACTGAGGAAAAATAGATTTGCTCTCTTCTGTATTAGTCTATCTGGACCACAAACACTCCAATTTCTGTTTTCAGTCCTGAGGATTGAACCTAGGGTCCTGCATATGCTAGGCAAGTGCACTATGGCTAAGCCATATCCCTCTAGTCCTTTTTTTTTTTTTTTTAAAGAATTTCATTCCAGTTTATATGTTGCCATCTGAGCTTTGCCTCTTTGTATCGTCTTTATTTTTAGTGAAGCCATAGAGTTTATAATATGCATCCTGGATGTTTCATACCTACCAGAGTTACATTGCCCTGCTTTGTGGAAAATGTACAAAATGTTGCAAGCTTATATTCCACTTAACATGCTTACATTGTTTTTTTTTTTTTTTTTTTTTTTACCATGGTTACCTAACATATGTATTATCTACCTACTGAAAAACTCCAAAAGATGGTAGGTGCAGGTCTAGATGGATGGCTGAGCGGTTAAGTGTTTGCCTGTGAAGCCTAAGGACCCCAGTTTGAGGCTCAATTCCCCAGGACCCACATAAGCCAGATGCACAAGGTGATGCATGCATCTGGAGTTCTTTTGCAGTGGCTGGAGGTCCTGGCGCACCCATTCTCTGTCTATCCATCTGCCTCTTTCTCTCACTGTCTGTCTGTCACTCTCAAATAAATAAATAATAAACAAAATTTTTTTTAAAGATGGTGAGTGCTTTCATTTTGTTCTATAATGTATCTTATGTATCATATCACATGTATTTTAAATACAGTGAGAGAGTGCATAATCTTTTTATTTTTATAACCTTTTTTATTTACACAAATGTCTGCTGTTTCTAATGGTCTACATTACTCCCTGAAAAACATGGGCTTGCTCTCATACTATTTCCCATGGATTAATGGACTTTCTTTAGTAAAGAAATGATGACAGGGAGTATCTTATGTTTTCTTTGGTATAAAAATGTCTTTGCTTTGATCTCAAAGCCTGCTTTTCCTTATTTGGATTTCTGGTATGACAGGTTTTTTTCTCCCCTTATAGACCTTTAAAATAGACGGTTCCACTCCGTGCTAGGATTCATAGCCTCCGAAGGGAAGTCCACAATCATTTAAGATCAGTTACCCTCAATATAACATGCTGTTTTCCTCTCCTCTCTTTCAAGATTTTTATCTTTAGTTTTCAAAAATTTAACCAGTATGTGTTTTCACATGGATTTTTTTGTGTGTGTTTTTTTCTTACTTTCATTGACATTTTCAAACCTGTAAACATGTTTTTCATAAACTTTGGGAAAAAATGTCCATAAGTTTTCATCATTATTTTCTCTGCTCCACTCTCTTTCTCCTTTATTTCTGAACACATTTGAGAGCTAAATTTTGTCAAATAGGTCATGAAGTTCTGTTCACTTTTTAAAATCTTTTCTCTTTTTAATGATAGAAATGATTATATTTTTAGGTTTGCTGGGTATTTTTCTGATTACTTCTATTATTTTACTAATTAGGTTCAAACAGAAACATTTTTTAAAAAATATCAGATCCTAAAATTTTGTTCTAAGTTTCCCCCCTTTTCTACATTTTATATTTTTCTGCCCATATTCCATGTTTTCATTCATTTGTACAAGAATCTTTTCTTTATGTGACAAGTGTTTGTTGCTTTAGACTCATAGGTTAGTGATTCAAGCATTTGTCAGTTTGACCTGATCTTCTCTTGAGAATCAGTCATATTTTTCCAGGTTTTCTACAGGCAAAGCAAATTAAGATTGGAGCCTGAACATCATGATACTGGTGTGGAGACCAAGGACTCTATTATATTCCTTTGAACAAAAAAAAAAATTTTTTTTTTTTTTTGTTTTTTGAGGTAGGGTTTCACTCTAGCCCAGGCTGACCTGGAATTTACTATGGACCTGGAATTTACTCAGTGTGGCCTCAAATTCACGGCGATCCTCCTACCTCTGCCTCCCAAGGACAGGGGTTAAAGGCATGCGTCACCACACCCAGCTAGGGAGATATATATTTTATAATATATTTTATTTATTTATTTATTTGAGAGAGAGAGAAAGAGGGAGAGAGAGAGAGAATGAGTGTGCCAGGGCCTCCAGCCACTGCAAATGAACTCCAGATGCATTCGCCCCTTGTCCATGGGTCCTGGAGAATCGAACCAGGATCCTTTGGCTTTGCATGCAAATGCCTTAACTGCACATGCAGTTTTTTTTTGTTTTTTGTTTTTTTTTTTGAAGTAAGCAACCATCGTGCCTCCCTCCAGTTTCCTAACCACCTATTATGCTGCTTTGAGTCCCTCTAGGGTGATCAAGATTCTGGAGTATATATCCACATCCGGGGAAATCCCTTACTCGAACTTTTCCTTTTTGGTACCCCCTCGCCCTCTTTGCAGTCAGTCACTTTATTACCCAGGAAAGATAACACATTTTTATTACAAGTTCAGCTATACTCTATGTGCCACAACCACAGCTTCAAAGCCAAAAACAGAGAATTTATTCCACTGTATTCCTTCTTCTACATGCCCAGTGTTTGACAAAATCTGCTTGTGATTGTTTAATTTTGAAAATTAACCTACAAAGTATTAGGTGTCATGTAGGCATTTTCAATCACACTTTGTTTTAGTTGATTCTCCTCCCTCCCTCATCTCCCCAACCCTCACCATGCCCCTTATAGCTGTACCCCTCTCCTTTCCGCTGGCATGTATCCTTTTTCCCCCACCTCCTCATCATATCTTTTTACCTGCTCTTGGTCACTTCTCTGGCTTCTGCTTATAGAAACACTCAGGTCGCTGGAGTTTCTCTGTTGTCTCTAGAATGACTGACATGTTCTCTCATACTAAGAGGAAGCTACAGATGTCTTCATTATTGACAGGTGATGGATGTATGCTAAGATGCTAGATAGATGCTAAATAGCCATAAGTGATCAGATTTTCAATGATGTACATCTTCGTGTGTTCCAAAGTCTTATTTTACCCCACTCCAACAAGAGACACACCCACCATTTTACCTCCTATGGCAAGTAAGTACCCTGTAATGTATATTTCAACTCATTGTCATACCTACTTTCCCACTCAGTAAGTCTCTGTTTCCCAAACTCAGACTGCCTACCCCCAGTAGAACCAATGGCTGGATGGCTGAGGTACCACGTTAGAATAGCACTGACTCACACCAGGTGGATTTATTCTTGATTCTTTCTCAACTTCTGATTCTGTCAAGGCATATATCTCAGCTTATTGCTAATATTCCTTTAACACCTCGCTAATAGGGCCCTTCTCAGCAGCTGAGCTCACGGGAAGAGACTTCTCCAGGCAATAGTGTTTGGATAGAAATGAATAACTTTATTTTGCTTCCACTCAGACTAGTTTATTTTTTATTTTTTATTTTTGGAGACAGACATAGAGAGAGACAGAGAGAGAGAGGGAGAGGGAGACAGAGATGGGCGCGCCAGCAGTCTCTCAGTTGCTGAGAACAAAATCCAGATGTGTGCGCCCCCTTGTGGTCAAGTGTGGCATTGCACCCTTGCGTCACTTTGCATCTGGCTAAACGTGGGACCTGGAGATTGGAACCGGGTTCTTAGGCTTAGCAGACAGGTGCCTTAACCACTAAGCCATCTCTCCAGCCCTCAGACTAGTTTTAATTGTCTTCCCTCTGTAGTGATACTGTTTTCCATTTGTGATAATAATGAAAGTTTCCTTATCATATCACAATTCACAAAAAAAAAAAAATTGAATTGATTTAGAAAGCTACTAAGTGACCATGTAGACAATATGCAGACAAGAGCTGGGGAAACATTCCCAGTAGAATACTCTACTGATCATTCCAGTAGATCCCAGTAGCTTAGCACAGTGGAATTTATTCCTTGCTCCTGAGAACTCCTGTACTGCCTCTGAGGATCTCTGGTCTGTGGTCATCTGTCATCCTTTGTTCATGCAAGGATGAAAAACGACAACGTTTCTGCCATCTTCAAGATTGTTCTGGTCACATCCAGCCAACAGACTGGGAAGAGACAAAAACTGCTGCACAGCAAACATTGTGGGAGGCTTTGCTGGGCCAGGCTGAGAAGAGACATCCATCCCTTTGGTTCTTGACCCACGGGCAGGCAGCTCAGGCTGTGGTGGCACTTCTGGGTGGCAGGTTAGGGATGGGTCTAGTTGTGTGCCCAGGAGAAAGAGAGCTGTGGGTCTGTTGGAGCCTAAGATCTGGGAAGCTATGCCCAAAGCCAATGAAGAAGGGTAGAAGAAGCTGCCATTTCTGGGAAAGTGCCTTTCATTAGGTGAGGATAGCTTTGGATATTAATATCACTCCTCGCTTGCCTCTAAGGCCTGAAGTGTTAGGCCGTCTACCCGAGAAGGCAGGAGCCAGCCAGGCATCCTCGGCTGTGCTTTGTCTCTTCAGTGGCCTCCCACGAAGTACATGGGCTCTGGCTGGAGATGCCCATTGTCTCGAGTTCCCCCACTGTCCTTCCCTTCTAGCAGTTTTTATGTCACCTTCCAATCCTGCCTCTCACCTTCTCCACCAATTCTCTGCTTTTTAAGTTCAATTAGCTACTTGAAAAAATACCAGTTTAATTGAAAGCTCTTCCTTCCGGTCGTCCCTCTAGGGAAATTAAGAATATTTTGCACAGCCTTCCAGGACTCATGCTGTTGTTCTGAGTCATGCAGTTGTTCTGAGTGTGGCCTGCAGGATGAAGCAACTCCAACTCCTGCCTGGGCCACAGCGGACCAGTAGGAAGTCCCATGTGGAGGATGGGGCCTCTCTGGTGGAAGCATGGCTACTCCACCAGAGCCACTGCTAGAATATTTGGTCTGTTCTAGTCAGTCATTCCTTAGCCAGTATC
This sequence comes from Orientallactaga sibirica, assembly GCA_036365145.1. Classification (NCBI taxonomy): domain Eukaryota; kingdom Metazoa; phylum Chordata; class Mammalia; order Rodentia; family Dipodidae; genus Orientallactaga; species Orientallactaga sibirica. The sequence goes on from JAEOAD010000008.1 coordinate 18,674,351, forward strand.
TAGTCTGGGTCTCCATAGATCACGGAAAATCAACCCTGGCCTGAGTGTCAGGATTTGACTTAAACTGAATTCAGTTCAGGAAAAAAGAAAGAAAGAAAGAAAGAAAGAAAGAAAGAAAGAAAGAAAGAAAGAAAGAAAGAAAGAAAGAAAGAAAGAAAGAAAGAGGGAGGGAGGGAAGGAAGGAAGGAAGGAAGGAAGGAAGGAAGGAAGGAAGGAAGGAAGGAAGGAAGGAAAAGAGGCTCATGAGAATGAGAAAAAGGTTTGAAGGAAGAGGAGTGAGGAGGACACAAGAACACATGAGATACAAAAGAGGAAGTGAGGGTTCCAAAGTGTAGAAGGAGGCAGAAGGGAAGGTGGGAAATGGAGGGCAGGGAGATGAGGGGAAGGGGGCTGCATCTGAACTGAACACATACATTTTACTTGTCATTATTTCCTCATTACTGCATTATATATTACAAATAAAATCTTAGTTTTAAAAGAATATTGTCTAGAACCATGGAAACATGAGGAGTCACTGGAATTGTGCAATTCTACGTACTCCTGAAAAACAGTATATTTTTAAAACAACCCAAACCAGAAAGTGTCAAATTGTTAGTCATTGCCAAAATACTATGATTAGAGTTGACCCCTCACACTGTCAGAGCAGAGTGGAAGAGCTCTACAACTGGAGCCTTCACTCAGCTGTGACCTGAGCTTGACCCCACTATTTTAAGTTCCTGTGAATTGTTGGCAGATATTAATTCCTAAATGCATTCAGCAGAGAAGTTTTGATACTGGGTCCCACACACATTAGACACAGACTCCTTTTTAAAAAGTACACAAGGGTTGGAGAGATTGCCTAGTGGTTAAGGTACTTGCCTGCAAAGTCTAAGGACCCATGTTCAACTCTCCAGATCCCATGTAAGCCACACATACAAAGGTGAGGCAAGCACAAGGTTGCACATGACCACTAGGTGGGGCAAGCATCTGGAGTTTGATTGCAGTGGCTGAGGCCTTGGCACCCCAATTCTCTCCCTCTTTCTCTCAGTCTCTGTATCTCTCACTAAAATACAATAAAAAATAAAAAGGACCTGGAGAGAGGGCTTAGTGGTTAAGCACTTGCCTGTAAAGCCTAAGGACCCTGGTTCAAAGCTCAATTCCCTAGGACCCACATAAGCCAGATGCACAAAGTGGCGCATGCATCTGGAGTTCATTTGCAGTGACTAGAGGCTGTGGTGGACCCATTCTCTATCTATCTGCCTCTTTCTCTGTCTGTCACTCTCAAATAAATAAATAAACAGAAAAATTAAAATTAAAAGGTACACAAAGCTGCTGGATTCACAGGAGTGGGGATTCTCCAGAAAGGGTCTGTTGGACCTGGGGAGATAGCTCAACAGTTAGCTGTGCTTCCTGCACAACGATGAGGGTCTGGGGGGCGGAGACTGCCTGAGATTGAATACCCAGATCCCAGCTGAAACCGTTGGCCATGGCCAAGAGCTGTTGTAGTATCCTAGTCCCTAAGAGGAGCAGAGACTCAAGAATCACTGGAGGCCTGCAAGCTCTGGAATCAGAAAATAAGACCCAGACTCAAAACAAGACCAGGCAGGAAAACGATAGAGCAGGAGACCACATGATCCACTCTGGTCACTGTAGGCAAGCAATGCCTGTCACATTTGAGCATATGGGGCCCTACAAGGCACATACACCACAACACACACATACCACATCACAAACACACATGTGCGTGCACACACACAACCTAAATAGTAAAATAATAATAATAATAATAATAATAATAATTATTATTATTATTATTATTATTATAGGTTTGTTGGCTTGTTCGCTACAATACCTTTACAGCAACTCCATGTCTATAGTCCCCTAGGCTGTCTCATTCTCTTTCTACACCCTCTTTCTACCTGGGTGGAAAGCCCATCACAGAGTCTTGAGTTCTGATTTACCACTTCCTAGCTATGAGATTTGGAGCAAGTAACTTCATGGGTTGAAGTCTTGGTTTCAAATCCTCCACTCAAACCTTCAGGAGGCAGGGTAGAAACAAAAGAGCTGAGACAAGCTAGACGAATTAGCAAAGATTATTGAAGATGGGTTCTGGTCAACTCACTGAATCTACTTTCAAGCTAGTTTGAATTTTCCATAATGAATTTCTAAATGATCCTTTGTAAATAACAAAAAGTTAATAATTTTCCAAGTTATTCTTCCACAGAACTTTTCCTGTATGGCAGAAAATGCATTGGGAATTCAATTATTATTTGCAGCCTTTCAGAACAATTTATTTTAGCTTTACCTGTTCTCATATATTAATGATACAATAGGAAGAACTTTCTTTTCTTTTTCCTTTTGCTCTTCAAACTTAGCAAGAAATCAAGTTTTCTGCTGTGAACCACATAACTATCTTTGCCTCTTATAAGTCGATCGTGATTCTGACAATCTGGACTTCATTATAATTTGATGTCCTTCCCCGAATTCATTCTAAAATCATAACCCTCTATAACTCCCCTCACCAAAAGAAGAGAGAGGGAGGCAGAGAACATATTTCATTCCTTCTCCAGCCCCAGCATGATTTCTCACCATTGGCTCTTCAAACACAGATGCCATAGAGAGGGGAGACAGTAAGGTGAACTATTGGGATCATAGACACCTTACTTTTGCACCTCCCTCTCAACACACGTAAACATAAATGTGATGCACTGTGAAAAGGAGAGGTTTGCTGACAGATTCAAGTACTTACAGTATAAACTGGTGGTTCTCCCACACTTTATTTACATCACATACTGGCAAGCCCGGCCAGGGCACAGGGCTTGCCAGTATCATCCAAACTGTATATATTTTGGGAAAAAATGTTTAAATAGATTTCCCTTAAATAATCAATTTTAATTGTATCCCATTAAAATATTGATGTATCTCTCCTATTACAGATAGAATTATATACCAATGAAATGCTAACATATCTTTTATTACTGACAAATCTCTTAAAATTCAGAAATTGTTACATACCATGTCTTTGAGAAAAAATAAACTAAACTAAACTTACTTCATAAAACATTTTATTTATAAGAGAGAGAGCATTGGCATGCTAAGGTCTCTTATCACTACAAATGAACTCCAAATGCATGTGACACTTTGTGTATCTGGCTTTACATAGGTACTGGGGAATTGAACCCAAGCCAGCAGACTTAGACAGGTGCCTTAACCACTAAGCCATCTCTCTCCAGCCCTCAGACTAGTTTTAATTGTCTTCCCTCTGTAGTGATACTGTTTTCCATTTGTGATAATAATGAAAGTTTCCTTATCATATCACAATTCACAAAAAAAAAAAAAATTGAATTGATTTAGAAAGCTACTAAGTGACCATGTAGACAATATGCAGACAAGAGCTGGGGAAACATTCCCAGTAGAATACTCTACTGATCATTCTAGTAGATCCCAGTAGCTTAGCACAGTGGAATTTATTCCTTGCTCCTGAGAACTCCTGTACTGCCTCTGAGGATCTCTGGTCTGTGGTCATCTGTCATCCTTTGTTCATGCAAGGAAAAACGACAACGTTTCTGCCATCTTCAAGATTGTTCTGGTCACATCCAGCCAGCAGACTGGGAAGAGACAAAAACTGCTGCACAGCAAACATTGTGGGAGGCTTTGCTGGGCCAGGCTGAGAAGAGACATCCATCCCTTTGGTTCTTGACCCACGGGCAGGCAGCTCAGGCTGTGGTGGCACTTCTGGGTGGCAGGTTAGGGATGGGTCTAGTTGTGTGCCCAGGAGAAAGAGAGCTGTGGGTCTGTTGGAGCCTAAGATCTGGGAAGCTATGCCCAAAGCCAATGAAGAAGGGTAGAAGAAGCTGCCATTTCTGGGAAAGTGCCTTTCATTAGGTGAGGATAGCTTTGGATATTAATATCACCTCGCTTGCCTCTAAGGCCTGAAGTGTTAGGCCGTCTACCCGAGAAGGCAGGAGCCAGCCAGGCATCCTCGGCTGTGCTTTGTCTCTTCAGTGGCCTCCCACGAAGTACATGGGCTCTGGCTGGAGATGCCCATTGTCTCGAGTTCCCCCACTGTCCTTCCCTTCTAGCAGTTTTTATGTCACCTTCCAATCCTGCCTCTCACCTTCTCCACCAATTCTCTGCTTTTTAAGTTCAATTAGCTACTTGAAAAAATACCAGTTTAATTGAAAGCTCTTCCTTCCGGTCGTCCCTCTAGGGAAATTAAGAATATTTTGCACAGCCTTCCAGGACTCATGCTGTTGTTCTGAGTCATGCAGTTGTTCTGAGTGTGGCCTGCAGGATGAAGCAACTCCAACTCCTGCCTGGGCCACAGCGGACCAGTAGGAAGTCCCATGTGGAGGATGGGGCCTCTCTGGTGGAAGCATGGCTACTCCACCAGAGCCACTGCTAGAATATTTGGTCTGTTCTAGTCAGTCATTCCTTAGCCAGTATCTAGTCTGGGTCTCCATAGATCATGGAAAATCAACCCTGGCCTGAGTGTCAGGATTTGACTTAAACTGAATTCAGTTCAGGAAAAGAAAGAAAGAAAGAAAGAAAGAAAGAAAGAAAGAAAGAAAGAAAGAAAGAAAGAAAGAAAGAAAGAAAGAAAGAAGAAAGAAAGAAAGGGGAAAGAGGGGAGGAGGAGGGGGGAAGGAAGGAAGGAAGGAAGGAAGGAAGGAAGGAAGGAAGGAAGGAAGGAAGGAAGGAAGGAAGGAAAAGAGGCTCATGAGAATGAGAAAAAGGTTTGAAGGAAGAGGAGTGAGGAGGACACAAGAACACATGAGATACAAAAGAGGAAGTGAGGGTTCCAAAGTGTAGAAGGAGGCAGAAGGGAAGGTGGGAAATGGAGGGCAGGGAGATGAGGGGAAGGGGGCTGCATCTGAACTGAACACATACATTTTACTTGTCATTATTTCCTCATTACTGCATTATATATTACAAATAAAATCTTAGTTTTAAAAGAATATTGTCTAGAACCATGGAAACATGAGGAGTCACTGGAATTGTGCAATTCTACGTACTCCTGAAAAACAGTATATTTTTAAAACAACCCAAACCAGAAAGTGTCAAATTGTTAGTCATTGCCAAAATACTATGATTAGAGTCGACCCCTCACACTGTCAGAGCAGAGTGGAAGAGCTCTACAACTGGAGCCTTCACTCAGCTGTGACCTGAGCTTGACCCCACTATTTTAAGTTCCTGTGAATTGTTGGCAGATATTAATTCCTAAATGCATTCAGCAGAGAAGTTTTGATACTGGGTCCCACACATTAGACACAGACTCCTTTTTTAAAAAGTACACAAGGGTTGGAGAGATTGCCTAGTGGTTAAGATACTTGCCTGCAAAGTCTAAGGACCCATGTTCAACTCTCCAGATCCCATGTAAGCCACACATACAAAGGTGAGGCAAGCACAAGGTTGCACATGACCACTAGGTGGGGCAAGCATCTACAGTTTGATTGCAGTGGCTGAGGCCTTGGCACCCCAATTCTCTCCCTCTTTCTCTCAGTCTCTGTATCTCTCACTAAAATACAATAAAAAATAAAAAGGACCTGGAGAGAGGGCTTAGTGGTTAAGCACTTGCCTGTAAAGCCTAAGGACCATGGTTCAAAGCTCAATTCCCTAGGACCCACATAAGCCAGATGCACAAAGTGGCGCATGCATCTGGAGTTCATATGCAGTGACTAGAGGCTCTGGTGGACCCATTCTCTATCTATCTGCCTCTTTCTCTGTCTGTCACTCTCAAACAAATAAATAAACAGAAAAATTAAAATTAAAAGGTACACAAAGCTGCTGGATTCACAGGAGTGGGGATTCTCCAGAAAGGGTCTGTTGGACCTGGGGAGATAGCTCAACAGTTAGCTGTGCTTCCTGCACAACGATGAGGGTCTGGGGGGCGGAGACTGCCTGAGATTGAATACCCAGATCCCAGCTGAAACCGTTGGCCATGGCCAAGAGCTGTTGTAGTATCCTAGTTCCTAAGAGGAGCAGAGACTCAAGAATCACTGGAGGCCTGCAAGCTCTGGAATCAGAAAATAAGACCCAGACTCAAAACAAGACCAGGCAGGAAAACGATAGAGCAGGAGACCACATGATCCACTCTGGTCGCTGTAGGCAAGCAATGCCTGTCACATTTGAGCATATGGGGCCCTACAAGGCACACACCACAACACACACATACCACATCACAAACACACGTAATGCGCACACACACACAACCTAAATAGTAAAATAATAATAATAATAATAATAATAATAATTATTATTATTATTATTATTATTATAGGTTTGTTGGCTTGTTCGCTACAATACCTTTACAGCAACTCCATGTCTATAGTCCCCTAGGCTGTCTCATTCTCTTTCTACACCCTCTTTCTACCTGGGTGGAAAGCCCATCACAGAGGCTTGAGTTCCGATTTACCACTTCCTAGCTATGAGATTTGGAACAAATAACTTCATGGGTTGTTGAAGTCTTGGTTTCAAATCCTCCACTCAAACCTTCAGGAGGCAGGGTAGAAACAAAAGAGCTGAGACAAGCTAGACGAATTAGCAAAGATTACTGAAGATGGGTTCTGGTCAACTCACTGAATCTACTTTCAAGGTAGTTTGAATTTTCCATAATGAATTTCTAAATGATCCTTTGTAAATAACAAAAAGTTAATAATTTTCCAAGTTATTCTTCCACAGAACTTTTTCCTGTATGGCAGAAAATGCATTGGGAATTCAATTATTATTTGCAGCCTTTCAGAACAATTTATTTTAGCTTTACCTGTTCTCATATATTAATGATACAATAGGAAGAACTTTCTTTTCTTTTTCCTTTTGCTCTTCAAACTTAGCAAGAAATCAAGTTTTCTGCTGTGAACCACATAACTATCTTTGCCTCTTATAAGTCGATCGTGATTCTGACAATCTGGACTTCATTATAATTTGATGTCCTTCCCTGAATTCATTCTAAAATCATAACCCTCTATAACTCCCCTCACCAAAAGAAGAGAGAGGGAGGCAGAGAACATATTTCATTCCTTCTCCAGCCCCAGCATGATTTCTCACCATTGGCTCTTCAAACACAGATGCCATAGAGAGGGGAGACAGTAAGGTGAACTATTGGGATCATAGACACCTTACTTTTGCACCTCCCTCTCAACACACGTGAACATAAATGTGATGCACTGTGAAAAGGAGAGGTTTGCTGACAGATTCAAGTACTTATAGTATAAACTGGTGGTTCTCCCACACTTTATTTACATCACATACTGGCAAGCCTGGCCAGAGCACAGGGCTCGCCAGTATCATCCAAACTGTATATATTTTGGGAAAAAATGTTTAAATAGATTTCCCTTAAATAATCAATTTTAATTGTATCCCATTAAAATATTGATGTATCTCTCCTATTACAGATAGAATTATATACCAATGAAATGCTAACATATCTTTTATTACTGACAAATCTCTTAAAATTCAGAAATTGTTACATACCATGTCTTTGAGAAAAAATAAACTAAACTTACTTCATAAAACATTTTATTTATAAGAGAGAGAGCATTGGCATGCTAAGGTCTCTTATCACTACAAATGAACTCCAAATGCATGTGACACTTTGTGTATCTGGCTTTACATAGGTACTGGGGAATTGAACCCAAGCCAGCAGACTTTGCAACAGGGAGAGGAAGACAGATAGAGATGGGCACGCCAGCAGTCTCTCAGCTGCTGCGAACAAAATCCAGATGCGTGCACGCCCTTGTGGTCAAGTGTGGCATTACGCACTTGCGTCACTTTGCATCTGGCTAAACGTGGGACTTGAAGATTGGAACCACTGGAGATTGGAAGCAGCGTTCTTAGGCTTAGGAGGCAGGCGCCTTAACAGCTAAGCCATCTCTCCAACCTTGTAACCAAGTCCCTTTAACCACCAAGCAATCTCCATAGCCCTCTAAATATACTTTTTAATTTTAATTCTATTTATTTGTTTGAAAGAGAAAGAGGCAGATAGAGAGATAATGGGCATGCCAGGGTATTCAGCTTCTTCAAATGAACTCCAGACATATGTGCCACCTTGTGCATCTGGCTTACGTAGGTCCTGGGGAATTGAACCTGGGTTCTTTGGCTTTGCATGCAAGCCCCTTAACCACTAGGACATCTCCCACTCCTCTAAACATATTTCTATTCATGTGTTTTCATCAGGTAACTAAACCTGGACTTGTTACTTTAAAGTATTTTAAATGTAAAAAAAATGAAATCAGTTGGAATTTTATACCAAAAATTAATAATCATACCAAAGTAAAGGTCAAAATACATTTAAAACTGGTTAATATTAGCATCAGCATATGAGAAAGTATATAGTGACAGTTCTAATTATTACATTCTCTTGTGGAGAGCTGCAATTAAATCTCTTCTTGGACTTACGTGGGGGGTTTAAATCTTCAGTACCCGCAACCTTGACACAGGCTCACTACCTCCAACTCCAGAGGGCTTGAGCTCCTTGTATTACAGACCTGGGGTTAGAGAATGGCTTCACGTACTTCACAGCACCTCTGCTGATTCACTATCACTTGACTTGGTCTGGTGGTACAGGCCTGTAATTCCAGGTACTAGGGAAGCTGAGGCAGGATAGATCCAAATTCAAGGCCTGTGTGGGCGATAGAGAGTACAGTGCCCACTTGGGAGACTTAGAAAGACCCTATTTCAAAATAAAATGTACAGACTGGAAAAATTGCTCCAGTGGTACAGCACTTAAACACATAAGACACCCAAGGTTCATTCCCAGAAGGCACAAACGAAACAACAAAACCAAGGTCAAGATGACCTGCCTAGCCTCCATCAAAATTAACACAGGCATGTCTTGGTTGCTGTGTAGACAGTGTTCCGTGGACCACCAGTAAGCTTTGAAGTCTGTAATAGTAAAAGGCCCCATCTTTTCCTACTTATCCCTTTGGGCAACTCCCTTTTTCTGTACATAATATTCTTTGTGGACAATTCCTGCAAAAGCTTTTATTTTCCCCATTGTAGGAAGTATATTTTTATCTTTCAATCTTTATTTACCTTTTTGACATTTCCATATATTTGTATAAAAAGTATTTTTTAGACATAAGATGCAACTTTTAGATACTAGTTCTCATTTGTAAATATATTAAGTCAGACTTCAAAGTGGACTTTGGGACATAGGTACCTACCTGTGGCAAGCATGACGTGAGTATTCTTTCCTTCTAGCCTCTTGCGGTAAGGAATGTTTATGTCATAGTTCTAACCAATAAGTTATGGGCAAAAATAACAGTAAAGACGTGTAGAAGAATTTCTTCTCAAAGCCAACAGAAGGGACTAGGATGCAGAAGTTATTGCAACAAGATATCACAACTACTACCATCAGCCAGGACCCAGTGTGAGGTCCAGCACCACCTCTCGAACTCTTGCTGGATGTGTTCACTGTATAAGAAGCCAAGCTTTGTGTGGGAAGCCACAGGAAGACAGGGCTAGTTGTTCCTGTCGAACATCTGTCTGAAGTCCAAAACCCTAAAAAACCTCATCCAGCCAGCTTCAACAATTCCAAGTGTCTTATTTCTTCAAATTTCCAACATGCAGGAAATGGCTGCACCACAGCATCCTCCTTCAATGCCTCCACGTGGGCCATGTTGACAAAGCTGAGCCAACAATGTCCCACCTGAGTAGCTGGGGAGGCCCTGCAATTTCTCCTGAACGGATGGGCTGGCATCAGAGGGTGGAAATCCCATGAGGCCTTTTCCGTTCCCTTCCTCTTTCCACACATGACTTACAATCTTGTGTCATCTCCCGCTTAGGGCTCGGCTACAAGCTCTAAAGCTTTTTGGCTAGAGCTTAGTGTTGACTGCTCAAGGGCAAGGTGCCTCGTCTCTGATACCACCTGTCACCTGGCCTCATTGTTTGGTGTCACCATGAATGGAACCAGGAAAGCAGGGGGCTAGTATCATGCTGATCTCACTGGGACTGCCTGGCAAAGGAATAAATAAAGGACTTGAGCTGCCCTGCCAACCACCACGCTGATGCTTGGGACTACAGGACCCAAGATGGGATCCTCAGGGGTTTGTGTGGAGGTGCTTTTCATGCACACATGAGGGCCTGAGAGGGCATGAGTTCAGTCCCCAGCACCCTAACAATGTAAAAGCTGGACATGGCCAAACACAGCTAGAGCCCCAGTCCTGTGGAGGCTGGGAACAGGAGAATCTCTGAGGCTCACTGGTAAGCCATTCTGACTGAAAACAGCAGCTCCAGGTTCAGTGAGACTCCGTCTCAAGGGGATAATAGAAGACACCTGATATTCTCCTCTGAGCACAGGGTAAGTGTACATTCACTGTGCACACACATAGCACACCGCACAAACTACACACATGTAGTCACCACCATGTATACCAAAAAGAAAGAGAGAGGGAGAGAGAGGATTTTGTTCTGGGCTGTCTTTCTGCTTTGAGAAGGAATCCGAATAGGGCTCCAGCATGACTATAACTTTCTGACCCGAAGATGGAGAAGAAAAATTCAGCTGGTTTCCGACGACATTAGCTTCTCAGACAATGTTCTGTGAAACTGACACCCGGTTAGAAAACTCTGGGAGACTCCTGTCATCAAGGCCTCATCTCAGACACTGAGAACCCTCTGGTGAGGGCTGACGTACACTGACTGGTGACCATAGTTTGGAGGTACCCATAAGATAAAATAATTGTATTCGCTCACATCCCAGGCAACAACTTGTGGCATTTCATATCATTGCCATTGCAATAAGAGACAATCCTATTACCCCAAAGATGAATAATTTCTTTGACGTTAAACATGCAGCTAGGATGGTGTGACAGTTAATCTCAGGTTGTCAACCTGATGGGATTTAGAATCCCCAGGGAAGCAAACCCCTGGTCATGTCTGTAAGGACTCATCCCAACCGTGAGTGACACCGTCCCGCAGGCTGAGCTTCTGGACTGTATAACAAGGAGAATGCTAGCTGAGCGTTCAACATTCCTTCTAATTCTATTCTAACTCCTCCCTGCTAATATGCCCCACTGTGATGCCAATTTCCTGCTTCTGCCATGCTGTTCCTGCCATGAAGAACTCTACTCTCTGGTACTATAAGTCAAGACAAATTTATCCTCCCCCCCCAAAAAAAAAAGTTAGGAGTTTTGTGCTGGAGAGATGACTCAGCAGTTAAGGCACTTGGCTGCAAAGCCTAAGGACCCAGGTTTAATTGCCAGGACCCACATAATACCAGATGCACAAGGTGGCATATGCATTTGAAATCCGTTTGCAGTGGCTAGAGGCACTAGCATGCCCATTCTCTCTCTTTGCCTCTTCTCTCTCTCTCTGTCATAAATGAATAAATAAAATATTTAAAAAAAAACTTGTTCCAAGGTGGCCAGTTTGTGGGCATGCTTGCAGGGGACGATGGTGGGGAGTACTGGGAAAAACCAGGATGCATCAATACATTAAGAACAGAGAGCCGACTGTCCACCATGAGATGGATCACCTCCCCCTCATCTGCCCAGGCCCAGATATATGGTGACAGACACTATGGTCACTTGAACCTCATCAAAAACAGAGATACAAAGGCTCCAGAGAAAGCAACACTAAATCTGATCTCTATCTTACCTGGCACGGCTCAGGGAACATTGCAGACGAGGGAGTAAAAAAATTCTAAGAGTCTCAGGGTAAATGGCACCATGTCCTGCCTGCCCCCCTACCAGAGACTAAATGAGGTTTCTTGGTCCCCAATGCAAACCAATAACCCCACCATAAAAGACCCTCAGCAGAATTGGGATGGAGTGAGAGGGTCAAAGGCTATAACCTTTGTATAAAAGAATTAATCAGGGCTGGAGAGATGACTCTGCAGTTAAGGCACTTATCTGCAAAGCCTAACAATCAGGATTGGATTTCTTCAGTACCCACAGAAAGCCAGATACACAAGGTGGCACATACATCTGGAGTTCAGTTGCAGCAGCTAGAGGCCCTGGGGCACCTATTTTCTCTCTCTCTCTCTTTCTACTTGCAAATACACAAATAAAATGTATCAATCAAATAAGAAAGGACTTGTTCCTTTCCTTAGTTTCTTCTGGTTGGGTCACTTACATAACACATTCACAAAGTGACTTACACAGATGGTGTAACAGTCACCTCAGTGCTGGGATAAAACATCAGACAAGAAGCATCTTATGGAAGGAAAGGGTTCTTTCTGGCTTACAATTTTGAGGGGAAGTTTCATCATGACAAGGGAAGCAGGGCAGGAGCAGGCGGTCCTGTGCCCTATCTCCACATCAGCAGGGAGGAAGTAGAGAGAGTGAGATAAATAGAGCAAATGAAGCTTGGCTATAACACCCCAAGGTCAGCCTGCGGGACACACCTCCTCCAACAGGGCTCCACCTCCCAAAGGCTCCAGCAGCTGGGGACTGGGTATGAGGTTTAATCACAAACACATGAGGCTGTTGGGGGACACTTTACACTCAAACCACCACAGGATGGTAATACTAAAATCATGATAATTAATAAACAGTAGTGGTACATAAATGTATTTGGAACTACTGAACATCATCAATTGTGTGAGAAAGAAAGACAAATGGAGACTTGGGAGATAGCTCAGCCAATAATTTGATAGGCTATCCTCAAACTAAATCCAATGAAACAATAATAGAAATGGCAAATGAGTGCTGGAGGAATGGCTCAGCAGTTAAGACATTTGCCTGCAAAGCCTGACAATCAGGTTCAATTCCCCAGTACCCAAATAAAGCCAGATGCACAAAGTGATGCATGAGTCGGAAGTTCATTTGCAGTGACTGGAGGCCCTGGCATGCCCATTCTTTCCTCTCCTCTCTCCCTCTCTCTCTCTCTCCCTCTCTCCTTGCAAATATTTAGAAATGACAAATGGGACACAAGAGTTGCCTAAAACAGTCTTTGTTTCGAGCTTGGCAGAGAAGGCCAGACTATAGCCTTTTTATAAATCTTTGGATCTGAGAAAAATTATAAGTAACTTTGTGACCTTATTGCACTTAAAAATGAAGCAGTAACACACAGCATCTGCCACTGACAATTATGCAGCTTGACCATGCATTCCTTATAGTACCATGTACAATGGTGGGATGGTTTACTTCTCCCATTTACATTGAGGGTAAAAGCCACCAGGGCATATTTTAATGGCTGTACAAGAGAGATTTTTCCCAGAAGAGAAAGAAAAAGTATGTTATACCAGACATTATTTCTGGTAGAGAGAGCAGCATTCTCTGATAGGTTTTGGAAATGTGCTGTTTTCTGTATGATTCTGGGCAAAGAACTGTGATAAGGAGAAAAAAAAGTGTGCTTGCAATATAAATGGTAGTGATGGAGGAAATGCTGCATGCTTGTAAAAACCACAGTGCACGCTAATGAAGCCTTCAAACATCCATGCTATTCTTGGGGAAATAACCTAATGTTCTAAGCAGAAACTGTTTGAACTAATTAAAAAGAAACTGTGAAGTGTTCATTTTATTATTCTCTCAACCACAGCGTTTATCTAGGCCTTTCTCTGTGCCAAACATGATCTCGCCAGAAATAGTACAAAGATGAATAGGATCTATGTGTGCTCGGTTAGCATCCTGGTGCTGTTTCTGCCTCAAAACTCCACTTGTACGCTCCTCCTTGGTCCCTCCGTAACCATTTGTGTTCAATTAAAAGACTCCGGGTTTCAGCGACCACCAAAATAATAATGATCCAGGTAAGAATTCTCAATGGGTACCATAACCATGGGTCTGAGGAATTTAGAGAAGAACAGGAAAATAAATAATATAGTCCTCAAAAATTAATCCACAGTACACTTAATTTAAAAAATTCATAAATAAGCCGGGCGCGGTGGCGAACGCCTTTGATCCCAGCACTCGGGAGGCAGAGGTAGGAGGATCACTGTGAGTTCGAGGCCACCCTGAGACTACATAGTGAATTCCAGGTCAGCCTGAGCCAGAGTGAGACCCTACCTCGAAAAAAAAAATCTATAAATAAGAAAGCTGGGCATGGTGGCACACGCCTGTAATTTCAGGGCTTTGGAGATGGAGGCAGGAAGCTCAGAGTTCAAGGCCAGCCTCAGCTACATAGTGAGCTCAAGGCCATCCTATGCTACAATGGGATCCTATCTCGAATTCCTCTTCACATCCTGCGAAAAGGTAAAATATCTGTGATGGAAAAATGTCGTGGGGTGCTAGTTTAATCAGGAATGGGAACAGAAAACACTCTGCGTTTCCTGGTGTGATAAACCAGAAAAGGAAAACACTTGGTCCTTTGTGACAAGAATAAATCTAATCATGAGGAAGCAAACAGCCAAATCCAGGTTGTGAGACTTTGTACCAAACAAATGACTTGGACGCTGTGTGTGTGTGTGTGTGTGTGTGTGTGTGTGTGTGTGTGTGTGTGTGTGTAGGGGTGAGTGGTATATACATGTGAATGTCAGGTGCGTATAAGCTGTGCACAGGTGTGTGGAGGCCAGAGGGAAAGTCCAGGTCTTCTACCACTTGCCTCCCTGTCTCCTTGAGACAGATCCTTCACTAAAACCAGAGTCGTCACTTATGGTCAGATTTGCTGATTAGTGACCCCCAACAATTCTCTGCTCTGTACTGGTCTGGGGTTACAGGCATGTATGAGCACACTCAGCTTTTTATATGGGTGCTGGGGATTGACGTCAAGGCCCTGTCAGGCCCTCATGCTCTTGCCCGACAAGACATCTCCCCAAGCTTTTCAACAACGCCTGGCATGGTTATGCAAGACAAAAACATGGGGACCTAGTCTAGACATAAAAAGAGCAAGGAAGGTCTGTAGAGATGGCTTAGTGGTTTAGGCACATGCCTCCTAAGCCTAAGAACACCCATTAGAGAACCCTGGAGAATCAGGTCCCACATTTAGCCAGACGCAAAGTGATGCAAGGGCGCAATGCCAACTTGCCCACAAGGGGGCGCACACGCCTGGAGTTCGTTCACAGTGGCTGAGAGGCTGCTGGCGTGCCCATCTCTGTCTCTCTTTCCCTCTCTCTGACTCTCTCCAAAAAAAAAAAAAAAAAAAAAAAAAAAAAAAAAAAAAAAAGGGGAAACAAATAAAGGCAGTGAACACTTGTTGATCAAAACTGGTGGCACCAGATACAATTACTGGAATTGTCGGGGCCTCCTCAACACAGACTTGTGCATCCAATGAAGCATCAGTGTCAAGTTTCTTCCTATTTCATGGTTTAATGATTATGTAGGGACCAGCCTTGCTTTAAAGTGACAATGTTGAAGTATATGGGGATGAAATTGCATGGCACTGGTGGATTACTTTGAAAAGGTTCTGAAAAAAATTGTCCAGACACATACAGAATATACATAAGGAAAAACAAAACAAAATCAAGTAAGATATTAACAACTGCCCAATTAGGATGAAAAGCAAAAAGGCATGCACCTTACTTTGCCACATCTCTTCTCCTTTATTTGAAACATTTTTATCAAACAAAAGTTAGGGGAGCATATAAGAATAGAACCAGTCAGCTGCCTGGAGTGGCCAGTGACAACTGAGGGCAATGGAAAACAGTGATGCTCAGGGGACACCTGGCTGAAAGAAGCTTATGTTGCCAGCCTCAAAAGCCCATTTGATGACAGAAGGGGGTGGCTTGGTCAGAATGACAGGACAGTCCAAAAAGCACAGTCCCAGTTTGGAATGGGTCCAGAATCTTTGGTTGCCACACCCAAAGAGATTCATGTGTTCTAGTATAGTAGAGACTTAAGAAAATGGGTCACAGTTCCTTTGTGACACAGGCCAATGAGAGACAGTGCAAAAATCTACATCCTTTACGAAGTGCTCAATACCTCAGCAACAGATTTCACAGCTTTGAACAATGTGTATGCATGTGCCCACATCCTTGCTTGGGGTTGTCACTCGATCCAAGTACTCATGGGACCCCAAATATTAAAACTTTAATTTTTGTTTCCTTTAGAATTATGAATTCTCTGCAGAACAGTCAAAAAAGTATATGCCTAAAAATGATGGCAGAATTTTACTTTTGAATGAATTCATTATATGTTTTAAAGAAAAGTCATTAGTCTTTGTCAATAACTTTTTGTATCTAAAGAGAAAACAGTGAAACAATATTCTATGCACATAGAGAAATCATAACTAGAAGTCCTTCCTCCCACCCTCTCTCACCGCTCTTTACACCTGCCAAAGACATTGAGTGCTTGCCAGGGACACTGGCCACGGCCTCCACCACCTGCTCCACGCCAACCCATCTCTCATTCACACCATCTAATTTTCCTATCACTACCAAACAGCCTTTCCAGGTGTGTGTACATGTTATGGAAGCAGATCCATACTACAAAGTGATTTTTTTTCATAGCTTGTTGGGTAATGACATTGTAATAAAATATCTCTCAATACAAAGGCAATGCAGCTTACATCAAATGCAAAATTCAGAACGTCAAATAAAAGAAAGTTTCTGTCTTATCACAGGATGCAGAAGTAATATTTCTACTACAGTTAAGCAGGATCAAAACAGTGCTTATCTTCTGTTGCTCAATTAAGATGCAGTTGGGCAGTTACTAGTGAGAAAATGTGAAAGTGGGAAGCAGTCAGGCCACCTTACTTTCAAACTTCAGAGAATCTGAGCAGCTTCTCTATCCCTGCATCCCCCAATCCCAGACCCTTTGTGCTCCAATATATGGCCTTGGCCCTATTTAAATAAATTATCTGGGGATCTTTTCTTGTCATAATTTGACATTAACATTGTAAAATACATAGTTAAGATATCCAAGTATCTGATTAGTGTGGAACTAGTCTACACAAGTAAAAATATTTAGGAAAACACTGTACACATCTTTATTTTTCTAAATATATAATATATGTGTAAATACAGCACATGCTATATTTCAAAATAATCAGATTATATATCTAATCATTTGCTTTCTGATTATAAATTTGGGGTGTTACATGGCATATTCTTATCATGTAAAACTTAGAGCTATGAACCCAAGGTTCAATTCACATATGTTTCCTGTGCATTTGTAGCTTGTCAACCATATGAATTTAACTATTCCAATCCAACTTTCTGGAAATAGCACATGTGGGTCAAATATTCCATGCACAGCTTTATCCAGGATTCTGGTGGTATAAGGAAAGCATTATTGGCAGCTTATGACCCTGTCCTCGGAGAGAAGGCAACATGAGGGGTTGTGTAAAGATGCAGAGTCATGAAGACAGCCAACCACTGGGTGTGTGCAGACAGCTGGAGATGAGGCTGATCACTGTGTACACACATCACACTTGGTGTGTGCAGAGCTGAAGATGAGGCTAGTCACTGTGTACACACATCATACTGGGTGTGTGCAAAGAGCAGGAGAAGAGGCCGATCACTGTGGACACACATCACACTGGGTGTGTGCAGAGAGCTGGAGATGAGGGCAATCACTGTGGACACACATCACACTGGATGTGTGCAGAGCTGAGATGAGGCCGGTCACTGTGTACACACAAGCTCTGTGCACTTCCATCTTCCACAGTCCTATGGTGGAATTTGCTAGAAGCTACATGCCACAAGATCTCATCACTCTGCAACTAATGGACATAAATAATTTCATTATCAAGTATTTATTGGAGCAAAAGGGCTGTGGTGGCTTGAATGCAAAATGTCCCCCATAATCCGGAGTTGATGGTACTTTTTGGGAAGGTTGTGGAACCTTCAGGAAGCAGAGCCTTGCTAGAGGAAATGTGTCATGGGGTGGGCTACTCCAGACCCATTTGCTGATTCTGTCTCCTTCCGCTTCCTCTCTCTGACGTGATGCTGGTTTCCGGCTCCTGGACTCTACTCTCTGGAACTGTAAGCGGAAGTAAACTCTTTCCTTCTCTAAGCTGCTCCCAGTCCAGTATTTTGTCCCAGCAACAAGATAGTAACTGATGCAAGGATGATCCGTCTGATTACCCAGAACGAGTGCTTTCTGGTGGGCCCCTAATAACTGGGTTGTAACTTTCACAAGCCTCAACAAGCCACTTTGGATGCATTTGTTGTAAGTGTTTTGTCCTTGGTGGGTAACCAAGGAGTCACTGGATGTATTTAACTGAGTGCCGTCCATGTTCCTGCCCGGTGTCTTCTTTTAACTGGGGTCTTTTTTTTCTGGTTCGTCAATTTTAAAGTTTCTAAAATGTAACCAGTAAGTGCACCTGTTTCTTTCATCTAGTGTGGTGATCATTAATAACCTCTCTCACCTTTTTTTTTTTCTGCAAGAAAAAAAAAAAAAAAAAAAGAATGGCACACTGCCCAGCTGGTCAATTCAGTAACCTCACCTGGGCATCTCTTATAACAGGAACCACTTTGGTTTCCACAAGATGAATGTTCTTGAATTCCGGTTTACAGCCCCAAACCAGCCCCATTGTGAGTATTCACGGTAATTACCAATGCTTAAATACAAGAGAATTGGACAACAGAGTGCTAGTCAGTGTACTTCTGACCTCCAAGATCTTAGTAAACTTGAGTGCTCCATGTGAATCCTGCTTCCTCCCAGCATGCTAAACCAAGTAAGAGATGACATTTCAGAGAAATCGGAATAGCTTTGCAATCCCAGTGTGTTGACAGCGGAAGAAGTCACAATCCAAATGTTTAAAAACAACAAGAAATTTTCCCAGCAGGTAGCTTATAAACTGAAAACCAGGAAGACTGCCCCTAAAGATATTATTGTGCCCAATTTTGACAAAAGACAATTACTTTTGTCATTATTTTAGAACTGTTTAGTAACTTCTAGCTTCACACAAAATACTCAAATTAACTCAAAATAGCTAGATTCACAGAACAATGGGGCTATAAGGAAATTTAGGCATCTTCAACTTCAGACTGTTTAATGTGAGATTGGGAAATTGAGCATGTGAAAGGTTAGGTGGTTTGATGGAGCAAAACAGAATTTGTAGCAGCAATCTAGCTTCCAGACATGACTTATTTCATTTTCCTTACATGCCAATCTCAAAAAGCCCAGCCCCTAATTCCTCCTTTTGCCAACAGGTATTCCATAAAGGAATATTCTTGCAAGGAAATAATAACTCTAACAGTGACAGATTGACTTATGGTTAAGCAATTCTAACAGTGTGAAGTTCATTTGTGATTAAAAATAAATGAAGGTAATAGGAAATCACAAATATACGGCCAAACGTCCTTAAAGCAAAATTCTAGCTTTAATGAGAAGTGAAAGGAAAAGGGTCACAATCTTTCTCCAATAAACACACAGAGAAGGAGCAGATCCGTCACCCCGAGAGCGGCAGCCCACTCCTCTGAGCTTGAGAATGAAGACCTACGATGCGCTCTCTGAGAACGTGCTGGAGCTTAATCAGTGTTTCCTGTGCTGACTTAGCTACTAAAAGATGGTCTTTTCCTTTCGCTGTGTGCTTTGAGCCAAGCGTGTGGGCCATGCCTGAGTCCTGTGATAGGAGAGGTAGGAATCTCCATAGGAGGTTCCAGGAAATAAAGAAGAGAAAGACAGAGGCTGGAAGAATACAAAGGACCCAGGACAACATCACGCTTTATCATGAATGTTGGATACTTGGCTCATAACAAGATGCTCACAGATGACAGGTAAGGAACAGGAAGAAACAGGAAGAAAACAGGTTTCATTCTCTAGAAGTGAGGGTTGCTTTTCTTCATATTTCTGGAGTCACCCAACAACCACATTTCTTAAGGAAGGCCTGGAGACTTCCAGGTCTGAGCAAATGTCTGGATTTGGGAGAACACGTAGTCCACACTATCCCTCTGTGATGAGCACAGTGACCTTGCTGATTGGCCTTTGCTGACACTAGCCCTTGGCTGCCACTTCTGAATGGAAGCTTCAAGAAGACAGCCTTAAAATGCCCCATTCACTTCTCCATCTATCAGAATCTCAGAGATCCATGTACAGAGCCTACAGCTGGCCTACCTTTTGGGATGTGCCCACAGAGTTCCATGGATATGATCTGAAATGTGTAAAATGGGAATTTCCTGCTGAAAGACTGGAAAACTCAGCCACTCATGCATTCAATAGACAGTCCATGCATGCCCACTGGTTCAGCCTGGGCAACCTGTCCTCCAGGGACCCACATTCTACTTTAGAGAAACTCCCCAACCACACTTCATATAATAAAGTGCAGTCGGGGTTTGTGAGGTCTGAGTTGTCATGAAAGTTTAGGTCCAAAGGGAGGAGGATCCAGGAGGGAGGAAGAGAAGAAGGTATCAACGATGAAGAAAGGTGGGCAGCACTCCATCTTAATGTTGCTTTCAACTGTCACTGAGCATTTTGGTCTTTTAATTCTTATCCCCTTATAAACTCAAACCATTTCACACGTGTGTGCACACCACGCTCACATTTGTGTGTCTACATGTGTGTGTGTTTGTGTGTATGCATGTCGCGCACAGATGCATGGGTGCATGTGAGTGCAGAGGCCAGAGGACAATCTTGGGTTTCATTCCTCAGGCACACTATGAATCTCTTTTTCAGAGAGAAACTCTCATTAGCCTGAAGCTCACCAGTTAGGCTGTAATGGATGACCAGTGAAGTCCAGGAATCTGCCTATCTCTGCTAGCCAGTGCTAGGCTAGCAGACACCCTGCCCAGCATTTTCAGTGGGTCCTGGGGATTGACTCAGGTCCTCAATGCCGACTTAGCCATTTTCCCAGCTCCCCCAAACCATTTTAACACCTGAATGCTGAGTGCTGTGGAAACAACTATAGGATGCTCTGAAAACATAAGAAATAACACATTTTTGGCAATCACAAAAAAACAACCAAACTTCAATGGTCTTATCTTGAAGTGAGCCATCTAATCAACAACATGAAGAGAGAGAAGAAGGGGTGGAGCTTCGAGGAAGAAGACTCATTTTGTAAGACTCATTTTGCTAAAGATTCAATAGCTTGTTGTACTTCCTTACTAGCGAGGCAGCAACAACACAATTTCATTTCTAGACATAGCCCCATGGGCAACTAAGTAATTGGTTCAGCCTCTTGAACCAATGTTCACTGTGAATCTGCATTTCTTTCCCCTCTGCATCAAGAATTGGGACAGGACAGATACTCTGAGCTCACCCTGGACTCTTACCACTGATGAGAGTCAACAAAGTACTCTATTCACTTGTTCTTTCTTTCTTCCAAATCCATTCACTGACCCGCACATCAGGGCATTGTGGGATTGTGTTCTGGTCCTCGGAAGGTCCCTCTGAGAGAGTGTGTTCACTTCCCAGAGCTGCCAAAACAAAGTATCACAAATTGGGTGGCCTAAAACACAGACTCTCTCTGTCTCCTAGTGCTGAAGGCTAGACAGTTGAAATTTGGGGGTCACTGGGATTGGTCAGTCTGAAAGGCCTAAGGAAGAAATGCTTCTCTCCTAGTTTACAGTGGCTGCCAATCTTTCTTGATGCTCCTTTGCTGCAAGATGAACCCACACAGGACTCTGTCCATACATGTGTGCGCCCATGTTTCCCTTTCCTCCTCTTCATATCAGACACTTAACCATAGTAGAATAGGACTGATTCATCAAGTGTGAACTCCCCACCCCCCCGCCCCCTTTTTGTTTTTACTACATTTAATGTCCCTGTTTCCAAATGAAGTGTTATTCACAGGTACTTGGTACTAGTGAATTCCACATCCATTCAGCCACAACAGAGCACAAATAACCAAGTATGTGGTCACCACTGGTTTATCCTAATTTCTTCCCTGCTAAAGAGGCTTTGACTGACATCAAACAGTCTAGAGAGAGGACGCCCAGATCTGTTTTCCTTGTTCCTATCACAGCTATCATTTGAGCTTTGATGGGCTATAACTCACTAGCAGAGTGCTTGCTTTGCATGTATAAGGCTCTAGGCTTGATCACTAGCACTAAAAATAAAGAAATAAAACAATCATTTTCAGCTTGCTAGCTCCCAGAGCACAGATACTATCTCTGCCCTCACAATTACATTCCCATCTTCCCTGGCACGATGGCAGGGATAAAGCTTTTATGAAATAAATGTTGGGTGAGATACTAGCAGGAATGAGAAAAGCCTAACTAGGCAATAGTGGCATACTTGATATGCCAACAGAGAGGAACAGAGAGGAAGTAATAGTTGATTCTGATTAGGAGGAATAGGGAAGTTTTCATGAAAGAGGAAGCATTTGAACTCAGTCTTGTGGGATCAGCAGGATTTAACATGCGAATCCGTAAAATGTATATCCTGCTGACCAAACAGTGTGAGCCAAGTCCCAGAGACAGAAAGCACAGTGCTTAGTGGCATAGTTAATAAACCATAAATGTGGAGAAAAGGGTGCCCAAAGGGATAAAGAGAGGGAAGAAAGGAGCTCACGGGAGCCTATGAATCCAGGCTATTCTAAGTACGGAAAAAAGCCACTGAACCTTGTTGAGAAGGGTAATGACGAAATCCCACCTTATGCGTGAAATCCTTCCTTATCCTCCTTCCCTAGTGACAGTCCTGTGTCACTACAATGAGTATTTGAATTGTTTGTCCTCTTCCCAGTGACAGTGCTCGTGTTACCACAGGAGCACCAGAGACTTTTATCCTCGTGTCCCAGTGACAATTTTTGTGCTAGGACAAGTATTTCAGCTATTTTGTCCTCCTGCCCCAGTGGCAGTTCTTGGTAATATACGGAGTATGGAAGTATTTTGCACTTCTGCATTCAGTCACTGTTCTTGGGTTATGTTACTACAAGGAGTACTTGAGCATTTTGTCCTTGCGACAGTTCTTGCATTGCCACAGGGAATGTTGAAGTAGTTTGTCCTCATGCCTTGGTGACAGCTCTTATGTTAGTCCAAGTAGTGCTGGGGTAGTTTGTGTTTTCCTGGGCACCTACTGTTGCTTTCTAGATTTTCCCAAGGCACTGAGAACTATATACACATAATGACATTTAATCGTTTTATAATTAACTGTGTGATATATTACATTTGCTACATATTATGGGAATTACATAAATAATTATATATCCTTCATGATTAAGAGATCACAGCAGAGAAGTACATAAATGAATGGGGTGATGCCACAGGCCTTCAATCTCTTCTCAGGAGAATGTCTCACCTGGAGTTTAAAGCCCTGGGGAAGGTGGATTGGCTACCAAACCAACAAGAAATGACTCCCTCATAACAAAGCATGCCAACTTCTGACTCAGGACAGGTACTTCCATTTTGCTTTGAGCCTGACAAGTCCACAAACCAAAATAATCATGATGGAGTGACATGTTCTCAATAAGAAGTGCCAGGGACCCCACTGCTAACCTCAGATATCTGGACAGGATCAGGTACCTTTCCAGGGGACCCAAGAGTCACACCCTAGCTGCCCAGGGATGTCTGCTCAATGCCTTCAAACCACCCAACAGAGGTGCCATCATGTCTAGATGTTTCTAAATGTCTTTGTTGATAACACAATGGTTCCCAGGAAGAAGTTTTGGTTATTCACTTATAAAGACCTAAAAAGGGGTTCACTACTTGGAGCTTCAATTAAGGGAAAGAGCTATTTCATGGTCTGCATATGGAAATGCGTTTGCCTGAGTGCCTGGACAGGGCCCAGGGTGACAGCAGGAAGGAGAAAGAAAACTCATTCCCTCCTCACAAAACCCTGCAATGTAAGCCCCGAATCTCAGCGCAGCTTCATCTCTGCTATTGAAGCTGTAAGACACCAATCCTAGCATGGTATCTAGCTCACGGCTGGGTACCAGAAGCATGTGTGCTGTAAAGGGTGTCCTGCCAGGCAGGAGCTTTCCTGTCCCGTGGTCCTTTGAGCATCCTTCTTTGAACCTGACAATACTCACTAGAGCACTGAAAAGCTGCCAATGCGACTAGCATTCCCACAGAACAGCAACTGGGCTCCTAAGGAGAGGCAAGAAAAGATGTCTCTAACTCCTAACGCAGTGCCTGGATTTCAGGAGCATCTCCCTCCTTAAATAAATTTCAGAGGTCTGACGTGTGAAATCAAAGTGCCAAATGAGAGGCTTAGATTTGAACTAGATCTGTCTCTCTCCAAATCTAGCCCTTCTCAATTCCCTGGCTGTCAAAAGGAGTATCCTGATATCTAATGTCTTATGAACGTGGCTTTGTGAAAGGACGAAGATGCCTTTGGAAATATGTTTGCAGTTGTTCTTTGGCCTTCTAAGATAATCTGTAAAATTATTTAGTAAGAGTGTGCCAATTACTTGATGCCTGGCCAAAGTGTCAAGATAACAGAATTAAAAAATATTAAAAGTACAAATAATCCAAATATCAAATCCAAGTAATCATTTTCCAAAATGTATGCAAGGTTTTAACTTATTAATGGTCCTAAGCTTCTGAGAAAAACTCAGGTGGCCATAGAAAAGTTTGAAGAAATGTCATCAAAAAAATTTAAATAGCCAATTTCTATTTTTGAATAATTTAGCTCTCAGCAGGAAATATTATAAATCTGTTCATACCTATTCCTCTAAGACCCCCACACATAGTATCATAAAGACAGTGAAGAATAAATGTTCCAAAGCTAATTATTTTTAAGCTTCACTTCTTCACATAGCCTACAGATTTTATACTTTTGGCAATGGAGCAAAATGATTTTGAAAAACTGATAAAAACAAATTCTACAATGCATCGGGATTAAACCTTCTTTTATAAGCCCTTAAAATTTTTAGCAAAGGTCCCAGGTTCAATTCCCCAGGACACATGTAAGCCAGATGCACAAGATGGCACATGTGTCTGGAGTTTGTTTGCAGTGGCTAGAGGACCTGGCATGCCCATTCTCTCTCTTTCGCTCTTTCTCTCTCTCTCTCTCAAAATAAATAAATAAAATATTTTTTTAAAGTTTACTTGGAACATTAATGTAATGTTTCATTCCCATGGATTCCAATGCTTATCAACAGACCCAAAGGGTACAAGTGAACTATATTCCAGATTCAGTGTTTAAAGTTACACAGCAGAGGGTGCAGCTTGGCTTGCCCTGCAAAGCCATAAAGATTTGAGGTCGGACCTCATATCACTGCCAACAGTAAGTGAAAATTTCATGCAAACACTTCAGGGATGAAATTTTATCTTGAGAAAGGTTTTTGTCCTTTTACATTACAGACTTTCAGAATGGACAACTTTCTGTAATTCTGTAGAAAATGTTTCCATGGCAGAGCAAGAATTCTGAACAGAAAAGTTGCAACCTGAGTATGAAACAAATTCAATATAAAGACAAATTAAAGCAACAGTCAGGGCTAACTTTACTGATAAAATTAACCGACTTTACTATTGTGCTTTCTGAAACAGTCCTTGGATATCCTTACTTGGTATTTTTTAAAAGCTTTAGGAAGATTTTAGGGAGGAAAAACAGTTAAAGAACTACATGTTCAGTTGACTGGATGGCTCAGCAATTGGTTGATGGACAAACAAGGTTTAAACATCTATTTTGGATACCTGACCAAATAAAATGGATTTATGAGCAGTTGACTAGAGAATCCAATTTATTAAAGCTCTTTTTATCCTTATGTAAGTTTTTCAATGCATTCAACCAAAAGACCTGAGACCTTTCTAAGGTGCTGGAAATCATAAAGCGAAAGACCCTCAAAAAGATTCGTAAGACATTTTCCAACTGGTTATGACAACTTTGTTGCATATCCAAATGCTCTAATGGATGTGTCCACAGTGTTTCCAAAACAACTGTTCCTCTGAGAACATAAAAAGTCATAGTTTTCTCCTCAGAGGAAATGTCAATCCATAAATGCTGAACTGAAAACATCAGCCCCACTCTAATGTTGGAGGGATGCTGAATGCATTCTGAAGTGGGACCCTGGACACCAAGAGAAGACAGTTGCCCTGCGTCTATTCAATGTGTGCAAAAGAGTCACGCCCTGAGGAAGCTGGCCAGTCTCTGTGTTTTGCCCCCATTACTGAGCAAATCAGAGGAATGTGGGACTTGACTTAGCAGGCAAAAGTTCCTTCTTTCAAGGAATATGCCTGTTCTTTAATTAGCAGGCACAGCTAAGGAGGAGGTGGCTCAGTGAATAAAGTGCATGTGGAGCAAAATGAGGACTTGAGTTCGGATCCTCAGCACCCATATAGAAGCCACATGTGGCGGTCACACCTATAATCCCAGTGCTGGGAAGGTGGAGACAGGAGGATCACTAGAGCTTGCTGGCCAGCTAGGCTAGTGAATAGGTGAGTTCTGGTTTCAATGTGAGACAGACCCAAAGGGTACAAATGAACTATATTCCAGATTCAGTGTTTAAAGTTACACAGCTGAGGGTACAGCTTGGCTTGCCCTGCCAAGGCATAAAGATTTGAGGTCGGACCTCAAATCTTTTACTGTCTTACAAAAGCAAGGTGGAGAGTGACAGAAGAGGACAGAAGAATGTTGACCTCTGGTCTCCACTTACGCCTGCACATGCACCTGTGAACGCATGTGGGGCCACACGCAAACTCATGTACACTCACACACACATACACATGAAAAAAACTATAAATATTTATGACAACAGTCTAATTGCTTTGTCTTGTGACTATAAAATGGCAAATAAAATTAAGTATTTTTATTTTTTAACTTAGGAGGCTTTACTAAGGGGAGCTAGTAAGGGGCTTTAGTATAATGGCCCACAAATGAAAAGATGCATCCATCAAGAAGGGAGGAAGAAGATGCACAGTGAAATTTCCTCCAAAGGGAACCAAAGAAATGGATGTGGCCAGTTTGCTCAGGTTTAATATGTGGTGTGGGAAGAAATGCCATTGCATTTTATGACATTTAAAGGAAAAGAATCTCTGGTTTTAGCACCATCCAAAAGGACAAAGTCCTCTCTTACTTCTGAATTGTCATCATCAGCTTTTCCTGTGAGGCTAGGGTGTGGCATAGTGGTAGCCTGCTCGCTTAACTTACACAAAGCCCTGGCTTCAATATCATGCACCAGAACCAAAAAGAAAAAAACAAAAAGGTTTCATGTTCAAATGCATAATTTACAGAAAAAGAAGCAAAAGCATTCAGGGTATATCTATTGATTTCAATTTGGAAAAAAAAAATACAAACTTGTTAGTGTTCCCCTAACAAAATATGAAGATTCACATGTGGGCATCCTTCCTGCGGAGTCATTTCACTTGGCCCTCATATTTCTTAGAAAGCTTTCCCTGTCTGCCCATGACTTTCCAATAGACTGAGCAGGTAGACAGCATGGTAAAGAGGCCATCAGAGAGAATAATTGTGTTTGCTTATCAGTATTCCCCCTCTGACACAGGACCTGCAGGGTTTCCTTATTCTAATACCAGAGAACAAACAATACAACCCTGCAAGGCAAATGCTTCCTACTTCAACCCTAGGCACCCTCACAATGATTCGGGATATTAGATGGAAGGCCAGACACCCCAAATATCTGTGGCCAGGAGCATGCCAATTACAAGTTGTTGTTTGTTTTTTTTGTTTTTGTTTGTTTTTTTTTTGAAAGAATTCTTTAAACTCTATGTAACTGTGAACTGGACAGAGGGTCAAGAACAATGATTTCTTTAACAACAGCTGTTCAGACTGATTTTCTTTCAGTCATTCGTATACTCAGTCCCAACTGCCGCCTGCATACTGGCAGATCCAGGAATTCAAGACATCTAAACAAGAACAGATTTGCCCTTAAGTTTCAAGGTCAAACGCAGCATCTGTTGATGCGTAGAGTACAGGAAGGGCTTTCTTTTGGCTGGCTAGTTTGTGTTTTACTTTAACTGGAATAAAAAGTAAACAAGTAATGTTCTAGATTCTTCCTTATGCTGTTAGGTGATGCATAATAGGAAAAAAAGAGTATAAACACCCTTCATTTTGATATTTGAGTTGCATGGATGAAAGGCAGGGCATGCTGTGACTTTAAAGCTGACAGGAAAATTCATTTTCATACCAAGCCCCCCTGATGCCATTTGGCCGTTAAATTATTCAAGGAATTTCTTTGCTTATAAAGATTAATAATGCCCACCAAGCCATTTCTGAAAGGCACTTTCACCTCCAGTAGGAGACAGATGGACCACAGCAAAACAGGCTATCACGTTACACGGGGACAAAAAGATTTCAGATTACTAACACACCAGGCAGGGAAGGAATCACAAAAGTAGTAAGATATGAAATCACTGACAAGGGGGGCCGAAAGTCTTCCCAGCCACCATTTTAGAAAATGAACGCAATTTGGAGTACATTGTAATTCAATTTCACCTGGTTCGGTCCTTCCCAAGCCTAGCTAATTAGCATGCCTGTCAGTTCCAATTTAACCAAAATTTTTGAAAATCTAGTGAAACCTTATTAAAAAAAAAAAAAAAAAACCTGTCATCAGGGGACAAAGACACCACCTGCTTTCAAGACCTTTGTGCTTCTGTAACACATGTAGACATCTGTGTTTGTGGGTTGAATCTGCAGTATAGCTTGTGGGGTTTCTGTGTACCACCACGTTATCTTAAATTCAACATCCCTGGAGAAGAAATTCTTAACTCTTGCACCACAAAAGCACTTCTTAGTTGTCAATTCTTCCCTAAGGAAGGGACTTCCCAAAAGCTGTTATCTTAGTAACAGTTACAATGAAAAGCTCAGAGCATCACCAAAAATCACAAGTGAATTATATGTGTAGATTCCAGATGCAGACTCAGGGTCTTGTTGGGGAGGAGGGCAATTCTATTTTTATCATTAAACACAACTAATTTTCATGCTACAAATCATGTCAGAATCATTCATACTCAAATCACAAACAATTCATAAAAAGGCCAAGTACCCCCCCCCATCCGCTCACAATCCCACTTCTTCTAATTCCCAGGTGTAACCACAGGTGCCATTGAGGAAATATCTCCCAGCATTGTTAAAAAAAAATGCATTTATAAAGTTTGGTGGGTCAAGAATGATGTTCCATTATTAATTGCTTTATGGGGAAAATTTTAAACTCTGTAGTATTTCACAATATGAGACAGCAGTAAGAACTTCACACATCAGTGTCTGTAAGGGAGGTCTAATTGCAACACAGCTGTGGTTCCTTTGCATTTGTGTGGCTGTTTATGTGCTCCCAAGACAGGGGCCTGTACAGTGTAAATCAGCTTTCTGTTACTAGAATATAATGCCTAATGCAGGTTTATCTTGACTCATAGTGTTAAAGGTTCTGTTTCTGATTGGTTAGCCGTGTTGCCCTGGGCCATTGGTGAGGTAACACTCCACAGAGGGGGCATATGAGAAAGCAAAACTGTTTACCTCCTGGCCCAAAAGCAAAAGGGAGCAAGGAGGGGCAGCTTAAAATTTCCCAAGCCTCCCACAGTACCGTATGGGGAGCAAATCTTGAACCCATGGCAGACAGTCAAGATCCAAACTACAGCACTCAATATGTAGCCTTTCACTGAATGCATTTAACGACCCCTGTTTTACCATCTCAGCTTTATTCTCCCATTGTTGTACCAGTAAGTCTTTTCTTTATATTCTACTTGGCCACTTTTTGTTTTGTTTTGTTTTTTTCTATTATTTGAGTTTTTTTATTATTATTTATTTGCAAGCAGAGAGAGAGAGAGAGAGAGAAGAGAGGCAGACAGAGAAAGAATGGGCATGCCAGGGCCTCTAACCACTGCAAACGAACTCCAGATGCATGTGCCCCTTGTGCATCTAGCTTACGTGGGTCCTGGAGAATCGAACCAGGATTCTTTGGCTTCGCAGGCAAACGCCTTAACCACTAAGCCATTTCTCCAGCCCTACTTGGCCACTTTTAAAGGGGAAAAAAAATGGCCTGAAGAATGTTAAAGGCATTACAAAATGATCTCATAATATAAGCCCGAAACTAACAATTCACACCCTCTGCTTTTCTTCCTACACCTTCAGAAAACTCTTAGCCCCTGTGGTTTGAATGTGAAATGTTCCTCCTGGGCTTATGTATGTGAACATTTGGTTCCCACTGCGTGACACTGTTTTGGAGGTAGAGCCTTGCTGGAGGAAATAGGTCACTGGGGTGTGGGGCTTGACATCTGACATTACTAGTCAGACTTCTTGTCCACTCTCTGCTTTCTGACTGCAGACACACTATGACCAGCCACCTCACGCTTCTGCCACCGTGCCTTCCCTGCCGTGATGGACTTTAACCCTTTCTTGCTTCAGTTGCTCCATCAGATATTTGGTCACAGCCACACAAAAGGTAATTAACACAGTTTTAACGACTGTTGTCATTCACTGTAGACACAGAGTGCCATGGGCTACACTGCTCTAGAGCCTAATTCTTTGATCTGGTGAGTGTCTGTGGTTTTTCAGGTTCTGGCATGTTCAGAGTCAACAGTGTAGACCCACTCTGCCCTTGGGGACTCCCAATTCGATCTGATTGTTACAACTGTGGTAACCCAGAAAAAGAGAAATACAAAATACAGGCAGAATACATTCTGAGGGGAGGGTGAGATGGCTTCAGACAAAGTAACTTCCCGGGTCTTCAAATTAAACTCTTTGAAAACTAAAGTGACTACATGAGTGGCGAGAGACAGCAGGGAAACTGCCCCACTCACTGCTTCTGCATCCTCACACTGTTTTCTGTAGCCACGAATTAGAGCTCAGAGGGTCTCTGGATGTTCTCAGTAGAGTGTTCCATTAACGTCTAACTGGGAATATAGTCTTCACCAGCAAACGGAAGTGTTTCTAATCCACTTTCTACACCCAAAAAGCTCCATGGAAAACAGAAATGAGACAACCAATCACTGCGGTGCATCTAATAACCCCTCTTTTGGCATAAAACATCACACGAGAATACCCTTGCCTCAATTCCACATTGTAACCCAAACAGCAATGCCCAGTAACTGCTGGACATTCCCAAGCACAAGTCCATCCAGACAAAACTTCCTATGCCTTTCATACACCTGAAAACCACACGCATTCAAGGGAGAAGGAAGGAAGAAATATGGAAGGCTTGGGTAGTCTTCTGCCATCTCCCAGCCTAGGGGACTTTGGGTAAATTTCTGCCAAGCTCCAAGGCTCTGTCTCTTTAAGGCTTCAATTCTTTTGAGCAACTGAACTATGAGGACATTCAAATTAGGTCAGCCTCTCACCCCTGTGGGCTTCTTGGGGTTCTGTGTTCCTGTTGATTTCATCGAGAACTAAACAAGTATAGAAGGTCTCTAAAGCGAAGAAGCAGCAACTGGAATCTGGGGCACAAAGAACAAATGACTTTACTCGGTGGCCACCAGCTCCCTGCTATTGTCATACAGAGGGCTGACTGAGCCTGTTTAGTCTGGCTCTTTCCAAGGCTGTCTGCACCAGTCTCATTAGAACCTGAGTTGGTGGGGTCAGGTGCTCTGGCTCATCCAATTGTCGGTGATTACATGGGCGACAATTACTCTACACAAAGACTTTGGTTTGACAATTAGAGGCTTTGTGATTCACCAAATATTAAAAGAAGAAAAAAGAGTAATACAAGGGAATTGCAATTAGCTCAGCTTCCTGAAATGTCAGCGGGATTGGGGTGATTTGTCCCCTAGATTTTTCAGGTGTTACTTAGCTCCTACGTGGCAAGTTGAACCTAATCTTCAGGGAGAGACAGGTTAGGTAAGGGAAGAACTCACTGTAGCTGATGCTGGTATGAATGCCTCCGCCCTTCTGTCTGGAAGCAGGCAGACACCAGCCAGACTAGCAACACGACAGGAAGAAGAAAGGGGTGCCTCAAATCAGTGGGAAGGCAGGAAAGTCATGATGCTTCACAAAGACCGCCCCCCCCCCAAAAAAAGGAAAATAGTTTTGCTGACTACAGGCCGTGTCTAGGGGGTTAATAAACTCTGGGGATTTTAAGCTGCCTCCTGGATATATATCTCTATACCTGAGTCACAAGAATTGTGGTTAATACAAATTAATTGGCCAAAAAAAAAAGTGCCTGGGGGTGGTGCATGCCTTTAATCAGAAGGCTGAGGTAGGAGGATTACTATGAGTTCAAGACCAGCCTGAGACTACACAGTGAATTCCAGGTCAGCCTGGACTATAGGAGACCCTACCTCAAAAAAAAAAAAAAAAAGTCGGGATACCCAATTAAACTCCAATTTCAGATAAACTAACTCAGTAGAAGTATTTAACTATGAAAGTGTAATATGGGGTATACTTATACTAAACAACTGGGCATGTCTGATGTTTATACTTATTCAATTGTTTAGACTTATTCTATATTCAAAATATTAAACATTACATGTTAACAGTTATAGGACATAATTATCCTAAAATGTTATTTGGTATTTATCCAAAAATTAAATTGTACTGATGAATGAATTTTCTCTAGCACCTTTAGTTGTGTGGCCAACACACACAGCCAAGATTTAGGAGGTTGGAGGGCACATATACTAGCTGACCACTTTGGAAGGGGTTTATTTGGGGATTTGATTCATTAACCAATGTCTGCAGAAAGGTCAGGAGGCCAAGCACTCAGGGGAACCTGCTTCCAACTGTGCTGACAGCAAGTACTTTACCAGGAAACAAGTCCCACAGCCCTTGCAGGTTGAACCCACTCTGTTCCCAAGCTCCCCTGCCCCCTCCTCTGTATGCAGACATTATAGCTGAAGCCAAGAATGACACCTTTGGGTTCTCATGGACTCTCTCTACCTAGTTGTGTTCACTAAGATGGCATGTTACAAGATCAGGGAAAAGAGAATTGAAAATATTTGTATTATTACTTTTCTTAAATTTCAAGCCACTAAAAATCACCCTTCCAGGAGTTCGGAATAGATAAAAGAGAAGGGCCAAAAACAAACCAGTAAAACAAGAAATACACAGGCATTGAAATCCACTAGTGCTGGAGAAAAAGCCTTTAAAATTGGTTAGCACATTTCTTTGACTTAATTATGTGGTGTTTCTAAAAAGAAAAATTGGTAATCTTAGGTACCTAACTGCTTTTGGCTATCTTTGTAGCTATTGATCCTCACTTTGAGTATTGTAAGCAGACACACACAAGAAACAGTCATGTAATCTAAAAGAATCACTATTTCTATACCTAATAGTTTCAAAAGTCTCTATCTATTTCTCGCTCAGGAAGAACACCTCCTGCCAATTCCTTGGATGTAGATTAAACTATAATTAGAAAAGTATACACTGTTGCGCCCCTCCTCAGAATTTCTAATTCTGGAAGTCTGAGACAAAGCTAAGAATTCAGTATTTTTTAAATTTTTATTTTAGACACAGAGAAAGAGACAGAGAGAAAGAAAGAAAGAATGGGCATGCCAGGGTCCCAGCCAGTGCAATTGAACTCCAGATGCTTGCACCATGTAGTGGGCATGTGCGACCTTGTGCTTGCCTCACTTTTGTGGGTCTGGCTAACATGGGATCTGGAGAGTAGAACATGGGTCCTTAGACTTTGCAGGCAAGCACCTTAACCATCAACCATCTCTCTAGTCCCTCACTATTTTTTTTAATGTCTGTGTGTGGGGGTACGTGCACCAGAGCACTCACGTGGAGGTCCGAAGACAACTTTGGGGTGTTTTCTTCTTTTTGATACCAAGTCTCTCTTGTTCTACCACGACATGCACACCAGTCTAGCTGGCCTGTGAGCTTCTGGGGTTTCCTGGCTCTGCTTCCCATTGCCACAGGGGCACTGGCATCATAAGTGCATGTTCCACTTTACTTGTGGCTTTATGTGGGCAGTGGTGAATCAAACTCAGGCTAGCAAGTACCTTTAAGCGCTGAGCCATCTCCCAAGCCCCACAAATTCACTATATTTCAAAGTTCCCAGATGACGTCAAAGCTTCAGGTCTGGTGATGATGCACCGTCTGGAACGTGCATCCTCTACAAAGGGTCTCTGTGCCACAACAGGTAAGGACATTATTTAATCCAGTTGTCAACAACAAGTACTTTTGGTTTGTCCTACCAACCCTGCCCTCAAATCTGCCCTTCTTAGCACATCTTATCTAGTTACTAAATGTCCAAAAAGGCTCTGACTCACATACTTAGAATCATTTTCTCCTAGAAGATATCCACTCTGCTGCCAATAACACAAGAAGCATTGTAAAAATGCTGACATTTTCCAGAATCGACAGTAAAGGAGCGAGGATAGCAGTGCTATCCCTGGACTGGATGGGAGTCACCGGGCTGTCCGTGGCATTGTTTGATGGGAAGCTGTCCATCCAGTACACAGGCTTTCAACTTTAGGGGAGAAAGAAATAGAGTGCAGAGCGTGGGGCCACTGAAATCTGAAGCCCTGTGTTACTGAGGCAGAGCACAGCCTCCCCTGTGTACCACCGCCCATAACCACTGCTCGTCTCCATTTCAGATCTTAGCCAACCCAAACCCATGCTCCATGAATGTTCGAGTCTCCCCAAACTCATCTGTTGAAACCCCAACCCATGGTGTAATGGTATTGGGAGGCTGGGCCTTTGGGAGACAGTGAGAGCCAAGCCTTCTTGAATGGGGTGGGCATGCTTGTAAGGCCTGTCCCAGAAAGACCCTTGCTTCTGCGAGAAGACTGAGTGAGGAAGTTAGCCTCGCTGCTCACTGGAGCCCTCTGATCTTCACCCTTAGCCCTGGAACTGTGAGAAGCTTGTTGTTTAAGCTTATGCACTTTTGTCACAATAGCCCCACTGGCCTGAGAAACCACAGGTTACCTATCTGAACCTACAATGGAAAAAACACTTTCAAAGGGCCACTTTGCCCCTCTCCAGAGACTAGCTGCATACTTCATCTCCAGGGGAACAGCACAGGACATGTTAATAGGCTTACTAATCCTTCGCAAATTATTTTGAAGTGAGGGTTTTTAAATTGTGTGTTGGCAGGAATCAAATATTCAGGTGTGATGGATTTAATTAATTTAAAAGCTTCTCTGTTAAGATGATGCAATAATTGGCAGTAAAAAAGCCGAATGCCTAAAATTCCTATCAGTAAGAAGGACTCAAATGTTCATTTAAAATGAGTTGTTTTTTTTTTTTTTTTTTTTTTTTTGCTTGTGGTGGTGGTTTTTAAATATGTAGATGGGACAGGCTCCCCATCTCTTCAGCTTTGAAGGTGGGGGAGATGTTATAGGCCCTTCCCTTTACAGGAATCTCTATGTCTCTTCAGAACAAAGAAAGTCCATCACACAGAAGACTTGGCTGTGGCAGGAAGTTCCCCAAAGCCCTATGAAGACATCATTTCCTTTTCTCAAATAAAGCAGCAGCACCCTACCTTGGGGCCTTCGTACTTACTCTTTCTTCCACAGTCTTCCTCCAGCTGTCTGAAAGACTTGCACTCACCTGTGTTCTCTTAAATGTCACAATATTCTTGATACGGTCTCTGAACTGAGGACCCCTCACTGCACATGCACACACCCATACGTGTGCACGTATGCAGATTCTTTATACCATTTTATTTTTCACTAGAGCCATTTTACCATCTGATATATTACTTGTTTATTTGTACACTGTCTGTTTCCCTCAATCATAATGCCTGGTGCATGCGAAGTACTCAATTCCAACAAATATTTTGTCACTGTCATTTTTTAAAAAGGACTTGACATAATGGTATTGCTCATTGCTTTATGAAACATGAACACTTGGCAGTGTTGAGTTCAGTTTAATTATTTGTCAGTAATACATTTCAAATACATACACATGTATATGTGCACTCACACACCTATATTTTGCAAGTTAATGCAGTTAATAATGTCAGAGAAATGTAGTCAAATCTCTGATCTTTTCCTAATGAGGTATGTGTCCTTAAGCCATTGTAACTTACATGCAATGAGCTTCGGTTCCCTCAGACAGAAAACCACAATGAAATGTCCAACTTTCAAGGTTGCTGTGAGGATGAGAAATGAATTAAAATCCTGAGCACATGGTGGGCTCCTCTGCTATTCTAAAGGAGTAGACAGCAAAATAAAGGAAGAGGATCGGTGCCCCTACTATCTCCCCATCATTAGCTAACCATCAGCTCCTGCGCCTGAAAGGAGCCCAGTGAAGTCAATAAAATGTGAAGTGCAGCCTGATGCGTTCTCGCAGTATGACCTACTTCCAGCTATTTCTGATTCACATGAACGACTGAAGTCGCAAGAAGCTGATTCTGCAAAGACTGTTCATTAAAACTAGCAGAAATTTGCTTTGCTTCTTCGCGGTTTCCAGCTTTGAGGGATCAGGAAACAGATTTTCAGTTCCAAACATCCTTTGAAAGACCCCTGGCAGGGGTCCTACAACATGATTTTCAAAATCCACTCAGCATCAAAGGTTGTGGCAGACAGGGGGGTGAAACTGAAGGAAGGCAGGGGTTGTTTGTTGGTGTGTTTGGTTTTTTTTTTTTCGGGGTAGGGTCTTGCTCTAGCCCAGGCAAATCTAGAATTCTCTATGTAGTCTCAGAGCGGTTTTGAACTCATGTCAATCTGCCTATCTCTGCCTCCCGAGTGCTGGGATTAAAGGCATGGGCTACCACACCCAGCTAGGATTTTTTTTTATGAGAGAGAGAGAGAGAGAGAAAGAATAAGAGAGTGAGAGAATTGGCATGCAAGGGCCTCCAGCCAATTCAATGTGTGTTTGTGGGGGAGGGCTGCATGCATGTGTGCACATACATGCATATGTGTGTGTTTGTGGGGAGGGCTGTGTACACATGGATGTGGGTGCCAGAGGACAACCTCAGGTGTTATTCTTAGAAACCCTTTCCATTAGGCAGCATTGACTGTCGTAGAGAAGACTCCTGTCTAAGCACTGGAAGTCTTGCAAAGGGACAATACTGCAGGAGCCTCTCCCTTCCTGAGAAGCATCAGTGACTGTGTTGAGATGTGGGCTCTGCTCTCCATAAAATGGCTGGCTGTGCTAGCTTTCCATTCCGAACACAAGTGTACTTATTGCAGATTGACCCTAAATCAATTAAATGCCATGAAATCAGAGTACTACAAAAAAAAAATCTAAAATATATTTTCAGCTGCTTTGGAGTATCTCTGAACAAAACCCGTGTCCCTTCTTTCACAAGCAGCAGTATTCCTTCACCAACTTAATCTACCAGCTGACAATGAGTGAAACAAGCAGTCATTTTCCCACAGGATTGAACAGAATTGATGATGAACAACCAAACTGTCTCTTCGTTTTCTTGGCTTCTCCCTTTGGTTGGTCTTCTAGACCCAGACCGTATAGTTAAGGATGTTGACCCAGGAGGGAAACAGAGGATTCTAATAACAAAAGCATGGGCTTTGTGTTTTGTTTTGTTTTCTTTCACACTCAGGAACCTTGTCTTGGAAACTGGACGGGAGACAGAGACCTGGCATCATTGGAGAACTCTCACCTAGGCAGATGGGGAACATCTTGGGTGAATCTTCACTTATGCTGTATCTTACTGCTGTACTTTCCAAACCCAGTCTAAATGACAACCACTGTTGTATCCTTTAAACCTGCCATCTCAGCCATGAGCATTGGTAACGCACAATCCAGCCCTCAGTACGTAGATCACAGGCCCCTGAATTAGAACACACACATACACACACACATCACAAAAAGAACAGCTGGCAAGTGAGAGGGGGGACAGGTCTGTTTGGTCTTGTTGCAAAAAAGATAGGGATGAGAGACACGGACAGCCTCTCACAAAACATCAGAAATACACAAGTTAACAGAAACCCAACAGTTTCTGTGACTAAATTTTCAAATGGAACAACATATGCCCTTGAAACCATGAAAAGAAAAATAATTAGATTTTGTGGGGGCCTCTGAAACAGCTGCCCATGTCCTGATCCTCTTGGGTGGAAAGCAAAGGGGTAGGTAACAATTCCTTGGCCTGTAGTGAACCAGTTCTATTTCTATTCTTTCTGAGACACAGACAATGGCTCACTCCAAACTCAACACCAAAACAAGCCATCTTCCTCCTGATATCACAGATACTCCCTGGACCCCTCCTGAAGAAAGACCATTGGAGACGGCAAAGAGAGTCATCTAGATTCCAGTTGCTGTCATTTCTTTTCTTTTTGAATATTTTATTTTTATTTAATTATTTACTTATTTATTGAGAGAGGCAGAGAGAGAGCGAGCGAGAATGAGTGTGCCAGGGCCTTTAGCCATTGCAAACGAACTCTAGATGCATGTACCACCTTGTGCATCTGTCTTACATGGGATCTGGAGAGTCGAACCTGGGTCCTTAGGCTTCACAGGCAAATACCTTAACTGCTAAACCATCTCTCCAGGCCCAGTTGCTGTCATTTCTTAATGTTCGCTGTGATGGCTTGGCTTGCTGAAGTGACAAGACTTATTTTTAGCTTACAGCTTTGGTGAGCCGATCAGTCAAAACGAAATATTAAAATAGCATCTATTTGGCAAATTCCACTTCAGATGCATCTTAAACTCCACCATCAACTCACACTAAACCAGCTTTGTATGCAGCTAACTGAGAGGAGAAGCAAGTATTGAGCTCACAGAGGGGGCATCCAGGACTTCTTTAGTTACAAATACACTGGTTAGGAATGAAATCCAAAATAAACCAATGATACATGACATGTTCTTTTAAATCATTTCAAGACAAATATTGAAGTGAAGCTGGAATTTTTAACATTCCCTTTCTCCTGCTCTATTCAGGTTGTGTGAAAATGCTTGGGATTCCAGTTAAAGCAGGTCAAAATACAAACAATCAAAATAAATAAATGATAGGCCTATATGAGGTCAGGGGAAGAGACTGAGTAAAGGAAAGGTGGGGGGAGGGCTAATCAAAATCTAAAAGGGTATGAATAAGTCATATGGAAACCTACTTTTTTGGACAATGGCACAACCAGAAGCCATATTTTGGTACTAGAAAATTTTTAGTGCCAGGGATGGGATACCTTCCAATGAGTTGTTGGCCAGGGAGGTCCCTGATGCCCCCCAAACATTACAGACCATTGCCGAGGCTCTTGGTTTCCCACCAAGAATGGATTGTAAGACCCTATTACTGAAGACTCCACATGCTTGGGCTGCAAGGTCACTGAGAAATCCTGCTGGAACTGAGCTCAAAAACCTCCTCTGTATAAACAAGCTGACAGAAAGCTGGAAAAAGCTACACTGCACTGCATGCAGTTCCATGGGAGAGAGAGAAATCACCAATGGAGATACACAACAGTGCACACTGCAAGCCTTAAATTTGTCCAGCCAGGCCAAATGAGCCAATGGGGTCAACAGTGGCATGTCTGTTATGGGGGAAACCAACTGCTCTCTAATTAGACTGGAGGCCCACTCCACAGGAGGGAATACATGCCTGATACTGAAAACCTATTATGAGGAATGTCATGAGTCCTAGAGGTGTAACATCTGCTAGTGTCTGGCTAAATGTGT
The DNA here is from genome assembly GCA_036365145.1 of Orientallactaga sibirica. Taxonomy (NCBI): domain Eukaryota; kingdom Metazoa; phylum Chordata; class Mammalia; order Rodentia; family Dipodidae; genus Orientallactaga; species Orientallactaga sibirica. Next base: position 18,713,425 of record JAEOAD010000008.1, read on the forward strand.
ATACTATGCTCACCAAACTGCCCAGTAAGCACTTCTCTTAATATCCACACACATATATTAATGCTACTCTCACTTTGGTTAGAGAAGCTTCTCTTTTCAGATGGTGGTGACCTTGGGATGACTCAGAAGGCACCATAGTGCTGAGATGAAGTGACAGAAGAGTTTTCATCACTGAAATATCTTCCAAGGCTCAGAATCCATTGTGGAAGACGTGGCAGAAAGAATATAAGACCCAAAGGCAGGGTAGGACTACTGCCAATGCACTCTTCCAGACACAAAATGGCCTGGATATCCATGACCTCACAGTGTCTGACACTACCTACACAGGACCATCATCATAAGGAGGAAAAGATGATGACATCAAAATAAAAGAGACTGATTGAGAGGGGAAGGGGATGCTTTGGAGAGTGGAGTTGCAAAGTCAAAATGCAGGGGGAAGGAATTACCATGGTTTATTGTATATAATTATGGAAGCTGTCAATGAAAAAAAAACACATCAAAAAGGCTTATGTATCTGTTTTTGTTGAAAAGTGCAAACATGGTTTTTCCTTTGAGAAGCTTCCTGTAAAATAACGGTAAAAGCCATCTTGCTTTTTGTTGTATTGTTTTGCTTGCTTTAATTCTGATTGTGAAAGATAATACACGGGCCACGAAGATGGTTCAGTGGATCAAACATTCACTCTGCAAGAGGCAGTACCTGAGTTTGGATCCCCAGAATCCACGTACAGCCAGATATAGTAGCACATATCCGTCAGCCCAGCCTGCCATAGTGAGAGGCGGGGTGGAGATGGAGAATCCTCCAGAAGTTTACAGGCCAGCTAGCTTGGCAAAAACAGCTATAAATAAGTGACATTGCCTCAAAACAAAGTGAAAGGTGGCTTATACATGTGTGCAGTGGTATATGCGCCCTCCCACCAAGGAAATAATAAATATATAAAATAAAATAAATAAATACACAAGAGAAGCTGGGTGAGGTATCCTGGAAGCCTCTATTATATTTACAACTTTTCTTTGTGCCTAAATCTATTCTAAATTGGGAAAAAATGTTTCTACAAAAGTAACATTTCTCTTTCAGTGCAGATTTGGAAAACTACTGAAAAACATTTGTATTTTAAGTTTACATACAACTGTAGCTCTAACTCTGGCAGTTTTCTTTTGATAAATATGTATTTTTTCTCATGTTATTAAAGTTCTCCAGAAAATTTTCTTTTAAAGGATCACATGGTTACATCATTTACCTAGACAAAATTGTGTTTAATTCTAGATTGGAACATTTAACTCGTCTACTGTTGACATGTGGAACAAGTCAAGCTTTATAAACAGTGTAAGTGCACATAAAACTTTTTTTTAATTTCTGAAAATTTCCTCAGAGATGGTTGAACATTGTTAGACATGGCAAGCTACTGTCCAGAAAATTAACCGTGTCCTGAACAGTATATATTACCTACCGTTGTCACATACGGTAGCTTTAAAACTGGCCAGGGGCTGGAGAGATGGCTCAGTGGTTAAGGCACTTGCCTGTGAAGTTTAAGGACCCAGGTTCAATTCCTCAGTACCCATGTAAGCCAGAAGCCCAAATGGCTCATGCATCTGGAGTTTGTTCATAGTGGCCAGAGGCCCTGGCATGCCCATTCTCTCTCTATCTTCCTCTCTCTCTCTAATAAATAAAATAAAATATATATTTTAAAAAACTGGCCAGAATTCTGTCAACTTAGCACAGTGGCACTTGCTGGCGCTTGCTTCCTGCTGCTCAGGACTACCTTCATCACAGAAAGACAAGATGCATCAGTGTCTCCAGGTTAACCCCTCCACCAGCCCAGCACTTCCTCATCCAGCCAGAGGCAAAGGCTAAGTGCACTTACCCCAGCAAAGCCTACTGAAACATCCGGGTTAGAAGGATGAATGCAATGCAGAAAGATTGCACCATGAGGTCCAAGCATTCTATTTGGCTCAAGATTATTTCTAGCAAAGGAAATGCAACTAGAAATAGATGGATATTGTCTGTATTGAAATTGAGAGAAACCTCAGCTGAGCACAGAAATGTTTCTTGGGAACTACTTGTCAATTTGAAACATTTCTGTCTGCGGGATAATGGAAAGCCAATTGTGGACAACCCTGAGGACTACAGATACTAGAAGTCTGGATATATGAGTTTCATACAAAGAATCACTCTGCCCAAAGTGCCGGCAGTACAGTGGCTTTCTTTGTACATGAATATGTATGGGTGTAGGTGTATTCTTGTGTGTGTGTGTGTGTGTGACAGTACAACGCTGGGTGTTGTTTCTCAGGTACACCTCCCATCCCCTTTGAGACAGGGCATTTCATTGAGCTAGAGCTTGCCACTTAGGCTGGAGTAGCTAGTCCACAAGCTCTGGTGATCCACCTATCTCCACCTCCCCATCCGTGTGATTTGTCATTATTACAGTCATAACTTCTAGGGCAGAGGCTGTAGCAGAAGACCTTCAAGATAAGTTCTATTTGAAAATATTTTGTTTGACCCTAACAGTAGGTTTCTGAGACAGGAAGACGATGCCTGTGTCTCTTTAATTTAAAACTCAAATCTAATAATGTGGAATTTTATGTGAAATCTGGCTCCTTAAAAATAAAATTAAAAAAAAAAAACACTGTAAGAACTGGCAACTCTAGGCTACAATTCCCATAACACAATAGGTAGGAAAGAGTGCTACCTCCTTTGGCTAAAAGACTGGTCAGTTCACTTATTAAGATCACCTCCCTAGCCCTATGAGCATTCAAATTTGCCCCCCACCCCACCCCGGACCAATATTTCCTCCTTTCCCAAGACTAGGGAAATTCTAGAATGGTTCCAAATAGTTCTCTTCTCCCTTCCCCAGTGTGCTCAGAATACATGCAGGGACCACCTCTTGCCAAAGGTGGCTCTTAACCTAAAACAGTACATTTATCCTTTAATCATCACCACATCTTCTGACCTGACAAACCCAGAAGTCCTCTCCCTGGAGCCTGAGAGAAAGTCTTCAATGGCCAGTGTTTTGCTTGTCCCCAACACTCATGCCACCACCATGATCATCCCAAATTCCCACCTCCACTCCCGGTAGAAAAGAACTTCCCAAGGCCCACCAAGAGCCTTAAAGGGAGTGCATGGGGCCAAGAAAAAAAAAAAGACATAAATAACAGTAAGAGCCCTAGCCAGGAATGGACCCTGTTGGACTTTCTCTTGAAGCCCCAGTCTCCTATCCTGTTAAGTAGAGAGGATAAGAAGCCCTTCTCGAGGCTTCCGTGAATCTGGAGATCATGAATGCCAGTCTGTCTTTCCTGGGTCACACAGGACAGGCTCTGCACATCCTCAGCCAACGTGAAGCTGGTTAGTAACACTTTCACTCAGAGAAACCACGAAACAGCCATCATGTGCCACTTTGTGAATCTGGCTTTACATGGGTACTGGGAATCGAACCCATACTCTCAGCTCCTTGCACTGACAGATGGCATCGGGATCAATAAACTATCCATCGCTTTATTTGCCCCAGAGAAGATGGTACTATTACCTCCTTCCTGGGACTTCTGGTATCCAGCGGAATAATTTCTTTATTATATACATGTGTGTAGCTGATACATTTACAGGCATTAACATACCTACAATATTCTAAGGGCAAGGATACAGATTTTAAAAAGTACAGTGGCAGAACAATGCATCATATACTATTAACCCTTTGTCTAATAAATGCTGTATCTGACATAAGTACTGTTGCAATCAGCTCCAAGTTACTGGGAGGAACATCCAACCAAACATAGTTAAGCGAGGAAGGGATTCACTTCAGCTTACAAGTCAACGGCATAAGAAGCTGGCTCTGTTTCACAGATGCAAGCAGAAAGAAACCACGAAACAGCCATCATGTGCCACTTTGTGAATCTGGCTTTACATGGGTACTGGGGAATCGAACCCGTACTCTCAGACTTTGTACACACGTGCTTGTAACCAGAGTCATCCCTCCAGCCCTCTTTCCTTTAAAAGATTAACTATCTTTGGACTGTGCTAAAGAAACTGGGAGAAAACAGACTCACCTGTGGGTCTGTTCTGATGCTGCCATTTCTGTACCACATTGACATCACCAGGTTGTTTCCAGAGGCTCTAGCATGTTTCTGGGCCCCCCCATGCCCCAACAATTTCTTTGGGGAACAGCAGTGTATGGAGAAAGGAAAGCTTGAATTAGATTTAAAATCATAAAGCCTGTGTGCTGATTTCTACTGCCACGGCAGCTGTTTTACTATAAACAGTTATAATCCCTTTGATGACAGGACCCATTGTTGCACAAGTGCTCCGAAGACTGCACTGTCACTTGAAGTGTCTTTCAGGATCTTTTTAGGGATACAAATAATTAGCAATGCATTCTCTTCCCAGTTCAAAACAATTTCCTAGGGCTGGCGAGCTAGCTATCTGGGTAAACTTGTAATTCCAGCATGAAGACATGAGTTTGATTCCAAGAATCCAGATTTTTGTTTGTTTGTTTGTTTGTTTGTTTGTTTGTTTGTTTTTTTGAGGTAGGGTCTTGCTCTCTCGCCCAGTTTGATCTGGAATTCACTATGTAGTCTCAGGGTGGCCTGGATCTCACAGCAATCCTACCTCTGCCTCCCAAGTGCTAGGATTAAATGCATGCACCACCACACCCGACTAAGAATCCAGGTTTTTAAGAATTCAGATGGGGTGGCTTGTGCTTGCAATGCCAGCTCTAGGGAGGCAGAGGCAGGAGGATCCCTGGGGCTTACCAGCCAGCCAGTCTAGCCGATTTGGTGAGCTCCAGACTAATGCAAGAGCTTGTGTCAAAAATGGTGAATTAACTGCCATTGCATTAAATCTGTATATTGCTTTTGGTAGAATTGCCACTTTTATAATAATAATTCCAGCTATCCAGGAGCATGGGAGGTCTTTCCATCTTCTCAAGTCCTCCTCAATTTCTTTCTTGAGTTTTTTATGTTTTCATTATATAGGTCTTTCACAACCTTGGTTAGTGTTAGTCCAAGGTAATTATTTTTTTTGTTGCTATTGAAAATGGAACAGCCTCACAATTTTCTTTCTTTGTATATTTGTCCTTTGCATATAGAAAGGCTACTGATTTTTGTGTGTTGATTTTTGGATCTGCCACTTTACTGAAGGAATTAATCACCTTTAGAAGTTTTGAGATGGAGACTTTTAGATCACTTATGTATAGGATCATGTCTTCTGAAAATAGGGCTAACTTGACTTCTTCCTTTCCAGTTTGTGTCCGTTTTATTTCTTTCTCCTATGTCCTAGCAACCAGGGGTCTAAGCCACTCAGAAAAAAAAAAAAAAAACCTGACAGGATGTACACACAAGTGCAATAGTGGCACATAGCCTTGGTGGGTAACCAATAGCTTTCTGATTGGCTAAGAGATCCACTCAGTGGAAAGGAACCCATATCTGGAAGTGGGAACCACATCAGAATCTTATGGAGACCAAGATTATGCTCTCCAGTGTCAAGCTCTCACTAATCCTAGGTTAAATGAGGGACTATATCCATCAAGTTCTCCCTAAATTAATAGTGCTTATCCCATTTAACCTGTGCTGACTTCACTCTCCCTTGGAGAATCTCCTTTTCTTTTTCAGAAAATAGTGAAACCCGAGGAGATAAAGTATCCCTCACACTTCAGCCAAAGCCCAGCTGAAATCATAAAGGAATTGGAAAGATAAGCAAGAAGTCATTTTCCATAGTGAGCCTGACAAGCAGCATCAGGGAGAAGGAGACAGACACTGAGGACACTCACCACTTACCAAAGCAGAGATCCAGAGGCTCCTAAGAGCTCATCACTGAAGCAGACTTAAAACACAGCCAACATGGCTCGGGGAATTTAGCAGAAGAAGGGATGGAAAGATTGTTAGAGCCACAAGTTGGGACATCATGCCCAGATGGACTGCCTCTCCCCATAACTGACTGCTGCTCCCACAATGCATGCCCCACAATCCCCAATGGGGAAAACCTGCAACCCGCTGAGTAGGGCCCCCAGCAGAATGAGAACATGGATGAGGGAAAGGACAGTACCAACACATGATGTATCCATAGTAAGTATGTCTCTAATTAATAATTTTTAAATAGTGAATCAAACCTGAGGAACAACACCAAACATTATCATTTGGCCTCCACACACCCACACACATACTTACACACACCTCTACGCAAGCACGCAAAGATTTTTTTTTTTAATTCCCCAAAAGCCAATCAATAACAAACATCAATTGCCTTGATTCATGCATGCTGGACAGTCTTGCAAGTGCAAAATGATGTGGAACTACAAGTGGACAGAAGGGTCACACTTCATTCACATTTGCTGGCCTCGGGGGCCAGCACAATGACTGGAATACTATTGGAATGCAGTAATAAGCTGTTAAAAAGGTGGACAAATAAAATAGCTAGGCATCTTTTTACTTTAGTAATACCTTTTACAAGTTTGTTTCTTACACATGCAGGCATAATTTCTAGGTCTTAAAACTCACTCTTGCCGGGCGTGGTGGCGCACGCCTTTAATCCCAGCACTCGGGAGGCAGAGGTAGAAGGATCGCTGAGAGTTCGAGGCCACCCTGAGAATACATAGTTAATTCCAGGTCAGCCTGGACCAGAGTGAGACCCTACCTCGAAAAAAAAAAAAAAAAAAACTCACTCTTTTTTTATTTTATTTTTATTTACTTATGAGAGAAAGAGAAAGAGACAGAATGGGCATGGATATTTTCTTTTTGTCGGGAAGAGGAGGAAAGGTGTATTAAATGAGGGTTAATATGCCATGAAAGATCACGGTAGGGTCACCACAAACAGAGAGGGGCTTCACTCTTTTGCTTTTATAACTCACTTTCCATTCTAGGAGCAATGGAGGCACTAGATAGGACCCAAGGTCATTACTAGTGTTTCCCTAGTAACAGGAGGTTATTCTGCTGCCATAAGGGTCTGGTTGGGTCAGGCAGAGAGGTATGTAGATAAGAGTAAAGTAATAATTCAAAGGGGCTCAGCTCACCCTGGGCAGAAGGTGGGGCGCTGAAAATGAACATACATGTTCTAACCATAATCCTGCTCCACTGATCAATTTCCCACACTTATTTCCTGCCTTTTAAAGAATATGATAGTGATGGAATCAATCTTTTGAGGCTGGCTTCTCTCACTTAGAGCAATGGCTTAGTATTAGATTTTTATTGTATTTTTATAGTATTGATATTTTATTATATAGACATACCAAGATTTTTTTTTTCCAGTTGTTGGATAATTGCATAATTTCCACTTTTGGCTACTATGCCAAACAGAGGTGAACACACACATGCAAACCTTCATGCCAGTGTGTATTTTATTTCTCCTGAGTAAAAATCTATTTGATTTGACAAGTCATAAATCACGGGGAATACTATATAAGAAATGACACAAGCATTTCCCAAAGTGCCTGCAATATTTTACACATCCTTTTCAGCAATCAGTGAGAGTTCCCATTGCTTCATGTCATCTCAACACTTGATGTTGTCATTCTTGTTAAAGTCAGTTACACTTGGGCTAGAGAGATGGCTTAGCAGTTAAGGCATTTGCCTGCAAAGCCAAAGGATCCTGATTCGATTCTCCAAGACCTAGTAAGCCAGATGCACAAGGGGGTGCATGTGTCTGGAGTTTGTTTGCAGTGGCTAGAGGCCCTGGTGCGCCCATTCTCTTCCTCTCTATCTCTGTCTGCCTCTTTCTTGCTCACTCTCTCAAATAAAAATAAAATAAAAACATTTAAAGTCAGTTACAGCATGCATAGTAACTTTCATTTTCCCAATAATTAACGAGTACCTTCCTATGTACTCTCAGGCCAATTATAGATTCCTTGGCGAAGTGAGTATCTTTCGGATGAAATAAGAGCAACACCATTCACTTACATTTCAATATATTTTAGCTAATACCCATCAACAACCCTGCCAAATAACTGAGAATGACAAAATGAATTTTTGTTTTCCACTGTTTGTTTTTCTAGAAAAATTTCTCAATATGAATTACACTGTGCAATAACAACACAACATACACCGCTCTGTAACGTGAGGACCAAATCCAGAGCCTCCCAGCGACTCAGGCGAGTGCTCTATCAGCGAGGCATCTCCCCAGGCCTCAGTATCATTCTGAGTTTCCTTCCTCTCTCCGGGGCTACCACTTCTCACTCTGTTTCTCCGTGCTCACCTAAAATTCCAACCTCAGAAGCCAATAGCATCTGCAGTACAACCAGCTGGCCGAGCTGCATGGCTGAGTCAAAAATAAGCATAAACAGCCTCAAACACAGGCCTGAAAGTCTCCGAGAATCAAGCCCACAGGAGCCTTTGCAACTCAAGTGACACACATTTTACAGCCCGTTTCCAGGTCAGAGCTCTGCTTGACAGACAGGCAATGTCAGTGAAGTGTCCCCAGGATCTGGGAAGAGACTCTAGGTCTTTCCAGAAACACAAGAAAGCTTTTGTGGAACTTATCAACCAACTCTGAGGGATCCCTGAAGAGCTACTTTTTTTTTTTTAATTTCTAATGCCATAAATGATATCAAAGAAATATGATCATATTTAAGACCAGCAAATGGGCAGGTGAGAGTTATTATCTACTGCATATTTCCACATCAAATATGCTTGTGTAGCAAGCGCCCACTGATGTTGCTATTCGTCTTTGTGCAGTCTCCTAAAATAAGTTCCCAACTTTCCTTTGGTCAGTTTTATTTTTTTCTCCCCCAACTAGGGTCTTGCTCTAGCCAGGCGGACTTAGAATTCACTATGTAGTCTCAGGCAGGCCTCAAACTCACAGCAATCCTCCTACCTCTACCTCCCAAGTGGTCAGTTTTAATAGCACACTTCCTGTCATGTACAGCCTGGCACTATCTGAAACCTTCCCTGGGATGAGAAGCCCAGAGTTTGTGAAGGCCTCTGGAGTTTTACACAACTCCACCCTTCCAGCAGGTTCATCTCTCTGAGGCAGTTTCCTCATTTTCAAAACGAGGGTAGCATAAGCAGGGCCTTAGCACGCCTGTGCCAGCCAAGAGTGAGAAGCTCTATGAAGTACTGTGGCTACAGAAGGCCAGGATAATTCATGTCCCAGCAGAAAATTTCTGTGAAGAAAAACAGAGGAACATGGCCTTTACTGGAGTGAGAGGTCAAGAGCATTGAGTTGACGATGAGAGACAGCCCATGCTGCATGGAAAGAGGAAGTTGGAGGAAGGCAAACAGGAAGCAGGTTCTAAAGGGGAAAGGCCAGGTGAGGGAGCCCAAAGATGAAAAAGAAACTGTAGGGTTGGAGAGATGGCTTAGTAGTTAAGGAGCTTGCCTGCAATGCCGAAAGACCCAGTTTTGATTCCCCAGGACCCACGTAAGCCAGATACACAAGGTGGCACATGTGTCTGGAGTTCTTTGGCAGTGGCTGGAGCCCCTGGCCTGCCCATTCTCTCCCTCCCTCTCTCTGTCTCTCTCTCAAATAAATAAAAATAAAATATTAACAAAAGAAACTATAGTCCCTTTCTTTCTTTCATTCTTTTTTTCATTTTCTTTTTCTTTCTCTCTTCCTTCCTCTTCCTGTCTTCCTCCTCATCTCTCTCTGTTTCTCTTTCTCTCTTTCTTTCTTGTGAGGCAGGCATGGTGGCTCACACCTTTAATTATAGCACTGAGGTAGGAGAATCTCCATGCGTTCAAAGCCACCATGAGTTACAGAGTGAGGTCCAGATCAGCCTGAGAGCCTGAGCTACAATGAAATACTGCTCCAAAAACAAAACCACAAAATAAACAAAAACAAAAGTATAAGTGGGACTACTTGGGAAGAAGGGGTTCAGTGGGAAGAGGTTGTTATGCACAAGAGAAGGCAATGGGAGACGAACATGATCAAAATACATTATACATATATATAAAACTGTCAAAAATAAAATAATTTTGATACCTGGGTGAAGCAAAACAGCTTGACCCAAGGTTTCCTATTTAGAGAGCAGGGCTATAACTCCTTAGTTTATTCTAGAGTTGGAGTCAATAAGACTGTAAAATTCAGCTCCTTTATTCCCACTTTAATCCCTTATCCATAAAAACAGATATGTATATAAAACCTGCCCACTGCGTCTTCTATGATTGCCATTTTCTGGATTTTCACAGGCCAAGTTACATAGACAGTGGAAGATCATCTGACTAAATGAAACACTCAGCCATTTCATTCACTTCTAGAAGGATCTTTCTCAAGAATACTAGGCAATTACAAAAGAAGGGCAGAGAGAATGTAAGAGCTGGAGGGTGGGGAAGAGTGCTGTGGAGCGCAGTCTTTGGGAGACAATGTGGCTATTACATCATGAACTAATAGCAGCTGTGGTTTCTTGCAGAAGACTGAGCCAGTCAACATTCCATCATGGGTGAAGGAAGGGATCACAAGACCCCACTCCTCCTGAAGTTAATAGTTACTGGCAGAAGGGGAGTCACGTTCTTCAGTGGTGCAGGCCACTGGGAAGTTGCCCGTGCTCCAGTAAATAACCTCCCACCCATGATCATGCAAGCAAACTTAACTTAATGCAATGGGACACACACACACACACACACAACACACACACACACACAAAGACAGGGAAGTGGGAAGATGATCGGTTCAGAAGAAGGGTTTTAATGGGAGGAGATAAGGTAGGGTAATGAGGGTGGTGAATATCATTAAAATATATTACATACATGCGTAAAATTGTCAAATATAAAAGAATACTATACAAGCCACAAATCCTCCCCAAAAGGAAAGGCTAAAATGTCATCAAGATCAGTACTGTTTCAATAAGCAACAGCCATAATGAATTAGGAATTGACAGCGGATCCTGAATCGATGTCTCCAACATGAGCAGAAGGAAGAGAAGCTGTTCCGACAGAGTGAAGGGCAGAGCTAGCTAGTACGTGATCTTGACCACCCACCTCTGAGGCTCTGATTTCTCCAGTTTACCTCACAAGAGCCTACTTTCGATAACCGTTATTGTACCACAGATTGAACGAAGATGTGTTTATTCTGTGGCTCCCCACTCCAAATCTCGTATTTCCAATCAATGTCACATATGCTAACCTTCCCACTCTTTCTTGCTCTGAGTCTAAACTAGAGAAGAGGTAACAGGTCTGGTGAGATGACCCAGTGGTTAAAACATGAGGACCTGAGTCCAGATCCCTAGAACCCATGTAAAATGCTGGGCGTGTCAACGAACACCTGTAATCCAAGCACGGAGTAGGCAGAGACTGAAAATCCCTGGAGCTCACTAGCTAGTGAATCTAGCTGAACTGGTGAGCTCTAGATTGAACAAGAGACCCTGTCTCAAAGAGCAAGGCTGAGGAAGACCCTTGACATAACTTCAGGCTTCCACATGTGCATGCCCACGCCCACAGGAGCACACACATGCAGCCACATACATATTAACAGGTGTGTAGCCGACTCCTCGGAACTGAAACATTCTCTCTGGGAGAGAGGAAGGATGCTCTGGGGATTCAAGAAGTTAAATCTGTGAGACAGGAAACTTACAAAGGTCACAGGCCCACTCCTCTGGAATGGTTAAGGGCAGACTTGGATCAATGTTAATTAGAAATTGAAATATTTCTTCCTGGGGGAGGAAGGAAGCTCAGGAAATTCAGGAAGTCAGCAAGACTGGGAAAAGATTGCAAGACATTCCCTCCCCAATATATAAAGAGAAAACAACTGCTTGGGAGTGAGACTCTCCTTGAGCTGCCTGTAAGCCACTGAGTGTGAAGCAGACTGCCATCCCCGAGCTGCCTGCAGGCTGTGCAGTGAGCTCCAGACATGCAGCTTCCGTGAGTCATCACCTAGGCTGGGGCGAGCTTTTGGTGACAACAGCTGCCTTTGAGTCATGCATTGCTCCTATAAGCAACCCTTCACCCTACTCTGTAAGTAACTCCAATCAACTGTCCACTGAAACTGCTTTTGTTGTAATCCTGCTTTGGTCTGCTGTCTGTGCCCTATCTGTGCTGAATAGACATGTGCTTGTGTCACCCCATGTTCAAAGTATACATATGATTATGTCTGTGATTTTTTAAATATTTTATTATTTATTTATAAGAGAGAGAGGAATGGACACACCAGAGCCTCTAGCCACTGAAAACAAACTCCAGATGCATGCGCCACCATTTGCATCTGGCTTACATAGGTTCTGGGGAATTGAACTTAGGTCCTTTGGCTTCGCAGGCAAGCGCCTTAATTGCTAAGCCATCTCTCCAGCCCCCCCAGGCCTCCCAGATGATACTCATCTTTCTTTGCTCTTCAAGTTATAGTCATTCAGGGAGCCTTTCTTGACCACCCACCATGGCACACATATGAGGGAGGAGGCTAAATATACATTGCTAATTTCTCCATTTTGGTTCTGATCAATCACTGTTTCTTCCCAAATCTCACAACCAGCTGTCAGCCTCCAGGTTCCAGTCAAACAGGCTGAGGGAGGTCTTTCTTACTGGACCAGTGTGGCATTTGGCCAGAAGGACACATCCAAGGTTCTATTTCATGGCTTGAGAGTAAATTATCCTTGCTCTGCGTTTGACTTTGGCCCATTCTGATGGTGAGCTACATTCCTGATACCTTAGAAGGAAATTGTGATTTCTGTCTGTCTCCATAGGCTTAGGTAGTTTTGATTAAGGTTAAGCTTCCTACTTAAGTAGACAAAGCCCTGCTAGAGGTGGGTCATTGGGGGTGGATCTTGAGTCCAGCCATACTAGGTGTGTTGAGAGCAAGTTTGAGCTCTGACTTTACACTTGGTTGTGTCAGTGGTTTTCTCTTTGCTACATGTGTGTGCTGTAGGGAGTCAGCTTCTTCTGCCTTAATGAAGCTTCCCCTGGAATCTGTAAGCCTCAAATCCACCTTGTCCTCCCATACGCTGCTCCTGGTCAGGTGTTCGTCCCATCAATGAGACGGTAACTTCAACACCGTACCTGAGCCTGTCTTAGAATACACTCGGCATCGAGTTCCTTTATAAACAGAGATTCTTTGTTTAAATCCGTGCTCCTCTAGGGAATATTTTTCTCATTGGAATACTAACTTCTTGAGGATAAAGATCCATGTCTGTGGGGCTAGAGAGATGGTTCAGTGGTTAAAGGGTACATGCTTGCAAAGCCTGACAACCTGGGTTTAATCCTTCAGTACTTACATAAAGCCAAATGGTACACGTGTCTAGAGTTTGTTTGCAGAGGCAAGAGGCATGTCCATTCTCTCTCTCTCCCACCAAACAAATAAGTTTTTTTTTTTTTTTTTTTTTTTTTGGTTTTGAGGTAGGGTCTCACCCTGGTCCAGGCTGACCTGGAATTCACTATGTAGTCTAAGGGTGGCCTCGAACTCTCGGCAATCTTCCCACTTCTGCCTCCAGAGTGCTAGGATTTTAAAGGCATGCGCCACCACGCCCGGCTATAAGTATTTTTTTTTTTAATAAAAGATCTACATATGTTAAAGTATGTCAATGTCCTGGGCTCCCAGCACAGTCCCTGATTATTACCCACCAGGTCCTTTATAATGGTGGACAATTAAACATACCAAGGTCGTTCAACTGACGGCTGTGCTCCTGTTCTCTAGAATTCGGACACTCCCTGTTTTCCCAGTCTTGGAACCATCTAACTCGACTTCTTGGAAGATGCCACAGCTCTCAGGATCACATGATGCCAAGTGACTTTCAGATCGCATACCTTGCATACCTTGCATACCTGCAGCACACATCTTCTGGCAGTGTGCATACATAGTTTGTTAGCACAAATCAGCAATGAACCAATCTTCAATCCCTTCTAGCCAGCCTATTTGACTCTGCCAATTAGTCTTTGCCTACTTATACCTAGGCATATTTTAAACACTATACAAAAAAAATCAAGATTATGTTCAAAGCTGCTCATTCCCTCAAGGAATTAGAATAAATAATAAAACTGTTCATGTATGGTGGATAAACAGAATGGACTTCCATTAAACTATTCGACAAAATACTATATTTGAAGGTTTCAAGATTTTATATATGTCCAGTATGATCCTAGCTATAAAAATACACTTTTAGGGCTGGAGCAATGGCTTAGCAGTTGAGGTTCTTGCCTGAAAAGTCAAAGGACCCAGGTTCGATTTCCTAGGACCCACATAAGCCAGATGTACAAGGTGGCACATGCATCTGGAGTTCATTTGCAGTGGCTAGAAGCCCTAGCAGGCTCATTCTCTCTCTCCTTCTTTCTCTTCCTCTATCTCTCTCAAATAAATAAAATTTTAAAAAATAAAATAAAAAATACATTTGTAAAAGCAAAAATAATCTCCTGGTAATTGAATTATGGGTAACATTTTTCATTTACACTTTTCTGTGTATTTCTAAATTTCATAGGAAGCACACATTACTTTTACATTACAAAAACTCAGTAATGTACTGTTGTTATGATGTCCTACAACAGATATGACTGTGCCTCGATAATACTTAACTGCAACATGCCAGCTACTAGGCCATTAGGATCTGATATCAATAAATCTCGTCAAATAAATAAGTTGCATGCATACCATTTAGATTGCAATTCAGTCCAATTTTGCTTCAAGCTGGTGAACAGCCCCATGGAATGAAGTAGGGTGGTGGCTGATCACACAACACAGAGCTAAAGTCTTCAGGAATATTCTTCATCATACCATGTTAATTATTCTTTTTTTTTAATTTTTATTTTTGGAGAGAGACATAGAGAGAGACAGACAGAGAGGGAGAGGGAGACAGATAGAGAAAGGATGTGCCAGCAGTCTCTCAGCTGCCTTGAACGAAATCCAGATGCGTGTGCCCCCTTCTGGGCAAGTGCAGCATTGCGCCCTTGCGTCACCTTGCATCTGGCTAAAGGTGGGACCTGGAGATTGGAACTGGGGTCTTAGGCTTAGCAGGCAGGTGCCTTAACTGCTAAGCCATCTCTCCAGCCCTAATTATTCTTTTTTAAAGATTTTATTTTTATTTATTCATTTATTAGAGACAGCAAGAGAGAGTGAGAACGGGTACATCAGGGCCTTTATCCACTGCATATGAACTGCAAATGCATGTGCATCTGGCTTATGTGGCACCTGGAAAATCAAACCTGGGTCCTTAGGCTTTGCAGGCATGCGCCTCAGCTGCTAAGCCATCTCTCTAGCCCACACCTTGTTAATTATTCTTAACGTGTGGACCTCACTCACTTTTCCCACGAGACTCCCAGCTAGCTCCCTGCAGACAGTCCTCAAATGTTACACACAGAATTAAGCATAGAATTGGTGTGCCAAAGATGTCTATGGAGCAAATTAATTTCCCAGTGTGCAAATGGGTTTCAAAGCAGTCAGTTTCTCCAAAAGTGTTTCTGGGAAAAAAACAAACAAACAAACAAACAAAAAATCAGCCACACAGCCCAATTGAAGCAATCTATCCTTCATTACAATGGCGCAAGTACATTTGGTCTTCAGATAAAGAAATCTATAAATACGAAAATGAATAAGGTGTTCTCCTCCAAGGTAGAGCCAAAAGCTGAGCAGAAAGCTATTTGAGAGGCATACAGGGGTAGCTGAAGCATTTCCATAGTCCAGGTGATGGAAGTGTCAAGTGACTTGAGACTTAGCTCAGTCACTGAGGTGACTGGATAACCCCTGGAGACTTCCTTCATCAGAAGCTCCCGTTCAGTGTGTGCCTAACCCACACTCACTCAACCAACTGCTCCCTACCCACCAACTAGTGATGAAAGGCCCCGTGGAGTAGACCACCCTTTCTCTGAAATGGCCCCCAGGGGAGGTCAGGTTCAGCTGAGCTAGTACTTTAGGTGACAGATAGATTTTTATTTCCATTTCAACAAATATGCCTCAACTTTTTAGCATTGATTAAATATATATATAACAAAGATCACAAAATCAGGAGTTCATAGCTACTTATGGAGTCATAAATGGGACAGAGTCAGTTTAAAGACAATTCATTTAGCATACTGTAAGCACGCCTGTTAGACTCCATTATAGAGTGCGCTTAAGAATTGTGTACAATTAAATCAATGGATGTCAATTTTATTTCCACTACAAAATAGAAGTAATACAAGTGTTATACACAGGAGGCAGAAATTCCAAGGTATTACATGTAAACTAAAACCTGATTGTTTTACATTCACTGAGTTTTTAATTGATGATTTCACAAACATATATAATGTATTTTGACCACATGATATACTTTGATCATAATCTCCTCCTGTTATATTCTCTTGTCTCTCTCCCCATGCCACCTTCCAATGAACCCCTTTTGCTTTCAAACTAGTTCCTCTTCTACTTCAGAGTTTTTTTTTTTAATTTTCCCTCCTCCCCCATCCATGAAAGGATGTTATGGGACCAATATTTTGTAACTCTTGTGCAAGCAACAACAGTCATTTTGAGGTCCTGAACACAATAGCCACACCATGTCTGGAAGACAAGAGTTCCAAAGCACTACTCCCTATACTCTGGCTCTTATTTTCTTTCAACGCCCTTTAAAAAATATTTTATTTATTTATATATTAGAGAGCCAAAAATACTCATTGGAGAAAAGATAGCCTCTTTAACAAGTGGTGCTGGGAAAATTGGACATCTGTCAAAGGATAAACATAGATCCTTGTCTCTCTCCTTGCACAAGAATCAAGTCCAAATGGATCAGGACCTTAATATCAGACCTGAAACTCTGAAAATGCTAGAGGGGAAACTCTTCAACATATTGGAATAGGGGGACTTTCTGAATATAACAATTGCTCAGAGAATAAAAGCACTAATCAACCACTGGGACCTTATAAAATTACAAAGCTTACACACACAAAGGACATGTGAATAGAGCAAAAAGACAACCTACAGAATGGGAGAAAATCTTCAGTTATTCATGTTAATATCCAGAATATACAAAGAATAACAAGAATTCAAACAACCCAGTTAAAAATGGGCTCAAACTAAATAGAGAATTCACGGAAGTGCTAAATACAGATGGCATATAAACATCTAAAAAAATGTTCTACATCCTTAGCCATCAGGGAAATGCAAATTAAAACCACTTTGAGATTCCATATCACTCCTGTCAGAATGGCTGCCATCAAGAAAACAAATGACCGTGGATCGGAAAAACAAACATTATATTCTCCAGCCACTGTGGAAATCAGTGTGGAGGTTCTTCTAGATTTACCATATGATCCAGCTATAGCATTCTAGGCATATATCCAGAGGACTCTTCTCACTTCCTTAGAGATATTGCAAAACCATGTTTATTGCTGAACAATAGTCTAAGAAATTCTTCCATCCACAGATGAGTGGATAATAAAGTTTACACATTTACACAATGGAGTTCTATTCAGCAGTAAAGAAAAAATGAAATTATGAAATTTGCAGGGAAATGGATGGATCTGGAAAGGATTATACTTAGTGAGGTAACCCAGGCTCAGAAAGCCAAACACATGTTCTCTCTCATATGTGGATCCTAGCTACCAATGTATAGACTTGTGTATGAACTGGAACCAAAAATAGGTACCAGAAACCAGTAAGTGGGTAAAAGGCTATTTTTAAGTGTGTTTTTCTTATTCCCACATGCAGCAGTTTTTATAGGAGAGACATATGGCCACTCAGACACTGGAAACTCTCTCACACAAGAAAGGAGCTATTAATGGCTTCATTTCTGCTAAGTATGACATGATCCGTTCTCACGATGCATTTTGTATGGCTCAGAATTGAGAAAGTTACAGGGGAAAATTTAATGAACATTGACTGAAAATATCATCACAGTAAGATCAATCAGCGTTTAACCTGCTAACTATATTTTCCTTAAATTACCTATTGTCATACCGATCTTAAGAAATTCTCATGTTTCTGAACTGACTTCTCTTGCTTGAAACTACTGACATTTAAGTACAACAAATTGCTCAAATATTTCGGTACGTATAGCCTCACCAAAATCATGCATGCTCTCTTGTGAAGTGAGTGTCTTTAACTCTGTGACTTACAAGACAGTTCTCACAAGGACCAACCAACTCAGAGGTTTGTAATCTATGCACATATCATAAGGTATTGCTCAGGATCTAACACTGCCCACACTTTGCCTAAACTGGTCTTCCCAGTACTTTGTATTAGAGATAATAGTGAGTTACTCTCCTGGCCAGGCACAAGAGTGATTTCTATGGTTCAGTTGATATCAGTCAACCCTCTTGCGCTTGGGAGATGTCTTCACTGTGGACTTGTTCTTGAACAAGGTTACTGCGTCTAAAGATTTCCCCCTTCCACTTACCCAAATGACTTCCATTCTTACCTCACTCATCAACTTGTCACTTGGGGAGCAGGAACTATTTCCTCCCTTTGTTTGGGATTCTGGCCACAACCCAAGCACCATTTTCCGAGTAATTAATGAGCCCTGTAATGTTCTGGCTTGTGACCACCAGCCTCTTCCACTGTCATATCTCGCCTGGAGAAGAACTGAATGCAAGAGCAGGCGAGGGTGAGGCTGCCACTTCATGAGGAATAAGCTGCTATTTTTAGGCAAAAACACCCGAAGGTTAGTTTGCTTAGCAATTTTGATAAACTTTTCCCCCACATCAAAGTAAGCGGCGGTAGTTCAAATGTAGCCCTGCGAGAAAGCCCTGGGAGCAACAGAATCTAAGTGTCAAGGATATCAAATGGACAGTCAAGAGCCGAAACGGAGCAGAGAGTCTGGAAGGCTGGGACCTTGACCTCACTCCTGACCCTGAGTGTAGACAGCTGCTCAGAAAAGACAGAGACCAACCAGGGAACTCAAGTTTTGATGAAGGGAAAGAAGGGGTCAAAAGGTGAAACTGGAACTTGTTTCTTCACTTCTTTCTTAGGGGAAAGGAGATAAAAGATCCACGTTTTCTTCACCATGACTGATGGTTTAGATTCACTGTCATCTTGATAGGACCTAGAATCACCTGGGAGGGATTATTTTGATTGAGTTAATTGAATTAACTCTGTGAGTGACAGAATTTCAGGTGCTGGGGTCTTAGAGAATATTAAAAGGAGGGCGCTGGCTGAGCACCTTGCATTCATTGCTCTCTGCTTCCTCACCGTGGACTGAATGTTACCAGCTTTCTCAAGCTCCTGCCACTGTGCCTTCCCTTCTTTATGGGCTGTCACAAACTATAACCTTTTCCTCCCTTAAACTTATTTTATTGTCAGGTATTTTATCTCAGTGAGCAGAAAGGCCACTGATAAAATTTGGAACCTATGCTTTTAGTGTCACCCAGGGGTTTAACATTGTTCTCAGTGCAAAGGACAGAATACTCAAAAACTGAATGTTGATACTCAACTTGCAGATGAATGCTGAATTGGATGGATGGATGGATGGATGGATGGATGGATGGATGGATGGATGGCAGATTCTGATGATGGGTATAAGGACAAAACATGGTGGAAAAGAAGGAATGGAAGGTCAGAAGGTGTTATTTTCTGTGTGGTACCCAGGGAATGATTCTCTAATAAAATGGCATTTGGGCAGGAACAAGGAGATTATGAAAAGCACATGATGGGGTGTCTGGAAGAGAGGCATCCAGATAGATAAAAAAGCAGGTACAAAAGAATTGCATGAATTACTACAAAAATACTTAATCTATGAAGAACTGAATGACTATTGATAACACCTTCTCCTTTAAGTTACAGATAATAGTGTAATTTCTGAAACAAAAACCAAATGAACTTGAAAACATGTACTATGATCTCCTTCCCTGTTAGTGATATGGGCCATAATTCAATCCTTTCAGATGACTTAATGTGGAATACCATTTTATTTGTTCATGTTGATACTCAGCATGTAGTACACACGCTGCACTCTGTTTATTCTTTCACTTACTAACACCCAGCTGGGTATTCGATACTATCCTGGGTGCTGAAAACTCTATGGTGAGCAAAGTAGGCAAGTGTCTGCCCTCGGGGAGCTTACAGTCCAGTGGGGCTGAGAACTACTGGATAGTGTGTGACTTGGAGTTAATAAGAAGAGAATATTCCAGGAAATAGGAGCTCACGAAGGTCCTAAGGCAGAAGGGTGAAAGCTGGGTTTGCTGCATTGGAAGAAAGAGCCATGTCTGAATCCTAGAGCAAAGAGGAACAACAACAGAAGTAAAAGCGGAGACGGAAGCTGGAGTCACAGGGAGCTGGGCCTTGCAGCCCGTGTTTGCTTTTGACCAAACGGAACACCACTTAAAATGCTTGACACACAACAAGACATAATCAAATCAGCATTGCAATATGATTTCACTGGCTGCACAGTGGCAACGAGAGACTACAGAGACAATGTCAGGGGACAGGCATTCGGGTAAAAGATAGTCATTGCCTGGAGTAGGACAAGAGAGTTGCAGACAGGACAAGCAGCAGAGGGAAATCAAGAATGATTTAAGAAATAGAATGAGTCGGGCTTGGTGATAGATTGAAACACAGGAGATAATTGATGTCATAGGGGATTGTTATTTGGTTTGGTTTTGGAGTCATGAGGTTGTATATCCTCATTTGTTGGAAGTAGAAAAGGGAAAATGACAAGACACCCCACCTCGCGGCAGCCATGCTGGGTCTAAGTGGTGCCTGGTTCCCAGCTCTGCAAGTCCTGGTGTGCACAGAGGCCAACAGGCTGCCTTGGACTCTGGATGCATGATTTCCTGATCCAAACCACTTCCTCAGTTTCACCTCCATTAGGATGGCACTTAGCTGGTCCCACCTACGAGGAAATCAGTAACTGGGTGACTCACTGGGAATTTCTTTTCAAGAGAGCCAAGCATCTAACAAAGATCCTTTAAAAAGAAAAGCACCAGAAGCTGTGGGAGTGGTGGAAAGAGCAGCCATCCGGGAAAACTTCAAGGATGGCATCAAGGTTTGAAAGGGGAAGCTGGAAATCAGAGAGCTGATCTCACAAACAAAAAGCTTTTCTGCCAGCCTGTCCTCGATGAGACACTAATGAGAGGACAATGAGGAAAGCCGTCCTCCTCCTCCTGATACCAGACACCTCAGGAAGGACATCTCAGACAGGAGCAGGGGGAAAGAAAAAGGAGTCTTGTGTCTACAGAGTGACTCCTCTTGGCTGGAAAGAGCTCCTGTCCAAGTCACTCGCTGGGTCCTGAGAAAGGAGTGTTGGGAAACGATGTTGACACAGAGCAGCACAGTAGAGATTCTTCTACTTCTAAGAACTGCAGTGCAGTCTACTCACCCCAAGATCACAACAGTGGTAGGATACTATCTGCAGTGGACCTGTTCCTAACATTAAATAAATTCATCATAAGGCAAATACTTTCCCTTGGTTTTTTTTTTTTTTTTTCTGAGGGTGGGGGTGAGGTAAGGTCTCACTTTCTAGCCCAGGTTGGCTTGGAATTCACCATGTAGTCTCAGGGTTGCCTCAAACTCACAGAGATCCTCCTACCTCTGCCTCTCGAGTGCTGGGGATTAAAGGCGTGTGCCACCATGCCTGGAAGGGTTTTATTTATTGTTTTTTAAAGTCTTGAGTAGTGGAGACAGTTTGCTAAGAAAAGCTCTTGCTGCACAAGTGTAAGGACCCAAGTTGGGATTCCCAGGACCTATGCAAATGCTATGTGGGCATGGTTATCCCAGCACTGGGGAGGTGGAATCAGTGGATCCCCAAGGCAAGCTGGCTAGCTAAACTAGTTGAATTGGTTAGCTCTGTGTTCAAACAAGAGACTCTGTCTTAGTAAATAAGGTTGGGTAATAAAAGAAGATAATGTCAACACAGACGCCTGTGCACTGGCGCACCCCCACACATGCAAACACACACACACACACACACACACACACACACACACCAGACACGAAAGAGTCTTTTTATGCCTTATATGCCTCTTGCTTGTGCTTCCAAACCAGAACAAACTAGAATATGTGTGCTCCCTGGAGTGCACCGCTCTATACTATATAGCAGCAGGAAGCCACAGAATTTGTTCTAATCTACCTTTCTGTAGGAATTATATTAAAATAATTTGACAGGGCTGGGGAAATGACTCAGCAGGTAAAAGCACTTCCCACACAAGCAGGAGAGACCTGGATAGACCTGAGACCACATGATTTTAATTCCCCAGCACCCACATAAACAGCTGGGCATGGCCATGCGACATATATCTGTAACCCCAGTTCTATGGAGAGCAGAGACCAGAGAATCACCGAGGTTCCTGAAAATAACAAGCTCCCGAATCAGTGAGGATCTAGGAAACCCATGGATGAGCCAGGAATGGAGACACCCAACATTCTCCTCTGGCCTGTGTGCATGTGATACCTAAACACGCACGCGCATATGTCACACACTCACCACACCACACATCTATTACACACAGGCACATGCAAAAACTAAAAGTAAGATAATTTGAAAATGAGACAATAATAACTCATGGTATTATAGAGGGAAAATCAAGCTGAGTGTTAAGAATGAAAATCAAGATTTCAAATACAATTTATTTTTGCTTTCGTCCACAGGTCTCCCCTTCTCAATGAAGGTTCTACATGACACTTTGTGACACCGAGATGAGACAATCCCAGGCCATCTTGTGTAGCAGGAGCAATAGACCAAGTACCTCTGACCAACAGAAGTTTACAGCTGAAGAGAATGTCCACTTAATTTGAAAATCAGAAGGAAAAAAAATGAACTCTGGTTGAAAGGATGATTTAATAGAAATGTCATCTCATAAGAGAATCTAATTTTTAATTATTTTTAGGGAGGCAGGAGGCAAACAAACACAAAAATGATGAGAGTTCCTACTACCCACAATTTAGCACAAGGTGTTAGAAACCTCAGAACAGAAGTGAAAGGGGTACTTTATAAAGTACAGCAGTCCAAACACCCCTGTGATTTCTCGAGATAAGAGCAAACGTTTGACTTTGCGAGTGCTATATGATATTTTATAGTGTATTTAAGGGGCTGGAGAGATGGCTAAGCGGTTAAGGCATTTACCTACAAAGCCAAAGGATGTCCATATTCAGGAGGCAGAAGTAGGAGGATCACTGAATTCAAGGTTAGCTTGAGAGTATGTAATGAATTCTAGGTCAGCCTGGGCTACAGTGAGACCCTATCAAAAAAGGGGGCTGGAGGGATGGCTTAGTGGTTAAGGCATTTGCCTGCAAAGCCAAATGATCCTGGTTCCACTCTCCAGGACCCATATAAGCCAGATGCATCTGGAGTTCGATTGCAGTGGCTCAAGGCCCTGGCGTGCCTTCTCTCTCTCTCTTTTTCTCTGCCTCTTTCTCTCTTTAAAATAAATAAAAAAATAAATAAATAAATAAATAAATAAATAAATAAATAAATAAAATATAGTGAACTTAAACATAATGAATTTTGTTTCTATTCCTTTTCTAAAATATTAACTAAGTAAGCTAGTTTTGTGGGAAAATATTAAGTAAAAACACTATAGGTTCTAATAAAATACAGCAAGGGCAACGAAAAAAAGTGTAATAAAAAAATCATGCAGTCAGTATATAAGCAGCTTAAGATTAAGGAACGCATTAGCTAAAAGTACCAAAAGATGTCTTCATCCCTCAAAAAAAAAAAAAAAAAAAAAAAAAAAACAACACCAAAAATAAATAAATAAATAAATAAAAATAAAACCAAACCTGGGTCATCAACAGAAGTTCTACTATTGATTTAGAGGGACAATTAGAATTTTCAGATAATGTTCTGATTGCTCAATTCTACTAAAGTCATATATTCTAATGGTCTTAAGAATTAGTGATTCGCACTGCTCAGAGAGCAAGAAAGTCACTTGAGACAAAGCACCTCCTTTTACAAAGGCTTGAGACAACGCTCCTATAATAAGTCTTCCATTGTAAGGGTGGAGGCAGATAATTGATAACGATTCCCCACAAGAATAGGAGACATTCACTCAAAAATGAGATCAGCCAGGCCTGTTCTACCAGCTGGGATAATTCAACCAAGGTCAGACAGCCCCAGGGTGTAAGCTAATCAGCTGGGGTCTGGTGGAGGCTGACTCCTGACTCCCAAGAGGGAGTGTCACACAATAGAGTGTTTACCCTTGATCTACACACAGTTGACACACTGTCACTCACTGCCTCTCTGGGGTCCTGTCAGAAGAGGATAATGAAAGTCAGAATAATTTTTATGCCGGTATTTCTCCCATCCAAGTACTGTGTAAATGCCAGATTGAGCACGTTCAAGGTAGCACAGCCCTAGACCGCTGAGGCTGTAGACAAGACGGTCACAGAATTTCTAACGTTTCTAGAATCATTCCATGTCCGCCACGTTTTAGATGGAGACAAGGATATTTCCACTGTAGTGTTTGAAAGAAATCCGTCATGTCTTGAGTTTCCCCAGAAGCCATTGGAACAGTCAGTGGACAGTACTCCAGAACTTCTAAAAGTAGCACTCTGGACATGGGGGGGGGCACTTTTCTTTCTTGTATATCTTTTTGTTTGTTTGTTTTTCGAGGTAGGGTCTCACTTTAGCCCAGGCTGACTTGGAATTCACTATGTAGTCTCAGGGTGGCCTTGAACTCACGGCGATCCTCCTACTTCTGCCTCCCGAGTGTTGGGATTAAAGGCGTGCACCACCACGCCCGGCCTTTCTTGTATATCTTAAGGACTATTAACTCAAAGAGAATGGTTATATCTGCTTCCAAAGCAAGAAGGCCTTATGTTGTTTTTAGAAGGCCCATAATCCTTCCCAGAGAGTCTAAAAACAGGCCTGATCCTCGCTCTCCCCAAGGGCACAATGATACATACTCCTCTCAAACATGTACAAGAGTAAGTGACAAGTAAGACATTTCGTTACGTGCTGCTGTAACAAAATACTTGAGACTTGGTCTTGTGGTTGGAAGGCAAAATGTCCTCTCTAGGCTCATGGTGTGGTTTGGGAAGGCTGTGGAATCTTTAGGGGTAGAGGGTTGCTGGAGGAAGTATGTCACTGGAGGTAGGCTTTGAGGTTTTGCAGCCCAGTTGCATTTGCTATTCTTTCTTTACTTCCTGACTGGTGACGTGAGATTCGGGCTTCCTGTTCTGGCCTCCATGCCTTTCCCACCAAGATGAAACTTCCCCCACCATGATGAAACTCCCCCCTCAGGACTGTAAACTAAATTAAATCCTTTTCCAGCCATAAGCTGCTTTGGGTCGGGTATTGTGTCTCAGCCATGAGAAAGGTACACTGGGTAATTCATAAACAACAGAACTTGACTTCTCAGGCACCACAGCTTTGGGATCTGGAGAGGGTATAGTCTGCATTCTGATGCCCTTAGATAATTTTCTCATAGGTGGCACTATTTAGTAATTCTCCCAAAGGCCAAAGGAAGCCTAGCTAATTTCCACCAACGTCTTTTTATGAGGATATCGATGACATTTATAAGGATTCTGTCATCAGGATTGGATTGTCTCCTGAAGGTCACACCTATTAATGCTTCTACGAGGGGTTAAATTCCAATGTGAATTTTGGAGAGAACACCAATATTCAAACCATAACAGATATAAATGTATCATCACTTCAAGTATTTTGGAGGAGACTGAGTAAAATTCTCAAATAATCCTCCCATCTGTGTCAATATCCATCTGTACCATGGTCCTCATTTTATACTGAATCTAGCAGTAAGCTGAAGCAGGATTTGAATTCAGGTCTGCTACGAAGCAAACCCAGGCTTTCAGACCTTGTATTAGAATAGTGCCTGGAGCCCATGACTGAATGTGGGTATAGGTGAGGAATCAAGTTACTGGACCCAGGATTCTGGTACATTTCTGGAATTACCATACAGCTAATCTCAACTCCCAGAATTATAAAAATATCTCAACAGATTACAAGATTATATCTGATAATTCTATATTTGGTTAATTCTAGCCTTTGTTGAAATGCTCTTACACCTAGAAAAAAATAAACATTAGAAGTTAAATAAGCAAGAAGAAATGAAGGATTCCCCTACAAAAGCTAAGATTCTGTTGCAAAAATAAAATAAAAACTAGAATAGGGACTGGAAAGATAGCTCAGTGGTTAAAAGCACTTGTTTGCAAAGCCAGAAAGCCAGGGTTCAAATCCCCAGTACCCATATAAAACCAGATGCACAAAGTAGTGCATGCATCTGGAGTTCGCAGTGACAAGAGGCCCTGGCATGTTCATTCTCATTCATTCTTCCTCTCTGTCTCTCTTTCTCTCTCTCTGTCTCTCCTTCCCTCCTTACAAAAAAATTAAAACCAGAATATTCAGGAAAAAAATGAGCTAATGCTATTCTTATATTCATTATATACGTGAAAGTCTTCTTGGGGCATTTTGTGTTTTATCTCATTTAGGTCTTATGAAGTATAGGAACTATTGTCATTCCTATTATTTCAGAGGAGAAAACCAAGGGACTGAGAAAGGAAGTAATTAACCCTAGGTCAAACAGCTAATATGTGACAAAGCCAAGATTCCAGAGCTGAGGGCTTCTACTCCAGTGTTCCCGCACTTAACCACTTTGCTCTGCTACTTCCAAACAATAACTAATAGTTACTGGATACTTTCATCTTAGCCATATATCCTTTATGCAAACCATGTCATTTGGGAGGGATATATATGCATATGCAGGTGTGAATGCGTGTAAATACAAACACAAGCCCGTGTATATGTGGGTGAATAAATCTGTTCACCCATCGCTGTAATAACATCCGACACATCTCTTGAAAGGAAGCCATCTTGGCTATTCTACACGATCAATCACAGGAAGAACTCACACAGAATTGCATTAGGTATCATCCTTCTCGTGTTTCCTTTACGTATATTGATCAGATCTTGTTCTCAGGGAAAACAGAATTCATTTATTCTCGTATTCTTATTCCCATTTTAGTATGAAATATGACAGCACCAGATAACATTTTGATGTACCCTGAAGGATCAAGTTCAGGGCCATCATTGAGTTTATAAGAATCAGAAGGAAAATTTCCAATGCGCATTCGCAGCCAATGTCTTCCAATCTGCTGGGTGCTTACGTGTTACAAGACTCGCATCATGTGTCTTGGGTACTGCCAGAGCTGAGATGATTTGCCTTCTCCTCATTGGATAAAAATTTGACTTATATCTTTGGTATAAGGCAAGCCAACCAGCACTGGATATCAAACCTGGCCTTCAGCCCACGAGTCACCAGGAGAACCAACTGCTTAATGCCAAGACCAAATGGTCCTTCACCAGCAGCACCCTGCTCCTGCTAAATCCTGGATGTTTGCCTTCTCCTTGGGAAATGCTAAACCCTGGGTGTATGCCTTCTCCTTAGGAAATGCACTTCACTAGTCCAGCCTTCTCTAGCCCTCAGGGCCAAGGAAGTGGCCTCATTTCATGTTCCCCAGGCTTAAGTGGCCTGAACATCTTATAAAAAGCTGACTCTGATCAGAAACTTGGGAAGACTTAACTTCCAGTTTCTAACAATCTTTCAGGAGGTGACATACCACTGGACAGCAGGCCACACTTGGGAGTAGCAAGGGTCTAGTACTTGAATGAGTGTGAACTTCCGCTTCAAACAGAAGAATGTGTTCAAATATTTTAAACGTTCATTTCACATTCTCATCCTTACTGACCATCAAAACGTTCCTCTCTTCATGTGTTACTGAAACCCAGATGAATCTCTAAATAAATCTGTTCAGACTCCACAAGGGTATCTCAGTACAAGGACGGAGAGAAACAATGTCCTCACAGCTGAGATTAAAAGCATCCATCCTGAGATTTAGCCACAGGTATTCTGGTGTTTAATATCCAAACAATAAGAAAGTAATCATTTCCAATTTCCCAAAATGGCCAATCCATAACAGAAATGCTCAGCAGAGCCTCCCAATGCAGGTTATACTTCAGAAGCAAAAGTGTGTACCAATATGTAAATACAGAATAATTTTGCTATATCATTTAACTAACCAGTACAGATTTAAGGGAGAAGTATAAATTCCTTAGAGGAAACACTTTCGTGTTGAAGAACTATTTCTGATTAGCATATCAATGGGAATAAACAGGGCTTTGTTTATTCCCATTGAAGAAGGCACTTAAGGACAGAGGTTTTGCAACAAACTTCTTCAAACTTTTGTTTATTCTATTAAATTGCTTGGTAAATTCTTCTTTCTAAATCACTTTGGAAGGTCAAGTTCAACCCAACTCTCCTCTCTGAAAATTAATGAGGTTTTAATGTACTCAGAAATGCAGAAGTGGTATCAAGGTTACTTGACTGACCCATCCCAAAGAACTTTCTAGAACAGCTTTGGCTAGGTTTCTACCTTTGAGTCACTTCTCTTAAGTGGGATATTTTGAAGGCCATTGATTTTGAGATAGGACAGCAATATTAGGACACTTGAAAGCTATAGCATAGTCTTTTGTCTACTTATGAAAATGGTCAGAGAGGTAAAGCGTGTGAACACTTCTGAGGGAAAGCAGCTGGCCAGTGTGATAGCCATGTTTTTAAAAGGAAAGAGCTAGAAAGAGGAGTTCTTTTGTTTGTCTTTTTGTTCATGTGTGTAGGTATATGTACACATGCATGTGGAAGTCGGCTGACAGCCCTGAGTATCATCCTCAGGAACACAGTCCATACTCTTTTTATTAAAGATTTATTTATTTATTTATTTATTTATTTATTTATTTAAGACAGAGAGGGGGAGAGAGAGAGAGAATGAGTGTACCAGAGCCTCTACCCACTGTAAATGAACTCCAGACGCATGCACCACCATATGCATCTGGCTAACGTGGGATCTGGAGAATCAAACTCAGTCCTTAGGCTTCACAGGCATGCACCTTAACCACTAAGCCATCTCTCCATCCCCAGTCCATACTTTTGTTTTTGCTTTGTGTGGGTTTTTTTGGGGTGGGGTGGGGGGAGATATATAGTCTCTCATTGGCTTAGAGCTAATCCATTAAGCTATAAACCCCAGGGATACTTCTGTCTCTGCCTCCCCAGTGCTGGGATTCCAGGTGCACAGCACCATGCCTTGCATTTTCACATGGGTGCACAGCTGAACTCAGGTCATCATGCTTGAGGGACAAGGATTTTACTACTGACCTATCCTTACACGTACCTTGGGCTAACACTGCTCCTCTAGCAAAGTACTGCCTTGAACTACTACTGTCATAGAGACAAATTCAATCCCAGTAAAGCATGGAGCTGTTAGCACACATACCAAATGGGGGAGACAAAGAGAGTGAATAAAATTACAGGGCTGGAGATGGCTTAGCAACTAAGGCCCTTGCCTGCAAAGCCTAAGGACCGATGTTCAACTCTCCAGATCCCACATAAGCCATACGCACAAAAGTGAGGCAAGCATAAGTCACACATGCTCACTAGGTGGCACAAGTGTCTGGAATTCAATTTCAGTGGCTGAGGCCCTGGCATACCAATTCTTTCTCTCTCTGTGTGTGTGTCTCTGCTTTTCTCTAAAAAAAATGTACACATTTGTTATAACTTGCCCATTTGTGTTCTTTTTTAACTAATATTGAGAACTAGGCACTTTCAGTGCTTCTACTCTTACCCCCCCCCAAAAAAAATGAGAGTTTCTCCCTCGTGTTTATCATGGAAATAATACCAGCCACAGAGAAGTAATTGGTCCCAAGGGTTCCCAGACTCACACAGAAATTTGAGCATCTAGGGTCAAATGACACCTTGAAAGAAAACCTCTCCATTTTAACCAGGACCTTGAGAGCCAAAAAGATAGCTGGTAGCCATCCCTGGTTGTCATGAGGTTAAGGGCCTCATATCCCTGTTCTTTGTGTCCTTCTCCTGGTTTCCTGGAAAGCAAGATCCTATCATGTTCATGTTTTCTGTCAGCCAATGGGTAAAACAATACAAACTAATCCTGATTTTGATTTTCAGAAATGCAGAGACAGAGACATGAACTGGGGAACACTGATCACGTATACTATAGAGTTTAAGGGGCAATAGTGAGGTAATCATCAGAGTGTAAAAGGTAAACGCCATCAACACCTGTGTGATTTTAAATGCTCAAAAATATATGGACTTGGATGAGAACTATACCATGATGGGACTGGAGAGATGGCTTAGTGGTTCAGGAGTCTGCCTGCTAAGCCTAAGAATGCCGGTTCCAATCTCTAGGTCCCAAGTTTAGCCAGACGCAAAATGACACAAGGGCGCAATGCCACACTTGACCACAAGGGGGCTCATGCATCTGGAGTTCGTTCACAGCAGCTGAGAGGCTGCTGATGCACCCATTCTCTGTCTGTCTCCTTCTCCCTCTCTCTGTCTCTCTGTGTCTCTATACAAAAAAAAGAAAGAAGAAAGAACAAACGAATGAATTACACCATGATGTATAGGATTTAAGCCAAATTTGAAGGGTACATTTGACCATGCTTTTACTCATCACCATAACCAGCTAGTTATGAACCAGTGCTTTCAGACTGGAAAACAATATTCAAACAAAGAGCTTCCTGTGTGGGAGGCTGCTACTTTGTTCTGCATTTCTTTGGCAGGCTTGGGGTGTGTGTGTGTGTGTGTGTGTGTGTGTGTGTGTGTGTGTGTGTGTGTGATGTTTTTCTTCATCCCCTATCAACACCAGTTTCTTGGCCACACCTTCACTTATGACATATGTACTCAGATGACTAACAGTCTTGTTCAAGCAAGTCTTCTTGAGCAACAGATAAACAGAAGCCCCAAGAAGAAGGGCAACCATGACTCTTCATGAACCATGTGTTCTTTACATCCTGTTGCTGACCATGAATTCTGGGGTTACTCGGAGATCTCGGCACCCAGCACCCTCTCCCTGAAGCCCTCCCGGGGGGGAAGGGGAGTGCTTTGTGAAGGGTCCTTCAGGGCATGAGCGGTGATGAAAGTTCTGAAGTATCTCTCAAGGTCCCTGAGTGGGTACAAAACAGTAGAACAAAATGTGCTAAGCATTTAGGTCACAAAGTACTCCTTTGCCCAGCTTAAATCACTTGAACCATTAACAGGGGAGGGGGGATCAGAATCTGCCTGATTTTGAAAACTCTGTAGAGCTTCATAAACAACCTTGCCTCATCCAAAAGGGGACATACTGTCCTGGGTTTTCACTGTTTTGATACATAAAGAGAAAGAAAGAGATGAAGGTGAGTCAAACATGGTCATTGAAATGTTTGTTAATAGCCCGTGGAGGTATTGCTGGTGTCCCTAGGAACTACATGTCTAAATCTGTGAGAGAGAGAAAAAAAGAGTATTCTGTCCTCTCTGGGATTAGATATGGAGAGTCATTACATGGGTATATCTGGCTTTCCCAATAAATTAGCTAGTAACTATTTTGTATTCTAATATTGTAGCTAGTTGACCCCAACTATTTATATTTCCCAGAAATTCTTTCCTTCCATCCTCTCTTTCATTGTTCCTCCTCACCCATAACCCCAACACAAAACCCTCTACAGCCCCTTATAGAAGAAATAAAAATAAATAGATAAATAAAAATTTAAAAAGATCAGGCAACTCGTTACAACACCACACCATATTATAGGTAACTGGCCTATAACATCTGCTCAGGATAGAGAAAAAAAAGTACAGATTATGCACCTGCAAATATTTGCATAGTCTCCAGAGTAGCAGGATCCATCCATGTGCTCACAAAAGTACACAACTGAGCAGACAGAATAAATCAATTCAATTCAACAAACACTTATCAAGCTCCATTCCAACTGTATAATGTCTCTAGAAAAAAGAAACATCATGGGCCCAGCCATTACAACTGAATTTGAAAGAAATCTAGGGGTGTACTATTCCTTCTCTTCTCTCACTAAAAAATAACTTATTCAAAAAGAATCAACAGACTATGGGCTGGAGGGATGGCTTAGCAGTTAAGGCTCTTGCCTGCAAAGCAAAAGAACCCAGGTTCGATTCCCCAGGATCACATTAGCCAGATGCATAAGGGGGTGGGGGGCGCATGCATCTGGAATTCGTTTGCAATGGCTGGAGGCCCTGGCGCACCCATTCTCTCCCCCCTCTTTCTCTCTGTCAAATAAATAAATAAAAATATTTTTTAAAAAGAATCAACTGACTGCTTCAGATGATTGGCATGTAAGTATTTTCTATAGCAACGTGAAGTCCAAAGTACGCCAGTTCCTATGTTGTGGAAAAGCAATCCCCTTATCTTGATTGTTTGTTATATAAAAATGTAGTGTTTCAGCCAGGTGTGGTGGCGCATACCTTTAATCCCAGCACTCAGGAGGCAGAGGTAGGAGGATCGCAATGAGTTCAAGGCCACCCTGAGACTACATAGTGAATTCAAGGTCAGCCTGAGACAGAGTGACACCCTATCTCGAAAAAAAAAAAAAAAAAAAAAAAAAAGTGTTTCAAAGTACTAAGAATCTGTGATTATTCACCCAGCCATCCATCACCTACATATTTTGACTATAAAGATTAGGAGAATTATGTAATGAAACAAGTGATGATATTATTGCTGTATATCTTTTTTCACTTATTTTAATTTAAAAAAATTTTAGCCGGGCGTGGTGGTGCACGCCTTTAATCCCAGCACTTGGGAGGCAGAGGTAGGAGGATTGCCATGAGTTCGAGGCCACCCTGAGACTACAGAGTGAATTCCAGGTCAGCCTGGGCTTGAGTGAGACCCTACCTCGAAAAACCAAAAAAAAAAAAAAAAAAAAATTAATAAGAGCCAGGAATGGTGGTGCATGCCTTTAATTCCAGCACTTGGGAGGCAGAGGTAGGAGAATCACCATGAGTTTGAGGGCACCCTGAGAACACAGAGTGAATTCCAGGTCATCCTGGGCTAGAGTGAGACCCTACCTCAAAAAATATTTAATATATAGCACCAATCTTTTTATTTTTATTTATTTATTTATTTATTTGAGAGAGACAGAAAGTGTCAGATATATATAGAGAGAATGGGCACATCAGGGTCTCCAGCTGCTGCAAACGAACTCCAGATGCATGCGCCACCTTGTACATTTGGCTTATGTGGGTCCTGAGGCATTAAACCTGGATCCTTTGGCTTTGCAGGCATGCGCCTAAACTGCTAAGCCATTTCTCTAGCCAATGATTATTTTTTAAATATTTTATTTTTATTTGTTTATTTATTAGAGAGAGAGAAAGAATGGGTGTGCCATGGCCTCTAAGCCACTGCAAACAAACTCCAGACACATGTGCATCTGGCTTATATGAGTTCTGGGAAGTCCAACCTAGGTCCTTTGGCTTCATAGGCAAGCACCTTACCAGCTAAGCCATCTCTCTAGCCCAAGATTATTTTATAAAAAATAAAATCTCACTAGGTTGTCCAGACTGGTCTTCAACTTGTGATCCTCCTGCCTCACCTCTCAAGTACTAAGATTATAGATTGGGTGTGGTGGCCACTCACTCACACCTTGTCACCCCTGTCCTGAGGTGGGTGGAGACAGGAGAATTGCTAAGACATGAAGGTCAGCTAGTCTGACCAACAAAACACCAGCTCCAGGTTCAGGGAGATCTTCTGTCTCAAGGAAACAACCCAGAAGTATAATAGAGGACACCCTACCTTTTCCCTTGCCTGGCTTTGGCATGCATGTGCCCAGGACACGAGCATCTGCATGCACACATTCATCCGCTACACAAACATACCACACACACGCTACAACACACACATTACACACACACACACATACACACACGAAAATAATAAAATTCAAATGACTGTGTCTCCTTTTATTTAGCCACAGAGACAGTTTTATAATCATGCCCATGAAACTAATTTATTTTATTTTTTTAAGTTTAGAGAGATTTTATTAGTTTACTCCATAGAACTTAAAGTGCTTAAGAGCAGGAAAGGGGAGAGAGCAGAGAGAGCTCCTGCCCAGGACAAGACACGAACAGGATAAATCACATCTAGAGAACCAGATTGGGATCTTTCGGAGGTTCTGAATGAGGATTGAGCTCACTAGCCACAATGCCAGGTTCAGGTTAAATCCTTCCAGGAATCTTAATTCTAGGAAAGGAGAATTCCTTCCTAGGGAGGGACTCAGTTTGAGCTTAAGGAGAAACAGAGCTAGGGAACTCCTCTAACAGTGAGAGATCAGAAGAAGCCATCTGTCTCTTTGACCTCTAGCAAAGTGGAGACTGCAAGGAGAGGTTCAAGAACATTCTTAGCTTGTACTTTCTGGGGCACTGTTCCCTTTAAACTGCCTCAAACCCTACTCTGAAGTGGTAACTCTAACTGCCTTGAGGGAATTGGAGCAACGAGTGATCTGGTTTATTCACGCTGGATAGGGCCATTAGGATGGCAGCTGGGTTATATGAAACTATTAGATTTTGTTTTGTTTTGTTTTTGGAGAGAGACACAGAGAGAGAGAGACAGAGAGACACATAGAGAATGGGTGCACCAGTGGCCTCTCAGCCGCAGTGAATGAACTCCAGACGTGTGCGCCCCCTTGTGGGCAACTGTGGCATTGCGCCCTTGTGTCACTGCCTCTGGCTAAAAGTGGGACCTGGAGAATCAAACCAACATTCTTTGGCTTAGCAGGCAGGTGCCTTAACCCCTAAGCCATCTCTCCAGCCTGAAACTATTTTTTCTTAATTATTTTGTTTGTCCTATCTTCTTCTCTTGTATGGGATCATAGAAAGACACGGCTTTACCTGAGTTACCAGATGTTTACCTGTTTTGCCTACTAAATATATTGTCAGTCTCCTAGTTTACCATACATAGCCAAAATTAAATGAAAGCTATGCATATCCCACTGACTTTAGGCATTCCAAACTCAACAAATAGTGACCTGGTGTCCTGTTTTAAAGTTGATATTTTTATCCACCTACTACACACTGACACTACAAGAATAGCACGAGAACGCCCTTGACCTCAGGGAGCTCTGAGCTTGAAGTTGGGGACACTAGACAGTGAAGTCCCTGAAAGACATTGCACTCTGATGGAGGGGCTGTGGTTTTAAGTCTATAGGGACAGTAGCTCTAAGCACACCCTAGTTGAACACACAGGGTCACTGAACTAGAGAATGTAGGGCTCTGGGAAGGATATGGGACAAGTCAATGGAAGCTGTGTGCCATGCACATAAATTTCAAGCAGTGGATGACCACTGAGGCATAAAGCAGGAGTCAGGATGGACCAGAGAGGCTGGAGGGCTCGGCAGAGGTCGCGTTGTAAGAACGTGGGACTGGAAATGTGGAGCTGTCCTCACTGAAGTGTCAGGACACACTCATGTGTGGGCATCTTTCTGTGAAATGGATCACTTGTCAAGCAAGCGTGCATTCACAGGGCATCTGCATAAGGTAATCCCCAGCTACCTTCCTTCAGAACATTCTGCTCTTACATGAAATACTGAACCTTCCTGTAGAGAAAGATGTTTGGCTACTAAAAAATACCTCTCAACAGGAGTATGCAGGGGTTGTCAGGTAAGAAGTTTCCTGGTTAGCTGGACGTGGTGACACATGCCTTTAATCCCAGCACTCAGAAGGCAGAGGTAGGAGGATCACCGAGAGATCGAGGCCACCCTGAGAATACATAGTGAATTCTGGATCAGCCTGAGCTACAGTGAGACCCTACCTCAAAAAAGCAACAAAAAAAGAAGTTCCCTGGATAGAGTAGAATGAAGCCCAATGGTAAGACATTTGGCTCTGGCTTATAACTCCCAGTACTGAAAATTGGATACAATCCACATTGAGCTATTGATGAGAGAGACCTATGAGGTTCCCAAAACAAGAAAGGCTTCTATCAAAGCACTTGATTACCCACCTGAGGTAAAAGGTATGACCCTATTGTTGAAGACAGAACATGCTGCTAACACAGAACATTGGAATACATCCGGATGTATTCTGGGAGGAAGCTGGTCCCCAGATGGTCTGCCCATATACTGCTGGAAAGTGCTACATGAGCTGCTGTGGGAAAATGTCCAACAACCTTGTGTGCTTAAAGGAGACACTGCTATACCAAAGCAACCAGCTTGACAAGATAGAAACACCTGTGCAATAGTAGCACCCAGCCTAGACAGAAAACCTATGGCTCTCTGATTGGTTAAGAGATCTGCTCAGTGGAAAGGAACCCTTAGCTGGAATTGGAAACAGAGTCAGAATCCCATGGAGACCAAAATCATGGATTCCAACAAGAAGCTCCCACCAGTCTTTAGCCATAAGCTACATCCACCAACGTCTCTCTTAATTAATAATGCTTATCCCATTGAACCTATGCTGACCTCAGTCTCCTTTGGAAATCTATTTTTCTTTCTCAGAAGGCAGGGAGAACAAGGAGATAAACTACCCCTTATATATCAGCCAGGACCCTGGTGAACCACTGAGGAACAGGTGAGATGAGCAAGAGTGCTGCTAAGCCTGCCAATCAGCATCAGGGTCATGGAAACAGACACTGGAGATACTTACCGTGCACCAAAGCAGGAATCCAGAACCTGCTGAGAGAAGAGCACTAAAGTAGACTTCAAACACTCCTAAGACGGCTTAGAGGATTTGGGGAAGAGAGGGAGCAGAAAGATTGTAAGAGCCACCAAGTGGAAGGGAATGTCCAGAAACATTGTCCCCCACCCTTACAATGACTGTCTGATGCTCTCATATCTCATAACCCACAACCCCAGGGGGCAGACCAGTAATCCCACTGAGGAGGAATGGGGGCAGGGAGGATGGAAATGATGATACCAAGAAATGATGTATCCATACAACTTCCTACTTAATAAAAAAAGTAATAAAACATTAAAAGATCAAAAATATAGCTGATACATTTAGAGATTAAGGGTAATATCATTTATAAAATGATCATCAAAATAAACATATAGAAAGCACTCACAATGCCTGTATAGAATTCAATACAAAATACCTGTATATTTTTGGCTGGCCTCTACCTGAGAAGGATCATTTGACTGAGCTATAAACATGCCAAGAAATCAGAGCCACAGCCACTTTCAGCTTCTGAACATAGGAAGCTCTGGTCCTGGTGTCAGACATGGGTCACCTGAGGACAAGTTGCGTGTAGATGATCACCCAGGGAGAGTGTTGAAAATCCAGGAGTGCACCATATCTGAAGTTAAGCTGACTGGAAATATTTTTAGAAAGACGGAAGAGGCTTAGGCATGGCGGCACACACCCGCAATCCCAGTACTTGGGACACAGAGGCAACGGGATTGCTGTGAGTTCAAGGTCATCCTAGGGACTACTCAGCTATGTGTATGGAGTGGCAGAGGCAAATGGACAGAGAAGCAGGACTGGGGGAGGGGAGGGGACAGACCTCAGTCAGTACACAGTTAGTGTATACAACTTTGGTTTCTGTAGATGGATGTTGGTTATGATTACAAAATACTGTGAAGGTGGTAACCAATGTTAACTCCTCTGAATTCCTCTTTGAAAATGACTACGTGTTTCTCTCCACATTAAGGGAATAAAAAAGGCATGGCCAAAAATGGGTAAAATTTATGATAAGAGCAATTAAGTAGGCACCCCGTCATCCCACCTCCTTGAATATGATATATAGATCAAAGCTGGACTTTGCAAGAAATGCTTTAAGGAAAATCATCAACTCCAACATGCTAATGGCCTACCAAAGACTGTATGCCCTCCTGGGCTGTATTTTGCAATTATGGGGAAGTTTCCTAAAACACTACATCATCTTCTCCCTAAAGGAAACAACTCTTCATGCAGTGTGTTTCCTAGCTTTTCCCTGCAGTCCACAAAGACAACGTGATTAACACTATAATAATTGTTGGGGTCATCCCTTTGTATGTA
Source organism: Orientallactaga sibirica (assembly GCA_036365145.1). Classification (NCBI taxonomy): domain Eukaryota; kingdom Metazoa; phylum Chordata; class Mammalia; order Rodentia; family Dipodidae; genus Orientallactaga; species Orientallactaga sibirica. Next base: position 18,750,955 of record JAEOAD010000008.1, read on the forward strand.
TTTGGAGTTTTCTAGGGAACCAGATGTTACCCTTTCCTTCCTTTGTAGCAGATGAATATAAAACAGACACAGAAGTTCTGCGCATGACCTTTGAAAGTGAGTGACAGGATGAACATCTGAAACCATGCCCAAGGCTAGAGCACTGAGCAGTAGAAGTCAACCCAATCCTGTTGCTAGTAGGCCTCAGCTAGGCCAGGCCAGGCCAGGCCAGGCTCCCCTCCCCATCCCAAACCTTCAGCAAGGCTCCTACACAGTGGAGAATACGAGCTGATTGTATTTGCTTGTAAAACAGCACACATATCTTTTTGTACATGCAAAATGTCCAAGTGGATGTCAAAATATCATTTGAGTTTACACTATAGAGATAAGAAATTCAATCTCAGAGCTCAAGGAATTGGTGGTTCACTGTAAAGTGTCTGCAATGTTTTCTATGTACAAAACATTTGAAGGTAGGAGTACTCCTAAATTCTATGCCTATGATCCTGTTAGAGTTTATTTTACAAGTTAAAAAAAAAAAAAAAAAAAAAACCCAAGAATAAAGGTAATATGTAATAACTTTTTTTTTTTTTGGAGAGAGACACAGAGAGAGAGGGAGAGGAAGACAGATAGAGATGGGTGAGCCAGCAGCCTCTGAGCTGCTGTGAACGAAATCCAGAGGCATGCACCCCCTTGTGGTCAAGTGCAACATTGCGCCCTTGCATCACTTTGCATCTGGCTAAACGTGGGACCTGGAGATTGGAACCAGTGTTCTTAGGCTTAGGAGGCAGGCGCCTTAACCACTAAGCCATCTCTCCAGCCCTGTAATAACTTTAGATTGTTTAATTACTTGAAAGTACTGTATTACCACAAAGTCACAAAAGGTATTATGAGATCCAAGACCTGTGTCATAAGGGTGTTGTATATCAAGCTATCTGCCAATTCATTTATTGAAATGAGGTGAAATAAACATATCTGAACCAAATCTAAACACTGCAATTCAAAGGTGGGCACATGAGTGTTTATTCATGTCTGGCCATCATAGAAAATGTGGACATCTTTACATTTGATATTAAAGCGTATGTGTTTATGGGCTTGGGGGGGGCGTGGCCCAGTGGCAGAGCCCTATACTAGGACAAGTGAAGCCCTCAGCACCACAATGGAACAAAAAGAAAGTTTACATCATCATTCCTTGAGGACCTCCGGAAAACTTGGGCTCTGTAGCAATGAGAGCGCTGTAAAACGTTTAGGCGTCTAGACCTTCCAGAGTTGCCCCAAGCAATGCTACCAGGACCAATTGGTCTCTTACTAACGTTTACGGCATTCAGTGTAAGTCGTCTTGCTAATGGTTTAGAGTAGTTCCGTGATCAGTTTTGTAGCTGGAAAACCCTAGTCTGTAGATGGATTTGTGGAAGGAACCTGTGGCAGTCGCCCAGTCATGCGTTCTACCTAGAATTACGGGACGTCATATGTGGAAGGAGTTCTGGAGGTCACTGTGGAACAATCTGTTCATTATACAGATGTCCCTTGATTTACGATGGACTTCACCCTGGCAAACTCATCACAATTCGAAAGTATGTTCGATGCAACTGACATACTGAATGAGCGTCACAGCTTAGTCCAGGGGGCTATGAGCATGCTCAGAAGACTGTAGCCTGTGCCTGGGCAAAATCAGCACGAAGCCTATTGTATAATGTGTTGATATTTTAGGGAGATTATTGGTTATTGTATCAATATTATGAAGAATATGGTTCTCTTTCACACCTCTGGATTGATGAAAAAAATCCCAAGTCAGAGACCGTCTGTACTTAAAATTTGAAATGACTTGCTCCAGCACACAGCCAAGACCCAAAGGCAGAAGAGCTATCTGTCTGTGGTCTGTCTGGCACGAATCTTACCCTATGCTGGCCTTGCTTTTCCTCTGTCAGTGATCCTGACCAAGGCAATCAGTGGCATTCGGGCCTTTGGAGCTGATGCTCCCTCCCACCAGAACATCAGCCTACTCGTTTCTGGATGCATCCACCTATCTTTCCACCTCCTGTGGTGGTTTGAATTAGATGCCCCCATAAACTCGTGTGTTCTGAATGCTTGGTTCCCAGCTGGTGGCAGCTTTGCAAAGGAGATGTGTTGTTGGGGTGGACCTTGAGGCTATTTTTGTTGTTTTTTTGTGTGTGTTTTTTTTGGGGGGGAGGGTCCAAGGTAGGGTCTCGCTCTAGACCAGATTGACCTAGAAGTCACTGTGTGGTTTCAGGGTGGCCTCAAATTCACAGTGAACCTTCTACCTTGGCCTCCTAAGTTCTGGGATGAAAGGTGTGCACCACTAGCCCCTAGCTAGCCACTGTTGGTCTGGCTCATTTTCCCGCTGTGACAGTGAAGTGATGTCCAGCCTCTTCTCATGCCAAGCTGTCCCCTGCCATCATGAAGCTTCTGGAGAAGAGACTATAAGGCCAAATAAATCCTTTCCTCCCCTCAGCTGCTTTTGGCCAGGTTCTTTATCCCAGCATCAAGAAGGGAACTAGAAGACCTCTCACAGGCAGCCTGTTCAGGGCTCCCCATAGCCTCACAGAATGGCCTGTGTTTTCCACACTGCTATTGGGAGGCTTGTAATAAACATGATGTGACTAACCTGCGTATCTTGCTCCCCTAAGAGCAGAGTTATGCCACATATCATGTACATAAACCCTGCAATGTTCATTATGAAGTGGGTAGGGTTATAGCCTTAGCCATAAATAAGTACTTATAAAGACAACCCCAGGAAAGAGGAGTTGTGTTTCATGCCCAAAGGCAAACACATCCAAAGAGCATTTATACCCACTGAGAGGCTGGCCACACCTTTACCCAGGGGCATTCACTCCAGGCTGAATCTGGCTAGACTAGGAGAAAATGACTTTACCCTGCCCAACAGCAGATCGACTCAACTCAAATGCCTAGAGTTGGACTCAGAAGCTATAGTTTCTTAAAGCTCTCTAGGAGATTTCTATGCACAGTGAGGGCTAAGAACCACTAGTAGTATCAAGTTATACAGAGTCCCCTGCAGCAAGTTTGGTAGAAATTTTGAAGAGTTCGTGACCTGGGAGAGAAAGTGATCAAAGAAACGTCTTCTGAGTTCACATGGCAACTATCTAATTCATTACACCTGGCTGACTATAGGCATGGATATGAGCCTAATTAGACACAAATAACATCAATCTATGAGGCTGAAAAGCTCATTTGGACAACACATTTCTATTATCATGTATATGCATGTGATATATGTACATACATCCACACATGTGCACGTGTGTGTGTGTGTGTGTGTGTGTGGCCAGAAGTTGACATCAAGCATCTTCTTCAATCCTTTTTCCAGTTTCCTAGTACTTGGATTATAGACATATGCCACTACCCCCAGCTTTTATGTAGGTACTAGGCACTTCACCCACTGAACCATCTCCCAGTACTTGGTCTATATATTTGAAAGATAAATGGTCCTACTTATTGAAGAAAATGACTATAACTGCTAGCTACCACTCTGGTCACCTGAAAAGAGAATCTACTCTGATATTAGTCAGTAGTCCTAAAGACTTAGCTATGATGAAGTGAGTCTAAGAGTAAGCTTTCCATGCGCTGGGGCATCTTGAAGACATGCTGTCAATACATGTCTACTTGGCATTTTTAAAAAAATTGAATCTTCAAGTAGCATTAATTTCTTTTAATAGGTGAAATGTGCCTATTCTAAATGGTATCAAAACTCTTTTGAAGATCAACATACCACACCAGTCCCAATAGCATGATTTACAGAACCAGGATAGACAGACCTTCAGCCACGTTTTACATGAACCATCCGTCTCCAGATCCAAAGGGACGAGAGGACAGAAAGCCACAGCAGTGCGAGCAGCATTCCCATCACCACTTTGACATATGCTCTGTGGGTTAGCTCAGGGGACATTGGTAGGAGTTGATCACAGGAAGGGAAAAGAGGTTTCCAATGTTACACAAATTGGAAAAAATATTGGGTTCAACAAAGCAATACAAATGTCACGTCACTCCCTTCAAGAGGGCAGGATATGTCAGCAGAGCTATGCCACTTCTCTAGTCACTGGACCCCATGTTCACAGAACTGCTCTTGGGGTTCTACTGAACACCTATAAAATGTGGTAAATGATCTAGCAAGTGCCAATAAGAGACTGTGGAGATGGTTCAGTGGTTAAGGGCACTTGTCATTTAAGCACAAGGGCCTGCAAGGGCCTGAGACCAATGCGGTTTTTCTCCAGAACTCACATAAATAACTGGACATGGTTCTCCACAACTGTGAGCCCAGTCCATGGGGATACAGAGATAAGACCACTGCATTACTAGGGCTCTGTTGCAGTTAGCTCCTTGTTGCTGACCCGAAATACCCAAACAAAAGCAGCTGATGGGAGGAGAGCTGTTTATTTTGGCTTACACGCTCGAGGGGAAGCTCCATGACGGCAAGGGAAAATGTGCCACGAGCAGAGGCTGGACATCACCTCTGCCACAGCAGGTGGACAACAGCAGCAAGAGAGTGTGCCAAACACTAGCTAGGGGAATCTGGCTAGAATACCCATAGCACACCTCCAACAAAGTTCCAATTCCCAAATTGCCACAAGCTTGGGATGGAGCAGACAGAACACATAAACTTATGAGGGACACCTGAATCAAACCACTGCAGGCTCGTTGACCAAAAACATCAGCTCCAAATCTAGAGAAACAACACATCTCAAGGAAGTGCATAGATGAGCAACAGAGAAGGGTACTCAAAGTTTTCCTCTGGTCTCCCCATATATGTGCACTACACACACATCTGCATATGCATGTGTATACACCATACACCTGTGTGAAAAACATTTTAATAAAGCAAAGGCAAAGCCAGAGACTTCCCACTAAACCCAGAGATCTTTGTTTGCCCAGTGTAGACATGAGAAAGGATGTACGAATGTAAGAATCAATCTATAGCTAGAATCCATGCTCTGCCGAAGGACGATCAATTACTTACTAACACACAGCACACATCACTAAGGGAGAAGGGAGCACAGCATGGGAACAGACTTCCCCACACCATACATCAAGTTCTCCATCACCTGCCCTGTAACAAGTGACAATGGCACTAATCAAGCCTCAGCAACAGAGGGGTTTAAATTTAACAAAATAGTGGCCGGAGAGATGGCTAAGCAGTTAAGCCTAAGGACCCAGGTTCGATTCCTCAAGTCCCACGTAAGCCAAATGCACAAGGTGGCACCTGCGTCTGGAGTTCATTTGTAGTGGCTGGAGGCCTTGGTATGCCCATTCTCTTTCTCTCTCCCTCTACATACATACATACATACATACATACATACATACATACATACATATGTCACTCTGTCTCAAATGAATAAATACTTTAAAACACTAAACATCAGTTGTCACACCTCAATGGAAATTATATCATCAAACTCCAGAAGTTTGAGAATCAGATTTAATATAAATAATGATCTCCTGAGCAACTTAGAAACAGGTCAAATAGGGACAGTAAGGCATGAAGATGTGTAAAATACCTGATTTCATTCTTATGAATGCTTCTTTTAGATCATGAAATGGAGCTGTAGAGATGATTGCCTATAAAGCCTAAGGACCCATGTTCGACTCTCCAGATCCCATGTTAACCAGACGCACCAAGGTGAGGCAACTGCAAGGTCTCACATGCCCACTAGGTGGCACAAGCAACTGGAGTTCAATTTCAATGGCTGAGGACCTGGTGTGCCAATTCTCTCTCTCTCTCTCTCTCTCTCTCTCTCTCCATATATATAATTAGATCATGAAATGTTCTGCAAAATCACAACTATGTAAGAAACTCATTAGATTCTATTATATTCCAAGTTGTGACAACCAAATTGCTTCCATATTTTGCCAAATCTCCTCTTGCTGGACAAAATCATCTAGAATTGAGAGTCACTCTCAAAAACAAGAGTAGAAAAGAAAAGTTTAGGAGGAAGAAAAGTTATTTGAATGCCTATATGTACTGGGCACACACTGAGGGGGTTCCACTTATTTCACACCTCATTTTTCATAAGAACCCTACTCTGTACTATCAATAATGAACAAAGAGTTCACATTTGGAATAACTAATATGGTTTTCTTCACACAACTGGAGCAAAGCAGAGCCACACTGGGAATGCAGCTCGGCAGTGCTCCAAAGTCCTTTCATTGAAAATGATGGATGACACTCTTGGATGTTGTGCGGAGTTTCCTCATCTTTTCCCACACCCTCTCCTCCATGTCTGGGCAGCGTACATTGCTCTGCATTCTACAATCTCACTGCCTCTGCGTGAAAGTTGTGCCATTCTCTCTTGTCTTTTGAGACTGGCTCTCGACTCTAAGTGATTTTGTCCAGCAAGAGAAGATCTGGCAATATCTGGAAGCAATTTGGTTGTCACTACTTGGAATACTACTAGAGTCTAATGAGTGAGAGGCCAGGGCACTGCTAAACATTATGCAACACTGAGAACAGTCTCTATGTGCGATGACAGACGGCTGCTCTCACGACTCACAACCCCATGGTGAACACCAGCAGTCCCACTAAGGAGGATTCTCAGTGGAGTGGGGGCAAAGAGACAGGAAATGATGGTACCAAGACATGATCCACGCCGAGAAAGTCAAACGTCACATGCTTTCTCTCATATGTGGATCCTAGCTACAAATGATTGGACTTCTATGTGAGTAAAAATAAAACTCAGTAGCAGAAGCCAGTAAGCTAGAGGGGATATAAAGGGAATAGAAAGCGAAGGAGGGGGGATTTAATAGGATGGTGTTGTATATATGTAAGTAGAAGAACAGATTAATGGGGGTAAAAAGGCCTAAGTGAGGTCAGGGGAAGAGACTGAGTAAAGGAATGGTGGAGGAAGGGCTAATCAAAATCTAAGAGGATATAAATAAGTCATATGGAAACCTACTTTTCTGGACAATGGGACACTCAGAAGCCATAGATTGTTTCTAGAAAATTTTCAGTGCCAAGGATGGGATACCTTCCAGTGAGTTGTTGGCCAGGGAGGTCACAGATACCCCCAAAGCATTATAGGCCATTGACGAGGCCCATGGTTTCCCACCAGGAATAGATGGTAATACCCTGTTGCTGAAGATCCTACATACTTGGGGCGCAAGTTCACTGAGAAATCCTGCTGGAGCTGATCTGAAAGCCTCCTCCATGTGGACCAGCTGACAGAAAGATGGAAAAAGCTACACTGCATGCAGGTCAATGGGTGAGAGAAAACACCAGTAAACGTACTCAATAGTGAACACTGCAAGCTTTAAATTTGGCCAGCCAGGCCAAATGAGCCAATGGGTGCAATCGTGGCATGTCTGTTATGGGGGAAACCAACTGCTCTCCAATTGGACTGGAAGTCCACTCCATGGGAGGGAATACATCCCTGATACTGAAAACCTATGAAAGGGGTAGTCATGAGCCCTAGGGGTGTAACGTCTGCTGGTGTCACGCTAAATGTATATACTATGCTCACCAAACTGCCCAGTAAGCACTTCTCTTAATGTCCACACCCATATATTAATGCTACTCTCACTTGTGGTTACAGAAGCTTCTCTTTTCAGATGGTGGCAACCTTGGGATGACTCGGAAGGCACCATGGTGCTGAGAAGAAGGGACAGAGGATTTTTCAACTCTGAATCATCTCAAGCCTACCTTCTAAGGCTTAGGGTCCATTGCGGAAGAGGGGGTATAAAAAATGTAAGAGCCAAAGGAAGGGTAGGACTCCTTAAAACGTGCTTCTAAGACACAAAATGGCTTGGATATCCATGACCTCACAGTGCCTGACACTACTTACATAAGACCATCATAATAGGAGGAAAAGATCATGACATCAAACTGAAAAGAGAGACTGATTGAGAGGGGGAGGGGATATGATGGAGAGTGAAGTTTCAAAGGGGAAAGTGGGGGGGAGGGAAGTACCATGGGATATTGTCTACAATTAAAGAAGTTGTCAATAAAAATAAATTAATTTTTTTAAAAGTCTCTAAATAATAATAATAATAATAAAAGAATTACTCATCCTCAGATCTTAAAGAGTACTGAGGTTGAGAAACCATGCTGAAAGTCAGCATGTGACTTGGTAAGTGTTCCTCCTTCTGTAAAGTGGGACCATGACCATGATCATGATTTGGAAGAACAAACATAAAACCTACAAAAACCTTGGCACACAGTGAGCATTGGCATCAGAGCAGGGTCATGTGATGTCATCCTTCTTTACGAGCTGGACCCACTTCTGTTCTCTCCATAGGACTCCCACACAAAGCACAGAGATTTCTTCATTGTCACTCAGCAAGTGTGAAAGAATGGATTCTTTATATTGTAAAATTTTATTGAAAACAGCAACAACAAATATCACTATTAGTGCAAAACACAACATTCTCCCATACTAATTCCTTGCCAAACAAGAAGCAAACAGTATACTACAGGACTCATTGCAACAGACTATGAGGCCGTGTGGCACCCTGGGTTATGTCACAGAATTACCTTCCTAACAAAACTCTTAATGAGCTTGCAAAATAAAATGCTTTCTTTTTCAATACAAGGTTAATGAGGAGATCATGATAATAATGCATTGGAGGAAATCTCATGCAACAGGCCCTGGTTTAGCAGTATCAGTTCAGTTTTGACAACATTGATTTTCAGGGCTTGAGTTGAATTACTTAGGGACACCCCTAAACTGTAATCACAATCGTGCCAAATAAAAGTCCTGACAGCCAGGTCTCTGAAGAGTAAGTCAAAACGGGATGGTATGTATAGAAGCAAGTCAAGATCTCCATGGTTTTTACTTTTCTCAGTTTATGTATCAGGCAGCAAGAAAATCCTAAAGTGTGTAATTACAAAACACAATTGGCTTAGCATTTCCTCAAGTGACCCTACAAGAGTATCACAGAAAACCATTGGTGTCTTAAGATATGAAGCCAAGGCCTTAAACATCACACTGAACTCACACATATATTAAAAGTAGATTCTGGGCTAGGGAGATGGGTCTGAAGTTAAAGGCTCTTGCTTGCAAAGCTTGATGGCCCAGGTTTCATTGCCCCAATACCCACATAAAGCCAGATGCACAGTGTGGCACATGTGTCTGGAGTCTGTTTGCAGCAGCAAGAGGCCCTGGCATTCTCATTCATTCTTTCTCTCTCTCTCTTTCTGCATGGAAATAAATAAATAAAATATTTAAATTAAAAAGTATATTCTTGGGCTGACAGATGGCTTAGAGGTTAAGGTGCTTGCCTGACAACCCTAAGGTCCCAGGTTCCATTCCCCAGTATCCATGTACAGTAGATGCACAAGGCAGGGCCTACCTCTTTGGGAATTTGTTTGCAGCAGCTGGAGGCCCTGGAGATCCTATTTTCTCCACCCCCCGCCCTCTCTCTCTCTCTCTCTCTCTCACACACACACACACACACACACACACACACACACACAAAATAAATAAAAATTTTAAGAGTGGATCATACCAAGGTTGCATTGCATCAAAATTCAGAAGATAATACTTAGAAATTTACATTTTAAAACTTTCTAAATATTCATTTTGTATAGTACTTGAGAACTTCTGCCAGCAGACTGAACCCATAAAAGTATTTGGGCCCATTTTGTAAATTTCCATCATTAGATTATTGACAATTAATTTAACATAATATCCATATCACACACACACACACACACACACACACACAACACAAGAAGAACATTTTGTTTATTATATGTCTTTGCAAATATATCTTTCTGAAGTAAGCAGACCAGTATTTTATGGGACATGTTGAAAAAAATGAAAACTACAACCACTATGGAAAGCAATATGGAGACTCCTAAAAAGGTTGACTACAGAATTACCAACAGACCCAGTCATTCCCTTACTGGGTATTCACCCTAAAAGCTCCACTCCTCAGTTCAGAGAAATTTGCTCAACCATGTTTACAGCTGCTCAAGTCATAATAGCTAAGAACTGGAATCAACACAGATGTCCATCATTAGACAAGTGGATAACCAAGCTCTGGTATTCTACACAGCAGGAAGGAAAACTGACACAATAAAATCTGAAGAAAAATGGTCAACCTTGGAACAGATTATTCTCAGTGAACTCACCCAATCACAGAAAGATAATCATCACATGTTCTCACTCATCTGTGGCTCCTAACCTGGATCAGCCTGAGATGCTGGCATACCTAATAAGCATCTTGAGGACCAGACAAGAGGAAGGGTGGGTGCAGAAGGGTAGGGTAAGGATGCATGAGGGATACAAAACTGGAATCAAATGGAAATGGTACCATAAAATCCTATATCCTGAAAGACAGACTAACAGGTTGAACCTTCATCAAGTTCTCAGAGGGAATATCTGATTCACAGGACCCTGGAAAGGGTATGATGAAGACTAACCTTAACCTTCTCCTGCTTCTCTCTCTCTACCTCTTCTCTATTCTCTTTTATATTACCTATCTTTCTCTTCCTTTTTTTCCCTTGGCGATGGCCTGTAACTCCTAGTACCAGCATGCAGTTAACATCCACAATGAGCTGTTGATCAGAGAGACCTACAAGGTTTCCCAAAAGAAGACAGATTTCTGTCAGAGTACTTGATGACCCACCAAAGGTTAATGGTAAGACCCTACTGCTGAAGACACCATATGCTATTGGTTCCAGCTGGAATCTGGAAGGGAGTCAGTCCCCAGACATTCAGCTTGTCTAGTGCCAGAAGGTGTTACATGAGCGACTGGGGGAAAGTGACCAACAACTGTATAAGCAACTCATGATCTAAGCTTCTCAGCAGCAAACAACCTGATGTGATGCTCACACAAGGGCAACAGTGGCACACAGCCATGGTGGGTAACCAGTTGCTCTTTATTTGGCTAACAGATCCATTCAGTGGAACAGAACCCATAGCTGGAACTGGGAAGCAGGTCAGAACCATATCCAAAAAATGAGCCCACTCTCCAATATCAAGTTCCCACCAATTGTGGGCTACAAGAGGGCCTATACCTATGAAAGTCTCTCTAAACTAATAATGGTTATCCCATTTATCTGGTTCTGACTTCTCTCTCTGTTGGAGAATTTGCTTCTCTTTTTCATATGGACACAGAACGTGAGGAGAGAATCAGTACATCACACCTCACCAGGGTCTCAGCTGAAACCACAGAGTAAAGGGGGAAATAAGCAAGAGTGCTGCTTTCTTAGTGAACCTGGTATCAGCACAAGGGTGAAGGAGACAGACACAGAGAACACTCAAGCCCTACCAAACCAGAGATCCAGAGACACAGAGGATCCCAAGACCTCATCACTGAAGGAGACCTAAACCGAACCCAACATGGCTCAGGAAATTCACAGCAGAGGGGGTGGAAAGATTGTTAGAGACACAAGATGGGTCATTATGCACAGAGACATTGCCTCTTCCCCATAACTGATGGCTACCCCCCACAATGCACGACCCACATTCCCCAACAAGGAGAGTCCCTGTGGTGGGAGGAGGACAGGGAGGAGGCTAATGATGGCACCAGCATGACTGTATACACACTATGTACATAACTAGTTTAAAAAACTGGAAAAATAGAAAAAGAATTATCAAAGGAAACAGTTCAATTCTGGACTCTACAATTGCTATCATCCACTGTGTGTCAGACTAGATACAATGACAGACTGGACAAAGCCTTTGAGCTAATTTTCCTTACTTATGTGTTTAAATGGTTTGGTACCAAAACAGTTTCAAAAATGGAGTTAATCCAGAGAGCAACCATTTAGCCAATACACCAGATTGTAGTGGTAGAGAGACTCCAGAGCAGTGGGAAGCAGAAGCGGTAGCTAGTGGCAGGCTGTTGATACATGGATGAAGAGGACTTCCTCAGGCAGGAAGAGCTGAGCAAAGACCTGCAGAGGAGGAGCCGATATTGAAATAGACTCCAGCAAAGTGTTCAAGGCAGAGAAACTACAGCCACAACGTCCCCGAGGTGAGAACAAGCTTGAGAAATGACGATAAAAATTAAGTTATATACACAAAAGGGCTTTTGAAACATAAAGCCATTGGCAAGTATCAAACATTTAATGAATACATTAGAATAATTTCAAAACAGAAGTAATGATGAAGAGCCCTGGGTATAGGTAAACGTGCCAAGACACGGAGATGCTGGTGCCCAGAGCAGAAGAGACACAAGTACATATTTAGGGTAAAGAGAGAAAAGTCTTCTTGTGGAAGACGATTTGTTGTTGTGGTTTCGGGTTGTAAATAGCTCCAAGAGTATGAAGTGGAATTTAGATGGTCAACATTTCAAGAAGGCACAATTCAGTTCAACAGGCTGGCAAACATTCTCCAAGTCACAGGGAAATGAACTGACTATAATGCGCTTCATATGATCGGACGTGGTCAAGGAGGGATGCAGCCAGCTGGCTGGAGGAGATGACTCAGTGTCCCTATTAGGCCCTGAGCATGCACAATGCACAGTGCCTCTCTCTAGCACTAAAACCAGCAAAACATGCACTTCACCAGCTTAAAGAGAACTGAAAAGAGACGTGAGATGTAATGAGGAATCCACCACATTCTCACATCACATTGTCATTCTGGGATACAATGACTTAAATTCTGCAATAACAGTGTAGACTTCATGCGGGCAATTAAGAAATAGCGTACAGTCACAGCCAACATTTATTTTTAAGTACGTGGCGAATTAGAAGTGGTATTTTGGGCCTAGAGAGATGGCTTAGTGGTTAAACGCTTGCTTGTGAAGCCTAAGGACCCTGGTTCAAGGCTCGATTCCCCAGGACTCACATAAGCAAGATGCACAAGGAGGCACATGCATCTGGAGTGTGTTTGGAGTGGTTGGAAGTCTTGGTGTGCCCATTCTCTCTCTCTCTCTCTCTCTTTCTCTGTCTGCCTGTCACTCTCCAATAAAATAAATAAAAATAAACAAAATAATTTTTAAAAGAAATGGTATTTTGCCAGTAAACATTAAACAGTTATTTAGACTTATTAAAATGATCACTCTACTTTACCAAAAACATGTCCAGATTCCATTAGGCTCCTAGCAGGTGGCATGGTGATGAACAACCAATACCATTAACAAAAAGGCATGTGTCTATGCTGCCTTTTTTTTTTTTTTTGCATGTGTTTGGTATGCATGTGTGTATATATGCATGTTCATGTGCAGGTCAGAGTTCAGCAATAAAGTCTTCCTTTGTTGCTGAACCTGCAGGACAATACCACCTAATTTAATATAGTGAGTTCTATTTATTTTTGGGAGAGAGAGAGAGACAGACAGACAGACAGACCAGCTATCTCACTGAACCATGGGTGCAGGACAATACCATCCTAACTTAATATAATGATGGAAATTTGCTATTTTTAACATTATATTCCGATTGTAAGCTGCAAATAAAATTAAAGATAAAACACTAAATAAGCACCAAGTTGCTACTTGATACTTGGAAACGCCAATAAACTAATGTAGCCTTACCAAGAACAGGTAACCCCGAGTTAGATTTTGGAGTAAGACTAGAGGCAATTTTGAAATGGCAAACATTATTAAATAGCTTTTATATAAAATATTTATATTTCTAATCCAGATCTATGTGAAATGCAAATGTACCTCAGGAAACGATCTCTTAATGTTTATATATTTTTTATCATATGAAGATTGTTTGTTAGAAACCCCTTGAAAATGAAATTATGCTATGACCTTCATAGAACCGCTCATTCAAGTTGTATGAAAAATATTACACAAAATGAAGTATATCTAGTAATTCAGAAAACCCTAGGTTATTTCATGAAACTCAGGAGCACCAAAAGGTAAAGTTACAAAACTAACTTAATTACAAGTAATTAAAACAAAATGTTTAATATAAGAAAATATTTATCATATGATTTTACATAGAAGGATCCCCCTAAGGATATAAAATCTCTATTTATTCCTAGAATAGTTTAGAAATGCACCAACTCCAAAGAAATAAATGAGTGAGAGATTCCTTTCTAACCTAGCTTGATTTAGGGTCTCATTTCATGGCATTCAGATTTTCCTATTTTATTTTATTTATGTACTGCAGCTCTCAGAGCAACTGCAGCACTGGATTGGTCCTACAGAAGTGCAGGTGTCTCTGTTTATCAGCTGTGTCACCACTTGCCTAGAAACCAAACCCTGAACGAAGTATGGAGGTATAAGACATTTCAAGTCCTCATGGCATTTCTAACTGAAGCACGGAAAAGTTGTGGCATCCACAAAACCCATAAAGAGACCAAATCTCCTATCCCAAAGTCCTACCACTCCCCACACCATTCTCTGCAGTCTCTCAACATGGAAGGTACCAAGTACTGTACAAACTACAAGAACAGAGCCCTTCAGGATAATAATTAACAACATAGTGGCAAAATATCTTTCCTCTCTTGCAATTTATTTCCTCCTTCTGAGGAGGTTTCATGAAACTGGGGGTCAGTCTGGATTTTCCAAACATTCTCATTTATAGCTGAATGCCTGTGTTATCTTGCAAGAGTGTGTGGTTCCACTTGGGAATTAAACCCCAAATGTTTGCTCTACAGGTGGGAAGTGCTCTACAAAGACACCCTGAGACCAGTAGCACGTGACCGTGGTTCCTCCACATCGACAGCAAATCCAGAGTCATTTTCTGCCAAGATCAGAGTTGACTTCATTAGGCACATTACTTCACAAGTTCAATCCAATTTCTCAGAATGCAATAACACAATCTTCCAACCTAATTATCTCCACTGGAAGTATTTAAAAGCATTTTCTAAGACACATTTCTTTCTGTGTCAGACAAGATCAGCATCAAGCAGTTGGGTATACTCCATTTTGTCAAATTGTAAGGGCTTGACATTTGAGCAGATGAGCGTTTCTTCCAAGGGAGAAATTTTCTCCTGCCATGAACACCAAAGGCTACTTCCCAGTAAATAAAGGCATGTGAGTGTATCCATTCCCAGTGATGATGAAAGCCCAGATTTTCACGCTGGAGAGATGGCTCAGCAATTAAGGCACTGGGTTCCATTCTCCAGTATCCACATAAAGCCAGATGCACAAAGTGGCACATGCATCTGGAGTTTGTTTGCAGTGGCTGGAGGCTTTGGCATGCCCAATTTCTCTCTCTCTCTCTCCTTGCAAATAAATAAATAAATAAATAAAAAATATTTTCAAAAACCTACACTTTTAAGAACATCTAAAATATACATGTATTCCTGACATGAGACAGAATTGAAAATATTATAATCTGCATGACTTCTACAATATTTTTATTCAATTTGGAGACGTTCAGTGCTCAAGGGAGGAATTTTGTTTTTGGTTTTTTTTTTTTTGTTTTTCAAGGTAGGGTTTCACTCTAGCTCAGGCTGACCTGGAATTCACTATGTAGTCTCAGGGTGGCCTCGAACTCATGGTGATCCTCCTACCTCTGCCTCCCAAGTGCTGGGATTAAAGGCGTGCGCCACCACGCCAGGCAGGAATTTTTTTTAATAGAACAATGTGAAGTAATTTGTAGTGGAATGCCAGCCCTGTATCAACACCACTTGGGAAAATGATGGCTATTTCCCTAAAAATAATCATGAGGAAACAGCTGGCTTATTTTAAAGACATTTCAGCAACTCATTCACCAAAACTCTCTAAGTTTTAGTCCAAAAAGAGTTGATTTTTACTTTCTTTTCATAATCAAAAGAGTAATCAACCCACATCTAGTTTTTTTTTTTTTTTTTTTTTTTTTTTTACATTTTTAGGGGAAAATACTTTTAGAAACCTTTTTGGGTGTATTTCTAAGCACATATTAGTAAAAAAAAATGGGGGCAGGAAGTTCAGTCCCAATTCAGGTTGAACTTTTAATTATTTCTTGACTTGTGGAATTCAGTGGTGCCACTGGGATTTGCTTGTGTGGGATCCGGTTTTGTCCCAATGCCATGCAGTAAACTCATTTAACTTGTGCCCAAGGCCAATAGCAATTCTACCTCTCCAGCTGCGATAATCTGATGGCTTAAATTTCTAAAGTAAATGGCATCCTTCTCTCCTTTGGTAGTGCTTAAAGTAGAGGAAACTAACCATGTAATGAATTTTGAATATGCAGCATTAGATTCCTATGTCAGATACAAAAGCTGTCATAGGCTCCAGGGGAAATGCTCATGACACAGAATCCAACTTAGGCAATGTGACCGCAGGTATATCCAAAAGGGGAGACTTGGTTACCAAGTGTATTATCTGTTTCTGAATTTGCTGTGAGGCATTTGTGAGCAAGTACAGACAGCACTGCTTTTCAGCATTCATGAAGCAAAACCACACATCAGCTGTGCCCTAGCTTGGTACACATACCTTATAAACTTGCCCGTAGGTTCCATTCCCAACAAGTTCCACCAATTCAAAGATCCCTGCAGGGTCCTGAAAGAAAATAAACAATAAAAATTTAAAAACACTCTTCCGGGCATTGTCTTCATCAGGAGAAAATGCCGACTAAAGATAAGCAAATAAATCACTTTAGTTATGGGAAGGGAGTCGCTCATGTGTTAGCATTGAGTATAACCAAAATTTTAAAATTTTCATTCACCTGCAGTTCTGAAATTAATCAAATTCATGTTGATTCTATTTTCCACTTTTATGACGTGTATTTAAATCAGACAAAAGGACAAAGGGAGATTGTTTTTTTTTCAATTAAAACAAAAAGAATGGATGTATTTCTCACTAGCCAATAAGATTGCCCTTACTGAAGTGTGAAAGACATCACTCAGTAGTTTTATAACCTTTTGGGCTATTTCTCTATGACATGTTTGCACCGCTCACTTGGGGGTAGATTTTGGAGTGAAGAAAGATGGTCTTGAGTCACGTGACCTTCTTCCCAATGGGCGTCCACAGGCACCAAGAGACATCACAAAGCCACCTCTCTAAGTGCTCGCCCTTGGAGTTAGGATCCTGCTTTTGCAGTGCCCACAGGGTAAGGGCAGGGCTTAGAAGACAAACTCAGGGCTGGAGAGATGGCTAGCGGTCAAGGCATTTGCCTGTGAAGCCTAAGAACCCAGATCTGATTCCCCAGTACCCACATAAGACAGACGCACAACGTAACTCATGCATCTGGAGTTTGTTTGCAGTGGCTGGAGGCCTGGATGTATCGTTCTCTCTCTCTCTCTCTCCTTCTTTCTCTGTCTCTCTCTTAAATAAATAAATAAATAAATAAATAAATAAATAAATAAATAAATAGAATTTAACAAAAAGACAAAGTCACTATGTAAGTCTTTGCCACCAAACAGGTTCTCTACTAATCCTTGGATGACCTTATTGTTACAGGGCTCAGGAAACATGCTATAGTTACTGCTGTTATTATTAAATTACAATCCCAAACAGCTGAAAAGAAAATTTAAACCCCATAATATTCAGCTCAAAGGCAGAAATCAACTTTTACTCCTACTGATTCCTAACTGAAAAGAAATAGCTTCTTTAAATAAGTCATAAACCACAATTCCCAAGCTTAAGTGCCTACAAAGTCTAGGCAAGTAAGGTAAATGAATGACATGACCCTGGATAGAGAAGTCATGTAAGAGTACTAAGGTGGGGGCAGGGGAAGAGGAGGGAGCATGTGGTACTTAGCCAGAGCTAATCACGTCCTGTCATTGTAAGAGCACAATACTGCCAGGCTTAACAATTTCTCAAGAAAAACTAAGCATTTTCTTCAATAAAAGATCTAATGTTTAAGTGTTAGGCACATAATTTAACAACAACAAAAAAATATGGAGAGGTGAGAAAGACCCCAAAGTGTAGACTTCATAGGACATTGACAACTGTGATTACGATGGGTGGCTTAGATGAAGGAGGGGAGGGGAAGAGCCTGAGTTTCAGATTCACACAGACATGGTCCAAATATTAGCTGCCTTGATTGGCTGTGTGATTTTGGAAGCACAACCCTGGTCTTATAAAACACAGGTGATTTCTCTACCTTGTGGAATGAAGGTCTCACACAATGTCTTCCACGTGGTTGACAATGTATTTATACCCAACACTAGTCACATTTAAAAAATTTTTTTGGACAGAGTCTCATGGTCTCATGTATCCTTATGTAGACAAGGATGGCCTTGAACTTTGGATCCTCCTTCTTCTACCTCCCGAGTGCAGGGATTACTGGTGTGCAATACCACACCCAGCTTATGCAGTGCTTGGGAGAGAACTTGGGTCTTTGGGCATGGTTGGCAAACCCTCTATCAGCTGAGCTACATTCCCATAGAAGCAATGAATGGGAGAAGCGCTGCTGTAGCAGGGTCACCTCTTTGCTATTCTTGTAGACATAGACAAAGGTGTTTGATGCAACAAGTTCGAGGGTTTGTTGTTGTTGTTGTTTTGGTTTTCTGAGGCAGGGTCTCACTCTAGCCCAGGCTGAAGTGGAATTCACTCTGTAGTCTTAGGGTGGCCTCACTCTCATGGTGATCCTCCTACCTCTGCCTCCCAAGTGCTGGGATTAAAGGTGTGCGCCACCTCACCCGGCTAATTAGAGCTTTTTAAAGTCTTTAAAATTTTTACTCAGTCAGATTCAAGAAAAGCCCATGGCTATATGCTTTCAAAGACTCCACATTAAAAAATAAATAAATAAATAAAGCAAGCTTTTAATCACTGAGCAAAACTAGAATTACTATTACTGAATCTTACAAAGCCAGAAGGACAAACAACCACTCTCCAGGCTGGTGTCCTGTACAATCAAGAAGCCAGAAGTTTCAGCTATGACCACTGGTCCTCAAAGGGAGGGGAGATAAATTTCTAGCACAAAAGGAGGAGGGAACCTGTGAGGGGACAAGAGCTGTAAGTTAACCACCATTCCATCAGTAAAGGGCACTGTCAGAGCCACCTGGGAGGGCTCAGGAGGTAAAGGAAAATTAGTTTGTTAAACTTCTAGGCCATTATAGCAGTAAGCTGTATTATAAACAGAAAGAAATGAAGAAAAGAAAAAAGTAAAAAAAAAAAAAAAACCGAAGCCATAGCTGGTGGCAGCTGCTGTTTGTGTCTAAGCTGTTTCCCAGTAGTTTGTTTGTTCAACGATGTTCTGCAACATACTTGGAAAGAACTTCTACATTTGTTTGAAATATCATGACAAGAAAAAAAAGTGTGAAAGAAAGAGGAAGCTGGAAGCTGGTAGTAGTGGCTTGTGCCTGCAACCCCAGAACTCAGGAGGTTGAGGCAGGAGAAATGCTCTATGATTGAGGCTAACCTGGGCTATATAGTTGGGTTTCAGGACAGCCTGGGATACAGTGTAGAAGAGAAGGAGGGAGGAAGGGCGTGAAATGGGCAGAGGGTGGGGGGAGGGAGGAAAAGAAGGGAGGCTGGAGGGCCATGGCAACCCCTGGCTGCCCTAGGAGCCTGGGAATTAATCAAGGGCATGAGGGAGGGCAGGAAGGAAGAGAAGCAGGTGCAGAGCTAGTATCCCTACTTCCTGGATCCCTCCTTAGGGGTGAGGTTCATATGCAAGGACCTGGGCAGCTGGCTGCTGAGGCCTTGAATCTCTCCTTGCATCATCCTTTCTTGAAGGGCATCTGAGCCAGCCAATCAGCACCAGGGAGATTCCATGCAGAGACTTTTACTGGTGGTGACTGGGAAGGAGGAGACGTCTTGATAACCCATGCAAAGGACTTAGAAGCAAAGTGTCAAAGTTTCAAAGGAACTAAGGAATTCCATCGAGCTTGAATAGCCAACCAGACTGGAAAGAATCATCATGTCTAGTTGGTTCCCCAAAGGAACCCTTCCAGAGTGTCTGGGATTGCGCATGTGTGGGGAATGAAGAAAGACGACCTGAGGACACAGTGGACCTGTGATGCTATGGAAGCAGAACTTCACCTGACCTCATAGAAGGTCTCTCCTCACCTGAGGAGATGGTTCAGCAGAGAAAGCCCTTGCCTCACATACAAGAGTACCTGAGTTCATATGCCCTGATTTCACAGGATCCCAGCATGCCTACAGCAAGAAGAATGGTGGGAGGTGGAGACAGGGCAATCACGGGGAGCCTGCAGGCTTGGTGGCTTGTGCATACTCCTCGCCATAGTTGCAACATAGTTTCAACAGGGGGAGCATTTAGCGATTTCTTCCACTCTGGCATGGCTTCAAAAGCAACTTTTCCCAGTGGTGGCCCATGACATCAATTCTCATGTGTAATGGTCCCTTCTCAGCCCTTTTGGTATTTGTCCCCTTGGAAGCATCCACACAGCTGAGCACCACTTTTGATGGAAGAGCACCTCCTCTTTTGTCTTTCACTAAACCTCACATCCTCCCACAGGGTCCACTTCCTCTGTCATCACTGCAAGGTCACAATCCTCCCTAAAGGTCCTTACCCCCAAATGTATATTCATCCCCTCCGTCCCACTCATGCAATAGCGCTTAACCTTTTTTTAATGGGACTATTTGCTTTCAATCGGTTTTTTTTTTTTTTCTCCTCCTTTTGCCTATTCAATGCATTCATCTTCCTAAAATTGTTATTTCTAAGGATGCCACAGCCGGACCTAAAACCCTATCCAGTGCAGTTCAACTTGAAGCCGTGATCCCATTACCTTTAAGTCCAGTCTTTCATTCCCAGCCTCGTGATCTGTCATTTTGTGCTATAACCAACTGGGACCTCAACTGTCAGGCATCTCTCTGGCACACTGAACTAAGCCCTGTCCCTTGGATCACACTGTTTCTTAGCAGGCATGCCCATCTACAGAGGCACGTTTTACCACCTCCTCTTTGAGGTGTTTCCCAAACCAGTGTGCCACATCTCCCTGCCCCCGTAGCTCTGCACATAGCTCTACAATAACCCTCTTTTCATGGTGGTACCTTACCCATCACACATTTCTCTCCCTTGATGAATTAAAAATGCACCCCCCCCAGGAGTGGGCAGAGTTTTCATATCTACCTTAGGGTTTTCCAGTGCTTAATATAGTGGACACACATAACTGGGACACTTAATTATTTATTGAAAAAGGTGGATGTCCTAAGCCCAATCATGTACAACATGTATACAGGAGTTAAAAAAAAATTTAAAAAAATGGAAAAGAGCTACAATTTTAAAGTCAAAAGTCTTGTAAACTTATGTCATTTACTTTCAATCTTGACAAGCTATTACCAGTCAGTGTCAACTTTAGCCCCGTCAGTTACATCAATCACAAATGCACAAAAGCTGTCACACAGCCCCTATAGTATTTTCATCTCCAAGGATATTCGCGAAGCCCTTTGGGGATGACAGGCTGTCAGGGTGTGGCTATGGGTGACATAGCAGGAGAGGGTGCCATACCTAATAATCATGTTACAGAGACAAGGGAGCCGAGAGACAAGTCAGCTTCATTCTCCCTCTCCTGTTTGCTTAGCTGCTCTTAAAGCCAGGATCGGCACGGGAGAAGGTTATGTAGTCCAAAGAGGGAAGAGCGAGTCCGTGACATTTACCGAGTCAGGAATCCCTGTTGGCTACACATGCCTTTATTCAGATCTTAACCTTTGCTGGGAAGCCCAGAAGAGAATTTAATTCCATGATGGAGTAGTTTACATGATTTCATAATGAAATATAACTGCACATCAAAAGGCAGGCTGCTCCCCTGAAAGAAAATGTTACTATTTAATGAGTGCTGATAATGGCAATTTGATCATTCATTATGATTTTTAAAAAAAAAAGAAAAAGCAATCACAATAGCAGCTAGCAGTTCATGACCACTGATGTGCCAGGAAATGTCTCAAGATGTTCTATAAATAACTTAATTATCGCCGGGCGTGGTGGCGCACGCCTTTAATCCCAGCACTTGGGAGGCAGAGGTAGGAGGATTACCATGAGTTCAAGGCCACCCTGAGACTACAGAGTGAGTTCCAGGTCAGCCTGGGCTAGAGTGAGACCCTACCTCGAAAAACAAAAACAAAACAAATAACTTAATTATCACAACTCGACCAAATGGGTGGTGCTTTTATTTCCTTTTTTTGTGGTACTGGGAATGAATCAAGGGCCTCATGCTTGCTAAACAAGTGGCTCTACCACTGGGTTATAACCCCAGCCCTCTTTTTTTACTTTTTATTATGTTGGTTTTTGGGTCTCAGGTATCCAAGCTGGTCTCACAGTCCCTAGATAGCCAAGAATGATTGTAAACCTTCTGATCTTCCTGTTTTTACCTCTGAGGTGCTGGAATTACAGGTACGGATCACCATGCCCATTTTACGTGGTGCTGGGATTTGAACCCAGGGCTTTGCCCATGCCAGGCAAGCACTCTACCAATTGAGCTCATCCCAAGCCTTTACTTCACGAAGTTGCCAGACTGGCCTTGAACTCACTCTCTCACCCAGGCAGGCCTTCAACTTGCATTCCTCTTGTCTTTGTTTCCCCAGCCTGCACTGCCAGGTCTGGTTAAGCCGTTGCTATTACCGTTGGTAGTTCTGGCTTCGAACTCACCGCAATCCTAACTCTGCCTGGGACTGTTGGTAGTTCTCAGGTGAGGAAACTGAGGTACAGAAAGAAGAAACACGTAGGCAAGGCCACATCACTGCTGAGTGGGAGGGCCAGGATCTTTTCCAGCCTGGTCAGGCTCTAACCTGAGCTCTTAACCACTCTGCCATCAGCTTCATGAAACTGGAACTTTCCATCCTTGATTTATCACCAACTACCTCTCCAACCAGAGATCCCAGTGCTCTCAGACTGCTTCTACATAGTTAAAATGAGGACACCATCCCCAGGGTTGTGGTGAGGACTGTGAAAGCATCTAGACCTGGACTTTAAGAAATATTCACTGCCTTCCTTCCTTTTATTCTGCTTGAAAATGAGTTCAGCTAATAAACAAGGGTCATGCCACAGGAAAATCCAGCCTGTCTTTCATAGATTGCTACCTTTAAACACACCACAAAACTAACACAACCCAAAAAAGAAACCTATTGCCCTTCACCCCTAATATCACCGTGGACTAAACAAGCAGGGGTAGGTATTTATGGAGAAATAAACGTCTCTTTAGGAATGTGAGGCAACTGAAAAAATACACCATGGTTTGGGGGACTGCTGGGATATTGGACTACATTTTCTCTTCCCTCAGCTGGTGAAATTTGGGCATCCCTGGCAGCTCGGGCTCACTGCCGCAGAATAATTGATATTCCCAATCATTGAGTTATAGTTTAATTCTTCCACGTCCCCTGAACGATACTAGATTTATGAGAATACTAAATGACAACTTGGGACTAAATCCCAAAGGTTCCAACAGGTACTCTTCAATCTCAAGTGAGAATGGCACTTCTTTAGTGTCCCAAAGCTGCTGGGGCTGGAGGGCTGGACAGATGGCACAACGGGAAAGAATGCCTGCCGTGTAAGCACGAGGACCTCAGCTTGATCCACGCACTCCACGACCCTGGTGCCGAGAAGAATGGACACAGAAGGATCACTGGAGAGCACTGGGGCTTGCTGGTCAGACAGAACATTTGTCTTGAAGCCCTTGGTCTTTGAGCAGGGCGAGGAGATGCCATCAAAACTCCAATGGCTGATCCACTCCTAGAACATGTCAACTACCAGATTGCCCGCTGACATCTGCCAGACGACTATGCCTACTCTAAATGCACCAGCCTTAAAAAAGACCAAAATGTTATTGCTCTTGGGCCCATATTTAGCAGCTGTTTTGTTCGGTTTCAGCCCTAACTGACAAACATATGCTTACAAAGGCAAAACAGAACAAAGCAAACAGGAACAGTGGGAGAACTAGACGTATTTATCTGGAGCCTTCAGGCTTTCCCCGCACCATCCTCTTCCAAAGTAAGTGTGGTGAAGGAAGCATCATGCTGACTCAGCACCTCCCATCCTATCCATCGTGCGGTTACAGCCAGGCTAGAGGCAAGGTCTTATTTACCGTCCCTCTTATAATATGAGGTGGGGGGGGGAGTCAGAGGAGTCATCAGTGCTGTCTTACACAGTTGGGTTTTCTTGACCTCTGCTATCCACCTGGCACCCTCCACAGCCATCCGCTGTGTTATGCACTATTTAAAGTAGGAGCCTACAGTGTTCCCGATCCAAGGGAAGCAAACATGTGCAATATGCATACCCATACATATCATTAATCTACCACAATGAGAAAAGGAATGCAGAAAAACACTCCAAGACCACTTCTAGAATATCTAGCATGTAGTCCAGAAATATATCTTTATTAGCATACAGGCCCAAGCTACCCACTGTAAGCACAGAAGAAGCACAAAAGATATGTAGGGGGCTGGAGAGATGGCTTAGTGGTTAAGCACTTGCCTGTGAAGCCTAAGGACCCCGGTTCGAGGCTTGATTCTCCAGGACTCACGTAACCACAAGGTGGTTCATGTATCTGGAGTTCATTTGCTGGAGGCCATGGTGTGCCCATTCTCTCTCTCTCTCTCTGCATCTTTCTCTGTTATTTGCAAATAAATAAATAAAAATAAACAAAAAGATATGTAGGCCAGGCGCACACTTTTAATTCCAGCACTCAGGAGGCAGAGGTAGGAGGATCTCTGTGAGTTCAAGATCAACCTGAGAGTACATAATGAACTCCAGGTCAGCCTGGGCTTAAGCGAGACCCTACTTCAAAAAAAAAAAAAAAAAAAAAAAAGGTATATGTGTAATAAAAGCTGGGCTAGGCCTGGAGCAATGGCTTAGTGGTTAAGGCGTTTGCCTGCAAAGCCAAAGGATCACGATTTGACTCTCCAGGACCCATGTAAGTCAGATGCACAAGGAGGTGCATGCATCTGGAGTTTGTTTGCAGTGGCTGGAGACCATGGTGTGCCCATTCTCTCTCTGCCTCTTTCTCTCTCTCAAATAAATAAAATATATTTTAAAAATGTTTTTAAAAAAGCTGGGCTATAACTCAGAGGTAGTGCTTGCCCGGTATGCACAGGGCCTTGGGTATGTTCTAGCACTGTATAAATAAGTAAGTAAATAAACAAATAAATAATAAAATAAAATGAAGCCCTTGGCTTCTCTCACTTGTCCATCAGTAAAATACAAATTAAACTATGTAGACTTTTCATGGCTTTGGTACAAATGAGCCAGAGTTCAAATCTGGATTCTTCTCCTTGTCAGTGTCATTTGGATCTTCATATTCTGAACTTCCCACCTATAAACTGGGATAATAATACCTAGTCTGCTTCATTTGGAAAGATGTGTTCTGCATGTGAACACAGTCGAGCTCCACATTAAGCAGAGTCTTCTAGAACAGAGGGTCTTGAATTTGGTTGAATCCAGGACCCTGCATGCCCTTATACAGCTCACCTGGCAGGTACTGAGGTCCTCTTACCAATACTAGATGTCCACCCAGCTCTCAGAAGGGACAGAGTGTAGCCCCATTCAGGCCTCTAAGGACCCCTGCCAATGCTGGTGACTATCCGGTGAGCTGTCAGCTTCTGGGACACAGCCTGGAGCTTCCTGGACTCCTATTTGGTTTGCTCTCAGCTTAGCGCCACCTGCAGCAGCTGGTAGCAGGACTGATTGCCAAGTTCCCTGCCACTGCTCACCTGCCTTACTCACGAGTCTGTAGGTCAACCTGGCCTTCAGAGGCAGCCTTTGAAATTGGATTTTCAACCTGGCTGCTACATTAATAGCTGTAAGACCTGAGGCTGCATTTCAGGCTGTCATTGAGATACGGAAAGTCCTAAGTGCTTACTGTTTATTTTCGCATTTAATCCCTACAGAAATCAGGGAAACAGATATTACTAACCCCAATTTGCGATGGAACTAAGGCTTCAAAGAATTAAGTAACTTGCCCAAGGTGAAACAGTAGTGGAGATAATGGCCAAGAGCAGACTGTAAAGTGAAGATTAAAAATACCTCCCCTAGAGGATTGTATGGAGGATCCAAAACATGATACATAGAAAACACGTAGCACAGTGCACGGCAGGGCTTGATAAACAAAAGCTTACCACTGCTGGGGTTATTAAAAGGTGCCCAAACAAACAACAGCATTGGCTACTAGTGAATACAGCATTCCAATCCAAATGTTTGGAATCCAAACCTATGATTGCACACTTCCGCACAAATGGCCAAGGGTGAGATTAATTTTAGGACTATGGTGATGGGAAAGACCATGTAGTTTAGCAGTGGAATCACAGTCAGGACATCATCCCCTCGCCCATCAGCAGGTTGCTGACGATATAAATGCTTGGAGAAACGTATCACCAGGACTACAGAGATATGCAAAGGTGAGATCCTTGTAGACCTGTCAGGGCAGGGGACCTTTCTTGTATTTCCAGCAGCGCAAGGTCCAAGGGATGGGAACCAGACTAGCAAATACTTTGGCATTTTGCCTTTGCAAAGATGCTTAGATGAAGGGAAAAGATAGCCAATGCAGCAGATGGACTTTAAAGACAAGAACTGATTACCTAAATAATTAAGGAAGAAAGATTAGGAAACCTTCCAAGGTTCTACTTTGAAGAGAAGAGCCTTACCAGGACCGTTTACCACCTGCTTGCAACAAACTGGCGATACACACATTTGCTTGAAAGCATTTTCAGCAGTTCTCCCTGTATCTATAAGTAACCACGTAGCTGATGACCAGCAGAAGCAAAGCCAGAGGAAGAGAGACCCAGTCTACCGTAAACTGAGTCACGTTCTGAGCAGCCCTTTCCTGTTGCCAACCCACTCCGATCCCTTCCCACAACAGAAGGGACCCACTAATGAGCCCAAGATGTGCAAACTAGAATGGACAAGACCAACGGCTCATGGTCAGGGAGCCAGGCCTTCTGTTCAGAGCCCATAAGAAAGAAAATACTGGCTACTTGGGTCTGTTCTTGCCCTCTCATCCTGAGATGAGGAGGATGGCTCAGAGCCAGGTAGAAACAGCCAAGAGCCTGTCAACAACAAACTTGGGCAGGGCTTGTCATCTGGCAGGCAGAGGTACAAGCCAATCCCAGTCCATCACTCAGTGTAACCATTACTGGTACAGTGACTGGTTAATACCAACTCAAGTGGACTGTTGATTACAGGACCTATTTGCATCTGGAATATTTTTGTTTCCAAGGCTTTCGACCCTGTAAGTAAGCTAGCCTGGAAAATAAAGAACTTTCGTTAGTTAGTAGGCTGGTTTTGTAAGGCAGATAATTTCTGGAACGGTGGCTTTGTTCTATCTGATCCAGTACCTCAAAACAGTTTGTCAAATCCAAGAAGCTACGATTAAAACTGGGCATGATGGCACATGATCTCAGCACTCGGGAGGCAGAGGCAGGAGTAGGAAGATCTGTGGGAGTTCAAGGCC
Source organism: Orientallactaga sibirica (assembly GCA_036365145.1). NCBI lineage: Eukaryota > Metazoa > Chordata > Mammalia > Rodentia > Dipodidae > Orientallactaga > Orientallactaga sibirica. The sequence continues at coordinate 18,778,077 of JAEOAD010000008.1, forward strand.
ACCCTGAGACTACATAGTGAATTCAAGGTCAGCCTGGGCTAGCGTGAGATCCTACCTTGGAAAAAATAAAAATATATATATATATATAATAAAAATTAAAAAAAGAAGCTACAATGAAATGTCTCTGTGTCACTCTGGACTTCTATGGTGTTGGGTTTCCACTGTCACATAAGTTTGGGAACACACAGTGAGTATTGATGAGCCCACTGAGTAGGGCCCTCAGTGGAATGGAGGTGGGGGGAGAGAAGATAAGAAAGAGTAAAACTGATGGGAATATGACCAATTTGCAATATGTTCATCTATTAAAGTTCTCAATAAAAATTAGGAGAAAAGATTAGCAAGTTATGGATTTCTTTATAGCAGGTTTCTCATAGCTCTGAATGTATTAATACAAATCTCCAGGGATGATAGGACTTGCAACCTCGTCCATCCCTGTCTGGCCATAGCATCCTCTTAAAGAAACATCCTCTCTTCCTAAACACTACTTGTAGCAGACAGCTCAGGTTCACTGAGATGAACTTCCAGACCAGGCACAGTTATGGAGGAAGGGATTTATTGAAGCTTACAGATCCAGGGGAAGTTCCATAACGACAGCAGAAAATGGCCTGCTTTCACAGGACCAAACACAGAGAGCAAAAGCCACAAGCCAAAAACCATACAGCACAGCACACTTCAGGAACTCCAGCTAGGCACACTTTGCATATCTTTAGATTGAAATCTCAAACCCACCACCACGCCTTCAGATCTACCCAGTGACACCACCTCCAGCCAAGTGGCTGCAGATGCAAACTGCGAACTAATAAAACACTGAATATATTGGGGGTCATCTATTCAAACTACCACACTAGTGCTCTATGGAGCACAGGTTGAAAAATGGTGGTGTATAGACCAATCATTCCTTTGTCATTCCTAGTTGACTGAGACTTGCATCTTAAGTAAATATCACGAGGATTGCACCATACAATCCAATATCCATTTTCTCCACTGCTTAGCAACAAAATTCTCAAATTCGTTTGAGAGGCTACACACCATAGCATCACTGAGGCTAGGAGTGGATGTGGAAGTTCTGGCCAATGGCAATGAAGCAGAATTATTATGTGAGGCTCTGGTAGAAAAGGGCTCTTTTATCCTCCCCTTCCACCTCCCAGCTGCCTGAAATGCAGATGTGTCTAGAAACCTACAGTCACATCTGATCCTAAGATGAATTAAAGAATAAAAGCCTTGCTGGGCGTGGTGGCGCACTCCTTTAATTCCAGCACTCGGGAAGCAGAGGTAGGGGGACTGCCGTGAGTTTGAGGCTACACTGAGACTACATAGTGGGTTCCAGGTCAGCCTGAGCTGGTGTGAGACCCTACCTCAAAAAACCAAAAAAAACAAACAAACAAAAAAAGAATGCAAGCCTTATGCTAGATTCTTATAGCAGGACAGTAAAATGAGCTAAGCCTCTGGTGACCAGTGAGCCCCCATGCCACCACTAGCCTGCTTGTGTCTGGATTTTGTTATCACGAGAGAGAGAGATAAGCTTTAATCTTTGTTAACCCATTAAGTTGGGTCTATTGTCTTGTTCAGCTCAGTTCTAACTAATGCACTTTGAAAATTGCTCTTGAGACATTCTCATTTGTCTGTGTGTAACTAGTGATTTTCTTTACAATTCTCATCTCTTGAAGAGCCTTTGTCTTGAGAAGTAACAGTCTTTAGTTGGGGCATAAGCCTTGAAAACCAGCGCTTGGGAGACTGAGGCACGAGGATCACTATGAGTTCAAGGCCAGCTTGGATTATAGAGTGAGTTCTAGGTTAGCCTAGGTTAAAGTGAGACTCTGACTCAAGAAAACCAAAACTGGCTGGGCGTGGTGGCGCACACCTTTAATCCCAGCACTTGGGAGGCAGAGATAGGAGGATCGCCATGAGTTCAAGGCCACCCTGAGACTACACAGTGAATTATTCCAGGTCAGCCTGGGCTAGAGTGAGACCCTACCTTAAAAACCAAAAAAAAAAAAAAAAAAAAAACAACAAAGAAAACCAAAACTGGGCTGGAGAGATGGACCTAACGGTTAAGGTGCTTGCCTACACACCTAAAGATCCAGGTTCCTCAGTACCCTCGTAAACCAGATGCACAAAGTGCTGCATACATCTGGAATTCATTTGCAGTGGCTAGAGGCCCTGGTGTGCCCATTCTTTCTCTCTATCTCCCTCCCCCCACCTTTATCTTGTTAAAATTAATAAATATTTTTTTAAAAACCTTCAATCTATCCTCCTGCTAGCATGACATAAGGAGACCCTTCCCAGGCCTGCAGAGATTGCTCAATGTGCTTACTGTACAAATGTAAGGACCAGAGATCAGCTCACAAGAACCCATGCAAAACCGAGCACGATAGTGCAACCATCTGTAATTTCCGTGCTCCTATGGTGAGGTGGGAGACGGAGCCAAGAGAACTTAGAAGCTCAATAGCCAGCAAGACTGGCATCTAAGACAGTGAACAACAGTGTGGGCACATGGCTTACTGGGACCACCGACCTGTGGGGTAGGAGTGATGTGCATCTGGAAGACCTGATTGCCACTTTGAACACTGGTGATGCGTGCTGCAGATGGAGACACGAAGTCTGCATTCATTAGTCTGTGTGCTTGGGGCGCTGATGAACAGAGTCCTCTACTGACCCACACGGGCATGCGACACAGTCAGAAAATAAACATCGGAGGTAGAAAATCATGAATTGTTTGTTTTAGTAAATGCTAGGCCAGAAGATGATAATGGTTAATACTTAGGCTGGAAAGTCTGTGCTCATCATCCAAACAATATTTAAGATGGCTACTTTTCACTGGCTATTTCTAATGGCCCAGATCCTCTGGAGGGTACTTGGCAAGTTATGTTGCTTCATCTCTGTATCAATCCTGTGAGTTGGACTGTTCACAAAAGAAAAGAAAAACAAGGCTATTTCCAGTGCCAAAACTCTCTCTACTGTCTCCAACCCTCAACATGCAAAGGTAGTCTGGGAAAACCCTACAAGACAAGCTAAGAGCACGAACATTCAGGAAGCTCATTCTTAGTGAGAAGGGGGTAAAAACTTTAAAAATGGCACCTACTTTAACATGGCTGATCACATACATAAACCAGAGCATATTGGGACTTGTAGTCCCTGCATCCCACTGAGGCCAGCAGAACAAATCTCCTGACTGCTCTTTGGAAGGGCCTTTGAACTCAAAACCTGCTTTAAAAGCCACCGTCAAGGTAACCTAGCAGCTAAGAATAAATAATTGGGCAGCAGCATTCGTTGACTGCTGGCACGAACAGTTATGATCTCAGCATCACCGTAGCAACCTGACTGGAATGCTGGTTATTCACACAAAGGAAAACCAGTCTCCATTCAGACCGAGCCTGCATTTTGACTCAATTCCCCTTTTCCCATTGTAAACCACTACTAAGGGAACAAGGCTTCTTTTAAGAATGTTTGTTAAGAACATGGAAAAAAACACCTTTCTCTTGGCCTGAAAAATTTCAGAAAGAGGGGAAAGGGAACATATCTTGTACTACTCCAAGCGAAGAGACTTCATGAGGATGAGCTCTATACAAACAGCAGGAGAGGTTGTGACGCAGCAATACTGTGCTTCATACCCAGGCCACATTTTTGAGATGCCCGTGTTGTGGTAGGGACCATAGACCACTATGTTAGATATTTTCTTGTTGCACTGACAAAATGCCTGATAAAAGCAACTGGACGGTGGACGGGTTTGTTTGGGCTCACACGACGAGGGCACAGTCCACCACAGTGGGGAGGGAGTCTGAGGCAGCTGGCCATATGCATTCAGTCAAGAACCAGAGGCATGAATGCTGATGCTCAGCTCACTTTCCTTTCTCTCCAGTCCAGGATCCAAGCCCACGGCATGGTGCTGTCCACATGTAGGGCTGGTCTTCCCACCGCAACTACCCTAATCTAGAAACTCACTCAGACATGCCCAGAAGTGCCTCCTAAGGTGATTCTGGATCACAACAAAGTGACACGTGAGAGTCAACATGACTGTCACTCTCATTACAGTCCCTAGGCGCTGCATTCCAGTAAACCAAGACATGCTCAATTGCTGGAACCAGCAATGTGCTATCATATCGTTTCCAGTTATTACAAATCTTACAAAATGGCTCCTCTTATCTACTGTACTCCCAATCCCAGCTCATCTGTAAATCAACAGCATACCTCTCCCCAGAAGCCAGCTCCAGCGTCACTATTTCCAGACATCCTGTATGCATATTCTTATTCTGTTCCTCCTATCTGGATCCACCCTATCTTTGTCATTCATAGATGTACTAGACCTCTAAGATCCAATTCAACTCATATTTCTGGTTTTTCTTTAATGCATGCTTATGCAGAGTGGGGGGAGTTTATCCATATGGGTGCATGATGGAGGAAGGCAACATGGATGCCAGAGGACAAAATGAGATATTACTCATCTTAGGTATCATCCACTTTTTTTGAGACAGGGTCTGTCACTGGCCTGGATTTTGTCACATAAGCTAGACTGGCTGCCAGCAAGCCTCAGTGATCTATCTGGGTTTCCCCACTTTGCCAGTGCTGGCATGACAAGTGTCTGGCATTTTTCACATGGGTTCTGGGGATTGAACTAAGGTCTGTCTCCTTGCTTACAAGGCAAGTACTTTACCAACTGAGTTATCTCCCCAGCTCTATGTTGTTTTTTTTTTTTTTTAAATAAAGGAATACATACTTTAATAACATATGGGCAGGGAAAACATGATGCTTACTCTACTGCTCCTGAGGCATACAGGAATGATAGCAGGAAAATGATTGGCAACTATATTTCTTGTCTAAGTTCCTCTGATTATGTTCCTTTAAAGTAGATTACTCATTAAAGTATATCCCAAAGATGACCTGCCTGATTGGGACTGTCTAACTGCCCCAAAGGCAACTCTTTAGAGAGCAAAAAAAAAAAAAAAAAAAAAAAAACCAAGATTTGAAAGGGGTTTTGGTCCATGATCAGCAATACCACCAGCTGGGAACCTGGTGAGACTTGATCCTGCCCAACCTACTGAATCATAATGACCATTTTAATATGATTGTGTGCAGACTTAAATGCATGATAATGTCCTCAAAGTATCAGTCAACTGTGCCTAGTAGAGATATGGAAAGAACTAGAAATTATGGAAAACACCCAGCAGGCTTTCAGTGAATCAGAAAGTTGTTATTCTTGGTCTCTTGGTTCTGCCACATGGATGGTAGACTGAAGTGTTGGGCATTACCAAGGATTCAGATGTTATGGCAGCAGCCAGCTGTCCAGGACCATGTCTAATCAGTATTAATCCACACTTAAGCACATGAAATAGAACTGAAGAATAGGGAGATGACTGGGTTAAGGAAGCGTATGACTGAAATGAACTTCATATTTCATCATTTTTCTGACAAAAGCAAACCCATTGAAATCCTCTAGCCCTTGCTTTCTTTTCCTGTGAGGTTGAAATACAAAACTTGGCAGGTTGCCTGACTCTTAAGGGTTATGCTAAAATTGCGATGAGATTTGTAAAAAAAAAAAAAAAAAGAAAGAAAGAAAAAGAAAGAAAGAAAGAAAAAGAAAGAATATTTTGAAATGCAAAACAATTGTTAGGACCCTTTTGTTAGTTCTTACTAAAACACATTGTGCACATCACAGATGGTCCGTGCTCAAGGGGAGCCACCCTTGAGGGACACGTGGATGAAAAATGCTACATGAAGTCCACTGTGGAATATGTACAGTCAACCCCAATTTAGGATTTGGGGGTGGAGTTTTAATGAAGGAATAAGAAGGCAGCTCAAGGGGACAGCTGGTTCTGCCTTGTCAGCCACATGGCATGGCAAGAAAAGGGCTCAGGATGTCTGCTACTTGGGGAAGTGCTAGGGAAGGGCATTCGGAGAGGATGCCAGCCTGGTGCCCAGGAGAAATGAATGCTTAGCGGTCCTGGGGTCTCTCAGCCCTGGAGCTAAAGAGAGAATTATAAGGGCGTCTCGGGGCTGCCAGGGTGGGAAACTAAAACTGATAGCCTCGTGGACCAGCACTCTTCTAAGAACATTATGGAACTTTCTCAGAAGCCCTCCCTTTGAGGAAATTTATTAATATCTTTCTGTTTTATTTTTTAAATTAATACAATTTTTTTCATGCTCAATATATTTACAACGTGTAGTAATTAGGAGGGATGGTGACTGGGAATCCCACTCTGACCAGACAGACGGACAGTCAGAAAACAACATAAATGCTAGCAGAGATCAAACAAGTAGAGATCAGTAACAGATACGCAGTTGAGGCAGGCTGACAGGCAAAAGTGGCATTCGGCTGCACTTAAAATACAAGCAGGGTTTGGGTGAGTGGAAAGAGACCCAAAGACTCAACTATCCTGCGGCTGTTCCTTCTTTTGAGAGGTTACACTCTGCATCCCAGCCTTCTCAGGCACCTGCCAGGTGCCAGGCCACAGGGGCATTTCACAAATGCTGAGGAAGTAAATAAGTAGTTTTACCGAGATGCACAAGAAGACCTAAACAAGTTATTATGTACTTTTTCCTTTGGTGAAAAAGAGATGAGGTGTGTTAGATAAGAATGTGCCTTTGTTCCTCTGAGAGAAGCAGCTCAGTGCCAGGGAATCTGTGAAGACACATTCAAATATAGCTTATCTTCCTAGAAAGTCTATTTCCCATAAGGACTTTGGTAGAGGACTACTTGTTGTTTTTTTTTTTTTCCCAAAAATTAAGCATGAAAAAGTTGGTATTCAAGTTTAAAAATAAAGCAGAGAGGGTTTAGAGAGATAGCTCAGCAGTTAAGGCACTGGCCTGCAAAGCCTAATGACCCCAGTTCAATTCTCCAGTACCCATGTAAAGCCAGATGTACAAAGTTGCACATGTGTCTGGAATTCATTTACAGTAGTTGGAGACCCTGGCATGCCTATTCTCTCTGCCTGTATCTCTGCTCTCTATCTGCTTGCAAATCAATCAATCAATCAATCAATCAATCAATAAGAGAATAAAAAATAAAGCAGAAAGATACTGTTGAATTTCAGGCTTTTGGGGGACACTTTGGCATAAGGCAAATGATAGGATTATTTCATTCCTGAATGGAGACATGCTCACACTGGTATTTAATTAAATAAGCAAAACATGTTTGTTTTATAGACTTTCCAGTATTTATTTCACAATTAAAAGTATCCAATATCTCCAGGGTCTCTGTTGCCCTTTCCTTCACCATGAGGAGTGTTTCAGCAAATGTGTTGAGAACTATCTGATTTACCTGTACCTGTAGCCCTCATTTTCAAATTCAGCAAATTCTTTATTTCATCTCTGTTTGTTCACAGTTTAAGTCCCAAAGATTAAAATGAAAGCATTTGGTGCTGGAGACATGGCTTAGCAGTTAAGGAGCTTGCCTGCGAAGCCTAAGGATCTATGGTCAACTCTTCAGAACCCACAGAAGTCAGACACACAGGATGACACAAGCGCTCAAGGATGCACATGGCACAAGGTGGCACACGCGTCTGGAGTTTGATTACAGTGGCTGGAAGCCCTGGCATGCTAATTCTCCCCCTCTCTCATAAGAAAAACAATTTTTAAAAATGAAAGTTTAATGCTCTATTGTCCATACAGAATAGGCTCTGGGAAAAGTAATATTGTTTAGAAAAAGAGAGAGAACAAAAGACTAATTTTAATTTTTTATCTAATAACTTATAAATTTCAATAAGAAATCTCCATTACAGCAGTTCTGAGGGCTGGGATGTGATTTGATGGCAGACAGATTGCCTTGTGCATGCATAGGTTCAGTCCTTGACACTTAAAAACAACAACAACAACGCTATTACTCAGGACCTCTGTTAAGCAGTGCTATTATTCTCAGATTTAGTCAATGTTGATACCTAAAAGGGAATGATTCTTTACAGATAATTATAAAGTCATGCTTTTTACCAATATGAAAGGTCCCCTGCTTCTCTCAGTTCTTGGAATTAGTGAGGCTGTTTTGTGAGGCAAATGACAGGATTATTCTATTCCTGAATGGAGACACGCTCACACTAGTATTAATTAAATGAGCGAAACATGTCTGTTTTGTAGACTTTTCACAATTAAAATGATTGAAAAATAACTCCAGCATTAAGAAGCCAGCTTTGATTTAAAAGAATGAAGGAATAAAAACAAGCAATCCGAGGATGAAATATCACTAGCGATTCTAAGACTGGTTCAGAGCTCAGTAACCGAGGCTCACAGAGAAACCAGCAGGTATTTTACACTTCAGAAATCCTCACTCTTCTTACTGGATTACACGTGGCACTTAGCCAGACTGCATAACACAGTATGTAACACAGGCAGGTAACATGTCTGCTGTGTAGCGTACCAGTGCTTGTTACTGACGTGTAATTGCGCGGAGGCCAAGCCAAATTCTAAAACCTGGTTTCAGCTCTCATATCTTCCACACTGGGTCTAATTCTTTCTAGGAATGGTTCTTCCAAGCGTCTCTCACTTATGTCTTTCTCAAACACTACATGTAAATGATTTTGCTGTTTTGTGTTTTGATGTGTGAAATTCGAGGACTACGCGGCTGGAGATATTGTTGGGGAAAGGTATGATTTTTATGTAGCTCAGTCAAATAATATAAAACTAATGACAGTAATTGTAATGGAAAATCTACCCATCATTTAATCTTCTCTTTTGAGAACCACTGGCTTAAACTAAAGTCAATGGTGGCATGATGAGTTACAGGACACTGAGCATGAGGCCTGGGACGGTTCCTAGCCCAGAGACTCTGATGCTCCCTGTCACAATGGCTTATGGGTAAGTGAAGGTGATTCCAAGTTCTCAACAGGAGAAGTGTACTGGAGAAGAGTCCAGTGACTCAGAACTTGGTATCCAGCAGAAATCAAGCAATGACCTTAAAATCCACAACAGGGGTAGATCTGTCCAAAAGATCCTGCCAGTGAACAGAGCATTTTGTTGTTTGGTAAGATTTATATTTACTTTAACCACCTCCAGCAATGAAAAAAAATAATAATTAGGTTGGTTTCATGCATTTTGGTATTTCCACGTATCCTCCAGTACTCAGTGCAGACACTAGTCTTAGCCTCTGGCTCCTGCTAGCATCTCTTTCCTCCTGAGCAAAAGGCCAGGTTCATTTCTTCCTGACAGGTGTCTCTTGCCTGCTGAAAAAGACCAAAAATGGTTCTTGCTTTTCTAAAAACAACTGCTGCTAAAAGGCCTGTATCAAAAAACTCGTTTTTATAATAAAAACGACCTCCCCCAGATAAATAATATTAACAAGGGTTATTCTCTTCTTGCAAAGGTTTGGTTAATCAGAGGAAGCCAAAGCCCCCTAAGAAGATTATGAACTTACATGTTTTTAAACAACATGTAAAAAGCTACAGGTGGAGAAAAGGCTCAATGGGTAGAGTGTTTGTGACACAACCAGGAAGACCTGAGTTTAGCAACTCAGAACCAGCCTTTAATCACGATGCTAGAGAAGTAGAGACAGCAGGCAAGAACTTGTTTGTTAATTAGTCTAGCTAACTTGTGGAGCCCCAGGTCAGTGAGAGGCCCTATATCAAAAAATATAAAATTTAAAAAAAAAAAGGGTGAATAGCAATTGAGGAAGACATCTAATGTCAATCCCTGGCTTCTACATGCCTGTGCACAAAACATGCATGCTCACTTGTACATTTGCATGTGTCCACAAACATAATCATGCATATACACATGGCTAGCTGCACACATGCAAATAAAAGCTCATGTCGTCATATTCTGTATTAGAAATCACTTGTATAGACAGCCGGGTGTGGTGGCACACGCCTTTAATCCCAGCACTCGGGAGGCAGAGGTTGGAGGATCGCCATGAGTTCGAGGCCACCCTGAGAATACAGAGTGAATTCCAGGTCAGCCTGGACCAGAGTGAGACCCTATCTCAAAAAAAAAAAAAAAAAAAAAAAAAGAAATCACTTGTATAGCCTTTTTTCAATGACAAATTAATCACTGTCTAAATATTTTCCAAATGCCTGCCCTGTACCAGCTCTTTACTATACACTGGGGTATTCATAGCTGAAAAGTCACGATTCCAGTCTCTAGGAACAGTCACTGGGAAGTCCTGGCACGTGTGGAGGGCCTGCTATGGGGATCTCTGAGTACCTCCCTGCATGGATTCTTAATGGGCAGATGTTTCATGCCCATTAAGCCCACCATTAGGGGTTCTATGAATCATTTAATGAAACACAGAGCAACCTGTTCTGGGCCATGGATGTGGTCACAGAATATTCTCTTAGGAAAACAGTATCCTCTGTTTGCCAGAACTCAAACTGAATGAAGAGCAGCTGCAGATGCATGCCTACAGGAGAGTAATTAGGGAATTGATCAGGGTTTCCCAAAGAAATGGCAATTCGGCCGCCACCAAGCAAGGCTGTGGGCCTCTCATTATTAGACTTCAACCACAAACACCCCACCTGCCTCCCCGAAAGAATTCTACTGTTTCCACCCAGCTACCATATACATTTGGGGACGAGCAACTGGTGAGACTCTGTACCCAGTTCCAAGAAGCACCACTCAACCAACAACACAGGTTACAAATACACATATACCAGGAGTGGATTCCCCTGGTGGTCCTGACTTGTGTACTGAAGGCTCCCGTGCTCCTTCAATTGCAAAGCTTTTCCAGCACAGTGGTTTTCAGGCAACAGTGAGACAATTTCTGTGCCTTTCTGGTGTTGAAGACCAAGGGGAAAAGAAAAGTCTAACCAGCAAGTGCCTCTGCCTGCCCCGAAGGCCAGCACACAGCCAGCCACATATAAGAGAGGCTGAGGAATTATTCACAGCACTTTGCTTGTGCTATTAAAATGCCACCTAACTGAATGTGCTCCCATCAGACCTCCACTCAGTGTTAACAACTGCCACACCATCTCTGAAAGCAGAACAAACAGGACCAAAAGTGCATAATAAATAATAATGGTTCAAGATTGCAGCTTAATTTGCAGCCTTTTGTTGCAGTAACTGCCATTGATCTCTTGCTCAGGCCTTCCATTCTCGCCATCGCTCCCTGATGGACTAAGCAATTACTGTTTACAAACTCCTCCAAAGGGCTCTCACCACCTCCCAGGGTCTCCCACACAGCCACTCAATTAATAGAATGAAATGCCTCGGTTAAATATGCGAAAGTTGCCCACAAACTTCCATGCTGCACCTGGCATTTGCTTCCAAAGGTAAGACATGAACGTTGGGTGACAGTGGTGGGCCCCGTCTTGCCACATCAGCTTTCACACAAGAAGTACAGGTTAGAATATAGCTCCAGTCTTCAGGCAAATTAAGCCAGAACATTTACCTTATAAAGAAAATAGATGCGTAGTTAACACACCTGACCTCCTTAGCTAGTTGAGATGGTGTGTGTTAACCACATACCTATCCTTTATAAGGTAAATGTTCTGGCATAGTTTGCTTGAAGACTGGAGCTATATTTTACCCTGTATTTCTTGCCCTCTGCCTACTAGTGTCTTAAGAACGCGCTAAAACTAGACTTCATGCTTCGTGTATATGTGCTTTTCTAGGGAATAAAATCCAAGCACTGATCAGCAGAAATGATTCCGCTGTCTGGAATCTTAGATGACCCTTTGATAGTTCTTCAACATAGCTGACGAGTCGTATGTTCAGGTCTATTTTATCAGGGAAGAAACAAACACCAAGCTGTTACCTGCCTGAGACAGCAAAACCTGAGAATAGGTGTAAGCTGCCTTCCTCCTCCTCATTATCTTTCTAGAGTAAGCATCAACCACGAGGAAGGCTTCCACATACACATCGCCAAGCTTCGGTGACTTCCCTTTCATCTACACTTGCTGGCCTAGGGACAAAAGCTATTTTTATATGCTTTATAGTGTGTGTGAGAGATTGTGTGTGTGTGTGTGTGTGTGTGTGTGTGTGTGTGTATTAGACGAAAGTGTATTTGCACTGAAGGAGGTAATAATTTGCCAGTCCAAAATATGCCACTTTGGCATAAGGATAATTTTGGACAGAAGGAAACAGGGAAGCAGCAGATGCAGAAGAAACTGTCTACCCTCTCCCTATCTGTTTAAACGCAGGGCGTACATTTCCCTTTGTGACGGTATCTACCCCTGCCAAGCAGAAAAGAGCCAGCTTATCACTGGGGCCCTGCTCTCTATTTGCATAAACAAGCTTTACTGAAATAGCCCTTCGCATCCATCAGTTTCTCAGATTTTGACCTTTCCAAAATGCATTGCCCCTACTAGCCCTCAATCCCTATCCTTTCCTTTGTCACCTCACTATAACTCCTCACTTCTTACTATGTATATGTCCCAAAATCTAAGTGATTCTTTAGGTCATATTACTTTGTGAACTTCCATGCATGTGTACACAGTTAAGACTGTTCCTTTAATGATTTATGGTGGATTTTTCTCTTTGCATATGTGTGTGGTGTATGTTCATATGTGTGTGGGTACATGTGTGTATGTATATACATGTGGTGGCCAAAGATTGACACCCAGGTGTCTTCTTTGGTTGCTCTCCACCTGTTATTTTTTAATTTTTTTGTTTATTATTTATTTATTTGAGAGCAACAGTCAGACAGAAAAAGAGGCAGACAGAAAGAGAGAGAGAGAGAATGGGTGCACCAGGGCCTCCAACCACTGCAAATGAACTCCAGATGCATGTGCCACCTTGTGCATCTGGCTTACGTAAGTCCGGGGGAATCGAGCCTCAAACCAGGGTTCTGAGGCTTCACAGGCAAGCGCTTAACCACTAAGCCATGTCTCCAGGCCCTTCACCTTAGTTTTTAAGACAAGGTCTTTCACTGAACCTAGACTAGGTAACCAGTGAGACCTAGGGAGCCCCCTGTCTCCTCCCCAGGGCTGGGATTACAGGCATGAACCACTACGCCTGTCTTTTACATGTCATGGGGTTTTAAACTCAGGGCTTCATGCTTGTGCCACAAGAACTTTACCCACTGTGCCATCTCTGTGGCCCTAAGGTGAGGATTTCTTTCTAGATTAGCACATAGGGCTAAAATAAATAGACTAACCATACCAGTTTTTTTTTTTTTTTTTCAAAAGAACACAGTCCCATAATCTTTCTATTGCATTTTCCAACAAACACAGAACACTTCCTCCTTCAACTTGGTGTAGCATGTCCATATAAGTCACATCTCTAGGAACCACCATAGAAGAGGTGGCTTTATCAGCATATCTCAAGCAGACAGCATTTCCCACCATCTCCTTCCTCCCCTCTGTCCTAGCTCAGTGCACTCTGTCTCTCGTAGCACAAGTACAAACCCATGGAGAATGCGAAGAATGTATCCAGGCTTGGCAGCCCACTCCCTGCCTTCTGCCTGTCCCCATGCCCTCCATGTGGTGTGAACCCCGAAACAAGGCAGCCACAGGGGTAAGGCTCAAGCCCGAGGTCAAGGCACACCCAGATAGCCTTTTGCTTAGATGATCCTGGATGGAGCCCCCCTGAGCCGCTGTTGAGAAGAAGAGGCGAGGCAGAACCAGGCCCAGGGAACACTCGGCTCTGGCAAGAGAGAGCAGGCATGAGCAACTTCCACCAAGGGGCCTGGGGAGATGATTAGCAGGTAAGAGCACGTGATGTACAAACACGAAGGCTTGAGGAGGCCAGTTCACCCTATGTGTGATTCCTCAGACCCACCCCCCCAAGAAACAGCCAGGCACGGCCAGGCATGCCTGTAATCCCAGTCCTGTGGGGATCCAAGATTGCTGGGGCTCACTGGATGTGAAAAAAAAGAGAGTAGGTCCAGGTTCATGTCTCAAGGATACATGTGGATGAGCAATAAATGAGGGGACACCTAAGAGCTTCCTCCGGCTTCTGTGTATGAGCATATCTGCACACAAATGGGTATACATTACAGATAGATAGATAGATAGATAGATAGATAGATAGATAGATAGATAGATAGATAGATAGATAGACAGATAGATAGACAGACAGACAGATAGATGCTAGGTAGGTAGAGATATACATATAGATAGATCATATATATATATCTCACATATATAAATATGCACGTATACACACACACACACACACACACACACACACACTCAACAAGTTTACAAACACCAGTTCCCCTCAGGGAGTTCCCCTATTCCCCCAGGGCAGGGAATTGAGCCATGACTTCACCACTGATTTCCACACACTTCTTGAGCCACATGATGAATCCACGGGTGATGGCTCCCGAGCACCGTTTCCCCTGTCAGGATCTAAATGAAATAATGTCACTCTCCCAACAAAGGAGCTTTCTCCTTCTCATGTCGCCCAAGTCTGCGCCGCCCCCCCCCAACATGCTATCAGGAGTACTTGTTGTCTTTGGAAAACATGTCACACTAAGGGAAGCTATACAACTTAGACATCAAAGGCCATGTTAACGTCTCAAGTTTTTATTTTATTTAAGTCTACCCAAGACACTAACAGAAAAAAAAAAAAAAAAAAAAAAGGATTCTGCTTTTGGTAAATATCAAGAATGTACACTGATCCTAAAAATGCGCATTTTTTTCACATTTTTACATCTCTGGAATTAGTATGCATGGGAAAATTAATATTGGTTTCCAGCCTGGAGGGATGGCTTAGTGGTTAAGGCGCTTGCCTGCAAAGCCAAAGGACCCAGGTTCGATTCTCCAGGACCCACATAAGCCAGGTGTGCAAAGTGGCACATGCGTCTGGAGTTCCTTAGTTCCTTAGCAGTGGCTGGAGGCCCTGGTGTGCTAATTCTCTCTCTCTCTCTCTTTGTCTGCCTCTTTCTCTCTCTCAAATAAATAAAAAATAATAATTTTTAAAGAGATACTGGTTTTCACCTTTTTTTAAAAAAAATAAAAAATCAAAGAACTGCGCATGTGATCAAGCAATTGTTTCATACTTTGACAAGACTGAGCAAAGCCACCTTTACCCTTAAGGTTGTACTCTTTCATGCAAGGCCACTACCAGGGTAATGTCTCTCGAACAAATCTTCCCATGTGACACGCCCCATGTCTGTGTTAGTAAATTCCCTTCACCTGTGGGTGAGCCTGTAGCAAGAAGCCCTTAACATGCTTCGGGCTTATGTTGTCCGCATCGTCTCTCTTTATGCGGTCACTTTTTCCTCACCATTCCAATTTCCTCTCAATTTAACACCACTTCGAGGATTCTGCTCCAATACTACCTCTCTGACATCTCTTTCTCCGATACCTCCACCCCACGGTTGACACAGATGTTCACTTTTGATATCTTCAGCCATTATCCCTCATTATAGTGTTATTAAACTCTCTCCCGCCCCCAGTGCACCATGGTCACCACGATGGCATAGGCTGCATCATGTCTGTTTCTGAAGCAAAGCCACGAGGACATGCCTGTCATGGGGTGGGAGAGCAAAACAGTCACTGAAAGGAGGGAGGGAGGAGCAGACCTCAGAACATTCTCGTAAGATCCTTGGTGTACAGAGGTTAACATCAATCAGATAAAATTTCCACTCTTGATTACTCTACACTTGAGTCCCTCTTACTTGAAAAACAAGAATCCCATACTTATGGCCTCCAAGTTCACTTCCATTCTATTGTTCTTTTTCTTATGCCCCAATAAAAACCCACATAGTGGGCTAGGGAGATGGTTTAGTGGTTGAGGCATTTGCCTGAGGAGCATAAGGGCCCAGGTTCAATTCTCCAGTACACACATAAGCCAGATGCACAAGATGGTGCACTCATCTGGAATTCATGTGCAGTGGCTAGAGGCCCTGGCATGCCCATTCTTTCTCTCTATCTGCCTCTCTCTCTCTCTCTCTTCCTCAAATAAATAAAAATGAAAATATTTTCAAAAATCCTACACAGTATTTTGCTCACCGGGCTGGGCCAAACACTGTGTTCTCCTGTGAAGCTTCTTTTTGAAAACGGATTCTCAGATTGGCAAGAGTCCAGTGGTTAAGATTCGAAGGGTGAGTGTGTTGGAAGGATAGGAAAGAGTATTCCCTAAAACTCCAAAGGAAGTCTACCATTTGAAAACACATATGCAGTATAATTTTATTGCTAGAAATCAAATCCTCTCTCCATTACAAAAGAAATATTTTTGGCTGCTTAGAGGATGAAAACAGACTGTGATTCTTCAGTGGAGAAAAGGAATGTTACTATTTCCATGAAGTTTATCTCAGAGGTGTGGGTTTCAGAAGTACGTGAAATATAGAAGTTATCATGTCATCATTGTTCAGAGCACAGGCTCACGTGTTCAGTGAGGGACTGAAATTCCAGATGCCCTTACTACTGAGCTATTTTTGATTCTGAACACTTCACCTCCCTAAGACTTAGCTGTATCTTCAGAAAGACAGAGATTATGAGACGCTTCCCACGAGGTGATCGCTGGAATTACAGATCACATCCAATCAAACACAGAGGCCAGGTTGTAGGACCTTTTGAGCTGCAAGGGCCACTGTTAATGCACACAGCACTCAAGAAATACTAGAAAATGATGACAATAGTGAAGACGAATGACAGTGAGAGAAAGCATTATGTGCCCATGGAATGATAACTTTTTAATTTATATACCGGGACACAATTTATTTCCTGTTTTACATATTCTTTTTGTTGTTGTTGTTGTTGTTGTTGTTTTTATTTTTGGTTTTTCGAGGTAGGGTCTCACTCTGGCCCAGGCTGACCTGGAATTCACTATGTCATCTCAAGGAGGCCTTGAACTCATGGCAATCCCTCCACCTTTGCCTCCCGAGTGCTGGGATGAAAGGCATGTGCCACCACGCCCGGCTCTTACATATTCTTTATAAATGAAATCTATCACAGATGCTCATGATGCATGTGCAAACGGCAGTAACTGAACACAGCGAGCAGCCAGGTTCTTGACCTCACTTAGAAACGGAGCCTTACTTCTTCCCTCCCTGGTGTGCCTCAATCTAACATCCATGCAAGCAGCTTGACTGTTATGGTTTTCGTGTTCAGTGCTTCTTACTTGGTCTTAAAGCAGCTTAACTGGGTTATAATTCGCAGGCCATCCAATCCCTCCATGAAAGCGAACCATTCAGTGGTTTTCAGTCTAGTACTCGTACTGTGTGCAAACATCACCACAGCCCATTGTAGAACACTGCATCATACCCTTCAGCATCCCTTGATGCCCTCCACCTCCAGCTATAAGCAACCGCCAGCACACTTCCATCCTTATACATTTCCTGTTCTGGACATTGCATATAGATGAGGTCATACAATGTGTGACCTCTTGTACCTGGCTTCCTCCACTTACCACGTTTTCAACGCTCACTCATGCAGTGACATGCACCACACTCCAATCCTTTCGAAGGCCACATAATACTTTAATTGTTTATAGAGGCCAAATTTGATTTATCCACCCTTCTTCACTTGATGAGTCCGTGGATGGGCATTTGGCTCGATTCCACCTTTTGACTGCTGTTACGAATGACCTACAAACACTTGTATACATTTTGTGTGTAGGTAAGTTTGCGTGTCTCCTGGATACAGAGCAGGTACAAGTGGAATCACTCAAGAATATGCTAACTGTGTGTAACCTTTTGAAGAATAGGACCCTAGATTTGTGTGTGTGTGTTTGTGTGTGTGCAGGGAGCCGTAAGCAGTCGCCATTACAAGATGGCGCTGGCTCCTCCATATTAGACAGTGCCTTGGCGCCAACCGTGTCTAAGGTATGCGCATGTGTGTGTGCAACCTGTCCCAAGCCTATCCCGTGGCACCTGGTGATGGCAAGCTGGTGCAACCAATCAGTAAACGCCTTGTAGCAGTACACTCTATAAAAGCAGCTGCAGATTTGGGCCCCGCCCTCCGCCATCAACTCATCTGTGTGTGTGTGTGCTCTCCAATAAAACTGTGATACAAGAAGGATCTTCGTCTGTGGCTGTTCCTTTCCTACTGGTTGGGAAGGGCTCGCCGCATGTGTGTGTGTGTATTCACATGTATCTGGGTGCACAGGATGCATATCTGTAGGCAAGTGTGTATGCATGTGTGCACATGCATGTGGAGGCCAGAGATTGATGTCAGGCATCTTCTTTGATTTATTTATTTATTTATTTATTTATTTATTTATTTATTTATTTATTTACTGAGAAAGAGTTTAGCACTTGATCTCAGAGGGCACCAATGTGACTAATCTAGCTAGGATCCCCTCTCTCTATCTACCAAGTACTAGAATTACAGGCAAACTACCACACCCACTCAAGACTTACATGGGTACTGGAGATATACACTCAGGTTCTTACAGGCATATAGCAAGCATTTATCCACTAAGCCATTGCCCTATCCCCCTTTCTGTTTTATGTATGTATGTATGTATGTATGTATGTATGTATGTATGTATGTAGGCATGTGAGGTCCAGAGGTTGACATCATGTGTCTTTCTCAACCATTTTCCACCTTATTTTTTTTTGGAGACACAATCTCTCATTGAACCCAGAGATCATCAATTGGGCTAGACAAGCAAGTTGGTGAATCCCAGGGATCCTCATATATGCATGCCTCCTTCTCTGTGCCAGGATTATACCACCATGTCTGGATTATACCCAGGTGCCGGGGACCAACTTAGGTCCTCATGCTTGCACCCCAAGCACTTTTCCACCGAGCCATATCTCCAGACCCTGGACTCACTAGCTTTTATATTAATCTTAGAAGATAGAAAGATAAAAATATAACACTGGGGCTGGAGAGATGGTTTAGTGGTTAAGGCGCCTGCCTCCTAAGCCTAAGAACGCCAGTTCCAATCTCCAGGTCCCACGTTTAGCCAGATGCAAAGTGACGCAAGGGCACAATGCTGCACTTGACCACAAGGGGGGGGCACGCATCTGGATTTTGTTCACAGCAGCTGAGAGACTGCTGGCGCACCCATCTCTATCTGTCTCCCTCTCCCTTTCTCTCTCTATCTCTCTGTCTCGCTCTCTAAAATATATATATAAAACACTGATTTAAGCTGCATAAACCAACATTTTCAGCCAAATGTTGACCCTCAATGCCAGTAGAAGCTCTCCATGAACATGTTTAACAGTTACACATGGACTGTTCATATGTGTGTAGGCACCACCTTGTCAGAATTTATCTGTGAATGACTAGCATAGCCAAGCTCCCTCACTCTAGCCGTTCTCAATCATCTCCTTCCATCTTCAGTACCACCTCTAGAACATTTTTCTTGTCGACTCTGTTCATTAACTTTAGGAAATTATTTCCATGATAAAACCACCAGAAATTGAATATGAAAATGAACCAGCAGTGAACACCTACCCAGTATCCATCCATAAGACATGCTCTATTTTTTCAAAACCACTAAGCCAGCCAGCATGTTTCTAAAATTCAAAAGAAATTTGCTTTTGACCAAAGGTCTGAATTGGTAGGAATATGCTCACATCAAGAGAGAGTAGGCCAGGGTGGTAGGAGAGAAGGTGGGGAGCAAGAGGTTCACTAGAGCATCTGAAATGTGGCGTTAGGAAAATCCATCCACTTGCACAAACCACACCGCCCAGAGTGTCAGTCTCTGGAGCCTCCAATACAGAGTGCAGAGGGTGTCTGTCTTTGATTTTCCTACTCAGCACCTGCCTTGTTCTCCACGGTCTGCTGCATGTCTCGTTGTTAGTCACACACAGCTTGATGGACAGGGTAAGGTGACCGACCAAGGAGAGCATCACTTACCATCACGTTAGCAATGTGGAGGGGGTTGCGAAGATGGCCAACAGAGAAATGTATCTGAATGTTAATATGGAGTTTCTGAGTGGCTTTAACTTACAGTATACCATTGCTCAGAGAACTGTGGGGACACTCTGAAAAGTGGGAATTCTAAATTCCCTGTGGTGCTTAACATGAAAATATGCTGATTGCTCAGCTATTCATAGGAACTACATGTTCTCCTGATCCCAACTAAAGTGTAATTAATTAAGAACAGAGGGAAAAATAAAACCAAAACCAAATACCTCCTTCAGAATGACAAGTTATAAAAAAGTGTATTATAATTAAAAGAGAATATACATGTAACAAAACAGTGCATATATATATATATATATATATATATATATATATATATATATACACACACACACACACACAAAAAGCTTGTATAATTTTCTAAAATCCCACATTGAAACAATTCAAATGTACCAGACCATATCATGTAAAGTTTACTGATGAAAGTATTTCTACAATAAAATATACACACCTTTTTTTTCTTTTCAACTTAGTTCTATTGTCTTGAGCTACCACTTTTAGCCAAACAAACACATAAAACAAAACAAATAAAAATCAAACAGTATGTTGGGATGATGGGCAAAGTATTCAACTGCTCAAACGGGCTGAATGAAAATATGACAATAACCTTTATGAACATCCACATTACAGTTTTAGAAGCTTGTGAAATATCTCACTTGGCGAGCTTTGAAGTTGTCGTGAATATATCTTTAACTCAAGCAGAGATAAAAGAAGCTCAAAGGAATTCTGGACTGAGCATGCAACTGGAATAAGCGTGAGTTCTCTTTAGAAAGGGTTATCGCTGTCTTCCAGACACGACGTGTCCATCATCCTCATGACCTCACAACAACTGCAGTCACATGACCAAGACCTGCACAGTCTTGGGCTCTTCAACATTGCATCATGGACTGTGGAGAAAGGTATGAGGCCCCACCCCTCCCTGAAGAGTCATTGGCAGTTCATGGTTGCTGGGGTGTGGGAGAGACTTACTGCAGTGATGAAGTTGCACGGGCTCTGGTAAATATTCCTCCATACTCATGCAGAAAACCCTAATTAAACTCAGTGAGTCATGCACACAAGAAAGAAAAAAGACAAGTGAAGATATCCAAGTGGAAGAGGAACTAGTTGGGAAGAAGGCATTCAGTGAAAGAGGAAGGGGAAAAGCAAGGGTCAAGGGAGAGGATCACAATCAAAATACATTGTAGACTGCGTAACAACTGTCAATAAGTAAAAGAAACCCCATCCCCTCAGCGGGTGGAGGGATTCTCTCTGGGAATTCAATCACTGCTTCCCTATCTCTCCCCCCTTTCTCTCTGTGAAACATGTTTCCCTAAATTTTCTTTAATGAAAAGGGGGGTTCTCCCAAAGAACTCTTGACTTTCAGCTTTGAAGAAGCTAAGAAATTCTTGATGGGCAGTGATGGAATCATATCTGAAGTCTCTGAAATAAAAACGTGTTCACTTAAAAAAAAACAGTAAAGCAAATTTCTGTCTGAGTAGCCCCTTGGGAATCCTAACATTTCATTACTTAACCACACTGCTAAAGAATACTCAGGGGCTGGAGAGATGGCTTAGCGGCTGAGGCGCCTGCCTGCTAAGCCTAAGAACGCTGGTTCCAATCTCCAGGTCCCACGTTTAGCCAGATGCAAAGTGATGCAAGGGCGCAATGCCACACTTGACCACAAGGGGGCGCACACATCTGGATTTCGTTCACAGCAGCTGAGAGACTGCTGGCGCGCCCATCTCTGTCTCTCTCTCCCTCTCTGTCTATCTCTCTCTCTCTCTCTCCAAAAATAAATAAAAAATAATTAAAAGAAAAAGAATTCTCGGGTTTTTATCACTTGGGAGCAGAGGTTAGGAAGATCGCCATGAGTTCAAGGCCATCCTGAGACTACATAGTGAGTTCCAGGTCAGCCTGGGGCTAGAGTGAGACCCTACCCCAAAAAAACAAAAACAAACAAACAAAAAAAGAATTCTCAGGTTTTAGATATGAAGTGATCTGTACAGACTAGGAAATGCTGGAGGAAGTACAACAGACTGGTGATATGAGGAAGTTTAATTTATGTTGGCCAAAACACAATTTCCCATTTACTTTTCACACCAGTCACAGTAAATAACACAGCACTTGGAGAGCTACCAAAATAACTGATGCTTTACTATTAGCACATTTCAAATCATTCCACCTCAGACCGTCACCTTTTGCCAACCTGAAGTCAACTTCTCAATGGCAAGTTGTCACTGTGCAATTCCAGTACTGCAATATTTCCACCCAAAGAAGTGTGAAGTGGGCAGTAAGAGCTAACAGCATCCAATTGTTCTTTGGGGTGTATGCATGCTGTGGAATGTTGGGGTAGAGGGATGCATGCTGTGGAATGCTGGGGTAGAGGGATGCATGCTGTAGAATGTTAGGTTACAAGAAGATACAGCTTAGTGTGTTCATGAGCAACTTGAGGACACCTGCCTTCCCCTCTCTACACCATGCTGTGACAGTGGAGCTAACTGTCCCCACACAGCTCACAAAGGAATCCACACTCCTCTTGCCTGACCCACAAACCCCTTTCATAATTTGCAGTCTGTTTATAATCCTTGTGCCACATACACAAATCTGTGTTAGCTGACATTTGGCCCAAGTCGCAGGGAGCCATCAGCTGGTATGACAGAGGCTAGAAAGTTCTGCCCACGTGCACGGGTAGAAATGTGTTCACAGGGTGTCCCCTCGATGCCTTGCTAACCATCACCTTCCGTGCTTTTGCCAACGCTCTTCCCTCCTGGCACACCTTTCCCTCCCTGTGAAGGAACTCTTGCTTGCTTACAAGGTTCAGCTTAAACAGTGGGTCTGCATAACAAGTGTTCTTTTAGTATGCTGATGTCTTGGTCCCAAGAATGGGAGAGCTGCTTCTGTACCCAAAGCATTGTCCGTCCACATCAAGTCTTCTTCCTGTCTGTGTCCTACACTGCAAGGAAACCCCTGAGGCTTAGTGACTTTGGTACCTCCACAGGTAAGTACAGTAACTGCCAGATGATAGATTCCCCCATTGCCACGTTTTGTGTGCACATGTATGCATGTCTGTGTGAGTGCATGTGTGCCCACGCACAAGTGCATATATGTGAGTGTGCAAACCAGAGGACAACTTTGGATGTTGTTACTCGGGTGTCATCTATCTTTATTTAAGGCCTGGAACTCGACAAGTCACGTTAGACTGGCTGGCCAGCGATCCCCCAGGGTCCACCTGTCTGCCTCTGCCTCCAAAGCACTGGGATTACAAGGGTGTGCCGTGGTTTTCCTGGCTCTTCTTAATGTGGGTTCTGGACATTGAAGTCAGGTCCCCATGTTTACAAGGCAAACATTTTCCCAACTTGACTATCTCCCCAACCCCACTGCTGCTTTTGAAAGTAATTCGGGATTTCTCCCAAAATGCAAAGAACTAAGAAAATTCAGAGCCAGCCTCGAGCAAATGCGGAATTATTCAGAAGTAAGTGTGTTCCATTTCACCCTGTGGCAGAGTTTCCCGTGGACAGATTCCTGAAGAAACGCTTTAAAGTCTCCTGAAATGGACCGTGCAAGCTAGAAACCAGCTAAAACTATAGTTCATGTCTCACAGGCAGGGGAGGGGGGGGTCACTGAATGGGGTAGTCATGAAAAACGTAGCAACTGCAAAAGGTTTTTAAACTCGCAATGACCAAAACTTCATTCAAAATCAAACTATTAATGTGTAATGGATCCAAGGTGCTTCTAGCAGGGCTCACTGGCGTTACATCGTGGAATTTCACTGTAGCCTTGGTTAAGCACAACCAGCATGAGCTCTTTGCACTGAGTATGCCATCACACCAACACTCCACACAGCACCAATAAATACCTCAGCACACGTTGCAAGTCATTGTATGTTAGGAAGTACAGTGTTTTTCTTGCACATACAAAGATATCTGCTCTTATACAAACACTATGATGTAATTATTAGAAACAAGGACTTTTAATATTTTCTGACGATTTAGCATTTCAGTAGCAAATTAGTGTGTCTTTGGGTTGTATTGTGGTAGAATGTTTGATTTTATCAACTGATGTTTCAGTTGCTGACTTTAGTGTCAAAAAAAAAATTGTTAAATGAATTTTGGCTTGGTATTAGGCCAGAATTTCAAACAATTTCTGAAATGGCTCTAAATGTACTTCTGATATTTAATAGTACATATTTATACAAAGCTGCATTGTCAGTATTGGCGATTATAAAGTCAAAATATTGATCCACCCTGAAAAACACTGAAGATGCTCTCAGGCCCACAGCATTGAATACTCAGCTCAGATTTAATTCTTTTGTAAAAATAAACACGCATACGCCTCTCCTTAGAATGCAATTTGCTCTCCTCTTTGGTAAATGCATATAAAATTATATGCATGCCAAAAACTATCTTAAGATAAATTTCTTTCTTTTTTATTATCAGTAAATGTTGGATTTGTATACCTATTTTATATACCTACATATTCAGGGTCATATAAAAATTTCTCAGGTAAAAAGAAATAGGAACTGAAAAATAGTCAAAAAGCCCTGGTCTAAAAGAATTCAAGCAGATGGGAACAGCAGCAGAAACAAAACAAAAAAATCCCTTGGCCCTGAGCCTCTCTTCCAGTGAGAGGCCAATCAATCACAACAGTGCTGGCCTTGCCCTGCAGCCCAGCTACACTGAGCATCTAGAAACATGTCCTAAAGAAATAATCAGCAATGCATGAGCAATTATGCTCAAGGTTATTAAATGTAGCATTACTTATTTATAAGAGCACAAATTGGAAACCATCTAAATGTTCAACAGCAGGGGATTAGTTAAATAAATTATGGATATCTTTAAGTCAGAATACCAGACAGCCACTAAAAAGAACACATGTTGATAAAAATTTTTCATGACATAGTAGAGACCCTTCCCCAAACACAACAACAAATGATACTATATATGGGTTGGTCCAAATTTCATCAAGGGAAGACACGTATATGAGTGTTTGCATGAATAAGAAACAGAAAGGAAATACAGCAACCTGTTTAGTGGTATCCATAGCTGAGTAGAAGAATAACGGGTGGTAACAAAATTAAGTTTTTTAGTATCTTCTAAATTTTCTATAGTAAGCATGCTTCACTTAGTTTGAGAGAGAAAGGAAAAAATCTCATCAGAAAGAAGCACAGTTCCAACTGCTGAGCTGTCCTACTATGGGTACACACAGTGGGTACACACAGTGATCCATACAGGACAGGACAGCAGCAAGGTGCGCTCCCCCCCCGCCAGGAATACCCCAAGAATACTTTGCAGTGAGGAGCTCAATCTGGCCTCGCTTCCAAGCAGCTCATGTTGGGGGTGATAGGTTTTTTGATGGGTCCCAAATCACATTCTCACTCTAGGAGAAAACCTGAGACCTAAAACTATGTTTTTATTAACATTTTCTTTATATAGTATTATACAAATTCATCTCCTGATTTCCTCATACAAAAGCCTGGATCCAGATTCCTGTCAGAATATTACTTCTCCAACAATACCTTCACATTACATCTTACTGTTGGGAAATAGGAAAGTCTGTCTTCTAAGCCATAAACAGAGATTCATAACCAGGCATACCATGGGAATGTCCAGAGCCCCTGGACCAGGCCAGCTGAGCTGTCAGCTTCAGGATGAGATTAGGCAGTGGAGTTTCTAAAAGTTCCCAAGTGATCTGATGCCCAGTGCCATTAAGAATTACTGGATGGGGTTGGAGAGATGGTTTAGTGGTTGAGGCACTGTCTGTGAAGCCTAAGGACCTAAAGACCCTCCAGATCCCATGTAAGCCAGATGCACAAAGGTGAGGTAAGTGCAAGGTCACACATGCCCACTAGGTGGTGCAAGCATCTGGAGTTCAATTTTAGTGGCTGAGGTCCTGGCATGCCAATTCTCTCTCTCTCTCTCCCCACTCCCTGTAAAATAAAAAATAAAAACAAGAATTACTGGATAGAGTCAGGCATGGTAGCACATGCCTTTAATCTCCCAGAGGAAGGAGGATTGCTGTGAGTTCAAGGCTGCCCTAAGACTACATAGTAAATTTGAGGTCAGCCTGGGCTAGAGCAAGACCATACCTAAAAAAAACAAACAACAAAAAAAAACAGTGACTGGACAGAAGGTGGAAAGGAAAAGAGTCAAAGGAGATTGATTCCTCAGAAACAGGAAGAAAACCCAGGAAAGAGAGTGTCTGCAATATTCCTCACCAAGAGTCACAAGTCAAGTGAGAGAATGGGAGCAGCAGGGCTCTTAGGTAAAAAGGCTCACAATAGTGCTGGGTGCTGTTCTGAGCAGTACTGTGTCAGAGGCACTCTCCCTGTATAATGCCCAAGGTGCATCGTGGGGCAACTACACCCCAGTGGTGCTCCAATGCAGAGGCCCATGAAAAGTATATAGGCAGATGAAGGGAGTTGCAAGCACTTGCGGAACAAGGAAAGAATTTAATTTCAACTTCACAGGGCCTGTGGAAGAATTAAATAATGCTTTTAAACAGAACTCAGTGTTGGATACAGAATGAGAACATGGTGAATTTAACTGTTATGGTCATTGCTGCCATGTCTCTGATTTATTTCTGGAACCACACAAAATGATCACATCTGTTTCTTAGGCACCCACAAAATAGAAGCCAGCAGTTACCCCTCAATTAACAGGAAAATTTGCAACCTTTGTAGGGTGCTAAACTCCTCCAAACCAGAGTGCTAATGGCCACATATTTCTATAGTTCTCTACTTAGTTTTCAATAGCTAGTGGCTGAGCATTATTGTGATAATGGTACAGATAACTGGTTCCATTGTTACCATAAATATAGCAAAGCAAAAGAATTTTTAAAACAGAATAGAAAATAGTGTTCTCTTTAGAAAGCCGTGTGAGGCTTTTAGGATAAGACACCATGAGCTGTATTCCATTAGCGCTGCCCCCACTTCATTCAAAAAGGTTTTGTGGAGGTTGGAAATGACACATGCAGAACAAAATTAAGACACGAAAGTAGGACAATTGTGCTAAAAAAATAAAATAAAGATAAAACCAAAGGGTAAGGGGAAATATATTTGGTGTTAAATGGACATGAATGGACATGCCAACAGGACCCTTTCACAATGCTAAAGGTGCATCTCAGATATGGCCTGAATCACCCAGCAGTGAAGCGGAGACAGACGGGGTCTAGACAGCATGACTCATGGGCTCCGAAACCATGAAGAAACGGTGGTTTTGCTGCTGCTGCTGCTCCTAAGGTTTCATGAAAAAACCTTCCTTCATAAACTGAGAGTGGCACAGTGGACGAAGCTACGATATCCTTCTCTCATTAAGGCTTGATTTTCTCACCAACACATATTCTTCTTCCATATTCATAAAGCACTCTTCATTTCTGGGTCCCAGAATCACAGTAACATCCCAAATGCAGAATTGTATTCCTATATTGATTCTTAGCCATTTTTGTTCCATTATAGGCAGAACAATTTTGAAATACATCCAGGGAAAATAAACGAATGCTCTCAAGGTGGTAAATAAATTCTTCAAGTTATACATAACCCATATGCCACTATACTATTAATAAAGTGTAACTTTCAACCTAGCTATCAAAATTATGAGTGCATAGTAATGACATGTAGCAATGACAAATAGAGAATGTCCAAAAATGTCCCATGGTTTTTCTGAAGGCTTCTAACATTTGCACTTTTATGAAAATAAGGGAGTAAATTCAAAACAAGAATATGGGATCTATGAATGAGAAACCCATTTGGGATGAAGGGAGACCTTGGAAATCAGGCCATGGCTCACCAGTTCTCACTGGAACTGAGCAAAGACTACAGAGGAGGGAGCTCCAGGAAGGCGAGAGAGACAGAGCAGACAGAGTGAGCCTGTTGTAGATACATGCATGAAGAGACGGTAGCCCACACACAGGGAAGAGCGTGATGACATGCTGAAGTGGACTGGAGAAAAGACTCAGTTAACAAACCAACAGAAAAACATCTTCTCTATTAGAGATAAGGAAGCCTAAGACACTAATAAAACCGACTCCTGGACTGGGCAGATAGCTCAGTTGGTAAAGTGCTTACTGGGCATGGTGGCACATGCTCATAACCCCAGCCCTGGGGAGGCAGAGACAGGACAGCCATCAGTATAGCTTAATTGGTGTGGTCCAGATCAATGAAAGACCTTGTTTCCAATAAAGGTGGATGGCTTTTTGGATAGGAATAACACCCAAAGTTGTCTTCTGGCTACATGCACACAAACACGCATGCATACCCACCCACATATGTGCTCACACATCACTTTAAAAAGTTGATTTCTTACAGAAGACAGGGGAGGATAATTGATGGATCAAGGCGAGAAGAGAAGTAAGAGTTTTGAAAGTAGCCTATCTTTATGTCCTTAATTTTTTTACTTTTGAGCCCTAGAAATGTACTGCCTATTCCAAAACAAATGACAAGTAAATAAATCTACTAAGAGGATGTCGTTTGCTATTAACAGTGACACACTGGCAGCTCTGATTTTACTCCCACTGCAGCTGGTGACCTGCACCTCACGCCCTTGTATCACACATAGCCACGGAGAATCAGAGGCACACAGGTCACACAACATGGCTGTACCTTGGATGGGAAATCAGTGCAGATGACAGGGGAGAAGCACTTTGAATTTAGAAAAACACGAAGTACAGCCACTTGTTTTCTATGACAGCAGCTCTGACTTACACCTGCAGCCTGACCTATGAAAGCCTCTGGAAATCAGACCTGGCGTATGTCCTTTCTCCTAGGAGTTCCATGGAAGTTCTGAGTAGGGCAATTCTTTCTGAAATCTGAATGTCCTGTGCATTTCAACACGTGTGTGTGGAGGGGGGGTGCATGCACGCATGTGTGTGTGTGTATTTGTATGTGTATGGGCTGCTTAGCATGTGTACATGGAGGTCAGCAGTTGATGTCATTGGTTTTCCAGCTTACTTTTAAACTTTTTATTTTTTAATATATTTTTTTTTGGAGAGAGACACAGAGAGAGACAGACAGAGAGAGAGAGAGAGGGAAAGGAAGACAGAGATGGGTGCGCCAGCAGTGTCTCAGCTGCTGCGAACAAAATCCAGATGTGTACGCCCCCTTGTGGTCAAGTGCGGCATTGCGCCCTTGCGTCACTTTGCATCTGGCTAAACGTGGGACCTGGAGATTGGAACCGCTGGAGATTGGAACCAGTGTTCTTAGGCTTAGGAGGCAGGTGCCTTAACCGCTAAGCCATCTCTCCAGCCCCCAGCTTACTTTTGGAGACAAGTTCTCTCACTGAACCTAGTGCTCACCAATCTGACTAAACTAGTCACCAGTCCCCAGGGATCCTCCTATGTCTGCCTCCCCTGCACAGGGCTGACCAGGCGTTTTAGGTGGTTGCTTGGGATCCGAACTCAGGTTTTCATGCTTATGCAAGCAAGTGCTTTGCCCGCTGAGCCATCTCCCCAGCCCATGTCCTATACATTTCAACAAGTATGGGACTCCTTGTCTTTGCCCATCAAATACCATCATGACGGACCACCACTGGGGTACTGAAAAAAGCATCCTCCACCCAGCATTTAGAAAAGCCTGTATGGAATAAGTAAGAATAACATTTAACATTTGTTGGGCTACAGAGATGGCTTGGCAGTTAAGGCGCTTGCCTGCCAAGCCTAAGAACACCTGTTCGATTCTCCAGGTCCCATATTTAGCCAGACGCAAGTGACGCAAGGGTGCAATGCACTTGCCCACAAGGGGGCGCATGCCTCTGGAGTTCATTCACAGCGGCTGAGAGTCCTCTGGAGGGCTCATTCTCTCTCTCTCTCTGTCTCTCTCTCTCAAAAAATAAAAAAATTACTAATTAATTAACATTTGTCAACTTACTTCCCTATCACAACGACCAATTTCCATCAGTTCATTAATTTAACAAATCTCTGTAAGACATTTGTTAAGAAACAAGAGCAAGCTGATCTTATAAATGGTTGGCTCATACTACAGACAGCTTATGCCTTGAATTTAAAAAAGAGGTATTGAGTTAAAGAAAATGTGAGGAACCTAGAATCTAGAGTTCAGGCAAGCCACTGGCTTGATTACTGCAGTGTGTGCAGTTTAATAATAAAAGAGCATATATATATATATATATATATATATATATATATATATATATATAGAGAGAGAGAGAGAGAGAGAGAGAGGAGGAGTATTGATTATGCTAATTAATTCTCTTAAGAGTCCCATCAGCATGGCAAGGAAAACATTATTTCCCCCATTTTCATAGACAAGGAGTCCAAAGCTCAGAGCAGTTAAGTGATTTTTCCTAAAGTCATAATTGACAGCATTTGGAGTGGGAGTTGGAACTGTTTCTCCACTCAGTGAGAATAGTCACTCTAGACACCAGCTTTCCTATGCCAAGCTACAGTACATCAGCCCAAGTCCAATCTCGAATACAGTAATTACAAGCCTGAAACTAGCTTTATCTGTTTAAACCATCAGTTCAGGTCGAATGGTTCTCAAAACAGTATGAATTGAACATGGAGGAAGCTGAGAGTGCTTTGCAGAGGCTGGCTGATTTGATGCTCTCAAAAGCACTTTTCCAGGCACTTTTCCCATTGGACAGATGAGAGAATGGAGGCAGAGGCAGGGGGAAGGAATGCATCACGTAAGGCCATCGACTAGTGAGGCTGGGGACTAGAATGTAGCCAATCTACATCCGTGGGGTAGCTTCCAGTGGATTTAATAATGATGTAAAAAAGTGAGAAAATGTGATGGGCAAACTGCTTTAGATGAACAATAACAATGAAATGTTCTCCCTAGCTCTATACGCAACATTTACACAGCATCCCTAATGTAACGTTTTTTTTGTTGGCTTGTTAAATAGCCTCATAATTCAATAACAAGTGACTAATAAGCCCTCTGCCAAAGTCACGGTGATGGCCAGGCTTGGTGTCCCATGCCTGCAATCTGAGAACTTGAGAAGCTTGGCTCTAGATGAGCTTAGAACCCCCCCCCCCCAAGACAGTGGCTCTTGAGTCTCAAGTTCTTATGTATCATTATCAAAGGATGAAAAACAATTCAGATATGAACAAGGGTAAACTAGGAATGACTTCTTTTATGAGAAAGTAGAAATAAGAGAGAGAAGACGGGCAGAAAAGCTCCCAAGCTAAGAAATGAATGCTTCTCCCAGCTGGGAAGTATCCCAAGAGAAAAACCAGAGGAGGCCTGGAGAGATGGCCTAACAGTTAAGCGCTTGCCTGTGAAGCCTAAGGACCCCAGTTTGAGGCCCTCTTCCCCAGGACCCACGTAAGCCAGATGCACAAGGTAGAGCATGCATCTGGAGTTTGTCTGCAATGGCTGGAGGCCCTGGTGTGCCCATTCTCTATCTATCTGCCTCTTTATCTGTCTGTCACTCTCAAACAAATAAATAAAAATAAACAGAAAAGCCAGGGGAAATCCACATGGTAACCTGATTTTATATATATATGGAATCTAATAGGAATGAGCCTCATTGTCAAGTTCAAGTGTATATCTAGGACCTTGATAGGTTGGTGGGCCCAGGAAGAAAGCACAGACTGAGAAAGAGCCTGCCAAGGATGGAGACAAGCCCAGAAAAGTTCAGGACAAACGTTCCAGGAAGAACCAGGAAACTGTTCCTTATCGCCATTTTGATCAGACTGGATCAGACTAGACTGGAGTTCTAGTCTCCCCAGGGCAAGGTGGTGTCCAAGTTGTTTTGGGCCTGTGTCCCTAGCTGACCACCTGCAAAAGAAAGCTCCCTTGCTCCTAAACCATGTCAGTAATATTTAACATGAAAATTCATAGATATAAAATAACTTGGTTTAGTAAAAGACTAGAAAGGTCACCGTCATCTGAGAACTATAACCAGGGTGAGAGCTATAGTTAATGAAGTATTTGAGTTTCTCTGAAGAGCCTCAGCTCCAGAGAGGAAGGAAAGGAATAGGCTGGACAAGATGTCACAGTTAAATGAAACTCTTGTGATAATTTATGACCCACCCCATAAAGGTTGAAAAGCACACTTGGATCTGTAATACCAGGACCACAAACACACAATCAGGTTAATCATTAGGTATCAAGGTCCATGAGCAAAGGAGACAACTATTTGTCATTGGTCCAGGGGTAATGCCTGCCGCCCACCGATCTCTCTTAACACAGAGCCCAGGACCGTGTCACAACACTACTTCCCTGGGTGATAGAACTCTGACACCATCTCACGGCACGCAGCTATAGCCAGATCAATCGGCAAAAGGGGTCAATGGGGTCTGTACTTATATATGGTGCATATTTTGATATAACCCTATTAAAATTCAATTTTGAGTATCACAATATACTTAGTGGTTCTTGTGCTGAATTCACAGATAACAGAAATGCCTATTTCTGTTATGGTGATGGTAGAATTGTGTTGGTAATAGGATAGATATGTGCACATCTTCAATATACTATCCAGGAGTTAAGAAGTTTGGAAGTTTGGCGCACATCACACCAGCATTGACGATGTAAGTCCAGTGATGCAGGGACAGCACCGCGCAGTGGAATGTAGCATCTATACAGCACGTGCACAAATGAGGGTGAACTGGAGCTCAGCTCTGTTTCTGTCGCCTGGATGGGGCAGCAGATTACTAGCCAAGTATGGTGGCATACCAGCCATTCTATAACTCCGAAGTTTGATGCCAGCCTGGGCTACACGGCAAGGGCAGACCCTATCTCAATACCCCACCCCCACCACCGACCCCCGGGAAAATAAAGACTTTTAAATTTTTAAAAAGAAAAACCAAGAACACAAACTCTGGGCTAGACAGCAGAACAACCCTCACCTGAGAGTAACCAGTTTCTGGAAGGCTCTCGCTGAGCAGGGATCCTACAGACTAATCAGTCAACGTAAGAGACCCTGTCCCATTTTACAGACAGCCTATCTGGAAATCTGATATCGCTCAAAACCCCTGGGTTATTCCTAAGATAACACAGCAATTTCCTGACAATGATCCTAACAGATTCCACAAGACCCTAGCTAGAGGAAAATGAAGCAGACAGGAAGAACAGAAGTTGGGGGGTGGGGCGGGAAGAAATGAAAACAAGGAGAGGCCACAGGAGACAGGAAGCTGCCTCTCCAGGAGGGGTGTCAGGGGCAGAAAGGTCAGGAGCTTGAGAGGCATTCACAACTGGGGATTAGGGACTGAAAGGGTCTCCACTGGCATTTAATGGAATAAGAAAGTGAAAAGAGCTTCTGAGCTGAAGAACGTGAGGGAAAGAGGTCGAAGAGAATCGAGGAAGGCTTGTTGGCAGTGCTTAAGTGGGGGAAGCCAACATGGGAGATAGGGACAATGTTGGCAGGAACGACATAAAGACAAAGCAGGCACACATCCACACAGCCTTTAAGCATGCTAATATTCTGCAAACTTCTTTTTCCAGTTATCCGCTCTAAGTGCAGAAACCCTTTCATTTGTAAAGCAAGTTCATTTCTTTTCATTGAAAGTAGAATGGGGGTGCAAGATACTTGGGACCCCCTTACTAAAGCAGTACGGTTACTGAGTTCATAGTACTCTCAACAGGTGAGGTCTCTCTCTCTCTCTCTCATAGACAAAGAACGGGCTGTCAAAGTCTACCTTACCCGCTGCAAATCCACCTTGCTGCACACCCTTACAAGGCTTTTCATGTGTACACGTGTGGGTGTATGTGCCTGCATTTGTGTATGTGTGAGTGCAAATACATGCTGTGTGCAAGTCAGAGGACAGCTTCGAGTCTCTCCTCGCCATTCTACCTCATGTGAGAAGGGGTTTCTCTCAATCTCACTCTGCTGGGGTTCTTCTTGCCATACTCCTGCCCCGCTCCCCACCCCACACCCACCTGAGAACATCCAGGAAATTCTCCTGCCTCCGCTTGCTAACACAGTGCCGGGATTACAGAATCTTGTCAGATGACTTTTTACTTGGGGTCTGAGGATTGTGAGTACTTAGGCTTGAATCACCTACCAGCCCTGGGGCATACCCTTTAGAAGGAAAAGAACAGAACCTTCCGAAGATTGGGTGTTTTTAATTATGCTATAACAAATATATATATATATTATTTTTAGGTTCTTGATAAATGCAAGGCTTCCTAAAGTTTACTCAGTAGCATGCCAGCATCTTTGCTAACACTTGAGAATCCCAGCTATTTGTGCACACCTAGCTCTCCAGGCTCCTTTGGGTATCAGAAACATCACTGTACAGTCCCGGAAGGAAAGAGTTCAGGTGCCCCTGGCTGCTTCCCATCTCCAATCTCTTCCATCATCTGAGTTGTGAGTCAGCTTTCATAACCTGCTACAAATGGCTTCTCTTCTCTGAAGCACACATTCTGATATCATAATGCCCATAAATGGCTAAAAGATAAAAGAAAATCCTCATAACACAGTAAAATGGGAATCATAACAAGGTACAATTTCCATAAAAATCATCCTAGTGGCCACGACGTCTAAAGAAGATGAAAAAGTAAACATAACAGTCTCTCACATTATGTTCTGCACCTTATATCAATTATGTGTGTGCATTAAACGGAACCAAGGGAGAAAGTCTACCCAGGGGACTCAAATGTCACATCACCGCTTTGTTCCCCATTCAAATTGAGGGATAAAAATTGCCAGAAAAGAAAACATTTATTTATAGAAGCCCTAATTTTGTCTTTAGGAAGTGGAAAGACTGAAGTGCTCATTTAGCCATGATGGAAGCTTATATGGCATTGTGAAGGAGGGCGCCCCCAACAAGGTGCTGTAGATTTCTTCTGCTCCCAGGCACTCCTCCTTGGGGTCTGACCATCGGGCCTTTCTACTCTCGAGACAGAAGACCCCCCCCCCAGAAGCGAGCAACTCCAGCTCTTTTTAACTGACTCAGCTTTGTCCCCGCTTTCCTCTGCCTCAGTTTCCCTCATGATCAGTTAAGATTGGTTATAACCAAAGCACACTAAGAGAGCTGTTATGAAACTAAATGAAGTAACATGTTAAAGAGTCACACCAGACATACAAATCAGGCATCGTCTTTCTCATGCCTCCCCTCTAGTCAAACTCCAGCAGTACAGCAAGCTGTATCTCCAGACAGCTCTCTCCTCAATTGCCAACTGTGGAAGAACCCTGCGTGAGCACCCACCTTAGGAAGTACTGTAACCAGCCCTGCTCAGTCCTTTTCCCTCCCAACCGCACCTCATGCAACAGGAGTATTGCTTGGGCCATTTGCACCCACTTGTTTATTAATATTCATTCCCATGGGGGGGCTCTAAACTATGATTGGCAGATATTTTTCTTTTTATTTTGTTCACTTAATGAATGGTTTTATTTGCATTCATACCCCAGAGTTAAATTTGAGAAAACCAGAAGCTGACATACTAAAGACCAAAGGCATCCCACCAGTCACAAAGAACATGATGCTTGCTTATCCTTGGACCAAAGATCTAAAAGGAAGTAACCATCTGGAAAGCACACAGAGAACTAAAGAAAGATGAGCATCAAGGGCAGAAGCTCTGGGGTTGGGGAGATGGCTCAGTGGGTAAAGCGTCTGCCACACAAGCATGAGTTTTGATCCCCAAACCCATGTAAATGTCAGGAGTGGCAGCGCTGAAAAACCAGAGATAGAATCCCTGGGATTTACTCCTCAGTCTAGCTGACTGGGTGAGTTCCAGATTCAGTGACAGACCTGGCCTCGAAAACTAAAGTGGAGAAAGATTGAGAAAGCCACTCAATGCTGACCTCTGGCATTCATACCCCCCCATGAACCCATACATATACAAATATGCATACATACATGCATACACACATGTGCAAAAGAAACATGAGTAGTCTCTCTGTGAGCTTATCTGTGAAGAAACTTCCTTAGACTCTCCAACATGAGCCAAGTACTTGGCTCATGGAAGGAGGTAAATGAGTGACATATGCCAACCGGTGAAACAAGACCTCAGTATACCGACCATTAATCACAAGAAAAGGCTGAAACTCAATCCAAAAGATGATTATTATTCTAGCTGGTACATAGATTCCCAGTGACTAACTCCTGGAAGGGTCACATTGAGACTCCACTAGTCCTCCTTACATAAGCCTTCACTTTCTATTGTTTCAGCTATCTGAAATTAACCACTGTCTAGAAATTACATGGACATTTCTAGAAATACACAATTCCTAAGTTTTCAGTGATTTTATTATAGGTAGCTGGTATAACTGTACACCTTATTGTGGCTTACAGATAATCTCTTATTGTGACTAATTTATAGATTCAACTTTATCATAGGGGAAAAAGAGTTTATTTAGGGTTGGGTGGTTATTCAAGATTTCAGGCAAACACTGGGGGTCTTGGAATGAATCGATTGTGATAAGGAAGACTATATTATAACTATAATATGA
Source organism: Orientallactaga sibirica (assembly GCA_036365145.1). Classification (NCBI taxonomy): domain Eukaryota; kingdom Metazoa; phylum Chordata; class Mammalia; order Rodentia; family Dipodidae; genus Orientallactaga; species Orientallactaga sibirica. Next base: position 18,814,090 of record JAEOAD010000008.1, read on the forward strand.
ATGGTCTTCCACTGCAGAGTATTTATAACAGGCCCCCAACAGGTCTACATGGCTCCCATACCCATACAATGAAAATGATAAACACAATGGATAAAGCCTGGAGGACCCTGTCCCTTCAAACACTACACACCACACAGAGGGCCACAGGGATGTCAGAACAAAATCACTGTAAATTGACTTCTCATTCACTATGCCAAATACTAAGTCATTACGACCAATAATTTTTTTCCCTCTGTCTCCATTTTTAGTGCAGGCACTGTATTATAGATCACCACTCCATTCTAATCTAATCATCTTGTTAGCAAGGTGATGGTTTCTCCTCAGTCTTTGCCCACTTCCACCAATGAATTCAACCAAGAGATGCGGACTGCTTAAGCTGAAGTTTACTTAGGAAGGCAAAGCCCAGTACGGTCCCAGCTGAGAGATTAGAGCAGGCTTACCTGAGGCAGGGGGAACAGCCACTTGGGTTCAGCATTATAGACTTTTAAGACATTTTCATGAATATTTATGAAGTGGGTAGCATATTCATCCTGCTAAAGTGATCCTTTTCAAGCCCAAACCATGGTGGACCAGAACTCTCTTTTAGGGTACTTCTTTCCATGGAGCCCAAAAGGGAAGTGAAACTCTCAATGTGAATGATATTATAATGAACCTGGGGTCTTCTGAGTATACAGCCCCTTTGTTAGTGCGCATGTGGGTCAATTAGGAAAGTTCCCAGGTGGCAGACTTTTTGATACAGAGGATATAACTGCAGCTTCAAGGACATTAAAACACCGAAGGACATTTGTCTATCAGGAGACACTGCTACCAAGATACAGCTGTGGTTTCCTCAGCTCCCTCATATCTTTCTTACCTGCCCAGTCTCAGCTTCACTCTCTCTTTTCCATCAACTGATAAAACCCCATATTGATCAAAACCAGTGCTCCTTCTGGCCTTTGCTACAGTAGCTTTACAGAGGTATAACCATTTTGGTCGAACAAACCAGGCACACTGAAAGGAAATGGAATTCAGATGACAAATAGAAATGTGTATGCCCTGATCATCAACAGGTTCCAGCACCAGGCTGGGGACATGGAAATACATACCACCACATATGCCACATCCAAAACTTAGTGACTGAGAATGACAATGTCATTATCTTTTATAGTCCTCCTGGCTCTCACTTAGCAGCTGAAGCTGAAAGCATTTTTCAACTCCCTGGGAGGTGGTGGGCAGCTCTCCCTTACAACCTCTCCATGACAGTCTCTTGCGTTTCCTTACAACATGGCGTTCTCAGTGTAGTCAGACTGCTTCCGTTTCAGCTGGCTTCTCCCAGCACATAATAATGATGACTATACCCTCTTAGACACTCTGCTTCAATGCGGGTAGAGACTGCCATATTTGAAATGCTTAAGTGGTCATAGACCTGCCCAGATTCAAAAAAGGAAGGGGGTATGGAGCCTGTCTCTTAGCAGGACAGTTGAATTTGTAGCTCATCTCCATCACAAAGAATGAACCCCCAGGTATCCTATTTGTGCACATGTAGCTGCCCACTCCTCTGGAGCTTAATGACGGGAGACAGAGAGGAAACACTAGTCAACTGTGCTAATAATCAAATTTATATTACAGACATTTTAGAATGCCTTCTGTGTAAAAATACAATACTATTAGTAATTTCATGGAGGTACAGTAGATTTAATTTCAAATTTTGGTCACTGGAAAACATAACTGATCATCTTCTACGGTGGTCTTCCAGGCAAGGGAGAGACAATCACGTCGTTCTGTATGTACATGTTTTCAGACCATCGGCAATGCAAACTTGGGTTTGAATTCCTATTGTAAATACTCATTTAGATGAGCAGGATGACTTCAGATGATCTTGATTCGCACCAGAAATCAATACCGCTGGTACCAGAGAATATATCCGCATAGAAAACTGCTCATTAAAGCCAGGGAAGAAGGAAATTGCTCCTGGAAAAGCCAGCTTCACAATGACAAGACGCTGTGTCCCCACCAGTGACTTGCTAATGAGCATCTCTGGTGTTCTAGGCCTTGGAAGAACTCACAAAGGACGAGGCAAGGACTTTTCAGTTTGCTGTTACTAGTAAGTCCCACAGGCCTTGGTTTTCTCAGAATCATTTCCTGATCACTGTAACCAAGCACAGGGAGTTGAGTCTTTGGTGTCTGGCTTTAAAATAGACTATTTTGAATCTGTTCCAGGATTTCTTAAGCCACCTCAAACCACCCTGCTTAAATCTGTCCTTGTCTCACAAGGACAAAATGTCGTGGGATGGGTTGAGTAACTCTTTTCCCTTTGAGAAGAAGCCGTGTCTTCTGTTAAAGGCAAAGCAAGAAGGTGATTCCATGGTGTGGTTTGAATATAAAAAGTGCCCCATAGGCTCGTGTGTTTGAACACTTGGTTCCTAGCTGGTGGTGATGTTTGGGAAGGTTGTGGAAGCTTTGGAAGGTGGAGCCTTGCTAGCTAGAGGAAGTGGGTCATTGCTGGTGGGCAGGACTTGAAGTTTTATGGTCTGGCCCTACTTCCTATTCGTCCTCTGTTCCTTGACCCTGGCTACAATGTAACCGGTTCCGCCTCCTGTCCCTGCTACCACACTTTCCCTGCCATAATGGAATGTACCCTCCTGGAACTATAAGCCACAATGAAACCTTTCCTTCCTCAAGTTGCTTCGGGGCAGGTGTTTGAACAGAGCAACAAGCAGAATAACTGACACAGGCATCTATTTCCTTCTTGCTTTCCCATCATTAGGTCCAAGCCAGAGCAGCTGTTTGAAATCACTGCTGATACAGAGAGGGGAAGAAAATGAAGGAATGGCACCAATAAGGAAACTGGGTTAAGAAAATCCCAGGGAATAAATAGACATCTAATTAGAGTTTTCAAATTAATATGCACAAACTGAAATGACTTTTCAAAGATGTTCCTCTTTTCTTTGTACCGTGATTTCAGTCTCCCCCTCCCCCCGTCCCGCCCCCAGGGACTAGTGTATTGCAGCCTACAGAAGGACTAAGTGATAACAAATAATAACTTTATGGCAAGAAAGCTATTAGTTGAACATGTGTGTCAGTTGGATACTATGACCATCTCTGTTTTACAGATGAAGAAATTCTGACAGAAAACTATTTAAGAACATGTACAAAAGCATTTAGCAAATGAGAGCAGAGTTGGGAAGTCGCACTCACAGAGCAGGAAAGGAGCCAGGCTTGTGTGATGAACTGATCCCAACTCTCCCAACTACTGTGCCAGTGATGCAACTTCAGTTTGCCTTACTCCTTGTCAGAGGAGCTCTCAGGACATAGTAGCCTTTCAGTAAGTGGTAGCTGTTTTGTTAGGGAGACCACGAAGAACACAGGAAAGATAACAAAAGCCAGCTTCATGGATGAGGTGTGCACACAGAAGCTCTGGGGACAGGGACAGGCCAGCCCAAGCCCCGCAGGCAGAGTACCTGGGAGAGCATTTCTCCTCTAGAGCTTCCATGCCTGTCAACACACGCTCAGGCAAATCTAGGAGATTGTATAGTCTATGTTCACAAGTCAAGCAATCTATGTACATTTTCCTTTTATTAGGCATATGTAAATACATAAGATCTTACCAGTGAGTTTTTAAAATATATTTTATTTATTTATTTGAAAGAGAGAAAGAGGCAGAGAGAGAGAGAGAATGGGCACGCCAGGGCCTTTGGCTACTGCAAACGAACTCCAGATGCCTGTGCCCCCTTGTGCATCTGGCTTACATGGGAACTGGAGAATTGAACTGGGATCCTTTGGCTTTGCAGGCAAACAAATGCCTTACCCGCTAAGCCATCTCTCCAGCACCCCCCTTTTTTAGATATATTTTATTTATATATTTCAAAAAGAGAGAAAGAGGGAGAGAGAGAAGCAGTTTTTTAAAAATTTGACTCAATCTTCTGCAGCTTCAATAGATCCTTAAATCTGAGTCCATTTGAGTCTTCTCAGAGACACCATTCTGATTAAATCACTAGCCAGCTTCAGAGCTATCTAAGGACCTTTAATGGTAATTGGAAAAAAAATGAGACCTTTATTGATGGAGTATTATCAATATTCATTTTCATATGTTTCCTTCTGCCACAGTACCAGCTATCTAGTCTAGCTACCTATCCATCCATCCACCCACCTATCCATGTTAGAGACTAAATGAATTTTAGCCAGTTTAACTTAAACGAACAAATTCCTCTCCGATTTTCACTTCACTAAGATGTACAAAGCATTTCTAGTTTATTAAAGCAGCTCTGAAACCCAAGACCATTCCCTAGGTGGAGTCTCACACAGAGCTTGCCAATTTCCAAGAGCCTAAAATGGAATGGAAAGTGACCACTTCCTCAGCTTAGACATGCTGGTTTGAGGAACTGCTAAATACTGGATTCATCATGCCTTTAAAGGCATGGTGGTCAGATTCTGTACTTTAAGAAGCATTTTTACTTTTAAATAACCATTCATCATTTTCCGTTCAAATGAAAGGTTTATGATTGACTACACGTGTTTAGCAAAACTGGAATAAAGATCTGAATGATAATAAATCCTTAGGCTCATATAGAGCATTACAGCTTACAAAACATATTCAAACTCACACTGCCATTCCATTTTCCCAACTATTCCATCAGATGCCCACAGGATGCAACTCAGCAAGACATGTGATATGCTCAAGCACGGTTCAACACTTTTCACATACCACGCTATGGGCTCCAACCTTCCAACTCTTATTTCAATGCATGAACAGCACCTTGGGATTTAAAACTATTCCATAACATCTTAAGAAAGAGCTATCCAGCTGTAAGAGTGGAATCTACTACTATTTTGCATTTTGGTTACAAAGCCTGTATTATCATCTTAGAGGTAAGATACAAAGCAAAATAGTCAAATGGAATTTAATGATTTAATGTAGGTCTACTCTGAGTGGAAAAAAAAAAACAAAAAAAAAAACCTCAGTAGAAAGTCTGTTTTTACACAAACCACTTTCAGGGTTTTTTTTTTTTTTCCTAATTGTTTTCCTCTAAATAAAAGAAGAGTCTATAGTCCAACCTCCTGGGACACCCTGTTATCATACTCTGTGTAGACTATATTTGAATAATCTTCCTACATCCACATTTCTCACTGCCCTCCAGAAGCCCATCCCACTGCCTGGCTCTCCCTCAGATAGTGTGTATTCTATCTCTGTGGTGGTTTGTGTCAGGTGTCCCCCATAGACTTGTGTATTTGAATGCTTGGTCCCCAGCTGGTGACAATTTAGTAGGTAGAGCCTTGCTGGAGGGGGAGTGTTGTTGGGGCTAGGCTTAGGGGTACACTTGCCAGCCCTCTCTTGCCAGAGCTCAGCTCACTCATTTACTGCTTTCTGCCAGGGACTCTGGCAAGAAGTGATGCCCAGTCTCTGGTCTAGCATACTCTCCTGCCAAGATGAATCTTCCCTTGAGACTGCAAGCTAAAATAAACCCTGTCCTGCCATCAGCTGCTTTGGTCAGGTGTTGTTTTTTTTTTTTTCATCAGCAATATAAACTGTAGGTACCTACAAGAATACCCATACCAGCATTAACCTGTTCGCTGACGTAACTTATACTTATTGCACAAGCATGACCTCCTCAGGGGAGCCATCCACTCATCTCCTTATGCCCTGACAGGCACTGGGGCCCACTCACCTATTATTTCCACATAGTGCTACAACCCTTACATTTCACAGCCATCTAATTACTCTGTTCATAAGCAGTCTCCTCTAGCAGATTGTGAAAGCTGTGCAAGAGCAGGGCTTTGCACACTTCCCACTGTGTGGCCAGGGCTCAGAACTTCCTTTAGGTCCATTGGTACCTAGAGGAAGAAGTGAATCTTACCAAAGACGTTGTTAAAAGTTTGATTCTCCCCACTCAAAAGAATTCTTACACATGAAATCCAAAGAGTACAAACAGCTAGACAGCAGCTCAGCAGTAATGCTTGTTTACCATGTAAAAGGATTGGATTTGATTCCAAGCATTTAAATAAGTAAAAAATAAATGGTGCATGAAGACTCCCTGGGGCTGGAGAGATGGCTTAGAGGTTAAGGCACCTGCCTCCTAAGCCTAAGAACACTGGTTCCAATCTCCAGTGGTTCCAATCTCCAGGTCCCACATTTAGCCAGATGCAAAGTGACGCAAGGGCGCAATGCCACACTTGACCACAAGGGGGCGCACACATCTGGATTTCATTCACAGCAGCTGAGACACTGCTGGCACGCCCATCTCTGTCTTCCTCTCTCTCTCTCTCTCTCTCTCTCTCTCTCTCTCTCTCTCTCTCTCTCCAAGAAAATAATAAAAAATAAAAAATATTTTTTTTTTTTTTTTTTTTAAAAGACTCCCTGAAACCATAACCACTATGGCTTCAATTATGACAGAAGAAGGTGACATAAGCTGTGGAGCCAGTGCCATTCAGTTGATAAGAAACCCAATGATGAGCACTTCTGTCCTCTCCCAACCGAGCAGTTTCTCGTTGGCTCAGATCATTCCATCACATACATGTCTCATCGTAAGTGGAAACCCAACATATCAACAACACAGCGACGACCATGGTGGCGCATGGTATGCTCCCAGCAGTCAGGAGGTAGAAGCAGGAGGATGAGAAGGTCAAGGTCGGCCTGGACTATAGAAGGAGTTCAAAACCAACCTGGGCTACATAAAACCCTATCTCAAAAACAAAACAAAACAAAAGCCCAGAAACAACAAAAATCCAAAAGAAGACTCCATTATTTCCTAGATTCCTACATACATGACAGCAAACAAGTCCTCATGATGTAGGAGGAAGACCTGAAACCTGACATGTACCCGGATCTCATGCAACATCTACTGAACATCAGCCATGAAGCCTGTTTGCTGAAAATAGTTAACCTAAATGCTAGCCTGAGGAAATCACCCCACAGCCAGAAAGTAGGGCGTTCTACAAGGCAACTCGCCAGGTCTCCTTAAGAATTAATGTCAGGAAAAACAAAAGGCCAAAAGACTCTTTGTTGATTTAATAAATAAATATATACACTGGATTGGATCCTAGACCTCAAAGGGGAAAAAGCTCTATAAAGTCTAGAAACTGGGAAAGCTGCATGTGGACAATCTCATTTATAAAATGTCTTCTCCTCCCTTCCTTTGTTCCCTTGTGGTTAAAGGTAAAATCCAATTGATCATCATTTACCCACAGGTAATCGTTATGTCTTTTCCATATCTAAAATGTGCCCCAATTACATCTATCTTGTCACTGTAAGATCTGTATCCTGAGTTCAACAGGGCTTAGCCTGCGAAGAATATCCTTAATACTAATTGGAAAAGACAGGTCTTCTAAATCTTTATTTATTGGATTTTGAAAAGTATATTTCCTATGCTTGTCTATTTGCACTTCTATTACATTTTCTCCCTTCAAAACCACAAGTAAAGACGTTCTTATTAATGCTACCTCAACCACTAAAACCATCAATTCCTTGACAGTAGTGGTGCTACTTGGCTAGTCTTCCCATTGCTAAGAGGCTAACCACGGGGGTCAGCCCACAGCTCACAAATAGCTGTTGAAAATTTTGAATTAATAAAATTCAGACCATATACTGTTTGACTTTTTTAAAATTTTTTTAAATTATTTTTTATTTATTTTTGGAGAGAGAGACAGAGAGATATAGACTGAGAGGGAGAGGGAGACAGAGATGGGCGTGCCAGCAGTCTCTCAGCTGCTGTGAACGAAATCCAGATGTGTGCGCCCCCTTGTGGTCAAGTGCGGCATTGCGCCCTTGCCTCACTTTGCATCTGGCTAAACATGGGACCAGGAGATTGGAACCGCTGGACATTGGAACCAGCGTTCTTAGGCTTAACAGGCAGGCGCCTTAGCCACTAAGCCATCTCTCCAGCCCTTGTTTGACTTTTTAAGGGATCCTCGATCATCTCTTTGCTACCAAAAAAAGTACTAATTTTTTTTTTTCAGATTTTGCAACTTTTCCTCAGTTGTCTCAAATATTTCATGAAACATTTAATAATCAAATTACTCTTCACAAGTCAATTCCAGTGACTGGCCCTATTGCACGGTGGAAGTTCAAAGTGTCACGACTGTTCTTTATGTATTGGATTTAAGGAAATATTCATTGTCATAAGTGTGCAAGCTAGATTCAGCAATGTTCTTTCATAATTGCTTCACAAATATAAAAACCAAAACCTAAAGTCAATGGTCATTTCAAAAATGTTTATGTTCAGATACTGAACCTTCGTCAGGGTTGCCTGCCTCAGAGATGCTGCACTTACTGTGGACACCATGTGGATCCTAGCCTCTTGATCAGAAGGTTACTGCTACTAAAGTGTCCGGGGAACCTTGAAGCCAGTTCTTTTGGATTCCTATCCGAAAGTCAGCCTTCTGGATTCTAATCTGCTGCAAAAGATGAAGTTTCAAGTGACCTTAATTAACCTGTCCTGTGCCCCACCCTAAGGAATACTCTGTAGTAGGCTATGGCTATATTAGACTTCCCAGAACACACCGCTGTCAAAAACTGGATCATCTGTGTAGGGCTGTGATTTACAAGTTTGAGTTGTAGTTTGAGGTAATTGCAAATTAAATTCAATCAAACTTGGGTCCACCAAATGGGAAAGGGGGTGTGTATGGGGGGTAATCTTATTTCTTTGAGTAATGTTTTTATTTGGATAGTATTTTTTCTGTGTTCCACATTAAGGCCTTTTTGGCTTTGACTTTGAATAAGTTCTTAGAGAGCATAATGCTTAGCTAAGTAACCTGAAATATGCATTGGAATTGTGAAATGTCCTGTGAATTTGCCAATGTCTAGGTGGAACCAAATAACCTTTGTAAAGGGCAACAGATGCCGGAGGCCTCATTCGAGGTGCTGCTCAAAGCTTCCTTGGATCAGGGCTAAGTTGTGTATTGAACTGCTGTGGAAGGATTGTGGTGTCTTCACAGGTCACAAAGTGTACTTTTGAAGAAATGGAAAAATCGAGGTATTCTTTCCACGGATAAAAAATTCAGTAAGTCATCAGCCAACATCACACCTTACTTCCAGCTGAGATAGCATGGGGAGTGTTTCCTTACGAGAGCTTCAGACTCCCGTCTGTCTCTGCTGACAAACCTCGTTTAGCATGTTGCTTAGCAAATCATGCTTGAATTGTGACTTACATTTACACAAGTGGTGTGACTACTTGTGTCAACTGCTTGTTCACGAATGCTGTTCAAAGAGAATTGTACAGACAGTTATCTCTCAAAGATTCTTTTGCATGTGTGGTTTTCAGGCGTTTGTGTATGCATGTTTTTATGTGTGTGCAGATCCATGTGCACATGGTGTGTGCATGTATATAAAGGTTAGAGGTTGACATCAGGTGTCTAGATCAGTCTCATTCCACCTTATTATTTTTGGGTTCTTTTTTTTTTTTTTTCGAGGTAGGGTCTCGCTCTGGCTCAGGCTGACCTGGAATTCACTATGTAGTCTCAGGCTGACCTCGAACTCATGGAAATCCTCCTACCTCTGCCTCCCGAGTGCTGGGATTAAAGGCGTATGCCACCACGCCAGACAACCTTATGTTTTTAGACAGAGTCTAACTGAACCTAGGGCTGTACTAACTAGTCAGCAAGTCTTCCTGTCTCCGTCTTCCAGGTGCTAGGATTAGATACTCACCACCCCATCTGGCTTTTTAAAAAAATTTTTTTTAATATATTTTGTTTATTTATTTGAGAGAAAGAGGAAGACAGATAGGGAGAGAATGCAGGTGCCAGGGCCTCCAGCCACTGCAAACAAACTCCAGATGAGTGCGCCCCCTTGTGCATCTGGCTTATGTGGGTCCTAGAGAATTGAACCGGGGTCCTTTGGCTTTACAGGCAAATGCTTTAACCGATAAGCCATCTCTCCAGCCCACATCTGGCTTTTAAGTAGGCACTGATGATGCGAATTCAGGTCTTCATGCTTGCATGGCAAGCACTTCATCTACTGAGCCAACTTGCCATCGTTGCAGTTATTTACATGTCTAGTAATTGTTAAATGGATTCCTCTATTAACAAAGGTACCAGAACAATGTGACATAAATTCTGCCCACTTTTCAACTTCTACTTAGTTTTCTCAGTTTCTTGGTCTGTTACTGAATTCTGACCTCTCTAAATATCCCTCATCATCAGGCACTTTCTGTTCTACCTCACCGCACTTAAAACTGCTCACTGAACCTCAGTCCTGACTAGCTCCCCTCCGTGGCAATTCTCAAGAACACAGCCTCTGGCTGGGTCTCTCTCTCGTCGCCACTCTCCTCTCGTCAAAGTGTTTTGAAAGACAAGCTTTCTCTAAGGCATGTCTCAAAGAAGTACCGTGACCTAGTTTTGCAACGTCATCTTAGATAGATTTCAGCCAGAGGCACACTGTATAGGAAGCATCTTTACTTCAGCCACAGAGACTCTTTTCTACAAGAGCTCCCAGTTGGAAGGCTCCCTGGAGCAAGGCACGGACAGGGAGAAAAAGAGGCCACACATTTGGTCCTGGTCCAGCCACCACCCAGCAGCACAACCTAGGGAAGAAAACTGGCTGCCTCACCTTTAAAAGAGAACAGACTGCCGGGCGTGGTGGGCACGCCTTTAATCCCAGCACTCGGGAGGCAGAGGTAGGAGGATCACCGAGAGTTGGAGGCCACCCTGAGACTACATAGTTAATTCCAGGTCAGCCTGGACCAGACTGAGACCCTACCTCGAAAAACCAAAGTAAAAATAAAAATAAAAAAAATAAAAGAGAACAGACTAAGGTACCTCTCACTTGGAGATTCTGAGATTCTGTCATTCTCTGGAATGCTCCTATGTGAGGCAGAAGGGGGAAAGATTAACAAATTTCAAATATAGCATAAACCCTAAGTCATTCTGAAATTTGCTGCCTTAATGTAGTTTAGGTACTCTGGCAACTTGCAAAAGCATTGATAAGACCAGCATTTAGTCCTAAACTCATTACGACCTCCCTGCTGGTATGTGACAATGTAATCAAGATTCCTGCTTGGCCATGCTTTTTCCACCACGAAGAACACCCCCCCCCACACACAAACACCCCTCTGAAATGTAATCCTAAATAAACCCTTGCCTTCCACAAGCCAGGTTTTGTCCCAACAATGAGAAGGTAACTGCAACAACATACAACACAGACAGTCGCTTTGGACAGGGCATGGTGGCCCAGCTGTCCTCCTGAGGAATGCTCCAAAGTTTGTGGGTCTTAACTTTTCTGTGCTTTGTGCTTTCTGGTAATAGTGTTCTTGTGATACCAAACTTAAAAAAATATGACTGAAACAGACAGAACAAAGTTTCTACCAATCGTAGAACATTCTGGAAAGGGAGAGCATGATGATAAATCCTTTTCATCAGTCTTTGGGAAGATAGAACTCAGGACATTCTCTTGAAATATCAATCTAAAGATAGTAGAGATTAATAAGAAAATGCACACATAAAGTCCTTCACGGAGAGACACACCTACCCATGCTTCTTCATATGCACTCGTACATTCGTTATTTACAAATGATGCAACTCTACTGCAAATTAGTAAATCAAGTCATAAATGTAAATATAATACACACGGATCTCAGGAATAATTAAGTGACCAGGCTTTTGGTTATTTTATGTTATTCACTTTTATTAGCTTACAAAGAATTAGGTTTCATTGTGGTGTTTTAAAAAATATTTTATTTTATTTATTTATTTGAGAGAGAGTGAGAGAGAGAGAGTTGGTGTACCAGGGTCTCTAGCCACTGCAAACAAACTCCAGACTCATGGGCCACCTTGTGCATCTGGCTTTATGTGAGTACTGGGGAATCAAACTTGGGTCCTTTGGCTTTGCAGGCAAATGTCTTAACTGCTTAGCCATCTCTCCAGCTCTCATTATGGGGTTTTTAAGTCAATTTTGTTTTTTGTTTATCTCCCCTTTCTCCATTTTCTTCTCCACTTTATGTTCTCCCCACAACATGGCCTGCTTTCCACTTTCGTTCTACATACTTCCTTTTGTGCTCTCTCCCCCTTGTCATTGTCCAGTTTTAACCTAATTACTTACTTTGTTTTGTAAACTCTGCTTTCTCAAGGGACTCCTGTTTTGGTGGTGTGTGTTCTGTTAACACGTTTTTAAAGAAATACTACGAGAAAGTGGAGGGTGAACCTGCTTTGGAAATCATGCATTCATTATCTGATACATCTGGAAACTGCTAAGCACTGTGATCCAAGCATGTGTAACAAGGGACCCTAAGTTAGCCTTCCGTCTAAGAGCTCAGAGTCCAGTGAAACTGGGATTAATAAACCAAAACCTTCCCATGGACAGGAAGGAGTGAGTTCTCCATAGCGCTCTGTCACCTCCTCACTGGGCTCTGAGCAGCTGCGACCTTCAGAACCTTGTCACCTGCACCAAGGAACCCTGGACAAAGCAGCCCATCTGCATAGTCCATTGTAGCCCTTGCCATCAAAGCCCAAGCTGAGTTTTTTCCTGTTTCGATCAGCTTCCATGACTACAGTTAACAGACATCTTAGCCAATATGTAAATGAGTCAATAGGAGACATGACAGCATGGTGAATAGAGATTTTTACTGCATAGCTATAAAAGTTTGGGCACATTTTGGCCAGTGGATGACATGACTGATCACTCACATCACTGAAAACCAAATGTTTTATAGTTTACAAAAAAATATGTATATGAGTTTACACAGGTTGTTGGGTTGAATGTCTGCACTCACATTTAATGTTTGAGTTTTTTAAAGAAAACAATAAAATCAACAATTGTTTTGCATACACATATGCCAGTTTCAAAGACACAATGGAAATAACCTGCAAAGTTCCTAAAATTTGATACACATGCTAATAATTCTCAGCTAAATGTGAGTAATGCTATAAATATCAACATCGGATCACAGTGATATAAATGCCAGCCTTTGACCATCTTGGCAAAATATAAAGAGAAGTGCTTATAACTAGACTACACAAATTCTAATTTTACAAACTTATTTATTACCCATGCTATATAGTAGTTATACTTTGTTCTACACAGCAAACATCCCACTGTTATTTTTGGGGGTGGTATTTTTTTTTTGCTTGACAGTGAATAATATGGGTTCTATTTTTCAAAACAAAACAAAAAAGGAACAAGCAGCAACATTATGAACATAAAAATGTGTGCTTTTTAAGCTCAAAATTGCCTTTGTGTGTAAGCACTTTTTTTTTTTTTTAAAGGAATGAGTTTTCCTCTGGTCTCACCTACCTCCAGTCTCTGTCCTCCTTGAATTGGAACTCACCTCTTCTAGACCCTCCCAAGCTTTCCTCTCTCCCACTGGCTCTTGTCCATCAACCCCTCCTGCCACAGCCCAGCCCTGACTGTCAAGCCTTCACTGCTTTCCCACGGCAGGACCAGAGATCTCTTAAGTCCAGCCATAGGAACAGAAAGCTGAGGAAGAGAGTGTTGAGGGTCACCAAAGAAGGTCAATGAAGAATGAGATTTAGATGTGGTCTAAATGGAGAAATTATTTACTCAAGAATAATGAAGATTGTTTGAAGTGGCTGTAGGCCCTGGTGTACCCATTCTCTCTCTCTCTTTCTCTCTCTCTCTCATAAATAAATATAATATTTAAAAAAACAGAATAATGAAGATAGTGCAGGGAGAGGGCTCAAAGGGTAAAACATTTACTGTGTAAGCATGAAGATCTGAGTTCAGATCCCCAGCAGCCATGGGAAAAAATGCAGGACATGGTAATCCACTTTTAACCCCAGTACTAGGTAGGTGGAGATAAGAGGATCTCTTGGACTTGTACGCTAGCTGGGATGGCCAAATCGGTGAGCTCAGAATTCATCGAGAGACCATGTCTCACAAAAATAAGATGGAGAGGCAACTGAGAAAGACACCTGACATTCCCCCGGCCTCTACCTTACACACGCACATACGTGTGCCTGCACCCACACACATGAATACACATACCCACTGTTGGGGTCCCTCCTAGGGCCAGCCCAGGAGGGATGGCAGGGTCTCTGCCGAGTTGGGGGTGAGAAGCACAGAATCATGACACAGACTCTGGGAGTTGGGTGGAAGCAGGCAGAGGGTGAGCTGCAGCAAACTCGCTTATTCAAAGAAACGTAGGGGGTTTTAAGGGGCTTGGCTGGCCAATCATTGTATGGGGTGGTCCCCTTTTTGTGAGCAATGACAGCCTGTCTCCGGACAGATCATCAGTAGCAGGTTTCTCGCGAGCATGGGACTATAGCTGTTGTCATGCCAGGCCTGCACAGGATGCCATGTTCACAGAAGCCACTTCCTGGTTTCTTTTGCCATGTGGTCTGGCCAGGGCCTGACCTGCATTGTGCCATACAACCCACTTGTATTCACACCACACACATACACAAGCAAAAAGCTGATTAAGGTGCTAAGGACAATAAAGAAATCGTGAGGCACATCAAAAGCAGGAATGCAGGAGTACCCAGCATCCCAGGAAAAAATAGATCCAGGCTGGTAAAGTTGACAAGTTGGGAGCTGGATTAAATGATCTCGAAGATGCCATCCTTTGGTGACCTCCTTCTGTGGGTGGAGTCATTAATCAAAGCGAGCCCTAAGTATTTTAAGGGTCCTGCTGGAGAGCAAGACTGTAGGTTGGTGGTAGAGCAGTTGCCTGGAATGTGGGAGGCCTTGGGTTCCAGTCCCAGTACCACAAGAGTAACAAGGAAGTTGAGAATCCTGATCTTGAACTCGTGCATCTTCAACAGACTTTCCAGGCAGATCTACTCCATCCCTTTCCTGGCCTCCAAAGTCCTTTCTCACTTCCTCTCACTGTCGACAAAGAAACGGGGCTTCGTTCTTTCTTACTATGAAAATCTCAAAGTCATTAGACAAAAGGTCCTTATATGCCATTCTCTTTTCTGTTTTTCTCAAGTAACTGATTCTATTTTTTAAAAGATTTTATTCTTATTTATTTATTTATTAGCGACAGAGAGAGGAAGAGAGAGAGAGGGAGAATGAGAATGGGCATGCCAGGACCTCTAGCCACTGCAAACAAACTCCAGAAGCATGCACCACCATGTGCATCTGGCTTACACGGGACCTGGAGATTCGAACTGGGGTCCTTAGGCTTCACAGGCATGTGCCTTAACTGCTAAGCCATCTCTCCAGCCCCAAGTAACCGATTCTTTTATTGTTAAAAAAATACTCTGTCCACTTTTATAAAAGTAAAAATCAAGTCTATAGTAATACACATTTCATGTTGTATGTACAGTTCTCATGTGTCAATTCAAATTTAAAGAAGAAGTAGAAAGAATGAGGGAAAGAGAAAAGGAGCAAGGGAAAAAAGAAAGGAGGGAGGGAAATTAAGCTTGGATACTAAGACAAATAAAGACTATTAATAGAAATGACAAATACGGTTAAGCTGTAAAATACAGTTTCAAATAGAAAATCATTCTTCTAGCTAGGCATCATGACTCATGCTTATAATCCTAGAATTTAGGAGGCTGAGACAGGTGGCTCACTATGAGCTCAAGGCCACCCTGGGTTGTACAGTGAGTTCAGATAATTTTGGACTACAGAATGAGAACCTGTCTCAAAGGGAAAAAAAAGTCTCTTAACATTTTTCCTTTCATTTTCAGCTATTACTTTCTTCTCTTCCTAATTGAGAAAAATCCTTCCTGCCTTCCCAGTCCGACTCCTGACTGTGCTCTGCTTTCCCGAGGTACATGAGAAGGCTGCCATAGTCTAAATAACCTGTGCACGTTTGTCAACCCTGCTCAAGTGTGTTAACCTCCCAGTACTCAGTTTGCTTCCCTACACAGCCGTAAAACGCATGCTACACATGCCACGCGTTGGATCCAAATACAGCACCACATTAAAGCACCTAACATATCGCTCTATCAATACTGAGTTACAGCTGGATAGGAGCAAGTAGCTCTTAAATTATCCACTGGACATTTCAAAAAGCTAGAAGGATTCTGAAAGTCTTTTC